>CM052721.1:26232505-26410643 GCA_028551405.1 Uromys caudimaculatus
GTCTGAGATTCCACCTCACAACAGTCAGAATGGCCAAGATCAAAAACTCAGGTGACAGCTGATGCTGGCGAGGATGTGGAAAAAGACGAACACTTCTCCACTCTTGGTGGGACTGCAAGCTGGTACAACCACTCTAGAAATCAGTTTGGCGGACCCTCAGAAAAATGGACATAATTCTACCTGAGGACCCAGCTATACCTCTCCTGGGTATATACCCAGAAGATGCTCCAACATGTAATAAAGAGTCATGTTCAACTATGTTCATAGCAGCCATATTTATAATAGCCAGAAGCTGAAACAACCCAGATGTCCCCCATCCGAGGAATGAATACAGAAAATGTGGTACATTTACACAATGGAGTACTACTCAGCTATTAAAAACAATGACTTCATGAAATTTGCAGGCATATGGATGGAACTTGAAAATATCATCCTGAGTGAGGTAACTCAGTCACAAAAGAACGAACATGGTACTCACTGATAAGTGGATATTAGCCCAAAAGTTCAGAATGCCCAAGTTTCACTTAACAGTAACCGCTGGACTGAGAGTGAGGTCCCAGACGGAGGAGTTGTAGAAAGGTCTGAAGGAACTGAGGGAATTTGCAGCCCCATGGAGAGAGCAAGAGCGTCAATGGACCTGACCCCCTCCCCGGTCGTCCTGGAGTTTGACCACCAACCAAAGAATACACATCTTTGGACCCATGGTTTGGACTGCATATATGGCAGAGGATGACCTTGATGGCCATTAGGGAGAGAGGAGAGGCCCTTGGGCCTGAGGGTGTTAGAGGCCCCAGTAAAGGGGAATGTCAAGGTGGGAATATGGGGATGGGTGGGCAGGTGGGTGGGAGGTGGAATTCCCTCATAGTGATGGGGATGGGAAGGGGATAGAGGGTTTCCAAAGAGGAGATCCTTAAAAGGGAAAGCATTGGAAACGTAAATAAAGTATCAAAAATAAAAAACAAAAAATAAAAAAAACAGGCTTTGGGAAAGTCACCTGCACAAATTTTTTTAGAAAAGTCATTGATGAGAATAAACTGGAAAGGTTGATAGCATATAAATACTTGAGAGTGAAAGAATAAATAGCCTTTGATCTGGGTTTCCTCTCTCTTCTTGACAGAAGAATATTTAGTCAATAATGCTCCTGGTTTTGATTTAATGAGGCTTTAACCAGGCCCACATTCGACGAGTGATTTCCATAAAGCTTTCAAATAAAGTTGAGAGATAAAGCTACTTGCCTTCAAAGACATGGGATGTTCATCTTGGGTCTGGCATAGATTTAAGTGGCATAAACTCAGACGTTCTGCACCAGGTGTCACTGAAAACCATCTTAGAAGTCCCTCAGTTTGCTCCAAAGTCCCTGTAAATCACAGTCTTCAGGGCTGTAACTGGCTTTTAGAACAGAATGATTGGCATCATCCAGATAAACGTGTTCAGACTTGTCTTAATCTGGGGCCTGAGTAGTGAATGCAGATCTAGGAGGCAGGAATGTAGAAAGAAAGTAGCTTAAAAGAGAGATCATAAGAAGAAAATGCAGAGGGATTTAAGAGATGGGAAGTCAGGTTCACACCCAGCTTGTAATTCATGACAACACTAATTCTTGTTATGATGGCCTCCTTGCCCTTAGAGAGGTCCAGACCTTGCCTAACCAACACACCTTACAGCTGATCAAACTAGAAGGCAGAAGGCTTGGAAGCAAGGGGAGAACTGAGGCTGACTTGGCAGAAGCTTTGGCTTCTGGGATGTTTCAAGAGAGTGGAGCCCCACAGGCCTGAATTGTCATACTTGGAAGAGACTCAGCTGAAATTGGATGCGTATTTGTACCTTCAATGTGCTCATAGGTCAAAGGGAAGTTTAGGACAGACAGGAGAATCCTCTGTCCACGATGGCCTCAATAGTCAATTTCAGCCTAAGCTCTGATAGAAGCAGGTTCTATATGAAGTTGGCCATGGTGAGCATTGCCTGGTGACTTTGGTCAAGGTGCACATCCACCTCAGAATCTTTATTAAGATGATTCTTTATTGTATTTTTACTGAATTTAGCCAGTGACCTGCTATATGCTAATGAGAGTCATGGTATTTTTAATAAATCAAAACAACCCTCTCTTGTAAAACCACTTAGAACTTGTGAGGTAACTTTGTAAGTACTGGGTTATTTTGCAAACATATCATCCATAAATTCTGTTTGCCAACAAACAGAACACCTGGATTTAGAAAGTCATTACTGTGTCCCAGCAGGATAGCCAGTAGGTGAAGTAAAAGAATTCACATCTGTGGATGATCATCTCATTTCTGTGTCTGCTTGCTGCAGCTTCAGACCCAAGGCACCCGGTACAGTTGCTCACACATGCAAAATTACAGAAGAGGGTGACCATGATAGAGGGGCTTTGTGTGAGGGCTCTCAGTAGCAGATAGTCCTTAAATTCTAGAGAGAATCAGGTCTTGTTTCTCTAATGATATATCCCTTTAAGAAACACCACTTCCAGGAGTCACTAGGATACAGATGATTGGTGGATGTTATTTGGATTTCAAAATTTAGTTTTTAACCCTTCAATTTTTAAAAGTTTATTTAGTTGGGAAGGGGTACATGTGTGGGGATAGACCTGTGTGTGCTATGGTGCTTATGTGGAGGTCAGACTACAAACTTGAGAAAGTTAATTTTCTTCTTCTGTCATGTGGGTGCCAGGGATCAAACTCAGCTTGTCACACATGGTGGTAAGCACCTTTACCTACTGAGCTATTTTGCTCGACCCTGAAATAGGCAATATATTGTCTTTCTATGCCCTAGACCCTTGTCTGCAACAGTCAGCAAACAGCTATGTCCCTCACAATGTTACAAAGAGTCTAGTGCCAGGTGCCTGCCTGGTTTAAAACAGAGCCAGCGTCACGTGAGAAAGCACTGCTGCAGGGAAACCCTTATACATGATCTACTTAATGTTACAGTGAACCTTGTGATTTGGGGATAGTACTCAGATCTGAAATACCCCCCAAAGCCTTATGCACTGAAGACTTAATCTCCAGCTTGTGGAACTGCAGGGAGTTGAGTGTGCATGTGTGCATGTTTGTATGTACGCTTGTGTGTGTGTGTGTGTGTGTGTGTGTGTGTGTGTGTGTGTGTGTGTGTGTGTGTGTGTGTGTGTGTTTGTGTGTGTGTGTGTGTAAACATTAGGAAATAGGACCATGTTGGAGGACATAAGTCCTTGGAGGGGCCTTGAAAGGAATGTTTTTCTCTCCTTTTCATTCCCCTTTCTCTCGCTTTCTGTTTCTTGGTTTCATGAGATCAGTAGCTTCCCTCCCCCACCATTATGCTCTGCTTCACCACAGTCCAGAAATAATGGAGCCACCTGCCCATGAAACTTTCCAAGTCCATGAGCCAAAATGATTCTCTGCCCTTTCATCTTCTCAGGCGTTCTGTCATAGTGACAGAATGCTTGCTAACAAGAACACTGCAGACCAAGATGTAGACTCACATTTAAATGAGACAAACACACCCTGAGTATCTCAACTGATAACATGAGTGGCCAGTACTTTGCCATGGAATGGTATACTCTTGGGAGATTCATAAATGACAAGTAACTTGGGACTTCTTCCTAGAAAGAAAAGATATTAGTTTGTGTATGTGTGCACATGTGCCTGGACTTGAGCCAGCATACCACATGCATGCCTTGTGCCAGTGGAGGTCAGATTTAGAGTTCCAGGCAGATATGACCTGCTACGGGCCTACCAGGACTCAAACCTAGGGCTTCTGGAAAAGCAGCTTAACCACCGAGCCATCTCTCCAGACCCCAACTTGGGTCTACTTAACCTGGAATAAATACAGGGGGCAGAATTCAGAGCTCTGCTTCCTCTCAGAAATCCTCCTTCTTTATCCAAATAACCTGCACTCTTCCAAAATGCCACAGTACACACAGCTGGAGTATTCCACAGGGAATGTTTTGCTTTGCAAACCTCGAACTACAAATTATTATTGCCAAAGTGAAAAAAGAGTTGTCAAGAGTGACAGGGAAGGAAATGTAATTTCACAACAGCGTTGCTGTGAGCTTGTCAAATGGTGACCAACAGCCAATGATGTCAGAATCCTGTTGAAAAGCCCTCTTAGTCTCCGGGTTTGGGGATCACATAATTTGAGTTGAGCGGGATACACATACTTCTAATGGTTTTAAGCATGCAAAAATTATGTCTCTAGACATTAAACTTCTCTGTTTGGTGACACATAAAGTAAAATACTAAAAATAGGAGATACTGTGAATCTTGCAGTGGGTTCTGATTTAATGTATAGTAGAGAAAATGTGGTTGGTTTGAAGCATAAAAGTTACATCAAGGTCTGTTTTGATATAACAGGGGCTAATCCTGCCACTCTAAACTTGCATAATTAGGTAACTTTCTTGCTAGACCTTCCTGACCTAGCACAATCCCACTTGATTTAATACACGGGCAGTGCTTGATTCTGCTATCATGATGAGGACTCTGAACACAGCTTCAGCTTTTTTGTTCAGCACCCTGGACAGTACCACTCCACATTTATGCTGCCAGGACATAGTATGAGAAGACATCCATAAAGGAGACTATATATGCCTCTACATTATATATTCCTCAGCATCACGGTTGACTCTATTTAGTCAAGTGGCTACATCTAATTGTATCACTAATTTTAGCAATGATGTTTTGCATCAACTCTAAACTGTGTCCTTGAGTTTGCTGAATTTAACCATGTTCGTAGGCTTCATTTTCTCTTTGTCAGCTAATTATATACCTCTCCTTTGTATTTAGTGTGGATTCCCATAGCCTAAGAAAAAGTGCCTTTCTAATAGGGTAAACAAATATAATTTTACCTAGAATGGCAACTTTCATTTCAGAGAAAAAAATTCTCTCTGGGATCAAGCAGATGCTTTCATTTATAAGGCACAAGGTACAGGGTTTATGTTTCTCCGTGAGAAAATACTTTTGCATCTTCACAAAGTTTAACTACAATGGGAAAGATTATAAAGAGAGAAAAGACCTATAGTCAGCTCCTCATATACTTGAACACACTATGACATTAGAAATGTGCTCAGGGTGGTATGATGATATCCATGTTTACTATCCTATTAGAAAAAATGAGCAGAGTATAAAATTATATGCAAGTCAAGGACAGAACATCTGTGATTATTTCATTAAATTCCAAAAAATAACAAAACAAAACAACAAAAAAACACTTCTAGAAAAAAATGGGTGATGCTCAAATTTAAAGAAAACCATAAACCCAGGAAGAGTCTCTAGCTGTAGAGAGAGTGCATCAGTGCCCTCTGGTTTTGGAGACAAAGCAGGAGTGGGCTTGGGTATGTTTGGATGAAACAAGCAAACAAACAAAGAACACGATTTACAGGACTATAATAATATGCTGAAAGGATTAAAATCTGTGGGTCCAGCCCCACATTCTTGAGAACAGCAGTGTACATTGGATTTAAGACTCTGGGGTGACATGAATGGACTGTGTAGGAACATCCAAAGGCCCAGTGCTGAGGATGAGGCTGCTCACACCTCTAGGCCAGAATGACTCAGGGTGCCCATGTTAAAAGATATACCTCTGCTTCAAATCTTTTGGTCCCAGACTTCTCTGTTTCACCCACAGCTCCTTTAGTTTATATCTTAGTTAGAGTTTTATTGCTATGAACAGACACAATGACCAAGGTAACTCTTATAAGGACAACATTTAATTGGAGCTGGCTTACAGGTTCAGAGATTCAGTCCTCTAGGCAGGAACATGCCAGCATCCGGGCAGGTGTGATGCTGGAGGAGCTGAGAGTTTTAAATCTTTATCTGAAGGCTGCTAGCAGAATACTGGCTTCCAGGCACTAGAATGAGGGTCTTAAAGCCCACATTCACAGTGACACACCTACTCCAACAGAGACACACCCTTCTAATAGTGCCACTCCCTGGGCCAAGCATAGGCAAACCATCACAGATTCATCACAGTGTTCTCCACCATACCTCAGAGATCACCATAGAAGATCTTATTAAAGGAAAGGCAAACTTTATCCCATAACAGACTCAGACATGCCTCCACCAGGATGCTGCTCTCCCAGAAAAATTCTTCTTCTGCTAACATTATTAAGCCAGGTTCATCAAAGGATAATAAAGGGGGGTTATGGCATTTCAAGGTGCCCAGAGGACTGCAGGTTAAGCCCCTGAATTGTGTGTCTTCCATTTCCTTTTTACCAAATTTCAGGGAGGAGATTTTCATTTCAAAGTTCTGCATATATATTTTTACTACAAAACAATCAGGAATTATGTTGGCTTCTGCCTTCTAAAGGTTTGAATACTGAAAGTGACACAGCGCAACTTTCTCAGTTCTATAGAAGCTGATTTACACATTGCAGGGTGTTGTGCTGAAGGGTCTCAGAGTCACCAGAAAGATATGTCTCCAAGAATGTCCTAGGGTTGAAGTAAGGATAAAAGTGGATCTTTTGAAGATATCAAAATATTGAATAAGCTGATATTTCTAAATAAACAAAGAGAGAACTTTGACAAAGAATGGAGTATTTTGTTAAAAATCACAGTGACTATGTAGTATTGTACATGACTGCATTATCCACAGAGGCCAGAAGAGGGCATAGTATCCCTCTGGAGCTGGAGTTAGAGGTGACTGGGAGTCTTTTGATGTGGATACTAAGAACTGCACTCTAGTCCTCAGCAAGAGCAGTAAGTGCTCTTAATTACTGAGCTATCTCTCTCTCCAGCCCCCAGAGGCATATTCTTGAGGGTCCATTTTCCTATCTGTGAACTGGAATTGCAGTTCCCACCTCTCCTGTCTTGCAGTGGACATTGAATTAGATGGTCCATGAGCAATACTGAGACAAAACTTGACAAATGGTAAGGTCCTAGAAAATGTCGGAGGGTATAATTATGCAACTCTTTATGTTTATTTTAATTTTTAATGGGACTTGAGACTAAAATCTTACTCTTACAAGAGAAAACAGATGTGCTTTAACCTCCTTCCCTCTCTTTTCCCATGGCTCTCAAAAAACACATTTGCATCTATAATTGTCATTGAGTAAAAAAGGACTCATTTTCATGAGAATTATGAATAGTATTGAAGAGAGAAGAGAGACCTGTGCATCCAGACTCAGGGAAGTGGGACTGGCCGTGGAGGGTTGACTGCACTTAGGTTACGTAGATCAAAATGATTTTTACTGTGTTCTTAGCTGGAAGCGTTAGATAAAAGGTGCGTGTCACTAGAGCCCTCTCTTGAAATGAGCAATTCTTTTAGCCAATTTTTGTTTTTAATCTGACTTTCATAGAGATGTGTGAGCAAAACTCATTTTTCTTTCCTTTTTTTTTTTTTTTTTTTCTGTTTGGACAATCAGTCGCAGTGTGAAGGTGAATGGACCTGATGCCCTCCACCAGCCAGTGAGAGGGAGAAAACAGTAACTTTCAGACACAGCTCTAAGCCAGCAGGAAGGTGTCAAGAGACTCCTGCTTCCTCAGGGGGGAGGGGGAGCTGCCCATGGGAGAATGCACAGAAAGGAAGATCTTTTGAGTCCCCATATAAAACTTAAAATTTAAACAAGCAAAATGCATTTTCCAGTAATCATGTGGTCTGTGTAAAGATTCTTGGGGTGTCCGAAACTGGGGTCAGAGGCACAGTTCCTCAATGTTACATAATGTCTTAGGGATCTCAACTCAGGTAAATCCATATAATTGACCAAACCATCATAAAGAATCTCAGGATGAGCCAGTATAAAGCAGAGATTCGCTAAAAATAGGAAGAAAGGCGCTCAGGGGTGGGAGAACATGGGCATGGCCTTCTCAAGGGAGAGTCGCCATTAGATGTCCTAGCATTAGCCATACATACCATTTTGGTGTTTCTCCGGTTATATCTCAAAGGGTTGCTAAGAAACAGCTCCCCTTTTGTCAACAATTTAGATTATAAGGAGGCTTCTGAGGTGCTTCAGAGTGGATTATAATCTCATTAAATAAAATCATTAGTCACTAGGGTTGCATGAGGAGATCGTCGTATATTTTGCACTATAAAAGTGATTCCTGGTGAGATTCCTAGAAAATTGCTGAATCACAGCTGGAAGGAGAGAAAGACCTGAAACAAGTGTTATTATTGTGTTAGAATTCTTGATTCTCAGCTGCTAAAAATCTTCAAAAGTAAGACTGTAGTGTGTGTGTGTGTGTGTGTGTGTGTGTGTGTGTGTGTGTGTGTGTGTGTGTGACTTTTCTTTCCTATGTCCCATAGTTTACCATTTCTGAGTCAGTTGTGAACACCATTGCAGGTCTGAGAAGAATCATGTCCAGGTTTCAGTAACAACAGCAACCAGAGGCTTAATGTATTCCCCCCCATGGTACTTTATCTTATTTATTATTTTTTATATTTGATACTTTATTTACATTTCAAATGTTTTGCCCTTTCCAGGTCTCCCCTTTGGAAACCCCCTATCCCATCCCCTCCCCTGCCTCTATGAGGGTATTCCCCCACTCACCCACCCACTCCCTTCTTCCCTCCCTGTCATTCCATATACTGGGGCATCTAACACTCTCAGACCCAAGGGCCTCTCCTCCCCCTGATAGCCAACAAGGCCCTCCTCTGCCACATATGTGGCCAGCACCATGGGTCCCTCAACGTGTATTCTTTGGTTGGTGGTCCAGTCTCTGGGAGCACTGGAGGGCCTGACCATTTGACACTGTTGCACCCTCCCCATGGGGCTGCAAACTCCCTCAGCTCCTTCTGTCCCTTCTCCAACTCCTCCATCTGGGACCCCACACTCAGTCTAACAGTTGCTATGAATTGAATCATGGGTGTTCCGAACTTTTGGGCTAATATCCAATTATCAGGGAGTACATACTGTGTTTGTTCTTTTGAGACTGAGTTACCTCCCTCAGGATATTTTCAAGTTCCATCCATTTGCCTGCGAATTTCAGGAAGTCATTGTTTTTATTAGCTGAGTAGTATTCCGTTGTGTAAATATACCACATTTTCTATATCCATTCCTCTGTTGAGGGAGATCTGGGTTATTTCCAGCTTCAGGCTATTATAAATATGGCTGCTATGAACATAGTGAAACATGTGTCCTTATTACATATAGGAGCATCTTCTGGGTATATGCCCAGGAGAGGTATATAGCTGGGTCCTCAGGTAGTATTATGTCCAATTTTCTGAGGGTCCGCCAAACTGATTTCCAGAGTGGTTGTACCAGCTTGCAATCCCACCAGCAATGGAGGAGTGTTCCTCTTTCTCCACATCCTCGCCAGCATCAGCTGTCACCTGAGTTTTTGATCTTAGCCATTCTGACTGGTGTGAGGTGGAATCTCAGGGTTATTTTGATTTGCATTTCCCTGATGACTAAGGATGTTGAACATTTCTTTAGGTGTTCTCAGCCCTTCGAGTTTCTTCAGTTGAGAAATATCTGTTTAGCTCTGTTCCCCATTTTTTGATAGGGTTATTTGGTTCTCTGGAGTCTAACTTCTAGAGTTTTATGTATATGTTGGATATTAGTCCTATATCAGATGTAGGATTGGTAAAGATCTTTTCCCAATCTGTTGGTTGCCATTTTGTCCTATTTACAGTGTCCTTTGTCTTACAGAAGCTTTGCAGTTTCATGAAGTCCCATTCGTCGATTCTTGATCTTAGAGAATAAGCCATTGGTGTTCTGTTCAGGGACTTTTCCCCTGTGCCCATCTGTTGGAGAATTTTCATCACTTTCTCTTCTATGAGATTCAGTGTATCTGGTTTTATGTGGAGGTCCTTGATCTACTTGGACTTGAGTTTTGTACAGGGAGATAGGAATGGATTAGTTTGCATTCTTCTACATGTTGACCTCCAGTTAAGCCAGCACCATTTGTTGAAAATGCTGTCCTTTTTCCACTGGATGGTTTTAGCTCCTTTGTCAAAATCAAGTGACTATAAGTGTGTGGGTTCATTTCTGGCTCTTCAATTCTATTCCATTGATCTACCTGCCTGTCACTGTACCAATACCATGCAGATTTTATCACTGCTGCTCTGTAGTACAGCTTGAGGTCAGGGATGCTGATTCCCCCAGAAGTTCTTTTGTTGTTGAGAATAGCTTTTGCTATCCTGGGTTTTTTGTTGTTCCAAATGAATTTGAGAATTCCTCTTTCTAAGTCTATGAAGAATTGAGTTGGAATTTTGATGGGGATTGCATTGAATCTGTAGATTGCTTTCAGCAAGATGGCCATTTTTACTATGTTAATCCTGTCAATCCATGAGCATGGGAGATCTTCATATCTTCTGAGGTGGTCTTCGATTTCTTTCATCAAAGACTTGAAGTTCTTGTCATATAAATCTTTCACTTGTTTGGTTAGAGTCACACCAAAATACTTTATATTGTTTGTGACTTCTGTGAAGGGTGTCATTTCCCTAATTTCTTTCTCAGCCTGTTTATCCTTGGAATATAGCAAGGCTACTGATTCGTTTGAGTTAATTTTGTATCCGGCCACTTTGCTGAAGCTGTTTATCAGCTGTAGCAGTTCTCTGGTGGAGTTTTTCAGGTCACTTAAGTATACGATCATATCATCTGCAAAGAGTGAAATTTTGATTTCTTTCTTTCCAATTTGTATCCCTTTGACCTCTGTTTGTTGTCTAATTGCTCTAGCTAGAACTTCAATTACTATATTGAATAGATAGGGAGAGAGAGTGGACAGCCTTCTCTAGTTCCTGATTTTAGTGGGAATGCTTCGAGATTCTCTCCATTTAGTTTGATGTTGAATACTGGTTTGCTGTATATTGCTTTTACTATGTTTACATATGGGCCTTGAATTCCTGATCTTTCCAAGACTTTTATCGTGAAGGGATGTTGAATTTTGTCAAATGATTTTTCAGCATTTAATGAATGACCATGTGGTTTTTTTTCTTTGAATTTGTTTATGTAGTGAATTACATTGATGGATTTCCAGGTATTGAACGATCCCTGCGTCCCTGGGTTGGACCCTACTTGATCGTGATGAATAATCATTTTGATGTGTTCTTGGATTCGGTTTGTGAGAATTTTATTCAGCATTTTTGCATCAATATTAATAATGGAAATTGGTCTGAAGTTTTGTTTCTTTGTTGGGTCTTTGTGAAGTTTTGCTGTCAGTGCAGCTGTGGCCTCATGGAATGAATTGGATAGTGTTCATTCTGTTTCTATTTTGTGGAATAGATTGAAGAGTATTGGTATTAGGTCTTCTTTGAAGGTCCTATTGAATTCTGCACTAAACCCATCTGGTCCTGGGCTTTTATTTGGTTGGGAGACTTTTCATGACTGCTTCTATTTCTTCAGGGGTTATGGGATGGTTTAGATGGTTTATCTGATCCTGACTTAACTTTGGTATTTGATATTTGTCTAGAAAATAGTCCATTTCATCCAGATTTTCCAATTTTGTTGAGTATTGGCTTTTGTAGAAGGATCTGATGCTTTTCTTAATTTCCTCAGATTCTGTTATTATTGCTGCCTTTTCATTTCTGATTTTGTTAATTTGGATACTCTCTCTGTGCTCTCTAGTTAGTCTGGCTAAGGATGTATCTATCTTGTTGATTTTCTCAAAGAACCAGCTCCACTTTTGTTGATTCTTTGTATAGTTTTTTGTTTGTTTGTTTGTTTCTACTTGGTTGATTTTAGCCCTGAGTTTGATTATTTCCTGCCTTCTATTCCTCTTGGGTGTATTAGCTTCTTTTGTTCTAGAGCTTTCAGGTGTGTTGTTAAGCTGCTAGTGTATGCTCTCTCCAGTTTCATTTTGGAGGCACTCAGAGCTTTGAGTTTTTCTCTTAACACTGCTTTCATTCTGTCCCATAAGTTTGGGTATGTTGTACTTTCATTTCCATTAAATTCAAGGAAGTCTTTAATTTCTTTCTTTATTTCTTCCTTGACCAAGTTATCATTGAGTAGAATGCTGTTCAGCTTCCAAGTGTATGTGGGCTTTCTGTTGTTTTTGTTGCCATTGAAGACAACCTTAATCCATAGTGATATGATAGGAGGCATGGGATTATTTCAATCTTCTTGTATTTGTTGAGATTTATTTTGTGAACAATTACATAGTCAATTTTGAAGAAAGTACTATGAGGTGCTGAGAATGTATATTCTTTTGATTTAGGATGAAATGTTTTATAGATATGTGTTAAACCCATTTGATGCATAACTTATGTTAGTTTCACTGTGTCTGTGTTTAGTTTGTGTTTCCAAGATCTGTCCATTGATGAGAGTGGGGTGTTGATGTCTCCCACTATTATTGTGTGAGGTGCAATGTGTGCTTTGTGCTTTAGTAAAGTTTCTTTTATGAATGTGGTTGCCCTTGCATTTGGAGCAAAGATGTTCAGAATTGAGAGTTCTAGTTGGTAGATTTTTTCCTTTGATGAGGATGAAGTGGCCTTCCTTATCTTTTTTGATGACTTTTGGTTGAAAGTCAATTTTATCTGGTATTAGAATGGCTACTCCTGCCTGTTTCATGGGACCATTTGTCTGGAAAATTGTTTTCCAGCCCTTTACTCTGAGGTAGTGTTTGTCTTTAACACTGAGGTGCATTTCCTGTTTGCAGCAAAATACTGGGTCCTGTTTATGTATCCAATCTGTTATCCTATGTCTTTTTATTGGGGAATTGAGTCCATTGATGTTAAGAGATATTAAGGAATAGTGATTGTTGTTTCCTGTTATTTTGAATGTTATTTTCATGTTTGTGTGGCTATCTTCTTTTGGGTTTTTTGAAAGATTACTTTCTTGTTTTTTCTAGGGTGTAGTTTCCCTCCTTGCATTGGCATTTTCCATCTATTATCCTTTGTAGAACTGGGTTTGTGGAAAGATATTGTGTAAATTTGGTTTTGTTATGGAATATCTTGATTTCACCATCTATGGTAATTGAGAGTTTTGCTGGGTATAGCACCTGGGGCTTGCACTTGTGTTTTCTTAGGATCTGTATGAGATCTGTCTAGAATCTTCTAGCTTTCATAGTCTCTGGTGAGAAGTCTGGTGTAATTCTGATAGGTCTGCCTTTATATGTTACTTGACCTTTTTCCTTTATTGCTTTTAATATCTTTCCTTGTTTTGTGCATTTGTTGTTTTGACTATTATGTGATGGAAGGAATTTCTTTTCTGGTCTAATCTGTTTGGATTTCTCTAGGTTTCTTGAATGTTTATGTTCATCTCTTTCTTTAGGTTAGGGAAGTTTTCATCTATAATTTTGTTGAAGATATTTACTGTCCCTTTAAGTTGGAAATCTTCACTCTCTTCTATGCCTATTATCCTTAGGTTTGGTCTTCTCATTGCATCTTGGATTTCCTGGATGCTTTGGTTTAGAAGCTTTTTGTATTTTGCCTTTTCTTTGACTATTGTGTTAATGTTTTCTATGGTATCTTCTACATCTGAGATTCTGTCTTCTACCTCTTGTATTATGTTGGTGATGTTTGCATCTATGACTCCTGACCTCTTTCCTAGGTTTTCTATCTCCAGGTGTAGAGAACTTTGGGGGCCACTTTGCAGGAATCTGACATTTAGCCAAGGACAAAGTAACAGGCTTCAGGCATGATCTGATATTAGGCCAAGGACAAGGGAGTAAGCTCAGGTAGGAATCTAATCTCAAGCTAGAACAGGGAAGTAAATTCAGGTAGGAATCTTAATTCTAAGGTGGAACAGAAGAAGTAGGCTTCAAGTGAGAATCTGATTTGGGGCTTGGACAAGGAAGTAGGCTCAGATATTTCAGTCATCCTGACAAGCCCTCAGAAACCTCAATCATAGGAATTATCACAGACTTTTGCTTATTGCC
Organism: Uromys caudimaculatus; assembly: GCA_028551405.1. Lineage (NCBI taxonomy): Eukaryota > Metazoa > Chordata > Mammalia > Rodentia > Muridae > Uromys > Uromys caudimaculatus. The sequence continues at coordinate 26,246,239 of CM052721.1, forward strand.
TTGCGCATTCCTTGGCTATTGTGTTTATGGTACTGTTTGGCCTTATTGCTTGCATGTAATTAAAATGGTATTAAAAAAAGCAGACTGGAAAAATTAAACCTGCCTTCAGTCTCAGAATTGACTGAGGCCATGCTGCAGTATTGTCTAATTGTCTCTTTCTTTTCAATCCTCACTCCTGTACTGGAGAACTTGTTGACTGACTGAGTGGGCTTGGTCATCCAGGGTTGTCTCCCTTTGTGATTTCTTTATTGTTTCTATTTCCATTTTTAGATCTTGGATGGTTTTGTTCATTTCCTTCACCTGTTTGATTGTGTTTTCCTGTATTTGCTCTTTAAGGGCTTCTAGCTGTTTACCTACGTTCTCTTGTATTTCTTTAAGAGAGTTATTTATTTCCTTCTTAAAGTCTTCTAGCATCATCATGAGAAGTGATTTTAAATCTGAGTCTTGCTTTTCTGGTGTGTTGGTGTATCCAGGGCTTGCTGTGGTGGGAGAACTGGGTTCTGATGATGCCAAGTTGCCTTGGTTTCTGTTCTTTTTGTTCTTGCTCTTGCCTTTCCCATCTGGTTATCTCTGGTGTTAGCTGGTCTTGCTCTCTCTGACTGTGGTTTGTTCCTCCTGCAAGCCTTCTCATCAGTACTCCCTGGGGACCAGTTCTCTCTGAGAGGAATTTGGGTTTGGAGAGCTGTGGTACAGGGTCAGCTCTGGGGTACAGACAGAAACCAGAAGGATCCTGTCCCCAGCTGTTCCTTAGTTCCTGTGTCCTGATGGCTCTTCGAGGACTCCTCTTGATCGAGGAATTTGAACTGAAGTGGTGGTCTTCCTGTGCCAGAAGGTGTGTCGGCACTCCTGGGAGACCAGCTCTCTCCTGGCACTGAGTATGGAGCCCTGTGTCACAGGATCAGCTCCCTGGCCACAGAAGGATACCAGAAGGCCACTACTCAGTCCCTGTGTCCTGAAGGTTCTGAGCAGGTCCCTCTGAGCAGAGGTGCTGGCCTTATCCCCGCTCACAGGCTTGTCCACACTCCTGGGAGGGTAGCTCTTTCCCTGTGATTATTTGGGTATGGAGCCTTGTGGAACAGACCACAGGCATAAACCAGAAGGCTCCTGTCCCAGGCTGTTCCTCGGTCCCTGTGTCCTGAGGATTCCAGGCGGGTCCTGCTGAGCAGTGGTGCTCATCTTACCTCCACTCACAGGCTTGTCCACACTCCTGGGATGCTAGCTTTCTCCCAGCACTATTTGGCTATGGAGGTCTGTGGCACAGACTGAGGTCCCCGGCCACAGAAGGAAATCGGAAGGAAAAGCTACACTTTTTTTTTTTTTTTTTTTTTTTTGGTTTTTTGAGACAGGGTTTCTCTGTGTAGCCCTGGCTGTCCTGGAACTCACTCTGTAGACCAGGCTGGCCTCGAACTCAGAAATCCACCTGCCTCTGCCTCCCAAGTGCTGGGATTAAAGGCGTACACCACCACTGCCCGGCCAAGCTACACTTTTTAAAGAAAAGATTTATCCTTATTATTTTGTAACTATGTGTATGTCTGTGTTGGTTTGTGCGTGTGGATGCAGTATGTGAAGAGGCCAGAAGAGGGCGTCAGTTCTCTGGAGTTATGGGAGGTTGTGAGTCACCGTGTTGGTGCTTGGAATGGAACTCAGGTTCTCTAGCACAAGCAGACAGTGATTTTAGTCACTGAGCCATCTCCCCAGCACTTAAAATGGGCTTTGTTTTGAATGAGGTCAGATGTAAATACAAGCCTTCCCTAAGACATCTTTCAGCTCCAAGGAAAGTGAAAGACCCCCGAAGTGGGGGGACCCTCACTCAAGTCTCTGGACGGCGTGATCCCCCAAGAACTCATGAAAGACCTGTCTTGCTACAAATACACGAGGTTTATTCGGGGAACCAGTACACTGGGGTCAAGCTCATAACCCATGTAGGGGCAGAGGAGTTTGACCCTGAGCAGCTGAAGTCATGGGTATTTAAAGGAAAAAAACCACAAGAATGGAAAGAATTTGCATTATGGGGAAGTACAGAATGTTCTAAGTTAGTCACAAGGCAGTTACACAAACATTTTTGTGGTTAGCTAGTTCCTGGAACATTGTGCCTCTGGCCCAGGGGCCAGGCCAAGGTCACCCATTTCTTAGGGGAAAGAATGCAGCCAGGTGGGGTTTGGCCAAGCATGCAATTTCAGTCCTATTTCTGTTTGTGGCTCCAAGTGTGCTAGGGGTCTAACTTTCCTCATAAGGGGGTCAGGTCTTTCAAAAACTGTAATGGTGTCTTTGTCAGTTCCTAGGTAAGGCTCCCGTCAACCTCCAGTTTTGACTCAATTCTTTCTCCTGTTGCTTCAGGGTCTTCCCTATGCAACTCCCAGATTCAACATTTTCCACCTACACTTCACATGGATTCTAAAGGCCATCCACTTATGGAAAAGCCATGAACTGAGTTTATGGGTCTGTACTCTACTGATACTGGGATCCCAAGGCAGTTGTGTATTCGTTTCTCTATTTTTACAGCAAAGAGTTTACACATGATGGACACCAATGGTGTTCAGTGATTCCAGTTTACAGATAAATAATTTTATCTCTATGAAAGAGTCTGTTGTTATTCCCAGGTATGACTAGAAGGGCCAGATTTTAAAGCCCGAGTCCTTTATGGAATTCCAATCTCTCACCCCAACTGTTTTGTAAAGTGTTGTTGTTGCAGAGGGAGATGTGAGATTCACCTGAGATTCCACAGTATTTTGAGAAGACAAACCCGCTGCTCTAATGAGAAAGGCTTTTGATCCAAAAGCCTTGTGTATCTGCAAATCAAACTTGCCCCTTAAACTCTCAGACCCCAATCTTGTGGCTGGAATACTTTGCAGTGAAGAGAGATGACAGTTTCAAGAACTCTGATGCCTCCTTCTGGCCTCTGCCAGTACTGCATGCACATTGCACACAGATGCACACATGAATAAAATAAAATAAAGCACCTTCAAGTGTGTTGAATGGCATCTTCAGAATGAGGTTTTCCATCTGTTGTGTGCCAACATTCCAGAACAAAAGCAGGCTGACCATACCCCACACTGTAGTCCAGCTGTGGGGACAGGTCTATCATCTTGGGCAAGTGCCTATTGGTGCAGGGCATGTTCCCAGCCATATCCTGCAACCCGAACTTTCCAAAAGGAAGCTGTACCTTCCACTCAGCCTTCTGATTGACTGATTAGAACTCAGTTCCATGGAGAGGTTGGAATGATGTGAGTACAAAGCCTAATTACCATTTATTGTGGTCTATTTTTTAGTCCTTTAAATAACCATTCCTCACACAGGTCTCCTCTGACTTAATATCCCATTACTAAGAGATAAGTCCTTTCAGAATGTGTTAGCTTATCAAAAATCCTAGTTTTTGCCAACTGAAAGGCTAGAAATGCCATCAGACAGCATGGAGACCTAGAACTGACCTGTCCCCTCTTGGCTTTATCCTGACTGCCTTTGTTTCCATCAATGTATCTGAAAAGTCCTGCTTTATGCTTTTATTTTGTTCTGTTGCTATGGAAACTTCTTCCACATTAGAATATGGAATTTGGAGTAACTGGAATGCTTTCTGGGTCGTGGTCACTCACATTTGACTCCAGAATAAACTGTTTCTTATCCACTGTGAGGTGAGAGTCTCCTTGTGACAGTCCTCAGGTAGCAGCTGAGGACTAACCTTCAGATATGCATGTCCCAGGGCTGTCTGAGCAGCTCCTGCAGGCCTCCTGAGGGTTGTTTGAGGATTAAATATATTTCACGAAAAGGGCTTCACTCAGTAAATGCTTCTCAGATTTGTTCCTCTCAGCATCTCTTGCCAATCAAGCCTGCAATCCTTTTCTGCTAACTCCTAAGATGTCCCTGAAAATAAAATGAATTTATTTCACTACAAAATTCGGGGTTTGACCACTGTCTTTCTGTCAGGCACCCATTGGAAGTGATTTGAAATGAGATTTCAAGGGAAAGTTGTGGGGTTTTAGTCCTGTAAATCAAAAATCCTTTATTGGAATGCAGCCGGAATTAGTTCCTTATATGCAGTAATAGCCATTCAAACCTACAAATAAATTCTGAAATTATAAAGCTGAAAGAAATATGGTAACAGCCAAGTGCTGGCACATGGCAGAGAAATATCATGCAAGGTGGGGAAAAGGCCACTCGTACCTTTTGTATTTTATTGTTGAAGCAAACTTCCCAAATGCAGAGAATAATGGTGACTAAATAGGAGGCCATGATATGAAATAAAGTTGAAATGAGTTTTTTTATTCTTCTGTGTAAGCAAATAAAAAACAAAAAACAAAAAACAAAAAAACCCACAAGGATTCCCGTACATTTGCTTGAATTCCCACCCAGGTAGCCACTGTTCCTGAAGCAAAATCAATATTTCAGTAAAAACCAATAAAAACATACAGAGAAAAATAACCTTTCTCAAACACACACACACACACACACACACAACCCAAATGTATCATTTCTTGACACTAAGTAGAGTACTAAGTAGTCTTAAAAAAAGAATTCTCCTTTGAATGTGAGTATCCAGTTGAGACTGGCAAATTCCGCTGCTTCTTTTTCTACCACAGTAGCTGTAGCTGCAAGAAATTTAAATCTGGGCAGTTGACTAAATGCCACAGATGACTCTCTTGTTATCCAGTTATTAGCAATGATGGCTGGTCTTGTTTGTCAACTTGACTACATGTGGAATTAATTAAAACCCAAACGGCTGGGTATACACCTGTGAGGAAATATTTTTTTCTGAATTAAATCATTTGAAGTGGGAAGTCCCAATTCTAATCTGGCTCTTTTGAGGTGGGAAGTTCCGTCCTTAATCTGAGCCACACTTTCTACTGGTAGCCTATATAAAGAACATGGAAGAAGGAGGTTGCTCCTCTCTCTCTGCCTGCTTGCTGTCACTCTGTCTGGCAAGTACATTCCTTTACTGACATTGGAGCCTATTTCTTTGGGATTCCAGCATATACCGAAGATCAGCTGAGACATTCAGCCTCATGGACTGAGTAACTACTGGATTATTGGACCCTTTGCTGGTAGACAGAAATTGTTGGTCTAGCTGGACCACAGCCTGTAAGTCATTCTAATAAATCCCACATATATATGAGATATGAGTATAAATGAGTGTTCTCCTGAACAGAGCCCTGGAGAGCAGCTCCCCCTCCCATCCTCAACACTATCCTGTCAGAGCAGCACAGGTCAGAGAAGTCAGTCTATTGTTGAAAGAAATGAAGCAAGTACTAGGTAGATGGCTCAGTCAATGAAAGGCTTGCTACAGAGGCAGGAGGACCTGAGTTCAATCCCCAGACTTTGGCTCATGCCTGCTCCCGAGGGTCCCATGATCCTCACTGACTCACTGCCATTAAGGGGCTTCCAGAATTACAGGAAAGGATCGAAGGCAGGAAGAGTACACACCTCTGGGAGGCAACTGGGGACTTGCAAGCATTTCTAAATTATCAGGAGTGGTTTGCATTTATAATAAACTTCCCATAATTATTCAGTAGGTGATAATTCACAGGACGAATTCCTTCCCTTGGTTAGGAACTACTTTTTAATACATTTATCCTACAAATATCTCTTGCAAAAAATACCCCATATACATGAAATGTCATAAGACACAGGCATTGTCAGGGGTGTGTGTGTGTGTGTGTGTGTGTGTGTTAGGAGAGTTGAACAGTCCTCTATTTTAGGGTACAAGGTCCTCTTCCAGCTCTGATCTTAGCATCCAGAAACAGATGTTGATCAAAGGACCTCAGTCTTCATCTACCCACCCACCTTTGCTCCCCTGAGCCTGTTTCTGAGATGTCTGCAAACATTAAGAATTTGTAAGAAAAGATTTCCCCGAAATGTCGGGAGCAGATGCCTCTCTCAGAATGCTAAGTAACCCATCCTGACATATGCCCTCAGAATGAGTCTTTAAAGATTTGTGACAGTTATTGACAGGCACTCATTAGTCTGCAGGAGCTGCTGTCTGCCCAGCCCAGGGCTAACCTCGGAGTCATCTGCTCCATCTCTCTCCTCATGCTGTCCATTACAGGAAGATGGATTCCCTTTTAGGACACACATTGTTCGCTTCTGGTTCACCTTGAAGATGACTCTCTGCCCTTTGTCTTCCTGGGTGGATCTTGAGAAAAGAAAATTAACATTTGAGGAGTTTGGGAGGTGGACAATTGGCATACAAGCCATAAGTTGCTAGGCAGGACCTGCCCTGTAGAGTGTACCCTTTTCCATTGCACGGCTCTGACAAAATGTCTGGCAAACACACCCTAAGGCAGAAAAGGCTAAGGAAGTGATGCTTGCTGGTCTTCTGTCAACTTGACAACTGCCTATAGCCATCTGAAAGGAGGAAACCTTAATTGAGAAATTGCCTCTGTAAAGTCCAGCTGTTTTCTTAATTAGTGACTGATGCGGGAGGGCCCAGCTCATGGTGGGTGGTACCATCCCTGAGCTGGTGGTCCTGGGTTCTATAAGAAAGCAGGCTGAAGAGGCCATGAGAGGAAGCCAGTTAGCAGCACTCCTCCATGGCCTCTGCATCAGCTGCTGCCTCTAGGTTCCTGCCCTGTTTGACTTCTTTGGTGATGAAGTATAAGCCAAATAAATCATTTCCTTTCCAAGTTATTTTTTGGACATGGTGTTTTGATGAAGCTATAGACACTTTAACTAAGACAGAGGGCTGGGAAGTTTGGAACTTTTGAATACCCCAAACAAAGGACACTTGTGTAATTAAGTAGCCACAGCAGGATAGATCTGGGGAGAGGATCAGGACAGCCTCAGTGGTTACGCTAGAAGAGACAGGATTACAGGATTGCCTGAGTGATCCAGGTGTAACTCCTGCCTGCATAGTACTTCTCCAGCCCCGCATCCCAGCTTGTCATCTACTGCATATATCACTCAGTTCAGCATCGCTTTCATGATCATCTCCCTCCAGATGTTGCCCAGGTGCAGTGATCTCTTCCAGGGCCTGAAGCATCTTGTCATTTCTTTATTTTTTCATTTCTTTTTATTGTTGATCAGATTAACCAGCAAACTATAACCTGTGTTAAAGTGGAGGGGAAGAATGTGTCCCTCCACCTTATGTATGGCTGGAGGAGTAATGAGTGCTGGAGACACAGAGTGTAGATAGAGGGACACATGAGGCACAGGAAGACTGGAGAGATGTTTCAAGAGAGACAGTAGCCACAAGCCAGGGACAGGCAACCTTTGCTTGTCTGGAAATAGGAAAAGGGCAAGGTTATGGATATTTCCATGAGAAGATGGCAAGCAGCCCTGCCCTCCAAACACACATCTTTTTGTTTTTAGTGTTTTGAGGCTGTGCAGAATACAAGGGATGTACCAGGGTGGGGCTGAACAGAAAGGAGAGGCCTTCAGGCACTCTACTGCTTTATCCCCCGTTCAGATTTTCTTAATATGTCATTTCCCACTGATCTGTTCATCCTTCTTTCTTCTGTAGGAGCCTCATAGACTGTCTTTTATTTTATTTTTTTAAAGATTTATTTATTATGTAAAGTGTTCTTCTGCTTCCATGTATGCCTGCATGCCAGAAGAGGGTGCCAGATGCCATTACAGATGGATGTGAGCCACCGTGTGATTGCTGGGAGTTGAACTCAGGACCTCTGGAAATCAGCCAGTGCTCTCACACTCTGAGCCATCTCTCCAGCCCCCCTTGTAGACAGTCTTTGTCATCTCTTCAACATGCTACCCTGATCCTGGGGTGAGGACAGTGCTTAGTGAATGTGGGTGGGAAGAATGGGACGGGTTCACTGAATGAGCAGCCAGTGACAACACTTTAAGATACACCCAGTGAGGCAGGCATTGTCACTCCCTCTGACGATTTCTCTATTATCTTTCTGGAACTCTGGTAATATCCTTACTCTTGGCTCTCCTTGTTTACATTTTCCTGTTGGATTTTATGTTATCTTTCAGGATTTGCTTGTTTTATGTGTTTGAGTGTTTTGCCTGGGTAGTTGGAGCATCATATGCATGCAGTATCTGTGGAGGCCAGAAGAGGGCATCAGATACCCTGGAACTGGAGTTGTAGACAATTGTGAGCCCTGTTGTGTGTGCTAGGAACCAAACCCAGGTCTTCTGCAAGAGCAGCCAGTGCTCTAACTACTGACCCACTTCTCCTGTCTCCAGCTTATTTCTTTTGAGACAGGGTCTCACTGATTCAACTGGACTGGACAGTTGGGGATCCTCCTGCCTCTGTACTCAGCACTGGGGTTATAGATACACCAGCACATCTGCTTTTTCCATGGGTACTGGAAATCTGAACTCAGGTCCTTGCTTGTGTGGCAAGCACTTCACTGACCCATCTCCCCATCCCCTTTCTTGGATTTTTTTTTTTTGGAACATTCCTGTCTTTGAAATATTTTTTATAACATTATTCTTTGTATTATGGTGATCTGACATCTTCAATACCCTGTCGGGGCACAAGAGAGAGGGCGTCCCTGGGGCTGGCCAATTCTGAGAGATATCAAAAGGCTTAGTTGGGAGCCCTAGAGGTGAAAAAAAAAGCTACTCAAAGCCTCAGTTTCCCTAATATGCATTTCTTTTGTTGAGCTTGATCTATTATTCTTACCCAGCCCCATAAAGCCTGTGACCAACACACTCTGTCCCAGGTGGCACCCTGAACCACCAGTCATGTGCTGTTGGTGGCTTTGACTTCTGTTTCAGGTCCTGTAGGTTTAGCTTAGATTGCCCTCTCTGGGGCTCAGCCTTTCAACCTGTCTATCTGTCTGTCTATCCATATATGCATTATCTATCTTATCCATCTATTCACCCATTTATTTGTCTGTCGGTCTTCCCCTCCTCCTTTCCTCCCTTCCTCCCTTTCTGAGGTTGGGTGAAATATGGTCCCATTTAGCCCAGGTTGGTCACTAGTTTACTGTGTGTGGTAGTTTGATTATGCATGACCCATGAGAAGTGGCCTTGTTAGAGGAAGTGTGTCACTGTGGAGGTGGAGTTTTGAGGTCTCATATATATGCTCAAGTCTGGCCAGTGTGACACTGTCCCCTCCTGGCGGCCTGTGGAACACAGTGTCTTAGTTAGGGTTTTACTGCTGTGAACAGACACAATGACCAAGGAAACTCCATTAGCATCAAGGCAGAAACAGGACAGTACCCAGGCAGGCATGGTGCAGGAAGAACTGAGAATTTTACATCTTCATCTGAAGGCTGCTAGGGGAATATTGACTTCCAGGCAGCTGAGATGAGTGTGTTAAAGCCCACACCCCCAGTGACACACCTACTCCAACGGGGCCACCTTCTAATAGTGCCATTCCTTGGGCTGAGCATATACAAACCATCACACAGTCTCCTCCTGGCTGCCTTCAGCTCAAGATGTAGAACTCTCAGTGCCTCCAGCACCATGGCCCCTTGCATGCTGCCATGCTTCCTGCTATGACGATAATGAACTAAACTGTAAGCCAGCCCAAAGTAAGATACTATATATTAGAGGATGACCTTGAACTCCTGATCCCTCTGCCTCTTCCTTCTCAGTGCTGGGGTTACAGGTTTGTACCACCATGCCCAAGTTATGTGGTATGAGGGATAAAACCCAGGGTTCATGCATGTCCAGGAAACATCCTACCCACAGAACCATATTCCCTAGTTAGTAATCATTTTCTCTTGCTATGGCCACAGCTGAACTCCCTTCTCAGAAGAAAGCATAAAACAGTTCATTTTCATAAAAAAGACCATCATTTTAAAACTCTATGCATTTGAAAGAAACATTAATGAGTTTTTCTTTAGGTTTTTTTTTTTTTTTTTTCTTCCTATGCCTGGTCTTTTTTATTTCTGATTCTTTTTCTCTTTAATCTTTGCCTTTTCTTTTGACACATGCTATTTGAAGTGAGGGACTGAGAGCCAAGTGGGGGACGGTAAGTCTTGAGCATTTAGGATTCCTGAAAGATGTCCTTCAGGGATGGGCCTGGGTCATGTGGACCCCTTCAGGGATGAGCCTGGGTCTTGTGAAGTCCTTGACAGATGGGCGTGGGTCGTGTGGAGCAGAGTTTCCGTATTCTCAAATTTTTCCCTTTTCCAGGCTTTATAGTCTTCAGAGATGCATCCTTTGGCTTGCAGGAGTTTACAGCTCAGGTGAGCGTGCATTCAGCTGCTTGCACTGAGCATAGTGGTTAGGTGAGGTGCTCTGGGGTTAGCCCACTGCTCAGCTGGTGGACATAGGCATAAATCTTGATTAACTTCCCTAACTGTTCATGGATTCTGAAAGGATCACTACCAGGAAAACCTTCAGCCCCTTTTGAGGGCACCTATCTATGTATCTGTCTGTCTCTCTATCTGTCTATATCTCTATTTCTATCTCTTCCTCCCTCTTTCCATCCCCCTTCCCACTTCTCTCTTCCTCTCTCTAAGATATGGTAAAATATGGTCCCATTTAACCCAGGTTGGTCATAAGTTCACTGAGTATCTGAGGAAGACTTTGAACTTCTGATCCCCTGTCTCCACCTCCTGAATGCTGGGGTTACAGCATGGACACCATGCCCAGTTTATGTAGTGCAGAGGACTGGAGCCCAGGGCTTCATACATGCCCAGCAAATGCCTTACCCACTGAGCCATATCCCCAGTTAGCAATCATTTCCTCTTGTGAATTCAGTACCTTCTTTCTCATGGCTCTCATCCCTCACAAGGGCTGAGTCAAGTGTACTCAACAGGCAGCACTATGCATGGTTAGGGGATTTTCTCTCTGGAATTTCTTAACAGTTTCCAAGCCCTGCCCAACTCTTCCCCATCCTTGCAGCCTTGGATAAATGTCTTACCTGTCCCTGCATCTATGCCTTTCACTAATAAAGAGTGGGAGTCACTTGCCTATTCACAGATTTTACTGAAAATTAATAAGGAAAACGTGACATGCAGGCCAGGCACCAGTTCTAAGTGTGATTAGACTCCAGGTGGGCAGGCGGCTACAACTGAAGTTTACAAGCATCTGGCCAAATTTTATCACCAAACAAGTGGTGGTGGGCATGGGGAGACTGGCCAGGGCCTTGCTTTCCTGATTTCTCCTCCATTTATTCTTGTCTCTCCCCTGGCAGGTACAGCAGATGTATCTGTCTTTGTTTTATGGCTCTGTTTTCCTTGCTTGGTGTCACACAGTTAAATCAAATGCATGTTCTGGCCTTTGGAATTTCACAAGGCTGGACTGTAATATCCTTGTAGATGGTTGAGGGCAGGGGCCGTCAAGGTTGAGAGTGAGACCCACTTGGGAAGGCAGACTCAGGGGACATATGGTTATTGATCCCAAGGGCCATTGACATTTCCTTCATTCAGACTCCAGAAGCATCCGTGCTGCAGCTTCTTCTCAAGTCTTTTTAAAACATACATACATATACATGTGTATACATATATATTATTTATTTATTGAAATTCAAATTTAATGACATCATTTGCCCCTTTCCCTTTCCTCCAATGTATCCCTTTCATGTTCTCTCTCAAGTTCATGCCTTCCTTTTAAAAACCATTCTTCTAACATATGTGTGTGTATTCCTAAATACATAAGCACAACCTGCTCAGTTCAGATAATGTTACTTGTGTTTTCAGAGATGACCATTTGGTATTTGATAACCAATCAGCATGCTCTTCCCCAGAGAAGACCATTTCTCCTGCTGGCACATCCCTTAGTTGTGTGCAGTTCTTTGTGTAGGGCTGAAGTTTCGCTGGCTTTCCTTCATCTTTATTAGCATGTCTATTGTTGTACCTGTTCAGCCCATGGTCGGTGAGACTTTAATGGATGTGGCTTCTGATATTCCTAGGAGTCCCAATCTCACAGTAAAGCTCAGCTGCTTGAAACCAGACCTCAGGAGCATCCACAAAGAAGGACATTTTGAATAGAGTGAGCTCCCATGATGACTTGGATTAGAGTTCATGTGATGTATGAGGGCGGGGGGCAGTCCTCTGATGCCTTTCTGTGTGCTCCACTGGAAGCTGAAGCTCCTCTGCGCTTTACAAAAACCAAGTTCACCTGTTCAAAATCAGGAGAATATTTCAACAACCCAGAATAGATGCCACCCTGTCTCCATCTCATCTTTTATCATATATCACAGCCCCCTTTTCTCTCCCTCATCTGTTCATCTATATTAAATATTTTGTCTTACATCTACTCCTCCCCCATTTTTCCTCTTCCTATCTTCCCCTAGTAGTCTCATTTACTCAGTTTCTGTGATTACTAATTTTATTCTCATCTTTGTATTTCTCTTAAATTATGATGGCTGTTATTCTGGGTTTGTGTGTGAGAGAGTGAGCGTGAAATGCTACTGCCCTCTGTAGAGGACAACTTCTGGGAGTTGGTTTTCTTCTTTTACTATGGAACTGAGGGATCCAACTCTCATTGTCGGGCTTGTACTGCAAGCACCTTTGCCTACTACTAGGCACTCTCACTGGCCCTTTGTCTTATTTTTCTTTTCACACATATTTTTCTGATTGGACTTGATTTTAGGACTTCTTACATCCATGTTCATTAGGTAATATATCTGTTTGTTAGAGATGTGGAATTTGGGGTGATGTGACAGGATCAACAGGAAACTAGTACAAACTTTGGCTGATTGGACCGGCACTGACTGGCCAGATGGTGAGTATTTCTAATATGTAAAGAAAGGAGACTTCAGAGCAGTCCTGTTCAGCCAGCGCCAACAGAGTTCAATGTACTTTATTATTTTATATGTGTGCATGCAAATAAGGCTACATTTGTACCAATCACAAGGTAACTCACTAAATGCAAATGAATGTGTTTACACCAGTCATAGAAGACCTCACATAAACAAATGAAAATTTGTGCTTATACCAATCACAGCAGATCTCACATGCAAATGAAGGTTTGTGCTTGCACCAATCACAGCAAACCTCCATGCAAATGAAGGCTTACATTTGCACCTATCAAAGCTTGCCTTTCTAGCCCCAGTCACACCAGGGGAAGTACTCCCTCTGATCTAGATAGAGGGTAATGGAGAATTCATGAAGGCTTGTGATAGTTAAGAGCTTAGTGTAAACTGAACAGTCCAGGCTGGAGGAGCCTGCCTACAGGAGCTGGAGCAAGCAGCTGTGATCACTGTGTAGTTTCCCCAAGGTACCATGTAGTTCTGCATTGTTGATGCTGATGCTAATGCATAAGGGTAGTCAGGGTAGGCTTGTGATCGACAGTTCTTTTAAAAGTTCAAGGCAGCCAAGGCAGTACAGAGAGCACCCAAGAGCTACTAGCTAGGACATCACATGCCCCACCCTTTGTCTTTGCTTATTTATAGCTGAATGGACATTAGTAGTGCTTTGGGCAGAAAGGTTGAGATTTGTAAAGTGTCCTTGTGTTTCACCTATTAATTTTTTGAGACAGCATCTTTCATTGGCCTGGGGCTTACAATCCAGGCTGTCTGCCCAGTGAGCCCCAGGGATCCCCGTATCCACTTGTCCAGTGCTGAGATTACAAGCACATGCCACCATGTCTGGCATTGTCATGTGGGTTTGGATTGAACTTAGATCCTTGCACTTGCACAGCAGACTCCTTGCTGACTGAGCCATCAGCCAGCACTCATTTCTGAACTTGGAAGGGAGAGAAGGAAGCAGTTGGAGACTGAGGCTGCTTAAGCTTCCTCAGCAGTTCTCAAAGCCTGCCTGACCTTCAGAATTCATTAAGCTCCACAAACTGCCCTTTTGCTGGACCCCACCCTGGCCCCAATGGCTGTGTCTCCCAGGATGGAGCCTGAATTTGTAGTCTGAACAATAACCTGATTTTTTTTCTTTGATAAGTACTATGGAGAAGTTTCGCCCAATGGCTGAAGCCTGCAGAGGAAAGATATTTATCAAATTAATTTCCCAGGCTTTGTTCGGGTAAAAAGAAGTCAGCTGATGCTTCAAAGAATGTTAAACTTCTAATTCAAAGGTTTGCTCCCTCTCTCCCTGGTTTTCTTTCCTGCTCAGTTTATCCACTACAAAAACTAAATACAGCAGGGATAGACTGATCATGGTTGATCTGATCCATCAGGGGCTGATTGTCTAGGAAACACAAGCCTGGGATTGGGAGTTCATCCTCCTGAGATATGCAGCTGGGTGGTTCATGAAATGAGGCAGAGGTCACACAAATCATGACAAGTCAGTGTGTATGACATAAAACTGGCTTTTCTAATGAACCTTGGTAGCCTGTGTTCTTCCTATGGAATCTCAAAGGTACTCAGGGTGAATTCTGATCTCCTGGCACTAATGGGGCTGGGGTCCCCATTAGACAATGAGTTCAAATGTTTGTCTTATGTAAATGCTGCCTGGTCTGGAATCAGTCCACTCTCCAGACCCCAAACCATTCCTACTAATCCACAGACTTACGACTGATGACCATTCAGCTTCACAGAGAATTAGTGCAGAGTCTGTGATTGTGCAAACTCAGGCTGCCTCCTGTGATCTCAGCTCTATGGGACTGAATTGTCTCACTTTATGACCTGATTGCCTTCTAGACCACTGTTTGTTTTCTTACCTCACCTGGCTCAGGATTGAGTTTAGCTGGGTGGGAAGGAGGTACAGAGGCTTCAAGGTTAGGGGCTTTCCAGGACTGGGCTTTCAAAGTGCCACTAACCATGGGGAAGACTCAGAAGCTCTGGGAAGTATCTGAAGAGCTGGGCACTAAGGCTCCAAATGCCTACAGTTGCAGGCATTGACAGTAGCACACTCAGAGTCAGTCTCTGATCTTCCATATCAGAGATCCAATGCCCCAGATCCACCAAACAGAAGGAAGGCAAAGAGATGAACACAGTGTCCTAGGACACAAGCAGCATGGAGCCAGTAAGGAGGCACTGAGGGGAGTGAGGACGCGTCTTCCTCCAGGATCCAAGCAGTGATGATGTCACAGACACAAATGTAATGAAAAACCATGCGGTGTTTACCCATCTGTCTGGATGTCATGAGCCTCCTCTGTGGTGATTCTGCTCAGATGAGCATTCCAGCTATAGACGGTACAGATGATGCTGCAGCTATGGCAAATAGGCTCATGTGCTGTGAGGAGGGTGGTGAGGAGTCCTGTGTCTGTGTAGTCCATCCTATTGTTCTCTGCAGATGTCCCTTGGGTGTTGCAAGGCTCTGTGAATGGCCAGAGGATGAAGCTCCTGGACACATTCTTCTTCTTCTATACTCATTGATTATTTCTGTCTAATCCTCCTGGTCCAATAAGCAAGCTGTAATCAGGGCCTAGATCACAATCGCAATATAAACAGTTCTGTTGGCACATTGAGATTTGTGCTAATTGAGAGGCTTAGAGGGCCTCTTGGCCTTTGTCTTCAGCCAGCCCTCATTAGCCCATGTCCATAATTCCTCTTCCCAATGTCTTCACACATCTTACCAATGAGGCAATATCTCTCTGATTATCACAATAAATTGAAAAATGAAGCTATTGCAGCCAGAAAACCATCAAACTCACACCTCCCGGTATCGTTCTGTGGACTCACCTCTCAGCTTGTGGGCAGGATGCGGGCTATAGTGTTGAGAGTTTGTGAATGGAAACTAAGGAACAAACTAATGTCTGCAAAAGGGTGAATACGGCCAACACCTGGGCTCCCACCTCAACCCAAGGATTATAGAATTTCTTACACTCAACAGCCAGGCAAGATTTGGAAAAAAAAGAGAAAAGATTGCAAATAGCACATATTCATTATATATATATATGTTATGTACATATATATATGTTATGTATATTATATATATATTATCTTTATTAATTTGTGCATATGCATGCATGCATAACTGTTTATCTGTGTGCACATGTGTGTGTGTGTATGTGTGTGTGTGTTTGTATGTGTGTGCATGCATACATGTGAATATGGACCCTAGACAGCAACAGGCTCTCACTTTCCAATATTCCTTTGAAACAGCATCTCTTAGTAAATCTGGAGCTGGGCCAACTGTGAGAAAGCCCCATGTTCATCCTGTCTCTGCTCCCACATTGCTGGGGTTACATGCTCACCCACAACCATATCAGCTTCTTTTAGGATCTGGGGATTTGAACTTAGGTCCTCATGCTTATCCAGGTGGCCCTCTTAACTCTTCATGCACTTGGTAACCTCTCCTTTCTATGTTATATAAGTTCTCATCATGCAGGACAGAATTAGCAAACAAATCTGAATTACTCACTCTCCTTCCATAGAGACCATTATATACATTTAAAACTCAGGCAGTCAAATAACCCAGGGAATTCCTGGGTGACTTGAAAATGCTCCCATGTTAGCTACTGTTGCATAGCAGAGACAAAACGCCCAACAGAGACAGCTTAAAGGAAAGAAAGGTTTATTCTGGCTCATGGTTTCTGAGGGCTCACACCTTGTGTTGGGGGCAGCTCCCTATTGCAGGAGCACAGCAGAGAGAGGGAAAGTGCTGCATGGCCTTTCTCATTCTCTCCTTTTATCCTGTGATTTGAGGCGGTGTCTCCACACCTAGGGCAGGTCTTCCCTCTTCCTCTCTGGAGAAATCCTCATAGACTTGCATGCCTTGGGTGTGATTGTAAGTCCAATGAGGTTGTTGGGGGCGGAGATTAACTGTCACTTTGTCACAGAAGGTCTCTTAGGCAGAGATTTGCAGATGTTTCCAGATAAGCCACAAGAAGGAGGCTTACTTTTTAAGATTTAACATTTAATTTTTTTTCTTAAAAACAAAACAAGACATGGCAAAACAAAACAAAACAAAACAAAACAAAACAAAACCAACCAACAAAACTCAAGAAGGGTCTGGCAAGATGATTTAGGGGTTAAGAACAAATCCCACTCCTGCAGAGGACCTGAGTTCGATTCCCAGAACCTACGCCAGGTGGCTTACAACTGTCTTTAACTCCGGATGGGATCCTATGTCTGTGACCTCCACAAGCCCTACACTCATATGCACAAACTTGCAGGCATACACATAATAAAAAAATAAAGTAAATCTTAAAAGAGAACCAACTTATCTTTAGAATAACATGAGGAAAATAGGGCACATTATAGCTAAGAATTAAAATGTTCATTGTGGTTTTCCGTGGAACATGAAATAGCTGTAACAAATTTACATAAAGGAGTGCAGCTTTGAAAACTATTTTTCCGAAAAGGAACTCACTATCCTGTCAGGACTTCATTGATCCAAGGTTTAGGAAATAGATAATACTTCAAAATTGTAAAACATAAAATAGGCTCAGACATCCGGTATTTGCATATAAATAGAAAACTCGGTTCTACACTGCTAGGAAAAATTATTTTCTACATTTTTCATACAATTTTCACTAAATTAGCCTTTAAAAATGACCTTGTCATGTAGATCGATTTTTTACTTCCTATTTAAACAATAAAAAAGAATTTTTTTCCTCTGCAAAGAAATGGTTGCACAAGAGGTGTGAACTCAAGGCAAACTTCCTGACTAAAGTGCTAGATAAACGTCAAGTACAGGGGACTCCTGAAGTGACTGTGTCTTCTCCCTTTACCTCACCCTTGGTCCCTGCCATCTATCCAACCCAGATGGGACAGGGGACACAGCTCTCTCTTCTTCCTCCAGACTGACTCTCCTGGATATTTTGGGGAGAGACCAGCATCATGTTCTATCAATGTTGAATCTTCTTTCCTTCTTTCTGTCTTTCCTCTCCTTCTCCTCCTCCTCCTCCTCCTCCTCTTCCTCCTCCTCCTCCTCCTCCTCCTCCTCCTCCTCTTCCTCCTCCTCCTCTTCCTCCTCCTCTTCCTTCTCCTTCTCTTTTGAAACAGGGTTTCTCTGTGTAGCCCTGACTGTCCTGAAACTCACTCTATGGACCAGGCTGGCCTCAAACTCAGAGATCTGCTTTCCCCTTCCTTCCGAGTGCTGGGATTAATGGTATGGACCAATATGGCCTGGCTACATGTTGAAAATTTCTACCTCACTCTTAGGAAGATGTGGCTGGCCCCTCCTTTCTCATGCCCTACCTAGTTGTAAGGCTTGATTAGTTTCCACACCTGCAATGACATTCTGTCCCTGCTGTTGACTTTATGACAGAAAATCACCCAAGTGACTTATCTCCTTGTTCTGTGGATCAGAATCCAGCACTGATGGCATGGGAGTGGGATGGCATGGGGCTCTACCTTCTTTGTGTTGCCTGAGAACTTCTCTGAAGGCCTGGGAGATACCTGGCTTATGCATCCATTCACACTCTTGTCAGAATTAGTTCTGTATAGCTATAGGTCTGTTGTCATGTCACCATTGGCCATCAGGATGAGCCCCTTTCAGCTTATGCCACTCATATCTGTCCAACGTGAAGCCAACAGTGACATATGGAGTCCCTCCTAGGCTTTAGCTCTCTCCTCCCCCTCCTCCCATCCTTCCATCTCCTGTTTGGATCCCTCCTCTTCTCTTCCTAGTCTAGCATCTATATAACTCCATGAATCACTCTTTCTGCCATTCACACATCTGCTCACAGTTGTTCAAGCTTAGCATGTGGGTTAGGGAATCATTTTATCTAACTTTAAGTGCTGTGTCCTGAAAGGGCAGCAGATACCACACCTGCTCATACGTGTAAGTTCAACCCAGCCTGCACAGCTTCCTCAGTGGTGGCTGTCAGGACATCCCATCCTCGGCATTGGGTGGGAGTCTCCCAGATAACTGGAATTACAGTGTCCAGTCAGTTGTGGAAACTGCTGCTTCTTGGTCCAGCATGGCTGCTGATCTTGGGGATTCAATGCCAGGATCCCAGGCCCACAGGTCCTATTCAGAGGCAACCAGCTGCTGCCCTTCCATGCTCTGCAGATCCAGGGAGTCCAGGGGAGGCACCTGAAGCTACCATTGCCCAGACAAGGTGGCTGCATTAGCCAGGGCTCTCAAAAGGGACAGCACAGGTGAAGTGAACACATATAATAGAAGGAGGTTTATTAGAGTGACTCCCAGGATGCAGTCTCAGTAGTCCAACAATGGCTGTCTCCTGACAGAAAGGCTGAGACCCTGAGAATCCATGAGTCTGGATTTCTCTGCAGTCCTAGTCTGGTGCTGGAGTCCTGGAGGAGTCCTGGAGAGCTGTTAGTTTTCACTCTATATCAGAACCCTGAAGAAGTTGAATTTAATACTGGCTGCAGCAACAGAACAGATGAACTTGTCAGCAAGAGTAAAGGTGAGCAGGCAAAAAGTAAAAGCTTGCTTCTCCTACGTCCTTTATTTAGGTTGCCAGCAGAAGCTGTAACTCAGGACCAGAGTGGGTCTTCCTGCTTCAAGTAATCTGATTAAGAAAATCTCTCCCAGGTGCATCCAACAGGTTGGGTTTTAGTTGGTGCCAGGTGCATTCAAGCTGATAACCAAGATCAGCTGCCACAGAGAGCATCCACCTCTTTATATGTCCTCAGTTTCAGGTGGCACACAGTCCTACAGTCCTGAGTGCCTTTTGATTGGTGTTCTGTCCCCAGTAGAAGAAAATTATTTTCTTAGCCTCTCAACCCAGTGTTCCCTGTGTGATGGATAGCTCTCTGCCCGACCCTACCTGCCCTTGGGGGTTGGGGGTGAGTTGGCACAGAGTCAACGACACCAACTTGGGAAGCTGGTGAGAAATGCAGCAGCAAGCTCATCTGAGCACTGTTGCAAGCTCCTTTAATACCCTCTACCCACACCCCCATTGGTCCCAAGAAAGCATCTCTTCTAAATAGCAGTTCCTGATGGCTGGCATTATTTGCACCAGCAATTCTCGGTCTCTCAGGCAGTCCCCAATTAGGTCCTCCTGCAGGAATGCTGGTGTTTCATGCAATCCTCAATTAGGTTTTCCTGAAGGAGATGCTTTTGTTTTTGTGTGGCCCCCAGTGTTTACAAAGAGGCAGCCCTGCTGTTCCTGCTACAACCCAGGATATTTCTCTTTCAGAAGTGATTCTTAACTCCCACAAGGAGCTTCCCAGGCAGTGTCCCTCTGCCCTCAGATATGGAATTGACCAGGGCTTTCTGGAGATGACAGGTTTCAGGATAGTTTTAGCCTTCTCTCATAGTGCTTCTGTTGACAGTGATCCAGTGAATGATACCATACCCATATGAGTGAGGGATGTCCGCAGAGGTATGAGTGACCCATTAGCAGACAAGGACACCTTAGAAACATCAGAAACTAAAACAAAGGATGTAACACAGACTACAAACACAAAGTCCCTTTCTTCCCTGAAAGCACCCACCACGGTTTGAGCATGGTGTGTGTGTGTGTGTGTGTGTGTGTGTGTGTGTGTGTGTGTGTGTGTGTGTGTGTCTTTCCAGCCTCAGTTTTTGGGAACTTGACTTTTTGGGAAGTTTGCCTAGGGACCCACTGACACAAGTCAAGGAGGATGTTGGTGAGTCTCCCAAACTGTGGGAGTTTGAGAGTCTGGTCCTGTCTCAGTGTTTGAAGATGCTGGAAACAGAGAGCTGTCCAAGGTGCTGACAACACCCATCTAGGAAAGAGCCTCACCTTCTGACCCTGTACCTCCTGTCTCAAGCACAGCTCATGTTCAGTTAGATTTGCCATTACAGCCAGAGAATATGAATTCATCTGCATTTTACACTATGGTTAGCATGAAAATTCCAGTCCAATGGGAAGGTTCCTCAGTCTGCTTTCTTTCATTTCAGATAATGCCACTGTCTAGCTTTGTTTGCAACTAATGAAAATAGCTCAAAGAATATAAAGCAAAGATTTAATAGAGTAAAAAAAAATTAATGGCATCAAAGTGAAATATCAGATTGGGCTTCACTGTGTTCTTACAGATATGCACAACCAGCCCCAAATGCACGCCCAGGTGCATGTGTGTTTAAAGTTACATGAAGAAGGGGTGGACTAAATTACTTCCTGTTCAGCCAAATGATGTTGGCCATGAATTAATTATGAATCAATTATGCAAGATACAAACCCATACAGATGTGTTCTCCTCAGACAGCATTCTGACTTGAGGTTCACTGTGGGCATGAATACAATGAATATGAATACTCTTTTAATATCAAAGAATAGTTGGGGAGATGGCTAAGTGGTTAAGAGCACTGGCTGTTCTTTCAGAGATCCTGAGTTCAATTTCCAGCAACCACATGGTGGCTCACAACCTTCTGTTACTTCAGCCCCAGAAGATCTGATGCCTTCTTCTGGCCACTGTGGGTACTGCAACCATTTGCATATATATATACACACACACACACACACACACACACAAACACAGAGAGAGAGAGAGAGAGAGAGAGAGAGAGAGAGAGAGAGAGAATATATACATAAAGAAAAATTCAAATTAAATGTCAAGAAAGGCACAACTTACTCCCCAGATTCTCTCTTTGTCTGCCTCCCTCTTTACCACTCCAGCCATATTACAAGGACTGACAGAAATATCCCATCCTGATTATTAGAATCACATCCAAATACATGGCACACAGTTAATAAAGACTCAAATACTTTGGTTATTTGATTAGAAAAAAAACTCTTACTTTCTCTTTATTTTACACAAAAAGCACTGTACTTTCCCACTGCACTTTGTCAAATGTAAAGAGTCAGGCTCCCCGCTATATTTTCAGCTTACTGGAGGATCTCCTCTTTTAATATTCTGAGCTGTTGGGTAAAAGCTGATGGGTTAACACCTGTGGCTATGTGTAAGTTAGAAATAAACCACAGTATCCCCACTAGTCATTTATCCTGATGTGTAGAGACATCCACCAGTAGTAAAACGTTTTAAACAGCCATTCTGGATTTTGCTCTCAGGAGGGCCAATTAACTGAAAATGGTTAGGAGCAATCCTCTTGGTCTGCTTCTTCCTTACCTCTCTTTCATGTGGTCCTACCAGGCCCAGAGGAAACCACTGGCATTGTTTTGAGACAGAATATGGCATTCATGCCACCCAGCCAAAAGCACCAATGTCATGGGAAAGCAGGGCCAGAATAAGCAGAGTTTGGGTTTTTCAGGAGAGATGATTTTTATGGTGCTGGTAGAATTGTGTCCCTCCTCAAAAGGCCTAATTCTAATCAGACATGAATGTGATATTTGAAAATAGGATCATCGCAGACACAGGAAAATAAAATGAATCCCTCATGGAGGAGGGTGAGATCTGGTCCAAGATGACTGCAGTGCTGTTAGCATAAAGTAGTGGTGCTCAACCTTCCTAACGCTGCGACTCTTTAATGCAGTTCCTCATGTTGTGGTGACCCCCCAACCATAAAATTATTTCATTGCTCCTTCATGACTGTAATTTTCTACTGTTATGAATAATAATGGAAATATCTGATATGCAGTATTTCTGATCTATGACTCCTGTGAAAGAGTTGTTTGCCCCACTTAGGGGATTGTGACCTACAGGTTGAGAACCACTGCCAGAAAGGTATGAGCAGCACCTGTGTACTGAGAGACACCATACACCATTTAATACAACACTTTCCATAATACTAAAATGTGGGTGATATTGGTTTATTGGGTTTGCTGGAATGTTCAGATTTGTGTGTCTAGAAGTGAAAAATTTGACACAGACACTTGTATAGCAGCAGAAGCAGGGGGAGTTGGTTAGATAAAGATGCACTTCTGAGGAAGGAAGCCAACTGCAGCCGGAGAAAGTTCAAATGCCCAGACAGTGCAGATCCACTCAGCATGTATGCTTTTCTGTCATGCAGTGTGGGGAGGTTTACATCATGCATCGTGTAGATTCAAGAATGTTCTGCATGTTACATGTAGCTCTATATACTTCATGCTCCCAAGCATGCCTCAAAAGCATCTTAAGTCTCTCCCCAAAGTATGTGTTTTAACATCACAAAGAGCCACACAGGTCACCTTGGGGCACTCTGGAGTGCCTCTGTCCTTGCACCAGTGGCTCCAGACAGTTCTGGTTAGCCTCAGCCAGGGGAGCTTTCCCATCGGCCAATTGGCAGTCTTTGTTTAAGCCCTTTCATGCCTCATGCTCCACACTACCCCCCTGCCTCAGTCTAACAATGATAGATGATGGAGAATAGATCAAGGAAAGATAGCTAACAGGCAGGATGGACTATATGAATCAGTTGTCATTTTCAGGCATATATGTGGGCCTCTGGGACACCATTAAGCAACATAAGTCAGGCATAGAATGACACACACTGTATGTTCTGACTTATATGGAAGAAAACACAGTATAGAGGAAAAGAGCAGAGTGGTAAGTAAGAGGTGGGAGCAGGAGAAGGGGAGTGGAAGGAGGCTGGACTTGTATGTGAAGAGGGTTCAGTTCCCAGCATCACACAGCAGCCACAAGCATCTATAGCTCCAGCGTCAAGAGATCCAGCTCCCTCTTCTGGCTTCTTCAAGTACTGAGTGCATGTGGTACACTGACATACAAACAAAACATTCATGCATGAAGAGAATAGCCAGAGCTCATTTTCCCAGAATCTACATGAAAAGCTAATCACTGTAGCACATTCTTAGAATTCCACCTCTGGGAGTGAGACAAGAGGACCCCTGGGGCTTTGTAGTGAGCTCCAGTTTCAGCAAGAGGCCCTGTGTCAAAAACTTGACAGTGATACCTATTGTTTTTACAAACACAGATACACACACACACACACACACACACACACACACACACACACACACGGACATACAACTAGTTCAAGCATATTGCTCCCTCAAATCCTGGGATGTTACCATTGAAGGAGATACCCCTCCCCTCTCCCATTTCTTTCTCAGCTGATTTTGCCTCACTTCATCAAAATTATTACTTTTCAATTCCTTGGATCTTATCCTAAATGACATGTACTTCCCCTCTGAGGGTTTCTGAGAATCCTATCTGGTTTCATCATCTCTAGGCCTACAGAATCAGGTCTATTTACTCAGAAATGTGCCCCTGAATGCTTTAAAATGATGACGGTGGCCTTAATCTCAAACGCCACATATTTTACATTATTCCTCTATATTTGTAATTGCTGGGAAAGGTTCTTTTTCAGAGGACTTGCACTTTTATTGAGCCAGAATAAAAGTTGGCCTGACCCACATTTCATCTGTCACCTTTTGTATTTTTCTGTCGTGAATGCAAAATAGTGGAGTAACCTAAGACAGTGCTGAGTCGTGAAATCAAAAGGGCTAAATGGAAGGGGAGTTTCTTTTTCTACTCTGATTAAATAGATTCAAGAAACTGGAGAATTTTTATAATACCAAATAGAGACTTACAAGGAAAGAGTCTCCTCAAAGAGCACCTGGCATGAAATCGCCCAGGAGAGGGGCAAGGTGAACAATATTTGCAGGCACTTAATCCATTGAGATCTATTCTGGTCTATCCTGATCTATCCTGACTCAGTTACTAATGAAATCTGACACCAGAGGCATCTTAGGTAATCAGTCCTGACTTGCAAAGACTCTACCCAGACTCTACCTGGACCTCACCTTGTGAGAAGCCTGGACCTTGTGTGTGAGAGGGAGAACATGCTTGGGCAATCATCTTAGAATCCTCTAGGGGCCTCAGTAATAACGGGCAGCGAGGTCCTTGTTTTGATTTTGTCCAGCCTCAGAGCAGAATGGAGCTGTTCTGATTTCTGGCTGCCTAACTTTCCCCAAGGTCAAGGGTGTTGAATTGTGTGTTTATACAACAGTTTAATCATCCAACACTGGAGGAAGCAGAAACACACAGACATGAGGAAACTCATCCACCTTTGTTCCTGCTTTGGATTGTGAGCTTGATGAGTTCCAGAATCACATGGGAGATGGTGGGCATGTAGAAAACGTTGGGTTAGGTAAATTGGTATGGGGAGATCTATCCTGTGGTTGAACCATTTCTCGGACAGGGGAGCCTGGGCTATTTGAGAATGAGCCTAGAATCTATCTTCCTTCCTCTCTTCTTCCTGATCGTGATGTGTCAGCCACTGCCAGTACCTGCTGCCTTGAGTCTGCCTTGATGGATTATGCCTTATACTGTAAGATAAACACTTTCTCTCTTAAGTGGCTTTCATCAGGGTGTTCTATTACAGCAGTTGGAAAAGAAATGGAGTCCTCTTTGCTCACAGGAGATCTGGGCTTTTGTCTGGGGGAAGGGGGAAAAGAAACAAAGCATTTGCTGCAGAGGTGGAATCCTCCTCTGGCCAAGAACCTGTTGCAAGAAGGGTAGGGGTGAGGAGGGACCTGTGCATCTGTTGGGCATTTATCAGGTGTGTGACTGTAGGTAAGACAGGGCCTCGTGACCTTGGGTGGGAAACACACGTTGGGGGTTCCAAGCCCGTCATCTTTCATAGAGCAGAGTGGTAGAGATTCTGTGCTGCAAGGATAGGGGATAGGTTTTAATGAGATGGAGTGTACGTGATCTGTCTCAGGTTATCACAGCAGAATGCCCTATTGCATTGCCAGAGGACCTTCTCACACCCAGCCCTACAGTCCTCCCATGGCCAAGACAGGAGATGCATAAAACTCTTTGAGATACTGCTTGGATTGTATTTTGATCTGTAGGTTACAATTTCAAACAAAGCCCAAGCAAGCACAAGGCAGCCATCTGCCTGTTATGGAGGGGTGATGGAATAGGAACGTTTGTATCATCATCTCTCAGCGTCTCTGCTCCATCATCCTGTACATTTATCACAGCGTTGCAGTGAGTGAGATGAAACCTGATGAGTCTTGGGAATCAAAAGTCCTTGTGAGTTGTGCATCCCTTAACGTTTCAGAATGAGCCTAACTACACCACTGCCTGCTTCCCCTTGGGCAGCCCTGCACTGTCATCTAACACCATAATACAGGGTACATGTCACCATCTGCTGTAAAATCTCCATCTAGGACATGGTCTTGGGATGAAGCAAGTGGTGAAGGATGAGGAAGTTGATGTTGGGTGTTGGGACACAGTGCATTTTGGGTAGACTTAGCCTCTGAAACCTTCCCAAAGCAGAAAAGGGCCAACAGTTTAAACAAAATCAAAAGGACATTTATTATGCAATGTTGCCGAATTCTTCCCTTTTTCTTAAGCCAAGAAAGCCTCGGGCATTTATTCAGAAGTTACAATGTCATGGAATGGTCTAGGATATTGCAGATCGTGTCTGAGACAGGGGCATGTCAGTGTTTACTATTCACCATCTTAAGAATCTGTGTAGCAAGTAGATGAAGGTTGGTTACTTTGAAATGATGCCTTACAGACTAGGTATCTCTTTTTTGTTTGTTTTTTGTTTTTCGAGACAGGGTTTCTCTGTGTAGTCCTGGCTGTCCTGGAACGTACTCTCTAGACCAGACTGGCTTCGAACTCAGAAATCCACCTGCCTCTGCCTCCCAAGTGCTGGGATTAAAGGCGTGCACCACCACTGCCCGGCTCAGACTAGGTATCTCTAATACCCAGTATTACAGATGGTGTCTGCAATCTGGTATCTGTAATGTGTGAACAGAAACTCTTGGAAACAATTGTGCCTTCCACTGGGTGGTCTGTCAGGCTAATTAGTTGATTAGAATTCCAGTGGCTGTGGAGGGGTTGGGATGTTGCAGGTCTAGAGCATAATCACAATTTATCATAGGCGAGCCTAATAGCCATTCCTTATCCATTTCTGTGTATGACCTAACATCCTATGACTAACAGTCAACACTTTCTGGAGTGTATTGACAAACCGTAGTGAGAATTTGTTTTTTTAAAAATCCCAGTTATGTTACATGAACATGTTTTTATTTTAATCTTAGGCCTGGGGCATGAGGCTGCTTCAAATTGTCCACAGCCACTATGATTGTCTTGTGCTCTGGGAGGGGCATGGTTTTGCCAGCTGCAGGGAGTTTACATTTGGATTTCTGGGAACTCTTGAGAGGGTATAAATTCGAGAGCTCTGAGAGGGACTGTGGTGGCTGCTGCTCCTCCTCCTGCTGCTCCTTGCTGCTATTGCTCCCCCTGCTGCTGCTGTTGCTCCCCCTGCTGCTTCCCCTGCTGCTGCTAGTCCTTGCTAATGCTGGTTCCTGCCACTATGTTTGCTATTGCTGGATTTCTGCATTGCTTGTTGTAGATATCCTGATAATGAAGATTGGACTTGACCCAAGGAACTCGATGCCCCTAATCAACAGGAAGTAGTCTGAAGAGATCTACACTCCTTTTCCCTCTAACCTTTTTTCTTGCCTACTTAGTGTTGGAAGGTTGGAAGGGACTGGGAGAGAGAAGGGAGGTAGGTATAAGAACCCAATAAAGTAGCCTTGTAAGATCTGGCCCTTTTATGAGGAAGGCAATGACATTCTTTCTCCTAAGAAACGGGTGACTTTGACCTGGCCCAGGGCCAAGAGTAGAAACTACATGCCAGGGCAAAAATCCCACCCAGCTACATTCCTACGGGTGACTTTGACCTGGCCTCAGGACCAGAGGCAATACGTTTCAGGAACCAGAAACATCTGTGCAACCAACCTGTGAATAGCTTAAAACAAACCTCACTTCCCCATAATGCAAATTCTTTCGTTCCCCACCCCTTGCTTTGTGAATTCTCTGTTTTATGAGCCTTTTCCTGAGTTGTATTTCCTTCATTGCCTTGGGGATGTTTCTTCTTTTAAATACCCCTGACTTCAGCTGCTAGGGGTCGAACCCCTCTGCCTCTGCGTAGGTTACGTGTTCGACCCCAGTGCACTGGCCTTTCCGCAGTCCTGCTGCCGCTCCCGAATTAAACCTCGTGTGATTGCAGCAAGGACGGTTTTTCGTGAGTTCTTGGGGGGTCGCGCCGTCCCGAGACTTGAGTGAGGGTCTCCCCGACTTGGGGGGTCTTTCAGCCTCTTCCCCCAAATGTACACCTACATCACACACCATCAACCAAAAGCCATCAGACAGCATCTGAGACCTGGGGCAGATTCTCCTGCATTGCTGTAGCCTACCTGATATTTCTATTAATGGATTTGAAAAGTATCTTGATTTTTTTCTTTCTTTGCCCTGCTTCTATAAGACTCCATGAAATCATTACCATATCAGAACTTGGGTTATCTGAATCTGTGTTCCTGGGTCATGGTCACTCATATATGGTTCTAGAATAAGCCATCTGTCTTACTTTGGGTTTCATTGCTGTGAAGAGACACCATGACCATGGCAACTCCTATGAAGAAAACATTTAATTGGGGCTGGCTGGCTTACAGTTTCAGAGGTTTAGTCCATTATCATCATGATGAGAAGCATGGCAGCATCCAGGCAGTCATGGTGCTGGAGGACCTAAGAGTTCTGGATCTTGATCCAAAGGCAGGCAAGAGAAGACTGTCTTCTGAAGGTAGCCAGAAGGAGACTATTCCACAGTGCGTGGAGCCTGAGCATTGGAGGCCTCAAAGCTCACTTACACAGTGACAGACTTACTCCAATAAGGTCATATCTCCCAATAGTGCCACTCCCTATGGCCAAGCATTCAAACACATGAATCTATAGGGCCCAAACCTGTTCAAACCATCACACCATCTTTCATTTCTTTTGGGATAAGATCTGGGTTTGGGGCTTTGACAATCCAGAGGGATGAGGCAGAAGGATCATCATGAATTTGAGTCCAGTCTGAGCTACAGAGTGAAACCCTGTCTTATAAAAATGAATAAATGGGAACTGGGAAGATGACTCAGAGGTTGGGCACTTGCTGCTCTTATGGAGGACCAGAGTTCAGGTCCTAGCACTCATACCTGGTGGCTCACAATTACCTGTAACTTCAGTGGCTGATGCTCTCTTCTTGGCTCTACAGGTACAGCATGCACACATGCACATGCATACACAAACACATGTGCACACAAACACACAATTAAAAATGCTGATAAATCTTTTCTAGTGAAAGACATAGATGAAATTATAAAGACAATGCCTCTAAAGCAGAGGGCACAGCTCTCTGTTATTACAGGGGTAGTCACAGAGCAGGGTGTGCTTGTTTCTTACAATAGGAGTTGATGTAGCCAGAGTCAGGGAAGAAGCTGAGGTGGGCAGTCTCCAATCAGCAGGCTTATTTGTAGAGCAGAGGTCGTGATTTCTTTGTTGTGACAATCTCTTTTTCTATCCTGGAAAGGAAAAAAATCCTCTTCACCCTATGACATATTACAGTGGGAGCCACAAAAGACTTTTATGCGCAGTAATGGCCACTGATTTAATGGTGGTGGGGACCAGGTGCTTAACCCAGCCTTTATTCTATTTTCAGGTAGAGCTGCAGCTGTCACTACCCTTAGCAGCTGTAAAAGGACAAGACAGTGTCTGCACACCTAGTCATTATCCCAGAAGAGGATTTATGAAATATTTTGAACTCAGTTTTTCCTCTTGAAACTGTTTGCAGGCATCTGGGACACAGAGCAGCCATCCTTAGCATTGCTGACAAAGGAGAGACATGAGAAAAGTGGGGCTGCTTTGGATTTCTAGGAAGTCTGAACCCAAGCTGGAGCAAAGAGCAGCCATGCGAGCAGGGGTGAGGAGTGATGGAAGTGAGCAAGCTACATGCCCAGCAGCTGGCTAGGCTGCCTAAAGTCCCAAGACAGCACTGGCTTCTCGTTCCAAAGAGTTACAGAACTGTGCCAGACTAAGCAGTCTGAGGGAAAACAGAGGGGAGGCTGCGGAGTGGCTAGAGGCTGATGGAACTGTAGGACTGTGTTAACAGTCAATAGGCTGGGGTCCTGGGCTGAATAAAAAGAAGACAATGAGCTGAGCACCAGCGTCCATCTTTCTCTGCTTCCTGACTGTGGATGCCTTGTGACTTGCTGTCTCAGGCTCCTGCTGCCATGCCTCTCCCATACCTAGAGACAGTGACCTTAAACCATGAGCTGAAACAAACCGCTCCTTAAGTTGTTTTATTAGATATTTTGCTGTAGCAAAGAGGAAAAGAACTGCGTTAATGGCAGACCATAGCATCCTAGCTACTTTATGGTCCTTATATCTCAGCTTAAGTTTTGAGAAGAATGAGCACAGAATGACCGTCAGAGTCTTGAAGGTGCAGGTGTGTTGGGGGCACAGTTTGATAGGGATCAGGATAAGTCATGTGGAGAATTTCCAAGGTTGTAGCTTCAATTTAATGCTTGCTCATATGGCCAGGACCTAAAGGTTAAACATTTAGCTTTATTATAAGCAATCATAACATAGGTATTTTTTGTCAATATCTGAGTCTGATGGATCAGCAATATTTATTGAAGTATGGAGGGGGACATGAATCGTTCACTCTCAGGATGTTTAGTAAATGAGGAAACTGAAGTATGTTAGGTAAATTCCGGTGACAGACCGGGGGGGGGGGTCCTCATTTGTAGTGAAGAAGCCAGTTTCCTCTGAAGGCCAACTTCTCATTATGTAGTGGACAATCATTTCCCATAATTACATTTCCCTAAATTTCAATTCACACATGCATACACACACACACACACACACACACACACACACACACACACACACGGGGGGAGGGAGAGAGAGATTTGCATTTTTCAAGGGATGAAACTTTTAAAATGTTAGGTAGTTTTTTCTAAGTCAGTTATAACTGTTAACTGTTTTTCTCAAATGTGCTAGGTTCATAGCTGAGAATGTGAAGACAGACAGTTCCCTCTGAACCTACAGTGTGTGTATCTGACAATTACTCCATACAGAAGTGTGAGTGTGCCACTCACCCATGACCCTCACTGCCCCAGAGGGAGACTGGCTGTAGCTGGGTGACCTTGACCTATGATGCAAGAGGAGGTACACGGTGGTGACATTGCTGGAGTACTTGAGTAGGGACTGTTGATCACAGTAAGACTTGGTTACTCTAACCAATCCATCCCAGATCCCTGCTTCTTACCCACAGAGGAGTATTAGAATGCCCATGCATCTATATGACAGTACCAGACCTTTGCAAAGGTGCCCATTTCCACCTCTTCAGCTTCCCCATTCCCTGCTTCCTTTTGTCTGCTGTAGTCAGATGTATCCATTTGGAATAGGAGAGACATTGTATCAGCTCTCAGGTACAAGATGTCCTACTTTGCTTTTCTGTTGCTGTGATAAAACACTGACAAAAAACAACTTGGGAGAGAAAAGGTCTGTTTGACTTACACTTCTCAGGTCACACAGGCCATCATGTAGGGAAGTCTGACAGGAAGTCAAGGAAGGAGCCTGGAGGCAGGAACTGAAGCTGAGATCATGAAGGAGTGCTGCATACTGGCTTGCTCAGTCTGCTTTCTTACAGCACCCAGGACCACCAGCCCAGAGGTGACCCCACCCACCATGGGCTGGATCCTCCCAACATAATTCTCAACCCAGAATATGGCTTCCCACAGGCCAATCTGTTGGAAGCATTTTCCTCAATTAAGGTTCCTTTTCCCAGATGTGTTAAGTTGACAATTGAAGCTACCTGTGACCCAGGGGCACTGTTTGTTTCTCTCCTGTGACCTCTGACGTCTTACAAACCACACTCAGGCTTTCTAGATAAAACAGACCCCACCTCTTTTTCTCACTGCTCCGGCGTTCAGCCTGAGTTACACTACACTTTGCCTGAGGGTGTTCTATGACTCCATTGGTAATGACTGGGAATCACACTCAGATTAATTTATACATCTTTCCTCAAAAATAAATGGGAATCAATTACAGTTCCTATCTTTTTGTATATAAAAAGTTATTGCAGTTGAAGGGATGATTGACCACTAGCTCAGCAGTAACCTAATAGACTGCTAATGTACATTGCTAGCCTGACCATGCAAATGTGTCCACCAGTTCTGTCTTTCCCAGAGGCAATCACTGAGCAGGTTGTTTTCTTGACACAGTTTTGTGTTCATGATAGTATAAACCAGGAAATGTTCTGCATGGTTGACTGCCAGACAAGAAGTGCCCTTGGGTACACTTGTGGCCTGACTGTTATGGGTGTAAACAGTGGCCCTCTGATTGGATTTGAGGTTCACACCACATAAGAGAATTAATGCCTAGCACTGTAAATCTCATTTTTAAAATGGCTGGGCAGGACCTAGTGCAGCCGTCCAGCAGCTGAGGATGAACTGGATCTAACTGAAATGGGAGCTGGAAATGAAAAAGGGACAGGATGCGAGAGAACTCCAGAAGGTTGACTAACTCAGAGTCTGTTGCTTTTATTTATGAAATAAAAACAGAAGGTTCTTTTTGAAATACATCTAATTATAACATCTGTATGTGTGTATGCATGTGAATACATGTGTATGTGTATATGTGTGTGCATATGCATGTGTATATGTGCGCATGTGCATGCGTATGTGCATATATGTGTGCATATGCGTGTATATGTGCACGTGTATGTGCATATGTGTGTATGTGTGCATATACATATATGTATATGTGTGCGTGTGTATGTGCACATGCATGTACATGTGTGTATGTGTGTGCATGTTTATGTGCATATATGTGTATATGTGGGTGTATGTGCATGTGTGTGTTTATATGTATATATGTGTGTATGTAAATGTGTGTGTGCCATGGTGCGTGTGTATGTGTGTGCATATGCATGTACATGTGTGACTGTATGTATGTATATGTGAATATACACGTATATTTGTGTATATGTGCATGTGTGCATATGGGTGTGTGCATATGTGTGTGTGTGTGTGTGTGTGTGTGTCACGGTGCATGTGTAAAAGTGAGAGGGCAATCACGATTGTCAGTGTCTTGTTTGCTTCTGTCTACACCAAGCTACTTCCCATCTCCTTAGGCAGCTCTGCGTTTACAGAGTGTGGCTTCTGAGTGTGGCTTATGTGGGTCTTGGGATCTGAACTCAGATCCTCATGCTTGTGTAGCAAGCACTATACCATCTGAGGCAACTTCCCAGTTCTGTGAAATTATTTTCAGTTCTGTGTATATATCTCTTTCATCTTGTGGTGGAGTGTTTATTTTATATCCTACATATTGAAATCCATTTTTAAAACATCTAGATCTTATGATACACAGGACAGTGCACCTTCAAAATTATAGAGTGCTGGGAATATAACTTGGTTTGTAGAATACTTCTCTGTTATATTCAAAGTTCTGGGATTGACCCCCAGTATTGCATACAACTGGGAGAATGCCTGTAATCCAAGGACTAGATAGTTGGAAATAGGTCATGACTATCCTTAATGAATTTGAGACTAGCTTGGGATACATGAGACTTTGTCTCCAATCCTTCCCCAATATCCAAAACCAACAGAAACAAAGAGGAATAAATAAATAAAGCAAGGAGAAAATAAGATCTTCCCATTATTTCATTATGGGTTGCCATGATTTTCTTTTGGGGAAATGGTTTTGGAATTCTACTTTCTCCTAGCTAAACCAGGAAATGTTCTGCATGGTTGACTGTCAGACAAGAGGTGCCCTTGGGTGCAGTTGTGGCCTGACTGTTATGGGTGTAAACAGTGGCTCTCTGATTGGATTTGAGGTCCACACCATATAAGAGAATTAATGCCTAGCACTGTAAATCTCATTTTTAAAATGGCTGGGCAGGACCTAGTGCAGCTGTCCAGCAGCTGAGGATGAACTGGGCCTACCTGAAATGAGAGCTGGAAATGAAAAAGGGACAGGATTCGAGAGAACAATGAAGCCTAGACAAAGTTTCTGCTCAAGACTCAGAACTTTATTATTCCATACTGCTTATAAAAGGAAGGATCAAAGACCCAATCCCTTGAGCAAGCTCAGCGGGAGGTCAACTCCTCAAGGCTCCTGTAGGAAATGCAAGTTCAGTGAGGCCTGACTGGTTCCAACCAGGTTGTAAAACCATCCTGGGTTTGTTTATCCTACTCAAGGCTGGGGGAAGGGCACAATTCGCCCTTTTTTTTTTTTTTTTTTTTTTTTTTTTATTATTATTATTAAAGATGAATTGGACAGGGGTCGGGAG
The DNA here is from genome assembly GCA_028551405.1 of Uromys caudimaculatus. Lineage (NCBI taxonomy): Eukaryota > Metazoa > Chordata > Mammalia > Rodentia > Muridae > Uromys > Uromys caudimaculatus. The sequence continues at coordinate 26,279,838 of CM052721.1, forward strand.
AGCACAAGATTTACTTGTTTTCCATAATCCCATCTAGGGAAAAGAGTGGCTAGGCGACCATGTCTGTCTTAGGTGGGTGTCTTTATTGCTTCTTCTTACCTGTCATAGAGGACAAACATAGCTTTTGCTGTATGCCTCATGTCTAAGGTCAATAGAAGCTCAAGATCACTCCTTACATGTCCCTGACTACTGGCCTTCAAAAGCACGTTCTTTCCCATTCAGACAAAAGCCACAAAAAAGATATGAACTCAATGCATTTCTTCATAGTGATGAATAACTGTCATGGTGAATTGCTGAGCTGCTGAAAAAGATCCAATGTGAAGGCAACCAGTCTGCTTAAGATAAAATCAACAAGATTAACATTGCCTGCTGGAATGTCCCAGGTATTCAATTCAGCTGCTAATTGACAAGGATCAAACACAAAGCCTGGCCACCAGGTGAGTGGGGTTTGGCTTTGAGAATAGATAGGAAATATTTACTCTCCAGGAAGGATGGAGACTACACTCCAAGATAACTCAACAATGGGGATACTGAGCTATCTTCATCATAGGTATCATAATCATTAGAAGGCTCAGGGTCTTTGTCTATTTGATGAACCAATCTTTCAGGCAGTCATCAAGCTCCAGTTCCTTTTTGTGAAAAAACACAGACAGAACCTTGCCCCCGTATTAAAACAGGGTCAGGACCATTCCAAGTATTAGTTAGGGGGTCTCACCATTTAACCATGTCATAGGAGCTAGAAGTAACTGGATGCCAGTGGTGATCCACTGCAGACTGACTTTTAGCATCAGTTTGCAAAAATATTTAAAACAAATAAGACAAAAGCAAAGTGTGCTTTTGGTGACCTTGGAGGGTATAACACTCACTTTTTTGTTTTTAAAGGCCAATTTTTCAGAGTTCGATGTGCACATTCAACAATTCTTTGTCCCATTGGGTTAATAAGGAATCCCAGTAATATGGGTAAATTGTCTACAAAATTAAAATCAAATTGTCTACAAAACATCTCAAATGTTTGACTGTAATAGCCAGTTCCAAGATCTGTTTTAATCTGATTTGGGACACCAAGCATAGAAAAACAATGCAGGCAATGACTAATTACATTTTTAGTTGCTTCTCCTGTTGAAGCAGTTGTAACCAGAAAGCCTGAAAAGATGTCAGTAATCACATGTACATATTTTAGTTTTCCAAAATCAGAAATATGAGTACCATCCATTTGCCATAATTGATTAGATAAGTCCTCGAGGAATAACACTATTATGTGGTACAGGTAGAAACTGAAGACAATGAAGACAAGTCTTTACCATTTGGCATGCATATTTCCTAAAAATACCAAATTGCTGTCTCAAACCATTACTATTTGAATGATGTAAAGAATAAGATTGTTTGGCTAATTGTTCCTGTTTAAGGTCTACAATCTGCCTGGTATAAAATCTGCTATGGCATTGCCCTAAGGAGTCTGTCCAGGCAATCCACTATGATCTCTTAAATGTCCTATAAAACAAGGAACCGTACATGCTTTTAAACGAAGCTATATTTGCATAAATAATTCCAAAATTTGAGAATTAGCAATATCCTAAAAAGGAACAATTTCAAGCAATTGTAAACTCTGAGCTATATATTGTCTATCAGTATACACATTAAAAGCTTGAATTTTCAACATTTCCAAAAAGGTGGCTACAACACATAATTCAACTATCTGTGCTGAATTAGGGAAAAACTCAAACAGAATGAACATGTGATCCAGTTACACATGCTGCTTCCCATTAGATGAGCAGTCTGTAAATACAGTAAGTACATTCTCTATGGGCTGCATGCAAAAATTTACAGGAAATACAAAAGCATGCATAGAGGAGAACTGTAACAACTTGTCTTTTGGATAGGGATTATCAATTTTGCCTAAAATGTTTGCCATACAATAGGCCAAATATCAGAATTTTGCAATAACCAATTTAATTGCTGTTTGGAATAAGGGATAAACATTTCATCAGGTTCTTTCCCAAAATACCTTCATGATTCTTTCCTACAATTCTGTATTAACACAGCAACAGCTTCACAGTAGGGTGTTCAAACTTTACTTGGAGATGAAGAAAGGTGAATCCATATTAATGGTCCTTTTTTCCAAAGAACGGCTGTGGGCACATGAGTAGCAATAACACAAGCAGTCAACAATTGATCTATAGTCTATATAATATATCTGTTGTTGACTAATAGCTACTTCTACTTTCTGTAAAGCTATTTGTCCCTCATTAGTTAATTGTCCAGGGGAATTAGAATTTGCATACCCCTTGAGAATATCAAACAGAGGCTTAAGTATGCCTGTGGTGAGCTTAAGATGAGGTTTTGGCCAATTAATATCTCCTAACAACCTTTGAAAATAATTTGAAGTAAATTATCTTTTATTACTTGAATTTTCTGTGCCACAATTTTTTTAGGATATAATTGAGGCCCCAAATATTGAAAAGATACTGCATTTGAATCTTTTCTGGAGCAACAACTACTTCAAAAGTTTAAAACTCATAAGAGCAAAGGCTTATAGTAAAACTCCTTCAGAGGGATCACCTAATAAAATACCCTCCATAATGAATAATATAAACTAAAACATTCAAAGTCCTAGCTTCTTGTATTGAAGCAGTGACAAAAATTTTTTAACATAATGTAAGGCTTTATACAATTCCTTGAGGCAAAACTTTCCAATGATATCACTTCATGGGCTCTTCAAAATTACAAACTCACTATAAGCAAACCCTTTACAATCATCAGGATGCAAGGGGACAATATAAAAACAATCTTCCAAATCCATAGCAATTCTATGTGCATTTCCTGGAATGGCAGCTAGAGTAGGCAAGCCAGGTTCTAATGCCTTCAAAAGTTCTATAGACTCCTTAACCTTTTATAAATCTTAATTTTGAACTTTGTTTTGGATTAATGGAATAACCAATCCATTGGAGGTGATTGAGTACATCAGCTCTAAAGTCTATTAATCCTTCAAAACTTTCTTCTCTTATTTGTAATAGATTGAACTCAGTACACATCAGAGGAACCAAAGCCATCTTGTCCTCTCTTACTCTTAAGGTAACTAAAACAAGTTGAGCAATTCTTCTTAATGCCATGTGGAAAACAGCCATAATTTTAATTCCTCCCTCATAATCAACCTGGATAAGCAGCCTGCTGTGAGTGCCTTGGGGTTTGAGGCTGATCCCTCCTCCCTGAAGAAAGAGCAAGCACCTTTCTAGAGGCTAGTCAAAACAAAAGGAATGCCACAAAAGCCTCTTTTGAGGCAGCTCTGAGCTTTGCATTAACTCAAATGCAAATGTTTCTTAACTGGGTCTATTTCCTGATGCTTGTAATTTAACTGCAAACTGCAGCCAATGGAACACTGACAGTTTAACTATAGTTTTTAAGTTTCTCTTGCAACATCAGAGCAGAACCATAACTTCAGAAAACAAAACCCAGTTTTAAACAATCTATTCTCTTTATCCATACCAAGAGCATTACTTTCATGTTACAAAGTTTGGTTGCCAGTTTCTTATATATGAATGCATGACAGTTCAGCTTTCAATACTTCATTAAAGAGACATTGTTTTAAAATCTTATCCTTTATAAGTCTAGTTTCTAGGATAAGAATTACATATCCCGATTTAGAAGTATCTTAAGAGTCCTGTTTTCCTGGGTTGGCTCATACCACATGTTGTTGTTTAGAATGACTCCAACCCTGAGTTACCAGTTAAGCTAACTTTCTGTTACCAATGTTACAAATTTTTAATCATACCCAATAACTTATAAGCCAATTATCTACAACCAAGACATACAGAACATATTTATACCTTTAAAACCAGTCAGAAACAAAAATGAATTGGCTACACACATCTTATATATTTAGACCAAACAAAATTTTCCTGCTTTTTCTAGCTATAATTTCAAGAGAAGAGCACCTTGTTATTTGCTGAACCCATTAAACACAACTGCAGAAATTTTTCTAGGAAAAAACAACCATCAGCGTACTTGCCATAGAACTTGAGAACCTGATGGCCCCTTTAAAAGAAGCTTTTGCAGACAATCAGCTCCTGCTAGGGCTTCTCCAGCCATACTAGACTCTTAACTACAGGTGCAGGGTTCAAAAAGCCAATTGAGACTGCCTTTTTAAACAAGTTAAACTATATCAAAGGGTAGATAGCTAACAGATAAAGTTTTAACCATTTTTTCTTTTCAACATGAAACAGAACAACAATCATTCATACAATGAAACAAAAACACAGACTTAACAGTCAGTTTTGACACACGGACAGATTGGTGCACCAAGACAGACTATAGAGAGAAGGAAGAGAACTTGATTTAACTAAGGGTATCTCCAGTATGAGCCAGAGAGGAAGCAGGATGTCTCCTGGTTTCCTCCTGTCCCTAGGATAGCTCTGAAATAGCTTATATCCATTTTCTTTCTTTTTTACTAACGCTTCCCAGACAGGGGACAACTGCTTTTCTGAAATAATCTACCCCCCTCTCTCTCTCTCTCTCTCTCTCTCTCTCTCTCTCTCTCTCTCTCTCTCTCTCTCTTTCTCTCTCTCATGCCATTGTATATTTACCATTCCTACTTCTGGGAACCATGGATAATTTTTCTAACATCTGTTTTTTGAACCCTGCTTCTCTTGCCTGATGCAACTCTTTGCTGTGGATGAATGCCTGTTTAGAATTCCCCAGTCCTAATTTTACTGTCATCCCTAGGTGAATTTGGTGTCAGGTCAACACCTCTACAGCCTAGCCTATATCCATTCAAATGCACCTCTGGCAACGACAGCCTCCAAAAAATAAAATTTATACCTAGAGCTAGCATTAATGCTGTTCATTGCTTACCACCATGAATTTTTCTCTTACTTTTCTTCCATTTTCTGTGGAACTCCACCCAAGAAGCATTTCTCAGTTGTTCCCCCCCCCCCTCATTTTTAGGCCCCTCGTTTGGGTGCCACCTGTAGTTGTACAGCACCTGAGGATGAACTGGGTCTACCTGAAAGGGGAGATGGAAATGAAAAAGGGATGGGGTGTGAGAGAAGAATGAAGCCAAGACAAAGTTTCTAATGAAGGTTTGAGCTTTATTATTCCATACTGCTTAAAAAGAACAAGATCAAAGACCTAATACTTTCTTTTAGCAAGCTCAGCGGACAGTCAACTCCTCAAAGCTCCTGTAGGAAATTCAAATGCAGTGAGGCCAGACTGGCTCCAGCCAGGTTGTAAAACCATCCTGAGTTTGTTTATCCTACTCGAGGCTGGGGAAAGGGCACAATCACCTAGATCTTAGGAAGGACTCACTACTGTTCAACTGCATTGTCATAGCACCAAGTATCTTCTAAATATTGATGTTCCTATCCATAGAGAAATATCACTCTCACCCTTAATCAGAGAAGCTTGTCTTTGTAATGAATAACACCTAGTACAGAGACTGGTGTTGCTCGAGGGGCTTGGAATTGGTGACAGTTGAGGGCTCTTCTATAAACATGACATTTATAACACTAAGGCTCATGGAACATCATGAAATAAGAGCTAGAAAGATCACAAAATCTAAAAGACATGGAGACAGGTTTTGAAATGTAATCTTCAGGGTATGACACAGTACTTGTAAACATGATCTCACAACAGCTGTTGTTGCTTGTACTGGGTATGTAGGTCACTGGGCAAGTCAACAACCTATCAGGGATCAGGGTGCTGCTCATGGGTCCCTACTGAACTATTGGCTACTGATGGACTCTGGTTGGAAGCCAAACACTGTCTTCAGGTGTGTATGTAATAGTGAGCCCACCAGAATAGTACCAAACCTTGAAATGTAGACAGACAGTCCTAGCATCTCAATTACTTTTCTATTGCCATGACAAAATACATGAACCAGGCTAATTCACAAGAGAAAGTGTTTAATTGGGCTTACAGTTTCAAAGCATGAGAGTCCATGATGGTGGAGCAAATTCATGTCAACAGGAACAGCTTAGGACTTGTCTTTGATCTGTAAGTAGGAAGCATAGAGTGCTAACTGGGAATGCTATAAGTCTTTTGAAACCCAGTAACACACCTCCCCCAATAAGGCCACACCTCTTCATCCTTCCTAAACAGTTTTACCAACTAATGGCCAAGTATTCAAACATATGAGCCTATGGGGGCCTGTTACTGAAATTATCAACCCCAATAAGCCCAGATAAACACCACACAATCCAGTTATTATAATCATAAGCTACATGCCTAGATTGGGCAGATCTAACACTATACTAACTTATTTCCCAGCTGTAAGACCCCTTGGTACGTGCAGTTTCTCCTGGTCACATGGTTCTGGTCCATCATGGCTTCCTCCTTTTCTTCATCTGTTCTCCCTTTTTGCCCTCTCATCATTCTCTCTCTCTCTCTCTCTCCCTCTCTCTCTCTGCCCCCCACTCTCAAATCTCTATTCCTATCTTTCCCCTCCACTTCCTAATCACAGGCTCTAGCCTTTATTGACCAGTTAAAATGGGGAGAAGTTTAATGTGAGATCACCTGAGTATGTGAAGGACTGCTCCCTCTCTAGGAAGCAGAATTAACATCAGAATACAAACAGCAGCAGGACAACCCACAACAGGGGCCATTCTCATTCAAACCATCATGGTTGATTAAATTCAGTAAGTCACAAAACAAACACTGAATGTGAGAAGGGACCTGTAGTGAGGAGGGAGTGGAGCCAGCAAGGTGGTAGGAAGATAAGAAAGGGTTGGAGTGATAGTAATCAGAGTACATTATTTACACATGTGAAATTGTCACAATTTAATAAAAACAAGCCTTCCAGAGATAGATTCTTATTTCTGGACTCATCCCTTATTCACCTTGCAGTTATCTGAGGTCATGTGACTCATTCTCAGCCAATGGCAGGTGGATAGATGTGGACTGACTCTCCCATCTGTTTCCATAGACATCCCACTTGAATCCTCCATCACCAGCTTGATGCTCAACAGCATGGCACTCACCCTCAGAAAACTGGTTGGAAGGGTGCCAGATAGTAGGGGCTTCCTCCTCAAGTTAATATTACCTCAGAGAAGAACTGTTCTCTTGGCAGCAAAGAGAGGAGCTGATGCCAATCATGTTGAAAACAGTTTTATATTTGTGGGTTTGTTAGTTATAGCATCTAGTTCTGCCATTCTACAAACAAAATCAGAGAAAAAAATGGGAACCAAGCTGTGGTCTTTGAGTTCAATTACTTTTGGTCAAGATGTCAACAGCTTTTTAGGACTTCATTTCATCTGTTGTAAACAAACAAACAAAAACAAAGAAAAAAACCCAAGCAATCTGTATCCAGGGAGCAGGATCTCCAGGGAGCATCAGAGTTGCTTATTAAGCTCTTTCCAATGATCCTTCCAAGATGCTTTGAGAAGTGATGTTGATGTGAGCGTAGCTACACTCTGTCTTGAGGGGTCTGACTCTCCATTTGGGTTTTGGATGGTTCTAGGCACTGGGCTTGTGACAGAGCAGATATTTACACACCATCATGTTCATGATCTGTGGGGCAGTGGTCTGTGGCAGGCAATCTGATACCCAGTTGAGCACAGGCTGAAAATTCTGGGAGACCCAGTGGAATATCCATGAGTAGTGAAATTTCCACAAGGGACCGGACTATGTTTTTGGCCAACGCTCCCAGAAAACTCCTGTAAAAACAGCCACAGCCTTTACAACCCTTGTATAGAGAGAGGCCTGGCATGTGAGATTTGTCATGTAGAAAGCAACTCTGAGTCCTCCCACAAGTAAATGAGGCACTACAAAGCCCCCAGACCAAGCCAATGAAAAGTATTGGTTGCCAAACCCCTGACCCCTCTCATACAGTATATCAGACCGTCCAACCTGTGTAGCTCTCTCTACCTGCCCACTCTGCCCGCTTCTGCCTGTGCCTGCCGCTGCCATCCAGAAGGAATAAAGGTGCAAAAACTGCTCCAGCGTCTGAGAGATTCTGTCCAAAGAACTGTAACACTTTCAGCCGGGAAGAGATCTGCACTCCTGGCTGAGCGCTGGGGCATGCGTGGACAGTGGCTGTGGGTCTCGCAGGGATCACGCTGTGACCAGGACCTGACTCGGCATGGGACAGCGAGTGCTGAACGAGTGTAGCATCTTGGTGCATGGCGCAGGCGGCTGCCACAGGGACCAGGACCAGGAAACTCTGTCCCCGCTCTCGCTCCCTCCTCTGCCGGAACCCTTACATTCAGCTGGGCCAGAGAACCCCGAAGAAGGCTCCCTGGAGCACAGCCCAACAATGACCTACAGACTGGGAAGGTGGATCAACAGTTAAAGCATTTTCCATATGAAGATGCCAAAGACCAGATTTGACACCTAAGGGTAGACTGAGGCAGGAAGTGAAGTGTGATAGCAATCAGAATCAGTGCTGATGGCAGTTGATTGGTGTCAGAGTTGATACCAACTGACAAGGGCTGCTGCTGCAGGCAGCTGTGGTTAGAGAGAAGAAAAGGGAGAAAGTTCAAACACGCACACACACACACACACACATGCACACACACATGCACACACACATACAGTGGTTGGAGCAAACACAATCTCCATCAACTTCACACGTACAAATACATACATACATACATACATAGAGACAAACACATACATATTTACACATTGGATTGCTGGAGTAAAACTTCAACAAGCAGGCTCCAAGTGTTTCACATACATCTATACATCTATAAACATATACACATATACATATATATACATGTTTGATGAGTGGATAGAACAAAGTTTCACCAATCAGGCTCTAAGCATTTCATACATATGCATACACACATACATACACACACATACCCATACATACACACGTACATACATACATACACACATACGTACATACAGTTGGTGGATGGAGCAAGCTCCCACACGCACCCATACAAGTGTGTGGGCTGACTCCCATCTCCAGCATAGCTGTAGCCATTTTATTTCAGGCCTGCCAGCTATTTCATATCATTGCTGTAACATGCTTGCCAGTTACTGACACAGAGAAATGACTTGGTTCAGAACAAGGTCATGCTGATTACATATCTTGTTCCGTTCTGTACATCCTGAGGTTTGTTAATCCTAAGGAATTCCACAAAGCTTTATGTAGGACCCATCAAGTTAAAGGTTAATATAAACTGTGTGGCTTAGTCAGAGCCAATCACTGGGCAGAACCTCTTGCACCGGGGTATGAGTTCATTGTGGTTTTTGTGGCTACACAGAAGAATGCTGCTAATACGCCAAAACATTATGATTATAGTACTCATACTCTGTTATCTCAATGTTCTGAAATTCTCCTGCTCACTACCCATCCACCAACCCTCTTACTTCACTCAGGACCAATTAGCTTAAAGAATAGTTGATAATACTTTGTTTACTAAGCCAAAATGTAGTACTGCTCTCCTTGCCTTTTAAACCTTTGAGCCTGTGTTTTCCTGTAAAAAGCCTGCCCTGAAAACAGACTGGTACCACAATTAGGCACCTGAGTCCTTTTTGTGGCCCTGATCAACTAGTATTAGTTCAATAAACCATCCCTCTCTGACTGAGCTCGGGCATTCATGTGGTTTGTGGAGTGACTCCTAGACCACAACAAGCTTTGCATATATACGTACATACAGATTTGATGGATGAAACAGAGTTCCAGCACATTCTCACACAAGTTTTACACAGACACATACATATATACTTATATACATATAACATATACACATATACACATATACATGTATACACATATACTTACATATAAATGCACACATACATATATACATATACACATATGTATATACATATAAACACATAGTTAATGCGTAGAGGAAACAATGCTCTAACATATTCTCACATAAACTTTACATATGTAAATACATACACAGAGTTGATGGGTGGAAGGAAAAATGTTTCAACAACTTTATTCTTACTCTCATAGCTTATATATCCCAGCAAAATCTTTCAAGCAGTATAAAATTGCAATGTGATTATGTTTTAATTTTCCTTTAGTGAATGACCATGAGAAAATGATGTGTTCCCCATTACCTTTATAAAAAATAACATTATTTTGTACAGGTAAAGAAAACAAGTTATTCTCAAGATCCTTTGTACCTTCTTAACTAAGCAACCTGTAATAGATTAACAAAGTGTAAGCAGGTAAGATAGTTTTCTCAGCCAGTTTTCCTTACTGGTAGGCAACAATTTTCAGTTACAAAGAAAGGATTAATTATTTTATTATTTATCTTTAGAAGTAATCTTACAAGAATCTTAAAAGAATCACAAATCTAGACTTTTATATAAAAATCAGTCATATCTACCTCAAATCCTCAGAATGCATATCTACTCATCAGCAACTCTTATTACATCATATCAAGAAGCAGAGGGCAAAAATGTGTACAATAAATCAATCATCACCAGTCTAGCCTCAGTGAGAGTCATGTCAGCCAGTGCTGCCATTGTTCTTGCTCCCTGACCATAAAACTATTAAGCTTAACTATTAAGAGTGTGCCTTTCTGAACTTCAAATTGTTCCCTAAGATTTTTTACATCAGGGCCAGTAGCAAAAACATCTTAACTTCACTAACAATTTTATTTTTCCAAATGCTTTCTAAGGGTAATAATGGTCACAACTGACAATCTACATCTCTAAGTTCTTTCCTAGGGTGGTGATTGAATCATTAATCTGCTCCAGTAGCAATGCCTGAAAGAAATCAAACATTATTAATGTGAATGCCTGAGACACTGCCTAGTGAAGGCCTTGAAGCCCTCTTAGAGTTTTCTAACTCTTAGATGAAGAGTGATATGAGGGCAGCAAGGAGAGCAGAACTCCATAACATCATCAGTTCCTCAGGAAACATAGTCCTCAGGGTCATGCCACACTGAGACATGCCCATAGAGGCTGTGCTAACTGGTGGGCCACATTCCGTGAGTTCTAAAGCCACTTGTTGTTCCTTCTTCATGACCCGTGGCAGGAAGACAGGTTTGTATCTCCAGAAAACCATATAAATGCTAGGTGGGCAGTGCAATCTATCTATCATTCAACCTCAAAAGGCAAGGGCAGGATAATGTCCAGATCAGGATGTCTAGTGAGACATATTGGTGAGCTCTGGGTTTGATTGAGAAAGTCTGCCTCACTGGATAAGGTGGAAGAGTGATGGAGGATGATTCTTGAAGTCAACCTTGGGCATTGGCATGTCTCCCTACATGCACCCATACACACGCACGCAAACACACACACATATACGCACACAAGAAAAAGTAAAAAGAAAACAAAATGGACTTAGCATCTACATTGTGCAAGAATTTGAGAGTAATTTGGGGCTTAGTTGTTTTATCAAAAGGAAGACACCATCTCCTTTGACTCTCTAGGGCTTTCCTGAGGATACAAAGTTGAATTAATTTTCTTTTCTCACCTGAAATTGAAAGACTGGATATATGTTTGAATGTGAAAATCAATACCAAACACAGGCTATGGCCATCAAGATGTTAGGAAGAAATGCCACCTGTAACCAGTGTAGCCATAGAGACACTCAGCCTGTGTCTGTACTGAGAGCTGATGCACCCCTACCCCACACTCCACCTCCTGAAAGAGCCAGTGCAATACTACTTGAGAAGCACAAGCTCATTTGCCATGACATTGCTCTGGCCTTGCGTCATCTATTTCCATTCCTGATTTGTACAGAGGGGAGGCAGCACAATTTATCATCTCTCAGGCCAACACATCCATTTGGTCAAATCTATTTTCATACATGCAGAGTGATGTCTCCAGCTCATCTGATTCCTGGGCAAAATCAAATCAAACCAGTCACAGACCACCCCCGCCCCTCTGTGTCACTCATTCCCTATGCATGGATCCTCACCAAAACATCCCCTCCCCATATCCATTTATATATAAACAAGGCCTGTGAGTAACTTTCTTGTTGTGTCAGGAATTGCAGGAAGCAATACACACACCAAGCATAGACACAGCTCAGGCCCTCTTTTGGGTGTGTACTTGAAATAAACATTCTGGGGGCATTAACTTTTTGACGATGGTGGTTGATTTGTTTCCTGTTTTTCTTTTTCCATCAAAACCGCAACTCTCCATTCTTTGCCTCTGGAAGGAATACAGATATGTTCACTTCTGCAGGGCTGTTGCTGAAGGATATACACTTGAGAGGTGCTAGAGACAGGAGTGATCAAGAGCAAGACACAGCTCCGAGGCCTGTATGCTTATTAATCAATCAGAGTCTTAAGCATTACTACTTGAGAATAAGAGAAGTCCTCTCAAAAGAGGCCTGTCTTGCTCACTTCCACAGGGAAGTCAGCCACCATCTTTTTGTTCTTCAGTCTTGAACACTGATACAGCTATAAGAGAGTCACACAGCACACAAAGGGCAAGCTTATGGTGTCCAGATTGGTCACTGTCATTGGGAAGCTGTGGGTCAACTCATCAGAAGTAGCATGTTATCTTAGTTAAGGTTTTACTGCTGTGAACAGACACCATAACCAAGGCAACTCTTATAACATTTAATTAGGCCTGGCTTACAGGTTCAAAGGCTCAGTCTATTACATCAAGGTGGGAGTGTGGCAGCATCTAGGCAGGCATGGTGCAGGAGGAGCTAAGAGTTCTACATTTTCATCTGAGAGCCTCTAGGAGAAGATTGGCTTTCAGGCAGCTAGGACAAGGTTCTTAAAGCCCATGCCTACAGTGACACACTTCTTCCAACAAGGCCACACCTACTCCAACAATCCCATACTTCCTAATAGTGTCACTCCCTGGGCAAAGTGCATTCAAACCACCATACATGTCTTCTGAGATTGCCAGTGTCTGAACAATCCTGAATAGGAAGTGGGACAGTTGGCAGTTGTTGGCTAGTGTTGATTGCTCTGGGTTGGTGGTTACAAAAACCAAGAGTCTGAATTCTAATATTGTGTAGGTTCTTAATGATGTTTATTTATACATATAGCTGTCACATTTATGTCATTCATGTCACCCTAAATAGTGATTTCTCTCATCGCTATGAAAAAAAGCCAGACAAAGCAATTTAAGGAAGGGAAAGTTTATTCTCAGATAAAACCCATCATGGTTCTAGGAGCTTGGGAGGGGCTGTTCATGTTGCACCCATAGTTAGGAAGCTGAGAGACATGAATGCTGGTGCTCAGCTCACTGTCTCCTTTTTTATTCAGTCCATGGCTTCATCCAGTGACATGGTGTCACCCATATTCAGGTGGCTCTTCTTATCTCAGTTAAATATCTCTGGAGCCATCTTCACAGACATGTTTAGAAGAGCGTCTCCCAGATAATTCTAAATTCACTCCATTTATGATTAATTGATGCTGAGACAGAAGAAGACAATTCTTCAGATGTGGGCAGCTAGTGGATGTCACACAGACACATGGACAGACAGACATGTGAACCCAGTCATTCCTGAGCTAAACTAATTCGTTAGTGGCCTTGCTTGCTTATCCTATCAAGAAAGGCTGCACTCACTTGATCTACTCTGTCATTATCATCTAGGGTTCACTAAGTGATAATTATGTAGCTGCATTGCTTACAGAAAACAAGGAGTTAATTGCAAACTTCACGAATACTCTTTGGTTTGAAGAGACTGACTGATCTTCATTGTTTCTGCATTATCTGCATTGTTTTTGTTGTTGGCCCATTCTTAGTTGGTGACAAAACCTTTTTTTCTTTGGCTCTGGGCTTGGTTGCATCCTGGCCATGTTTGGATCTCTCAGGTCTAAGGGTATTACAGCCTCTCCTTGCATTGTTCAATAAACTGTCTCCATCTGCCTTAAGCCCAGATTTACATACCTAAATATTCAACAATATACATGCAAAAGCATTAGCCATCTCACAAAAGCACCTTTCGGGTGCTATGGAGCTCAGCCACATTTGGATAACACTGGCTTGGATTGTGCATCTTATTTTAGCAGCATGTTCTTAAAAATTATTTTTTGACATCAAAGTAGACTTAAAGGCAATCCGTTATATTCTCTGACTTTCTTTGTTCATTTATTTATTTTTCAATCAAATCTTCCCACTGCATCAGTAAACACAGCAATCTTCCAACAAGTCCACTTAATTATCAGCTATACAGGCTGCAAAGACTCCCTTATGGGCACAGAGTCTGCATCTTTTGTGCAGCCAGTCAGGGTCCTGGAAAAGGGAGCTGCTTGCGTGTTCATCATTATTGAGAGCCAATTCTTGAAGCAATGATGGCTTCTGTCCTTCTGAATATCTGTCTGCCTTTTCGAGTAGATTATCTTGTTTGTAAACTGCTGGCCACAGCAATCACCCTTGAAACTCAAGTGATAAGCAGATAGGGGGGTTTCTGTGATGGTGGCTATTGTGTAGCAATCCTTCTGAGCTGAAACAGACCATCCAGGAAGTAAACTACTCAAAAGTTCCAGGAAGCCCCTGAAACTGAACAGATTTGCTAGGCCCCTCCCTTCACAAGCATATATAGGCAGTAAGGACTGCTGAGAATCACTCAGACCATCTAAGGGGCCTGGAAAAGCTTCAGATCTCCTGAGCCACTTGGAAAGGATACTCTCAACCTATTCAGCTGCCTGCCTATGAGGTTCTGTGAGCTGTCATCTGTGCTGGTGTGGGCTTTATTGATGTAGCTGTCTTTGAGTCATTTTGTCTTCCGTATGTAACCCTTCACCCATATTCCAATAAGTAGCTCCAACAAGACATATTGGTTCTTCAAACTAGACTTCGGTATTTTTACTTTCATCTGTTGTCAGTTTCCTATATGGGACAAGTGGATGCTTGCTCACACCCCTTTTCCCCCAGGAGGAGTGTCACACACAATAAACATCTCCACTAGGACTTCTTCAACATACTAGCATCGGGCTATGCTGGCTTTTTATCTCTATAGTCACCAGAGAGATACTATCACTATAATTTGTGTTGAGTGTATCACCCACAGGCCCTTTGATTTCCAGATGGTAGCTATTAGGAGGTAATGAGACTTTGAATAGTTGGGGTCCAGTGATCGATATTAAGTCACTGAAGGTGGGCCTCTGTGTGTTTTCCTGTGGTGACACGAACAAATGTCTATTTGTTAAAGATAGGGTATCAACAATAGACTTAAGAAATGTCAACTCAAGTTCAACTTGGCAAATTAATGCATTTATTGGGAGTGGTTACAGGAACAGTGGTGGTAGGTTTATAGGACCAGGGATGAACCCCAAACAGTGGTGTCACCAAGAATTTCCACTCCATCAGGGATGATGACCCCACAGACACTCTTTAATTAACCTTCATTTAACATATCCTAGCAGCTCCCAAGACCATATGTTGTCCACAGACAAGAGAATTATGGCTAGATCCCAAGTGTGGAAGCTATGCCTTCTCTTCCCACTTCCTACTAGTGGATATTAACAGTTACATCATCATTCCCACTGATCTAACTATCTCCATGTTGCTCTTATTATGTTGCCATGACTACAGTACCAAACATTCTATAGGTCACCATAGCAACCTCTATTCCAGAATGACCAGTAGTCCTGTCATGCCCAGGGGAAATACTTTGCCCCAACAAGCCTCAAAGCTGGTTCTGGAACACACACATCCCAGTCATGAGCTGTCTCTTCACAGATCGTAAAATAATGGTCCAACTTGGACATGGATTTACAACCTCAAAAACTTTATGCCCAAAGAAACCTTTTCTAAACCATTTATCTCAGGTATTTATCATCATGATGGAAAGCTGCCTAATACAGGTACTATGGTGTCAAGGCCTAGCCAAGAACTTTGAAGCTGAGGTTCCAGTGAGGAAGGGGAACTGAGTGACTGACTGTCCTCATCCCCTGAGCCCCAAACTCCTGAAACTCACACACATTGGCCACCAAGAGATTCTGTGGTGCTGAGGCTAAGGATAATTAATCTTTTTATTCATCTAATGGTCATTTAAAATGGCTAGGTGGGCACTGAAATTCTCTCCACTAGCCCAATTCCTCGCACCATGAAGCTAAAATGAGGGTAGACAAACCAGCAGCAAAAAGTTGGTTGTCCATGCAAGTGAAATTGTAAAGTAAATTTTCTTTGGTGCTCTAAGGAAAAGAGAAATCTTCTGTGTTTATTTCCAGTTGTTCAAGTTTACATTCTATAGATAAAACACAGCAAAAAGCAGCAAAGAAAAAAACCAGCAAAGAAATGTCAACCTAAGTCTGACTTATCAGATTGATGCATTTATTTGACTTACTAACAGGGACAGTGGTGATGGGTTTATAGGGCCAGAGGTGTCAACAGTCTCATTCCATCAGGGATGATGGACTTACAGATACTTTTCAGATAACCTTCTACCCTTAACATATCCTAACATTTTACAGCTCACAGCTCACAATCCATCACTGAGGAATGATTAGGGCAGGAACTCAAGGCAGTAACTTAGAGTCAGGAACTGAAACAGAGACCATGGAGGAATGATGCTTACTGATTCCTTCTCATGACTTGCTCAGCCTGATTCCTATACCACTCAGGACTGTCTGTCCAGGGTGGTCCACAGTGAGCTGGGGCCTCTCACATCAATCACTAGTCAATAAAATGTCCCATAGATGTGAACATAGGCCAATCTAATGAGGGTAATCCCTCAACTGAGGCTTCCTCTTCCTAGGTATAACAAGTTGACAACCAGGATTAGCTATATGGGATTAGTCAGTACTGCTCTCAGAAAGGGAATGTTTATAAATCCTTGGCCCATGTGTTGGAGACATAAACCCAATCTTCTCAAAGATGAAATCAATTCCTTTAGCTTTGCTTCTAGGAATGTCTCCTTAGAGGCTTACTCTGAGCTGTGACCAACCATATGCAAATGGCATCTGTATCCCTGTCTGAGTGTTCTGGCCAAAAGAGTAACTTTCTACTGATTGCTGTGGTAGAAAAATTTAATCCCAATCTGAGGTTTGTACCCCACCTTTAACTGTTTAGTTGCTGAATAAAACACAAGCACAACCTTTATATTTACAATAAGCCTTAATCAGCATAAGAACTGGGCGGTTATCTATCCTCTATGCTATTATGTCTAATTCCCAGGCAATAATTTGCCATGTTTCCTCTGGGCTGCTCTTAACTCTGATTAGCCAACCTGCATGACCATTATTTCATGCTCCTCCCCTCCTCACCTCATTCTCCCCCTTGTGGTTCTCCTCTGACCACAAGCCTAGGAACCCTAAACCCCACTGTTTTAGTTAGGGTGCTGTGAACAGACACCATGTCCAAGGAAACTCTTATAAAGGACAATATTTAATTGGGGCTGGTTTACAGGTTCAGAGGTTCAGTCCAATATCATCAAGGCATGAACATGGCAGCATCCAGGCAGGCATGGTGCAGGAGGAGCTGAGAGTTCTACATCTCCATCTGAAGGCTGCTAGCAGAATACTGACTTCCAGACAGCTAGGATGAGGATCTTAAAGCCCACACCCACAGTGACACACCTACTCCAACAGGGCCACACCTCCAAGTAGTGCCACTCACTGGGTCAAGCCTATACAAACCATTAAACCTGAATATGTCTCTTCTGCTCAGCTATTAACTGTTAGCATCTTTATTCACCAATCAGAAAAAAAAAAATTGGAGTAAAATCACATAATAACACTTAGATCTACCTGCAGACTCTCTAGTCTCTGGGGCAACCAGGTCTTGGGGGCCTGCACTTAGCATTAGAATACATAGCAACAGACCAAACCTCACACTCATGGCACCCACCTAGGCCTTTCCTAGTGTTGAGCTAACAGTAAACCTGACTCATCCTTCCTCTTCCAAGTAGGCAAACAGTATAATTAAGTATCTTCTCATCAAAGGCCAGTTCATATCTGTAGACTGTTTGGACACATGTGAAATGCCCCTGTCTCCCATTTCCACCCATCTTAGCCTATGGAATCTGTCAGCCTAATGATCTGTATAGCATTGTGTGGATTTCCCCATCCTCAGATACTCCAAGGCCGCAGGACTATCTTTTAAATGACCCACTGGCTGAATGTGCCTGTGTCATAATTTCAGCAGCACAAACTCAAAGTGACCCTTTAACAGCCATGTGTGTTGATTTGGTTCAGTTGCCTTCCTGTTATTCCAGATGCAGTCCACACACCTCGGTGTGGATATGCTTTTTTGTCGAATATGTTATTTGTGTAAATTGACTTTTGGTTTTCAGCTGTGTGATAAAGGGCTTGAGCAAAAATTGATTGAAATTTTATGCTACTAAATCTAAATGTTTTAAAATAAAGTTGATAAAATTAAAATAAAAACACTGAACATTAAATTAATTAAAACAAAAAACTCTGAACTTTATATTGAAGACTAAAATCTGATGGTTATATATCTGTGTCTGGGTCCATTCTCATCCCCCAAATCCTCCACAATGGCATTTATTTCTGATACATTGAGAAGGAGTAATGTTGGCCTCCATACTGGACCAAGCTCAGATCCCCATCTTGTTCATGACGGGAACATTGGAATCTACCTCTTCAGAGGCTAGAGAGGTGGCTCGGTGGTTAACAGCACTGGCTGTTCTTCCAGATGGCCTGAATTTAATTCCTAAGACCTATATGCTTACTCACAACATCCATTAACTCCAGTTCCAGGAGGACTGATGCCCTCTTTTGGCCTCTTTGGGCATGGCACTCACATGGTACATATGTATGTATACAGGCAAAACCTTCATACACATAGAGTAAAAATAAAACATTAAAAAAAATACCACTTCCATCTACAGGTGGTATATGTTAATGCTGTTCATGCAGCAAACCTAATGCTTTCTGACTTCGTGATGTACTTGAATATTCAGGATCTTATAAAAGCTTGAGTCAAAGATGCTCAACCATTTTGATCAGCTTTGCCTTCTCATGAAACAACTCGTAGATTTTTTTCCACTAATTTATTGATTCAGTCAAAAATTAATTTGCAAAGTACTATTGAACCAAATTATTTGTAGCTGGGAGTGAATAACTGTAAATAAGTCCAGAGTGAACTACTACAGGCTTTTACCATCTTGTGTGTACATTGCCATTTTATTTTATTTTTAAAGATTTATTTGTTTATTTTATGTGTGTATGTCTATGTTGACCCACATGTACATTTGTGCACTACATACAAACAGTACCTAAAGGAGCCAGAAGAAGGTGTTAGGTTCTCTGGAAATGGAGTTACAGATGGTTGTGAGCTGTCATGTGGGTGCTGGAAACCAAACCCAGGTTTTCTGAAAAAGCAGGCAGTGCTCTTCACCACTGAGCCATCTCTCCATCCCCTGCCATTTTATTATGGGGAATGGAAGGTATAATAATAAATCCACATGCCACTGGAATTTATTTGAGTCTTGACTTTTATGCTGCATGAGGCCTCTGGTTCACCTTTAGTCCAATCAAGACATGGATTCACAAATGCAAACGATCCCAGGATCATAGGACTCTTTTCAGTCTTAAAATACAAAAAACAAAAACAACTTCCCTCAAAACAAAACAAAACAAAACAAAACAAAACAAAACAAAACAAAACAAACCTCTCTGGTATGTGTGCACACCTACAGTGAACTGCACATTAGTTACCGATCGTTTTGTTCTGATTTTGTAAATGAAGTTGCTTTGGATTGATATAGAATATTAAATGCACAATTTCATCAACACTACATTTTTGGGACTCTCATATAAAATGAGTTTACAGCCTTTAAGTAGTTTAGTATTGCAAACAGCTAATATGGGCCCAGAGTTGTAGGGTTTGTTTGGACAGCAGAGGCAGTGACTTGTGAGGAAAGCTTGACTCCCTCACCAGTTAGGGAGGATTCTATTGAAAAAATGCTGACTTAGGATTTGTTGTTGTTTGGTGTCTGTCAACAAAGAAAAGGATTGACTCATTTGAAAACAGGCATTAAGAAGCTCAGTTAAGTGGGATATCGGTACATTTGAACAGGATACCCTGGTTTTTTGTTTTGTTTTTGTTTTTTGGGTTTTTGTTTGTTTGTTTGTTTTTTGTTTTTGTTTTTGTTTTTGATCCTTGTCTGAAAGTTCTCAAAGGGAATAAGGATACAGGATAGAACTTTCCTTGTAAAATCATGGAGACTCAGTGTCCCTTTATATTGTCTCCTGAGTTTGATTCATCTCAGAGTCTCTACATGTGTGTGAAGCTTTATAAAGGATATGAAAGGTATTCCTGATGCTGTCTCCTAGTGACCCCATCCATTTGTCACAGATACACTCAAAGAATCAAAGGTGTCCATTACACACCAGTGTCTTATACAAGGTAATATTTGAGAGAGGTCTAAAAATGTGCCCAATTGTGTTAAATTACGTTGAGAAATACAGTTGATTGTATCATCAAATCCAGTCGCCAGGGACACAAGAAAGTTTAGAAAATTTAAATACACACTAAATGAATCAACAGCCCTTACCCAGCAAACCCCGCTGCCAGCATCAAGCTTGTCTTCCAATCTACCTCTGCTTGTCTCAGGAGGATTGGCTATTTCTTTAACTTGGTTCCTTCTCTAAACTTGTTCTTCTATACTTTCAGGGCTTGCTGTATTTTATATATGACACAATCCATCCACTCCACCATTGTGATTATATTTTCCTGATGTCTCCAACATCTTATAGATAGGAAGCCACATCTCATCTATGATCCTATTGCCTGGAATTTACTTCTTGAACATGCTTGTGGTCAGGTTGGGCCACTGTGGCCATCTGTTGATAGACTATAGTCAGTATGTACAGTTATTTCACTCTCCCACAGTAAATTCTATGCATGTGACTATGCGCATGCATTTTAGAAGTTGTCAGCATCATCTTCCTCCATCACTCTCTGCCTTTTTTTTTTTTTTTTTTGAGACAGGGTCTCTTACAGAACTTGGAGATCATCAGTTCACCTAGATTGGCTAGGCAGCAAGCCCCAGGGAGTCTAATGTCTCTGCCTCTTCAGTATCTACATTATTGATGTGTGACCTCATGGATGGCTTTTGTTTGTGTGTTGAGAATCTCAACTCACGTTTTTATGCCTACCCAGCAGCACTTATTGACTGAATCATCTTCCCAGCCCTGGTAATTGCTTTTAATGAGGGATTATACATTAAGTATGCGTTTACATGTTAACTTCACTATACAGAGCAGTATCACAGACTGGTAACAAGAAGGGCTATCACTTATTCATGTCACAAGAGTGATCATAGATGCTGATCATTATAAATTTATCTGCAAAGTTAGCACCAAGTCTTACACCCTAGAAAGTCTGTGGTCCTTTGACCTCTTAAAGAAATAAGACCAAGGCTCGTCAGTGTAGCTGGGGCATTCTTCTTCTTCTTCTTCTTCTTCTTCTTCTTCTTCTTCTTCTTCTTCTTCTTCTTCTTCTTATTCTTATTATTATTATTATTATTATTATTATTATTATTATTATTATTACAAAAGAAAATTTTATTTTGAATTACTACAGGTTCATAGGATATTCCAAAGATGGAACGAAATGGCCTTATGTACTCTTCACTCAGTGACTAAAGACAATGTGATAGGTGGTCTAACCTGGTCTACGAGACACTGCCCTTTAAAAGAAACAACTTTTAATATCTCCAACCTGAGGTTCTTTTGTGAATTGACACAGCATCTTTTCTCTCATCTTGAATCCTTTCTGTCTAAGCTTGTTAAGATTGTTACCCTGAGAGTCTCAGCCCAAAGCTGCAAAAGAAGGACCCCTATGGTAATCATCTAGACCCAGACAGACCCCCAAATTTCAGACTATGGAATGAATTGTTTCGGTGTTCTCTGGATTCTCCCACAATGCCTTTCTCAGGACAAGAGGTTGCTTGGTGATGGTTATAGTGATGATAAGTGGCACAGGCACACATCTTAAGGATAGCAGCAATAGGAAGAAAGGGCAGAACTGTGGGAGTTTGGAAATTTGCCTTGTTTCTCTCATTGCTGAGAGAGTTCTGACAAAAGTATACATCTTGAAACTTGCAAAACAGAGACAGTATTGCTGTTTAAAAAATGAGCAAACACATGCATGCTTCTCTTTCTGCTGGGGACAATGATCTGCAGAAGTCAAACAAAGCAGGCTGCCAATCACAGCTTGTTTCTCAAAATAGACTTTGTTTCAGCTCTAGTCCAAAATAGATTCCCACTTGCCAGTAAGGAAACCATTTGCAGCAGAGTCTGCCTCTCTCCCAAGTCATTGAAGAGAAAAGAATGTTCTACTTAAAAATAGCAGTCTCTCCCTCTATTTTTCTCTTGCCTTCTTCCTTCCTTCCTTCCTTCCTTCCTTCCTTCCTTCCTTCCTTCCTTCCTTCCTTCACTCTTTCTTTTTGTGTTTTTTTTTTTTTTTTTTGGTTTGTTTTTTGAGACAGGGTTTTTCTGTGTAGCCCTGGCTGCCCTGGAACTCACTCTGTAGACCAGGCTGGCCTCGAACTCAGAAATCAACCTGCCTCTGCCTCCCAAGTTCGGGGATTAAAGGCACCACCACTTCTTGCCTTATTTCTGCCCTGCATCATTTATGTTCCCAGGTACACTCCCTCCCTGTGATTTTGCTGGGAATGAATCTATCAGACTCAAGCGGGAAGTGAACAGCTTCCACAGGACTTGATTCTGAGGCATCCGGAATCCACAGAAGGGGCTGGAAGTAAGAGGAAGGATGGGGAGGAAGGAGGAGGGAAAAGGAAGGAGGAAGTGAGGGAGAGGGAGGAGGGATGGGAAGTTGGGCAGTTGGTTGGTTAGCGAGTGCCCCTGCTAAATAGCAACACAGTCCAGCATGCATGGCAGTGACTTATAGAGCTTGTTGGGTCTCCAAGCAGGACAAATCCAGGAGAAATACCCATGGCCAAGGGCACACACAAGCAAAGGTGAAGTGTGACTTTAAGAGAATACACACCATCCATCTTCAAAAAGCAAAGTAAGACAACTTTTTAAAAAGTTTATAGATTCCTAGGTCTGTTGAAAGCTGTTTCTATGCGGTCTGTGGGACATTTTTGGTCTTGTTTTCTGATATCAGAAAACAAGGGTCAGAGGGCACACATTATTTGCATTAGAAAACCTCTGGGCACATGAGTGCAGTGCCCATAGAGGCCAGAAGAGGACATCAGATTCCCCCAGAGCTGAAGTTACAGGTGGTTGTGTGCTGCCAGTTGGGTTCTAGGAGTTGAATTGTACTCATAAGGAAGAACATCAAGTGCTCTTAACCACTGAGCTATCTCTCTAGCTACTTTTCTGTTGATGGGATAAAATTACAAGACAAAAGCTACTTAAGGGAGAAGATGTTTATTTTGGCTCACATTTTCAGAGGGCCAGATTCTATCATGGTTGCTAAGGCATGGTGGTAGGAGCTGGGAGACTGGTTAGTCACTTTGTGACCACACACAGGAAGCAGAAAGAACAGGGAGTGGGACTGGGCTATAAAACCACGGGATCTGTCCCCATTCCCCATTTCCTCTTGCAAGGCTCCAGTTCCCTAAGGGTTCACAACTTCCCCAAACAGCACCATCAGCTGAGGACCAAAGGTTCAAACCCACAAGCCTGTGGGGGACATTTCTCATTCAGAACACATGTGCAGTCTAAGATGAAGCAGAGGCCAGTGACCATGTAATAGGTGGTGACTCAGGAACAGACCTGTCTCTGGATGGCTTGTGGGTCTCACCTGTGGGTGCCAACCATAAACTGCAAGAACAAAATTGCCACGTGCCTGTTGATTGATGATTTGGTTTGATGTGGGATCAGTTAGAAGATGCCCCTCTTGGAAGATCTGTGAGACCCTTCCCCAGAGTGATAGCCTAGCTATAAAGAGGCCTGAGGAAAAGTGGCACTCATGCCAACAGTCTTCCCTCCACACTGGTGTGTGCATCTGCTTGTTAGCCTAGTTGCCATCCTTCACTGACATCAGAATACAGCTTCTTGGCCTTTCAATATGCGCTGAATGCATCTCTCCAGAAATCCTCCAGCTCTTCAGCACAAGGTTGGGACTTCCAAGGCATCCAGTCTTGTAGACAGAACAGCTACTGTGTTTCCAGCTTTTCTAGTGTGCAGACAGCTGTTGTTGGGCTGCATAGCCCATGTCATGTATCCAATCTAATAAATCCTCTATGTAATATACATGCCTCCTATCACTTCTAGAGAACTTGACTCATCCAGTTAGTGTGGAGCAGGCACAAGGACACTCAAAATCAAAACAGCAGTGACTTCAGCCTAAAGCTTCCAGGCAGCATCTCTTCTGCATCTCATTGGCCTGTTCCCAACCTTCACCTGTACTGAGGCTACTCCATGCACGGGGACCAGCAGGCTTTGAGTGTGTGTGTGTGTGTGTGTGTGTGTGTGTGTGTGTGTGTGTGTGTGTGTTGCTTGCACTTGAGGTTTGAATTTATCTGCATGAACTATGAGTTTGGTCTTCAAACAGTTGTATTAAAATGCTTTTCTTTCTTGCAAGCTATGTCTTTTTAATGGAGACTCCTGCTTAATTCAATAGCTAAGTGGTTTTAAAGCCAAAAGCCAATGTGTATGCAGTGAGCTTGCAGCTAAATTAATTTCCAAGTAGTTATTTAGTCCCGATCGTTCAGCCTTGCCAATCCCACAAACATTCTGAGCAGGGCTCTTTTTCTTTTTCTTTCCCTCCCCTTTCCTCTCTTCCCATCTTTTCCATTCTTCCCTTTCATTTTCCATATTTGAGACAGGCTCTCCCTTTTTAGTCTAAGCTAGCACGGATCTTGCCATGTAGCCAGAGCAACCCTGAATTCCAGAGAATCCTCTTGAATTGAGATTACAGGTGAGAGCTACTGCCCACACGGAACCTTTCTCTGTTATGTTCCACAGTCTCTGCAGCCAATGGCTTGATTCACGTACCTTAAAACACACCTGGAACTGTTCTGGCACGTAGTTAAGTGTCCAATAAAAATATGTGATTGTAACTATTAATGATCAACCCTTTGTTATTTCAGTTGATAATTACCTCTTACACATCTGTCGACTCTGTAGCAGAGCTCTGTAAGCAAAGTAAGTAGAGAAGAATTTGTCCATGTTCAGCCCTTTTTATACCACAGTGGCATGAGAGATGATGACTTAAGCAGGTGCCTTCTTCCAAACTTTCTTCTTGGCTCTCATGCACAGCCTGAATATCAAAAATATCAACTTATTAAATTTCTAGACTTTTAAAATATTTTTACTTGTATGGATGTTTTGCCTGCTTGTATGTCTGTGAACCATATCTTTCAGTGCCAGAAGAGGTTAGAAGAGGGTGTTGGATTCCCTGGAACAGGAATTACAGATGGTTGTCACCAGGTGGGTACCGGGAACTGTACCCAGGTCCTCTGGAGGATCACCCAGGATGTGCTTAACTCCTGAGACACTTCTCCAGACCCATTTAGTGATTTTAATTGATAAGTCACAGAACAGTTTGTTCAGTCTCATCTTTTTTTTTTTTTTTTTTGTCTCTGGTTGGAGATGAGGCAGTCAGCAACAAAGCTAATTCACCCAAAAGATTGCTGGGTGCCACAGTATACTTACTGCCATCCAGTGGTCAATGCCTTCATGCGTGAGCTGGGAGTGCTCAATGTTGCAGATTCCATTATTGCAATGTCAGTTACAGTATGAATATTTAATGATATGAACATCAGAAGCGGTAGAATTATTTTTTTAAGTCAACGGTTTTTATTGTCAGTTACAGGCTTTATAGAAAAAAGTATGGAGAATGGGTCAGGGTTGTATGAAAAAGGCTAGGCTCCTACATTTTCTATTTACACCATTGTGGGGATGTCTCAACTTCAGGCGCAGCAGCTGCACTCTTTGCAGATACAGCCCTGGGAGCACTTCACACAGCCCACAGGGCAGCAGGAGCAGCAGCTTTTCTTGCAGGAGGTGCATCTGCATTCTTTGCATTTGTAGGAGCCTGTGCAGGAGCAGGATCCATCTGAGACACAGGAGCAGTCGGGGTCCATGGCGAACGGAGGCAGTGGTTGAGGGTCGATGAGAGATTGATGTTAGAATTCTAGGAGCGTGATCTCCTTAGAACTATTTACAAAGGTTCTCCCTGCCACATTTCGTGCACATTAGCCCCATGTACAATAACTGTGTACAAGAGTGACTCAAGCTCCACATGGAAAGCAAGGAAGAGGTGATTCACATCATCACCTGAGATGCAGAAATCTTTACTCCTGAGGTGAGTCCTGAAACCACCAGGTCTTCAACTTGTCCTACTGGTTCCAGCTACAGTCTGCAGTGACCCCACCTTCAAACACTCTAAGGAACACTGTTCTGTTTTCTTTCCTCTTCCCATCTAATCTCCTTTACTCTCTTCCTCCCTCTTACCCTGACTGTCTCCTCCTGGTCCCTCCACATTGGGTCATCATCCAGACATGGCCTGACAGATGCTGGAAGCTCCCATCTACCTGAAAAGAAAAGAAGGCTACATATCAGAAAGTTTTACAAGTCAGGGAACATCTATTAAAGAACGCACTTCTCTAAGAACAGTCTCCACTCCCATCCTCCGCTCCACTCCCATCCTCCACTCCACTCCCATCCTCCGCTCCACTCCCATCCTCCCTCTCCATTCCCATCCTTCCCCTCCATCTTCAATCCTCCTCCCCCTCCCATACCCTCAACCTCCCATCCTCCCTCCTCCATCTCCCCATCCTCCTCCATCTCCCATCCTCCTCCATCTCCCATCCTCCTCCATCTCCCATCCTTCTCCCCCTCCCATCCTCCTCCATCTCTCATCCCTCTCCGATACCAATTCTTCTTCTCCATTGATGGGTTCCGAGCCAGACACTAGAGAGCATGGGATATATCTGTGCAGAAAGTGTAAATCTTGGTCTGGGAGTGAGATTATTCCGAACCTCTCTTACAGGGTGGAGATCATGTTGCCTCTCAGTCTGTGTTCAGAAGGAAAAAGATTAGGATGAACTCCATTTAAACATGAAAGGTGAACTTTGACATCCTCATAATACCTTCTTTTCTGCAGAATCATCTACAATCTGAGGCTCAGTGGCTGCTGTGGCAGGTCATCCCACACTCAATGGCTGTTCTGGTCAACTCTGGCTGGCTGACAACATAGCACATCTTAAGCTGAGTCTATTGAGCGAGTGAGGTGCAATTTTTATTGGGGTTTGGGGTGCTGGGAGATTAATGTCAGAGTACCAGAGTCTTTCAGCTCATGTGAGGAGCCTTCCTGGCTTACTGTCTTCCCAAGAGGGTAGTGTATGGCAGGGAGAAGGACGGAAAGGTGGAAGAGAAGAAGAGGAAGGGGGAGGGGAAGAGGAGGTTCTCTTCTTCTAAGCCCTGTTGCATGATGGCTCCACTGTGAAGACCTCCTTCATCTTAACCCCCCAGTTACCTCCAAGAGATCCTGTCTCCATACACAGCTTCACAGGTCTCTCTAAGAAGACCATAATCCAGTCTAATCTGGTTTATTTGTTCTTAGTTCT
This sequence comes from Uromys caudimaculatus, assembly GCA_028551405.1. Lineage (NCBI taxonomy): Eukaryota > Metazoa > Chordata > Mammalia > Rodentia > Muridae > Uromys > Uromys caudimaculatus. Next base: position 26,307,178 of record CM052721.1, read on the forward strand.
TGGAACTGAAAATATAAAGTCAAGACACCATCAGGGCCATGGTGTTCCAGGGACTTCAGGAGAGATCCCCCATCCCTGCCTCCTACTCTTTCTGCTGTCTCTGATTTCCATGGCTTGTGGCAACATCCTTCCTGGACTCAATCATCATGTGACTCTCTTCCTTGTGTCTGTGTCTTGACCCTTTCCTTTTGTCAGAGGGACAGCTATCATCCTTACCTCAATCCAGTAATGACCTCGTGTTGTTAACTCATTTTCTCATTCTAAGGTTCCTGGTAATTGTGGGTTAATTTGACTGCAGTCACATTGGCTGATCATCCTGGGCAGAGGCTGCACAGGTGTCCACAAAAAAGGAGGACTGTGAGTTTCCAGCAACCTCGAAACAAAAGAGACCAAAGGAACATTTATGAAATATCTTTAAAGTAATTTAATTTAAAGTAATTTAGATTTCCTGGCAATTATCCAACCATTTCTCTAGACCCCCCTCCTGAGTTTTAGTGGCATAGACTTTAAAGGAAATGATTTTCCAATTAATTCCATTCCCACAGGAAGATTATCTTTTTCTTTTTTTTATTTGCTTCTTATTAATTCTTTTGGCACATCAGCAATCCCTTCTCTTCCCTCCTTCCTTCCTCTTTCTGCTGGTTTCTTTTTCTCCTCATAGCCTCCATTTCCTCTTTCCTTTGTTTGAGTGGACCCGGGATGGACAGCTTCCGTTTCCCCTTAGAGTCCTACAAACAGCAACTCCCTTCAAGTTGCAAGATTTATGCACTTGGAAGCCAAGCATGGTAATTATATTTTTTTCTGCTTGTCAAAATCATATTTAAGATGCCCATGCAGGTAGAAAACAAATGCCATTTGTATGGATAACCAATCACATCATAAGCAAGAGCCTTTGGAATTTGTTCAGGCAACTCTGAATTCCAGGAGCCTTGATGTGTAAAATCCCTTCTCCATTTTTTTCCTTTTTTTTTAATGTAAAATTGAGTCCTTTTTTTTTGGGGGGGGGGCCTGACATCGTGGTTGCCCTCATCAACCTAGTCACTTTAATGTTAGCTACTGATGGAAATTTTTATTCAAGAACACAGGATTTTTCCCCCTCCCCTGTGTCAGGACCTGGGCTGATGAGACCATTCTTTGTTTTCCCTTAAGGATCTTTTGCTTTTCAGGGCTTCAGTGAGGACCCCAGCTGTTTTTTCTCTAGAACAGATTAAAACACTGGATGTCTGCCCTCTGCCAGGGCTTAGACTAAGGAGCTGAGTGTTCATACAGATGTGAAGCTCAGGTTTACTTGTGTTGGAGAAGTAGACACAGGGAGACACACAGCTCAAACAAGGAGGTGAGGAGTAGATGTGTTGTGATTGAGGTGTCATGGAAACCCAAGGGGAGGCTGTCCTCACCAGGGATTAGTCAAGGACTCTGCAGAGCAAACTTAAGTCAGAGTCAGGCTGTGGGAAAAGAGGCCATCTGGGGTTAGACATGACCTGGGGGTGCCAGGGAGGGGACGGGGGAGCTATTGTCAAGAGTTTAACAGATTCTGATCACAGTGAACTCTGTGTCTGGCTCCCAGCTCAGTTTTGAGCGGATGATGTGTTCGAAAATGACCTTTGGGAGGAGGGGCTGAGCCGTATCCACTTGTGATTCCTCTGTAATTGCTTCTAGTCTTCCGGTAAATCTGTCATCATTCCCAAACTGGACACACAGGCTCATCACAGTATGGCATGCAGCCATGACTGAAGAAAGTTTTTATCCTGCTTAGAAGACTATTGTCTTCCTCTAAGGATGTGTCATAGTTTTATTTTTTTAATTTAAAAATTTTATTGTACAGGTTACCGAAGACCCTACTATCAGGCAAGTCTATAATGAGCATATAAAGGACTTTATGCATATCCTCCATCCTATCCTTCACTGTAATATCTAGTGGTTGCTATTATTATTATTGTTGTTGTTGTTGTTGTTATTCATTTTGTCTCTAGAATTCACCTGTTTTCTCACACTGATCTCATTTAATTCACTTTTTCACAATTTTTTTAATCTTACTTATGCAGGCAGCAGATCTCCTGGAGCTGGAGTTATAGACAGCTGTGAGTCACCATGCGGGTGCTGGGAATTGAACCTGACTTCTCTGCAATAGCACAGTGCTCTGACCACTGAGGCACCTATCTAGTCCTCCCTTGTTTTACAGAGTGTTCCTCACATTAAAGTCTAGAGTCCATTCTCATTTTTTAAACCATTGTTGTTGCATTTAGTGATGTGAGAATGTGGTTCTTTGTATGCAAGTAGCATGGTATTTTTCTTTGAATAACTTAACTAAAAAAATGCCAAATTTATCAGTGCATCTAATGAAGTTGTTTATTTTATTCTTTTTTATTGGATATTTTCTTTATTTACATTTCAAATGTTATCCCTTTTCCCAGACCCCTCAAAAAACCTCCCTATCCCACCTCCCATCAACTGATTGAGTTAATCCAGTTAAAGCCACCAAGGTGGGGTGAGACCCAGGTTAGAGGCAGCCAGACTAGCAGGGTTATTGGAGAAGTTCCCTTGGAGTCCTGGCTCTGGAACCTGTCTCCATGGAGACACTAGAAGAGAGGCTATGATGCTTTTAGTCAGAGTGGTGAGGACAATAACAGAGTGTGTGGAGACAGCAGGTCATGGTACTGACCCTAAATGTTGGTCATTGCTTAAGTACAATCTAAACTTTCTGAAGATGCTAAAATAGCTTTCTTATTGAGTCTAGAACCCAGAAAGTTTAACAATTTAAAAGAGTTATTGCTAAATAAAATCAGATCTATTCCTTAATATTATTTATGGTAAGTAATTACCAAACTATATTTTCTATGTATACTTATGATGGCTTATTCTCTCAGGCAAGTGAACAGCCTTGAAATTCCTGTGGTGAGAAATTAATTTTGGACTTGTAATTTTAAGTCGAGGAGTTGAAGAGAGTTTATGTAAGTACCAACAAGAGTGGGGAGCTCAGCAGACATCAAGGGCTCTCGGAAGTTTCTCTTGTGAGATTTATTAGGACCCCTTAAGTGTTTGAGAGCGCTTCCCATGTTAATGAGGTCTATCTGTTGCTTTAAAAGGAGCCAGATATATTGAATTTATGAACATATTTTGAAATATTTAAAGGGATATAATTCACTAACTCATTAAAATCCCCTTTTGAAAATGACATTAAAGGCGGAGAGATATGAATGAAGCTGTAGGAGTTGCCCATCGAGCAAGAAGCTCTTGGTAAGAGCAGCCCTTTCTCTATGTTTGTCTTAATAAGTCCTAATAATAAACAGAAAATTCAAAACAAGGAATGTGGAATCCTTTTTTATCCTGCTTGGATGATGTCTGAAGGGATGGAGCCTCAGGAAGGACAGTGGTTGACCTTCCCTGGCTGGGAGAGTGCATACCAAGTTGCTTAGGTTACCAGCATCAGTGGGAGTCACAGAGATGGTAGGGATATGAGTTGGAGGCAGACTGGGGAACTTTTAGGACATGGTTCTGAGTGTAAAGAGAGGAAACAAGGTATAGTTACTCAGTCTTAATATGTGACTTAACCAGACAACTTAATTACATTTAATCTCTGCAACACAGTCATCCATAACTCATCCCTTTTGTCTTTTGTTTCTGTTTTAACAGGAGAGTGCTCTACCTAGTTGGGAAGGTGCCTTTGCTGGGGATCAGGGTAGTGGAATGGGAATTAGGAAAAGGAAAAATTTTACTGCAAAGAGCTGGTATATGGGGAGGGAGTGGGGCCTGAAAGGGGAAGTTTAACCATGGTGGTGTCAAGAGGATAGGTGTGCTGTTACCCAAACACTTTGTTGTCTTCACTGAACAAAAGGAACAGACAGACTTACAAGTTGACAGATGCCTGCCAGGATACACACATCTAACTTGCTCTATCCCACACAGCTTTCCTTCCAACTCTCCTACTGCATAGAATATTCAGGGGCCAAGCCCTCAGAACTGCCCAGCTCTAGAGGAGACTGGCTGTCATTCACAGGAAGATGAATGTAGCTGGAGATAATTATATTAAGTGAATTAAGTCTGTTTCAAGGATGCAAGTATGCTTGCTTTGGTTATTTGTGGTTAGATTTTTTAGAGAGACAAAATTATATGGGTACATGTGACATGAACATAGATGCAAAACAGTCTAGAGTGACCAAGAGGACAAATGGGAACATGGAAAGAGGAAATGAATGGCAGCATGTAGACTTGGGGCACAGAAACTCAAAATATGTTATATAGTTTTGGGGTACCTCATGTATTGTAGTACCTCATGCAATAAAAATAGAGTTTTGTAAAGAAAATATCTTACTTCTGTATGGATTTGGCATCTGTCAATAATACATTTCATGGCTTACAGCTTAGGCAGGAAATCAGAAGTGGAACATCTAGGAGGCAGAAAGGATTCTGGAAGAGTGCCAGGCAGGAGACTCACGTGGGGGGATGTGACAAGATAGATGCATGATATCTGAGCACAGGCAACCAGCCAGATGGCAGAATGCATACTAGAATAAATGGGTTATTTTAAATTCTGAGCTAGTTTGAGAAGAGCCTAGCTATATGGTCAACACAGCTGTAAATATATTTTGAGTCTGAGTCTTATTTTGGGGATCATGGGGATGGGAGGGAGAACTATCTAACAATGAAAACCAATTTAAAAGGAGAACTAGATTCTAGGCAGGGGAGGATCTTTATGGGACACACTCTTTAGTCTGTTTTATTCTCAGCATCTGAGTCCACTGAGCAGTGGTGATCCATTGGAAAGGGGTGGGGCAAGGAGTTTCCACTTTTTGTTCCAGCTCTACAAACCAGATGGAGTCTACTGCACCAATGATGTCACTTCCTTTCTGGTTAATGATTAGAGAACAGAAGTCTAAAGCTGGTCAGAGGGCAGTGCTATCCTCGCATTAATGTAAGCATTTGTTGTTTACTCCCAGTCTTCCACAGTGGGTTGGATGATGCCACTCAGGAATGTTCATATTCCATAGACCAGAGTGTTGTGGGAAATATTAAAAGAGGAGCCAGCACATTCCTGTGCTGTGCCCTGGTTCTCTCGGCCCCAACTGGCTGGATGGCCTGCTTTTATCTTGTCGAGACTCTCTGATTCAGAACTCCAAAATCTCTACTCCCTGCTTGCTTGGTTCCCACTGGTGGGTTGCTACCATGCCAGCCTCATGCTTCAATACCCCCATGGACTTTGTGGTGCACATCAGGCAAACCCCCGCCTTGGTACCTATCACTCTGGAACCCAATCGAGTTGATGTGAGAAGAAAAACACCACACACCACATAAACTTAGCTCAGAAACAATGATAACTCAATCTTTGGGTACAACAACTAGAGTCCTAATCTTGTAAGCCAATATTAAGTCTAATTCCTCTGGTGTTGAATCTTGGCAAATCTGCTATGATACCAGGTTACCCTAGCAGCTACATTTTGCCCTTAAGCTATCCCTGTTCCAATCCCCTATCTCTCTCCTGCTTCTTCTCTTCTTCCATCCAACCCAGAAGTCCCTCTTACTTGCCCAGTGATTGGTTTATTCATTGGGGAGGTTCACAAGAAGTCACCTGAGTATGTGACTCATTCCTTGTTCCAGATGGCCCCTCCTGGGGGAGTGGAATTAACATAAAAATATAAGCAGCACAGAGTCATCCATAACACCAGAGTATTGGGCTGTCTTTCACTTTGATGTTCCAATAGTATTGACTTATCCAGGGTAAGTTATAGCTTATAGTTCAGATAAAAAAATATTTCTATGCTTCCAAACTGAGACAAGGACAAACCTTTCTCTGTTGGGAAAGGCTGTCCCCAAAGTAAACCAACCTGATGGAAGCCCAAGACGGGAAAGGGAGCCTGGGGACTGTTAACTGGGAGAAGACACAGCAAGCTCAGACCTTTGATCTGAGGTATGAAATGAAAACCAGTCAGCAAACACCACTGGTTTTGTTTGTTTGTTTATTGTTTTCTTTCTAGGCTGTGTGCTATTTCCTATCTTCTTGACTGTAAAGTCGTTACTAAATCTTGTTTAAGAGCTAGTAGGTGAAAGCAAATGACCTCCCAGCCCCCTCCCCTGCTTTACCACACTGTCCCCATTGCCCAGTGACACAACATATCACATATTCTATTATAATTCCCATCCTCACACAAGCTCTCCCAAGCACAATCATTTGGAAGCTACTTGGGTCTGTCAAATGGCAGAAGTAAGAAGTAAACTCAGGAGGTTGGTTTCGTGTTCCTGCCCAGACACCATTCTGCCCACTGATCTTAGTTTTCTGAAAGACTCTAACAGTCTTTTTTCCTGGGAGGCCCCTCTCAAGGAGCCATGGAGGCAGAGGTAGATGCAATCTGTATGAGGTTGAATGAATCCAGAGTTCTGGGGCCAGCCTACCCCTAGGGGCTTGGAGTTTATATACACATACAAGCATAAGCAGGGATCCTCGGATTTCGAGATTACATGACAGGGGGAGGTGACAAGGGAAGTCATCCTTCAAACACAATATTGTTTGTTCAGGCAGTGGAGTAGAATCATGCAACTGGGAGAGGGCACTTATCTCTTCAAGGATGTTTGGTCTTTGATTCTCCCGAGGACAGGAGCCACCTGCACTGGGGAGCGCTATCTATCTATCAGGGTGAATGCCAGCCCTGGTCTTTGCTTCTCCCAAGGACAGATGCCACCTGCACTGGGGAGTGCTAGCTATCAATCAGGGTGAGTGCCAGCCTGGCCATATGGGGACTGAGAGATGTTGCCTTTTGTCTATTTCCAAGTCAGCATCTGGCGCTCCCCCAGTGAAGGGGGCTTGTTAGGGAGTGTCACCATGAAAATAGAGATAGTAATATTTCAGTGCTAGGCTGGACCCTCTCTGAAAGGTCAGGAGGAGAGTTCCACTTGAACAGAGAGGAAGAGCAATGGGGAGGGGAGGGAGCTCTGTACAAGTGCTGAGAAAGGGCAGAGGCAGGCTTTCTGTGTGTCTCACATTCTTCAGAGGAGACAGGTAGAGGAAGGAAGCAAGAAGGAGGACGACAAACAGAGTAATTCAGATTCTGTGTGGTTTTAAATAGCCACAGGAAGATATCATATAGGGATAGAATAATTGGGGTAACTTGCCTAATCTAGGTGGGCAGCTTATACCATTATCAATTGGCCCTGAATTCACTGTGTGGGCGTTTTGTGGATTGAGAATTTATTGGTATATAAATCTGATTGATTAATTATAAGCTTCTAGAGTTTTGTTTTACTGGATTACTGGAATGTGGGACCACCAACCACAGGGAGTTTATGGCTGAGAAGGAACTAGCAGCTCCAGAGACAAGTGAACTGGAGCTGGGAAGACTGCAATCAGTTGCTGCTGGGACTAGCTAGAGGCAGCAAGACCACCAGGCAGGGAGTAACTGACTCAAGCATGGGAACTTGCTGTACTGTTTTTAATATTTCCCACAACAAGTCTGATCCCACCACCCTTAAGCTGTCAGTCCCCCTCAGGAGCACCTCTATCGTTCCTGACTGATCTGCTTGAACCCTTGGCATTGGTGTTGACAACTGTCTGACTCTAAACCTATGAGGAGAACTTTGCTGTTTCCTGTTAACCCAATGCTGTTCCTTTGGACAGACAGGAAGCAGAGGTGTTGCAGGGGAGGGGTGTTGACCCAGGACTCCAGGGACCAAATTGGCAGCAGGTGGGAAGGGAAAGGAACAATAGGTGTGGGAGATCCTCTGAGGATCCTCTGGTAGGATTAGAATCTTGTCTTAAGGACAAGAGTCCCAACAAAAGCCTCCTTGGACTGTTTAAACCAATTTCTGCCTCCCTGTGTTTCTGATCTTTAAGCCCCCTCCTCCCTGCCACTTAGAGGGCAAGCCTACAGACATGACAAAAAGTCCAGAACTCACCTGCCTAATAGGGAGGGCATACCTGCTCCAGAAAATACGCTGGGAGTAGCAATGGTGCACAGAGCTAATTCTCTTTTGCCCTCCCTTCCCCAGGAGTGGAGGCATGTTGACTAAAGTATTTCTGCTACAGTCTCTACAATTCAGTCTTCGAAGTCAGCTCATCATGAAAAGGGCAACTTCCTCACAAAATGAATGCACTCAGCGATTGCTCCTTCTGGGAGTTTGCTTTTGTTCCTCAGAGTCACTTTATCTGGAGCTTCAATTTTTGGATCACATCTGTCACTGAGGTATTTATGGTTATTTTGCTATTTGTTTCCTCTTTAATGAAGGGCCTAGAGAGAGGGTGAGCTCCTAACCTCGTGCTGCTCTGTGACCTTTGGTATCCACTCTCACGCAGAACTATACAGGATGCATAATTACAGTTACCCCTCTGAATGATCAGACCTTTACAACAGGATGTAGAAAGGACCTTCAGGGCAAAGCCCCCTTTATCACCACCTTCATAGCAACCTTCCTTTACCATTTACCAGAATCCATCATGGCCCTGAGGAGGAACTTGGGAGAGGCCACACAGATTGACCTCCCAACTATATAGCTATGAGCAGTAGGCTGGCTTCACTTGTTCAGAGCTGGCTGTTCCATATTCTCAGGCTGACTGACTGCCTTTGCCTCTGCATCCTCTAGAACATTTTGTCATTACGGAGCATGCCCATAGCCAGGTGGGCTTCTCTGCTTCAACCATGCCACGCCCATTCTGTGTCCTTTTCTTGTTAGTTTTAGCAAAGAGCATTTTCTCTAGCATACACTCTCCATTATTGCTCCTGCTGATGGGGCCGTTCAGCTAAGTGCATATAACTTAATACAAATATAAAATCTGCATACATGGGCTGGAGAGATGGCTCAGTGGTTAAAAGCACTGACTGCTCTTCCAGAGGTCCTGAGTTCAAGTCTCAGCAACCAAGTGGTAGCTCATAATCATCTATAATGAGATTTGACTCCCTCTTCTGGCATGCAGGCAGAAAACTGTACATAATAAATAAATAAATGCTTAAAAAAAGTTTTAAAAATACTGCATATGTAATCTTAAAATCATTCCATGGTATCCACAGGGAGTCAGTTCCAGCCCCACATGAAAATCTCTTCATGGTCAATCTCCTTATACAAAATACTGCATTTTCTCACAGATGAATTGTAGAAAATCTTTCAAACATTTTTACATCACTTGTAGATTCTGTATACTAGATAATACAATGCAAATATCATGTAAATTGTTGAAATTATTACCATATTGCCTAGGGAATACTAACAGGGAAAATTACTGGGTCAATTTGGTGCAGAACAAGGTCCTCTGAACAAAACAGGTCCCCTCCTGCAGGTCAGCTGCACTTGCTTGTTGAGAGCTCACACCTTAAGACTGAGCTTGTTGACAGACATTCCTTCATCGAAGCAGTGGGTACCAGGGCCATTGGCTCCTAATCTGAATTTCCAGACACAGCAGTTTGTATGCAGCGATGCTCTAATTACACATGGCCACATGAGTCTGAGAAGGTTCTAGTGTCTATAGGCTGGGAAGGTTAACTAAAGGGCTCCATCTGTGCATCATCCATGCTGGGTATCCACTTTGAGTGCTGCTGTGATGGGGTCCCAGGCTTCTGTCAGTAACCCCTCTCCCACTCTCTATAACTAAGCCAAATCAAATTACTGTTTTTTGTGGTGGTTTGAAAAGGAATGGTCCTCATAAGCTCAAGTATTTGAATGCTTGGTCATTAGGGAGTAGCACTATTTGATAGAGATTAGGAGGTGTGGCCTTGCTGGAGTAGGTATGGACTTGTTGGAGGAAGTGTGTCACTGAGGGTGGACTTTGGGGGCTTCAAATGCTTAAGCGAGGCCTAGCATCTCTCTCTTCCTGAGGATCTGGATGTAGCACTCTCCAGCACCGTATCTGCCTGAGCCCCAAAATGCTTCCTGCCTTGATGATAATGGACTAAACCTCAGAATTGTAAGCCAGTCCCAAATAAATGCTTTCTTTATAAGAGTTTCTATCATCATGGTGTCTTCACAGCAATAGAACAGTGACTAAGACAGTTCCCCAGAGTGTACCTTGGCAGGATTATACTTTGGTTTGTTGTTGGGACCTTAGGAGGAAGAAAAGACATTGCTTACGTCTCCCCCCCAGGAAAGGAACTCCTCAACACAGTTCAATACAGACACAATCTTTTGGGATATTTTCTATACACAGCTGGTTGGGCCTTTGAAGGTGGGGCCTCCAGCTATGAGGGCCCATTTGTGGGTTTTTTATTTATAGCATATATGTTGTATATGGTATAAGAGTGAATATGAATTGCGACTGCTGTCTGCTTACTTGGTGAACATAGTTAACTTGACAATAAGTGGAATTTAATCATTAAAACAGAAAGCAAGTGAGCCAATCTGTACAGGATTCTTCAGAGCTGATAGGAAGGGCAGTGAGTTGAGATGAATAGTTTTGAAATAAGAAGAGTTTTTTTTAGATAAAAGTTGGGAGCAGCTAATACAGTTTTAAAGGGTCTGAACTATTTAATCTCCTCCCCCCTGGCAGCAGGTAATGGGGTTGGCTTTATTCAGTTCACTGAATAGATATGGTACCAGGTGGGTCCTACCAAATGCATCCTGGCATCAGAAAAGTCCACCTTTCAGCCTCGTAGAATGCAATGAGATTCAGAAATCTCTGGTTTGTTATAAATTAAGCATTAGTATATGCTTCTGAATTGATTGAAAAATGCAATAACAGCAAGTTGGTTAATTTGTCAGATGTTTGAGAGATTGTATTTTTCTGTCTCATATAGGATAACAGAGATGCTTTTTGAAGACACAGATGCTCTTCTAAGGGAGGAAAAATCCAAGTGAGGTGTTGATCTGCTGGATACTGCTGCCAAAGAAGCCATCCATAAGAACACAAAAATACAAATCTAAAGGGCCACCAAGCCTCAGGAATCTGCCTCCCTCAGCCTCCCCAGTAGTGGGCTAATAAATGAGCATCACTGTGCCCAGTTTTTCAAATAGGTCTTGGGGATAGAGCTCAGGTCTTCATATGCAAAGCAAGCACTCTACTGACTGAGTCAACTCCCCAGAGCCTGTACTTCCTTGCCTATGGGTTCTCAACTCAAAGTCAGGGAAGGTAGAGTTTGTGGAGAATAGACAGGAAAGCCATACAGGCTCTGTAACCAACAATGGCCACTAGGACTCCTTGGCCCATTGGGATCAATACTTTGCATTTCAGAAGCATCAAGTAATTGGTATGTTACATATACCATTTCTTAACTTTAGATGTTCGGTATCTAATTCAGAATATTCCCTTCGCTAGAACATTCCAACCCACACCTTCAAATAATTTAGGAAGTATCATTTAGTAGATCCAAACTCGAAAAATCACCTCTTCACACACTTCATACACACATCCAATTCCAAGTCAGTGGGTACCATTCAGACATGTGCATTTAATTTTATCCTATTTTCTGATTTTCCAAGTGAAGTCAGAAGTATGAATTTTTATATCCAATCTCACAGCATTCCCCAAATGCAATACTTTCTGGGGATATATTTAGCCTATGAAACTGCTCAGTTTACAGTGCCCACTCCTGGCCACATTGATCTGAGGATTGCCTATGCTATGCATGGTCTTCTCTTTGAAATAAGCTAAGAGAGGAACAGAATTCTGGGAGGAGAGCCACCATGATCACACAGGGCTGGTGTGAAAAACTGGAACATGAGAAACTTATATACAAATGGGACCTGAGAAATATATACAGACCAGAATCAAAAGAAAGGTGTGTTAGTGTAAACCACTGCACACAGTGTGGGTACCATCACTGCCTGGCTATTTCCCATCTACAACAGACATCAGTAGTTGATCACAGCCTAAGATCAAAACACTCCATAGCAACATCAGACAATCGGCTCACATGATACACTGCAGTTAGGCCTGATGCAATCTGGACTCTTGCCCTCCTTGTCCACACAGCTCTCCCTGGTTTTGTGGACATGCTCATTCACTCATCCATACTGGGTGCTGTATAGGAAAGAGTTCCTACACATATTCAAGACTTCTATCATTCAGAAGGCTTCCTACAGATGCGACATGCCACTTAGATAAATGGTTTTCTACACCCTTCTGCTTATGTAAATGCTATGGGTACGCTGAGTGTCTACTTTTACAGGATGCTTGTGTGCACACACAGTTCTCAATATACATCCTGCTCCTGGAGTCTCAGATGGGAGTCTCCAGTGCTGGATGATCATGATGGTTGGCCTGACTCATGCTGGGGGTAATAGTCATATCCTCGTGTAAGTACTGGGAGAGGGTGTGGATGAATGTTCCCTTCTGATTTTCTCTGGACTTCATTTCATGTGTCTTTTCCCTTTTCTGCCTTGTCTGTGCATCCATGCACTGTGGCAAATCACAGATATGAGGGCAGCTGTGTACCAAATCGGGCACGTTCTCCAAATAACACTTCAAATAGGCTGATTTGGGAAACCCTGGGCCAGATCCTGAGCACAGTGTATTACTCTGTAACAGAGACATTCCTCCACTGTCTCTTATTTCTGTCTTTGTTCCACTTTGTCACTCATGGTGGGTCCAAGATGAATGTTCCATGAACAGATGATTCACAAAGATGCTGAAAGGAGGGATATGAGGAAGTTTCATGCCTCATGAGAGCTCAGAGTTAATGTCAAGACTCTCAGAGGAACAAATGACTGATGGTTTCCCACATGTCCTTTGTTCAGGGATATTGTTGGCTATTCCTCAGTCTCTACACCCTAGCCTCAGCATGTCACATTTGTGAAACAACACCATAATAAGCTGAGTTGGACACAACTCACTGCTATAATTTGTATCTACAGATGACGCATTTTGCAGCCATGGGAGTAACCAGAAGTGTTTCCAGAGGTAGAACTGTGTTCTACACGTGTTCTGGAGCTTGAATCTTTCTCAGAGGAGCTCATATTTCATTGTATAAGAGAGTCCCAAGAGTCCATTGTACCAAGGCACAGGAGAAAATATACAGTGCACCACCATCTGAAAATACATTCAAAGCACACATGTACACTTCACAGAAAAGCTAGTCAGAGAATTCTCAGTTTGCATGCAGCAAGTACCATGAATGTGTCTGAAGACAGAAGACATATTTATGTAGCCTGGGATTTGCTATCCACAGAGTAGTGTTTATAATTCTAAGTTTGCATCTTTGATTCTCTGAGTCACTGAGTCTTGGATTGCTCATTCATAAGATGCACTTAAGAGCCCAGGTCACGGGGACTTGGCAGTGAAATGACATCATGTCTGCATGATGACCAAAGTCACCTATGCCTGAGAAACATTAGCTGTGTGGATTGTCCATCACAGGTTGAGTCATCTGAGCCAGAGACAATGTCTTCAAGATGGAGAGTGTTTGTGAAATGATATTCTGGGGACTGTACCTGTGGAAGGACAGATAGGACAGTGCTGATGAGCAGTGAGGTACCAAGGAAAGTGTTAGTTGACTCCCCAAGGACATTTTGTGACAGGGTGGCTTAGGGGATTTCCCTAGTGAGGCTGAGCTAGCCAGGTTTTTGGATTTTTGGTTTCTGCACCAGTCAGTCATCAGATGCAGCTGCCCAAGAGAGGACACAGCCTTGGCTGAGATACTGCTCTCAGTGGAGGCTATTTTAAGAGGGGTGGACAGCTACCAACTCAGCTAACTGCTTTCCCAGAATTAATATAAAAATGTTCCTGTCCTTGAGAGGCAGACAGGGTGGCCTTTGAAAGCCCATGCTCAGTAAAGGATGATGGTGATGAGGAGGGTGGTGGTATCCATGGAGTGAATATAATAAGTTCACACAGAATCAAAGATGTCCCCTAATAGGCTGAGATGATGGAGACAGAGAAAGCCACTCTCTTCTCTGCTTTAAAGCTGCCTGTCACTCTCCTCTCCTGCCCACTTTTCCCCAAGGCTGCTTGACTGAGACTTGGCTCTGATCTATTTTAAGGTAATTTTTAACTGAGTTCATGTTGGGTCTGTGTGGAGGGTCTTTTTTCAGCACTTGAACAATTTTACTAAGCACCCCACACCCTTGCTCATGATGGGCTCAGGTAAGAAATGCTCACATTGAAGCCCTCTTACAGTTTCACTTGTGATAGAGAAACAGCCTCTTTAATTTCATTAGTAGATTCTTTTCTTCTACCACCACCACCACCACCACCATGGGAACAAGTCTGGTGCGGTGGAATGAAGCCCCACCTTTCTGTCCCTGGGCACTGTGGCTCTGGGTGGGACAGGAGACATGCAGGAAGTGGCCGTGAGTCTACCCACACAGCCTGACGGGCAGGTGGGGGCTGTGGGAAGACTTTGCAGTCTTTGCCCATGGGTGGGGGAGGGGGCCATTCTCGGGGAATGCAAGACAGCTGTCTCCGTGGGATCTCTAGCCCGAGTCACCACAGTCGCTGCAGGGTCCCACAGATGGGCTAGCCAGAGCACAGCTGGGTTTCAGCGGTGGAGCACCAAGCTAGCTGCTTAGGATTGAGTGAATGGGTATGGTCTGGGAGCTCAGGGAAGCCCTCGGTGGGAGATTAGACAGGGATCCTTAATTGAGGGCCGGATCCCTCGCTTCCCACGGCAGGTCCAGATGAGGAGACAGTCCATAATTCTAAGACATTTATTTTCATTGTGTGGAGTGGCATGGATGAAATTGTAACCCCGCCTTTCTGGGAGAGGTGAGGCAGATATAGTAACTGGGAAGGGGCATGGTTAAGCCTCTAGGTGTCTCATTAACATGGGGATGGCTTGGAGCTTTGTGGCCAGAACTCTACCTGAGGAGGGGTGGTATGTGACCACAACTGGAGCCAAAAGCCTCCCAGAAGCATTGGCATAACTTTTTCTGGTCCCTTGTGGATTCTTCCAATGTGTCACCCAGATTTTATGCCTGTGCTCAACCGGGTGCAAGATTGCCTGTCACAGATCACTGCCCCACACACCAACACCACTTGATATCAATTTTAGTGTTCATGAAGGAGAAAGCTGGTGGCCTGGAGAGATGATGCAGAGATTAAGATCACAGGCTGCTGTTTCAGAGAACCTGAAGGCAGTTTACAACACTCACAATGGCTGACTCACAACTGTTCATAACTCCAGCTCCGGGGGATCTGTTCCCTGGGGCAAACATACACACACACACACACACACACACACACACACACACACACACACACACAGTGAGGGGGTCAGGATAGAGGGAAATACATAAATAAAAAATAATAAAAATAGATCTTATAAAAACAAAAATAAGATTTATATGGATATCCACACCATGGATTCTGTGGGCTTGAGCTCCATCTGACTTCCAAGCATTTGGTTTAGGAGCTGTGACTGTGTGTGCAGCCATGTCCGTGACTAAAATGGACTAAGAAAGAATGTCTTCTCCAGTGTGCTCATAATCACAGCCCACACAGAGCCCATGAACATGCCATCCCAGTCAGAGGGCCCACAGTTGGTTTTGATAGGAATAGAATAATCACAGAGCTGTGCGTACCGCTGGACCCATGGAAGGGAGCAAATGAAAGGGAAAGATGGAAGACAGTGACCTGGATCCACACAGGGAGAGAGGTGGAAAGTTTAGATCTAAGCAGGAGGAACAGGCTAAAAGAAGATGGAATTTAAAAAAATCACATACACAGTGGTTCACCCCAGAGCTCTTCAGACCAGAAGAACATTCTTCATTCCAGCTTGATTGTGTTTGTCTGAGCTTTCACCAGACTGATAACAAGGTACCTACCTGGCCTCTCATCCTGAGGCTTCAGGGGAGAATCTGTTCCAGCTTCATTCATGTAGTTGGAAAGATCTGACTTCTTGCAACCAGATTACTGGGGTCCCCATTTCTCTGAGGACTGTCATTCAGGTCATGCAGTTTCCTACCTTCCTTGGCCATCATCAAAGAAAGCAATGATGCTGTAAGCCTTTAAACTTGTTTTTCTGAGTCTGATGTCCTCTCTGGCTACTGCTTTCTTCAGCTACAGAGATCTCTTCTTTTAAAGGGTTCTTGAGACTGGTAATTTCCAGTCAAACTGGAAAATACCATTCACAAAATAAGTAGGTTAGCAAGTGGGTAATGCATACTTGAATGAATGAATGAATGAATGAATGAATGAATGAATGAGGGTGATTGGTTACTGAATAGACTCTTTAGATTTTACTTGTTAATATATAATTAATGGGTCACTTAGTGATTTCCTTTGATTATAAAAATATCATATAGGTTTTAAAAAATGTATTGTATGAGTGCTTTGCCTGCATATATGTATGTGCCCCATGTGTGTTCAGTGCTTACAAAAGCCAGAAGAGGGCTTCAGATTTCCAGGAACTGGACTTAGAGATAGTGAACTACTGTGTAGGGGCTGAGAATCAAACCTGGGTCCTCTAGAAGAGCAGCCAGGTGCTCTTAACCACTGGGACATTTCTACAGCCTCTCTCAAATACCATTTTGTAATGTGATAAATGTGATATTTGTCCTACAGACCATCACACTGATTGACATAGATATATATATATATATATATATATATATATATATATATCATGGGTAGAGGCCAGAGGTCCATTTTGGGTGTCTTCCTCAATTTCTCTCCATCTTAGTTTTTTGAGACAAGGTCTCTATCTCACTCAACTCAAAGCCTCATTGAGTTGACCACACCAACTGGGCATTGAGCCTCAGGGATCCTCCTATCTTCAAGCTCCTGGCACCAGAATTACATATGTGGAACATTTTCTGCTACTATGGTTCAAAGCTCAAGTCTGCATACTTGCACAGTAAAGCATTTTATTGACTGAGCTATCTCTTCAACCCCATGACCCCTAAGTATAAGATGAACTTTGAGTGTGATGGTTTGTATGTGCTTGGCCCATGGAGTGACACTATTAGAAGATGTTGCTTCATTAAAGTAGATGTGTCACTGGGGGTGTGAGCTTTAAGACCCTCATCCTAGCTGTCTGGAAGTCAGTCTTCTCCTAGCAGCCTTCAGATGAAGATGTAGAACTCTCAGCTCCTCCTGCACCATGCCTGCCTGGATGCTGCCATGCTCCTGCCTTGATGATAATGGACTGAACCTCTGAACCTGTAAGCCAGCCCCAATTAAATGTTGTCCTTATAAGAGTGGCCTTGGTCATGGTGTCTCTTCCCAGCAGTAAAACCCTAACTAAGACAATGAGTTTTTGAAACACAGATAATTCCATTCACAGCTCACTTTTGTTTTGTAGAATATTCAACACAAGAACAGAAGCCTTTGGCAAAAATGATCCATTTTGTTAAAGTGTCATTGGATTGGGGCCCTGCCCCTGAGACTGACAGTTTTCATGTGGCACCTTCACGTCATTGCCCTTCACAGGCACCAACTGCTCTGTAATTTCATGAGTTTTATTTGTTTCCTTTATGTAAATATTTACTCCCAGTTTGTCCTAAGCTAAGATATCCATGAAAAGATGTGTTTGATAGGCTAATTACATTTCCTTTAACATACAATTAGAGTATAGCTACCAATTTTGAAACTAAAAGCTCAAAAGTAAACAGAGCAAGGTATAACATTTGTAGAAACCTGCAGGAATATGTGACTATTTTAATACTTTAAAAAAAGATGTATTTATTTTTATGTGTGAGTGTTTTGCCTGCATGTTTGTCTGTACACCTCTGGTATGCAGCAGCAATAGCATCCAGAAGGGAATGACAGATTGGTACAGGAGTTGGCACTTGTGAGCTACCATGTGGGTACTGGGAATTGAACCCCAGTCCTCTGCAAGAACAGTCAGTGCTCTTAACTATGGAGTCATTGCTATAGTTTCTGATTCTTATTTTTGTGTGCAATAAAGCAAAAGGAAGTAAACAATGAGAATCAGTTGGCCTTTTTTTTTTTTTTTAAAGATTAATTGTGAGGTTAGGAAGGACCTTCATTTAAAAAGGATATATGTAAGTCAACAAGAAAGTGTTACTTTTGTCAAGATTTCCTTTGTGTGCAAGTGTTGGAATTGGCTGATTCTTATCATTGAGAATCTCTAAAGCATGGCTCTAATGATACTGCCTGACCATGTGCTCCCTGTCTCTGACTCTTATCTCTGCTGTGATTTGTAACAACTTACCTTCGAGTAAATTCTCTTCACATATAAATAAATGAGCAAATAATTAAGTTGTAGGAAAGAACACGTGACCTCGTGTGCATGTATCCACAAGGACACAGATACACACATAAACATACAACATATACACACAAACACCCACACAGCATTTCTGCTGTGGATTTGCTGCTGAAACTGCTAAATCTTGAATCACCCCAGATGGCTGGTTTCTCTGTCCAAGGAGTGGGCTCCAGGGACCACACCCAGACTTATGCCCTTGGCTCTGTTGTGAAATCACACTATGCATGCATTCCTCTTTGTCTTGGGTCCTTCTTCCATGAAAACAAGGCACTGGTGAGAGAGGTCTTACTCACAGAAGTCATTTTCTCCATCTCTGTTGGGTCCTGATGCAGGTTTGTAGATGAACAAAATAGGCAAGTTACTGTACCTGAGAAAATTCCATCTTAGACAGAAAGGAAAGCAGAGAGTGACAAGATCAGACTTCCCACCAGGTGGTATGTGGCTGTTTACTACAACAGTCTGCCTGAGAAAAACCAGGGAAATTGGTTTTGCTGGTGGACTAAGATGCATAAGGCTCCCTGACAAAGAAGGTGAGTTAAGGTTAAAGATTTCACCTGAGATGGGTAGGAAAAGTGGCAAATGATACAGCATAAGGTCGCAAGATGCATGCCTTTGGACTGGGAGTCTACTAACTCTGCAGAGCCTCAGTGGCTCCCTATCCCATCACTGCCTACCAGGGCATGGAGTTTCTCCCTCTGCAAGGCTGGCACCAGGAACTCATTCCTGGAAACATATGTCTAGTAATTAGGAATGGATGCGGATGGAGGGCAAAATTCAGGGAGAAGTTGGCACTTCTGCAATTGACATTCTTCTGGGATGGCTCAGTAATGGAATTTCCTGGAGTCTGAAGGCCACAGAATAATTCAGAAATGCAGATCAGTTGCATCTCATGCTGATGTGATGTTAACTGAAGCAAAATTGCTGGGGAGCAGCTACACAAATCTTCAGCAGATGAGACTTCAAGCTAGAAATGTTTTCTAGGGGTGTTTGTTTATTTTCCATTGCTGAGGTGTATGTGTGTGTGTGTGTGTGTGCATTCATGCATGCTTGTGTGTGTGCGTATGTGTATGGTTGCATGTATGTGCATTTGTGCATGCTTGTGTATGTATGTATGTGCTTGCATGTGTGTGCATTTGTGCATGCTTGTGTATATATGTATGTATGTGCTTGCATGTATGTGCATTTGTGCATGCTTGCATGTGTATGTGCTCGCATGTGTATGCATGAGTGCACGCTTGTGTATATATGTATGTATGTGCTTGCATGTATGTGCATTTGTGCATGCTTGCATGTGTATGTGCTCGCATGTGTATGCATGAGTGCATGCTTGTGTGTGTGTGCATGTGAAGAGCAAAACTTGACATCAGGACTAATACTCTATTACTCTAATACCTCACTCATTGAGGCATGGTCTCTCAATCCCTGAGCTTGACATAGCCAATCTTACTAGCTAGCTTTCTCGGGGGGAGGGGAGGGGTGTGTCTCTCCGTCACCTCCTTCCTGGACTGGAATTACAGATGGGCTACTGTACTACCAGGCATTGAAATTGATTTCTGAAGATCTGCTCTGTGGTCTTTATGCTTGTGGTAGAAATCAAACACTCTAATCTCTGAGGCATCTCTCCCAGACCTCCTGTGACCTTTAAAAATCTGTATCTACATCTATATTTACATCTACATCTACATCTGCATCTATCTATCTATCTATCTATCTATCTATCTATCTATCTATCTATTCAGGCAGAATACTATACTATTCAGGAAAAATATTTTTAAAAATCAATGAATTTTGATTAATTTTGGGGGCATTGATTCTGATTGTTTTTCTACCTTTTTAAAAAATTTCTTTATTTTATGTGTATGGATGTTTTGTCTGCATGTATATATGAGTACCACACATGCTCAGTACCCTTGAAATTCAGAAAAGGGCATTGGATCCCCTGAAACTGAAGCAATAGGTAGCTGTGAGCCACTTTGTGGGTGCTGGGAATTGAACTTTGGATTCTCTGGAAGAGCTGAGAGTGCTCCTAAATCCTGAGCTATCTCTCCAGCATGACTCTGATTGTTCACCAGTCCTTGCAGCCACCAGACTGGAATGTGTCCAAACACTGATGTGTCCAAACACTGAGTAGGAAACCATTCTCTCTCTCTCTCTCTCTCTCTCTCTCTCTCTCTCTCGCTCTCTCGCTCTCTCGCTCTCTCGCTCTCAGAGCTCAATTGCTGGAAGCAATGTGGTCTTTCTTATTTATAATGAAATCATTACATCCCCCTTTCCCCACAACTTTTATCAGCCTTTGAGACTCCAGTACCCTGACATAGACACCTACCACCAGTGTGCAATGACCTGTTTCTAATTCACTTCCCCTGCTATAAGACTCCAGGTTGGAATGTCAGATCTCACTAGAAGAAGAAGAACTCCCTGACCGTCTAGAATTCTTTCATGACTTGTGTCCTCATCCAGTCTTCCCATCCGCCATCCCTCAGGATATTGTAATTTTTATTTCTGTTGCATAAACCACATACCTCCTCATCTTTGGGGTTTTCTCTTGTATGTGTGGGTCCCCTCTTTCAGCTCTGTCTCCAGTAGCCTTTCTTCCAAAGTTATGAAGGTCCTCTCCTTGTCCCAGTGGACCACTCTGTTATCTAGCATTCTCCATACTTGTTTGTCTTTTATATCCTCCTTATCTTTCCTGCTATCTATTCTAGGGTCCCCTTTCTCTTAGGAGTATGGTCAGGTACCTTCCACAATTATTATGCTCTGTTGAGATTAAGAAAGCTTCCTTGCCCTGATTTGGCCACACTGTGCCTTTTATTACTCAGAGGTTCCTGTATGTTCTGTGCCTATGGATGGATTGTCCTTTACCTGGTGGCCCAAGAACAGAGACAGCACTGTTCACTCATGACATGGAGTAGAAGAAAGAGAAGATGGCAGTTCCCTTACCCAGGCCTCTGCATGGATACTCTGTGAAGAGAATGGTAAAGGCTTAGGACTCCAAAGCTTTTATTTGCCCCAGAGGGACAGAGAGAAGGGAATAAGGGACAAAGACAAAACATGGAAAAGAATGGGAAGGGAACAGGGAAAGGGGAAGGGCTAGTTGTACTGAGGGGAAGGAGACCAAGGGCTGCCTCAGATTAAAGCAGAGTCAGACATAGCCCAAAGGGGGTGGGGCATGATTATAAAGGTAAAAGGGGAAACTTCATATTGGGATGAGATGTTTAATTTTAATTGGGCATGTTAATTACATGGGCTTTTGATTGCTGGACTTTAATACTTTTATAGCTGGACCTCTGTAGTTAGCCTCAGGAGGAGAAAGTTGGTTAAATAAGAAAATAAACCTTGGGGCCTGGCTAGCTTTAGGAATCTAACCTAATGGTTTGTTGGTTTGTTTGTTTTTTAGCAAGGCAGAGGGAATCTGGGGAAAAGAGCAAGGTTTGCCAGAGCCACATGCTCCAGTGGGCTACAGTCCCTTCACTTTGGACTTAGAGCAGTGGTTCTCAAATTGTGGGTGGAGACCCCTTTAGGGGTTGCCCAAGACCATCAGAAAACACAGATATTTCAATTACAATTCATAACAGTAGCAAATTACAGTTATAAGGTAGCAAAATTACCTTTATGGTTGGTGTCACCACAACGTGAAGTACTGTATTAAAGGGCGCGGTATGAGGAAGGTTGAGAACCTCGGACTTAGAGGAAAGGAATGATTAGCCTTTGATTTCTGTCCACAGGGTTAAGCCCCAGCCACTGCAGTTAGGCTCTCAAGTTCACCAGATCCAGTTCCAGAGAGGGAGTCAGATCCACCTTCAGGCAGTTTGTTAGAACAACAGGATGTGGTCTGAAAGAAAGCTTCTGGCTTCCTAGGAAGCACTGTTTGCTCCCTAAGGTCCTTGTGAGTGAGAGAGTCCATGGAGGGCATCTGCTATGAGGAAACAGAGCCAAGGTCAGCTGACATCACATAAAGTGACACAGATACTATGTTTTCTTTTGCTTCAGGCCAATGCAGGTGTTTAAAAGCCTCAAAGTCATTTCCAATAAGTGGCCTCTGGAGAACTATAGACTTTTCTGGTATGTGTGGTAAATGTGGTTCCTTGATCTGTCTGTATGATCATCCCTGTTTAGGGCTTTGATGTTTGGAAGGATCCATTCCCAGTACGGGTAGGACTTGCTTTTAAGATGTTCACCAGGGAAAGATGCTGCAGCTGGATAAGAGGCTGAAACTGAGTATCACTGGTCAGCAACTCAGTGCATCTGGCTTTCTGGGGGGTCTTGGGTTAGGTGTGGTCGTCTAGGGGGACTACAGACTTTGTGAGAGTAACAAAGAATATTTGTTCCTGGAAAGAAGATGCTCACAGACAAAAAATGGAAACCATTGAAGAGAGATGGGGCACTAAGAGTGACTGCCAGAGAGCTGAGGCAGGGGACTTGTAAATGCTGGTAGAAAGTAACAGTTATAGATCTGAGGTTGGGCTGACCTTAGGGTTGTGAACACAAAGTAACCAACTGTTATAGATCCTTAGTGCAGCTAGGATAGTGAAAGCTATAGATACAAAGAAAAAGAACAAAAACTGACAAATTTGATTAGGACAGATAAACAGCTCCCATCAAAAGCATGGGAGGGATCCCAGGGTTGAAACTCTATCCAGGGACTCTGGGGGGACTTTATATGGTTCCTGGGGGCCTGTCCTCATGTAGACCCCCTGTGCTAGCTAACCTTGTGTCAACTTGACAGAAGATTAAGTCTGAGAGGAGGGTATATCAATTAAGAAAATGCTTCTGTAAAATGGAGGTGTAAGCAAGACTGTAGGGTGTTTTCTTAATTAGTGGTTGGTTAGGGTGGGCCCAGCTCATTGTGGGTGTGGCTACTTTTGGTATGGTGTTCCTGGGTTCTGAAGAAAGCAAGCTGAGCAAGCCATGGGGAGCAAGCCAATGAGCAGCAGTCTTCCATGGCCTCTATATCAGCTCCTGTCTCCAGTTTCCTACCCTACTTGAGTTCCTGCCCTCACAGTTCTAAGTATCTGTGAGTGAAATAAACCCTTTCATCTCCAAGCTGCTTTTAGTCAAGGTGTTTCATCACAGCAATAGTAATCCTAACTAAAGCACTCCCTCTCCTCCCTGATTGGTCCTGTCTGGCTTAACAGTTGCCATCTCTTGGGGAGGGGAACAACCCTGGGATCAGGAATCCTTCTTAAAGGGGCTCATCCCCATTACTCAGATTGGCCCAAACTCTGCTGACACCTCTGTAGGAACTCTATTAACCCTCTGTCTTCTTCAAATGTTTGATTACTTTAGTTGCACCCCCCACCTCTGTGTGTCCACATGTGTGCTGCATTATGTGTGGAGTTCAGAGAACAACTTGACATAACCAATTCTGCCCTCCATCTTGCAGGACCTAGGAATTGAACCCAGGCCATCCAGCTTGGCATCAAGTACCTTTATCTGTTGAGCCATAGCACCAGCCCATCCTCTAGCTTCTCAATGGTAAATGGCTTTATAACCAGCTCAGGTGTTGTAAATCATAAAGATGGGGTTTCATGTATGTGACCATACCAGAACAAAAGCATCTTCTGAATATGAAGAAAAGCTTCCTCATTAAATTTGGAGTCTTGTTCAAAAGTCAAATATTCAGAACAATGGGCTCTTTAGGGGGGAAAAATCCCAAACAAACCACTTAAAAGGCCCTCACAAATTTGGCAAGCGATCCCAGACTCCTAATGTGCCTCAGAGTCACACATTAAAAAGTCACAGCTGCTCATTGCTTTCCCTAATCACAGTTCTGAAGCTGGACTTCAAGTGATTTGTTTCTATTATCTCTGTCTCAAGGTGTGTTCTAGAAGGGCCCAGAGAACCAACTGCATAGAGTTTTCATTGTAAGAAGTCTGTATGGTGAAGCATTCTCACTTACCTGAACTATACAGGTCAGGTACTAATGGGAAATTGTTGCAGGGATTGACACATTGAGAGATTTGGTTTTGCACTTATTGTAAGCCAGATCCAGAGATGACAGGGGTTTACAACACGAATCACCATCCTCATTAGACAATTTCCATTTAATGTGTTGCATGCCTCCAGCACAAACCTGCAAAGGCACAGCATGGGACTTTGAATATCCATCAGTGGCACTGGGCACAGGCACAAAGTCATATCTCTTTGATACCCACAGACAAGGAGAAGCTGCTTTAGTTATTAAGTTTGAGAAGCTTGGATTTGGCTCTACAGAGGCATGTGAGAGCAAAGCTGCCCTGTGTGTGGAGAATTCGGAGGAAATACCAGCAGGTCTTTAAAATTTCCCATAATCCCATAAGTGTAGTCCTTCAATGCCATGTTCATCCAGAATACACTGTGCTTAACTTCTCTAACAGTATACAAGACAAGGGCAGAGAGTTTATGGACTGCATGGTGGCTGGAATCACCCAGGAGACACACCCCAGAGCACATCTGTGAGGGATTAGCAAGATTAATTTAGCCTCTGGGTGTACCTGTAAGGGTTTTCCTAATTGAGGTGGGAAAACCCACCCTGAATGTGGGTGGAACCATTTCCTATGCCTGAATCCTGCTCTGTGAGAGTGCAGAATGTGAGTGGAGAACCAGCATCCATTGCTCTCAGCTTCCTGTGGGTGCAATGTGGCCAGATGCTTCAAGCATCTTCTGCCATGGCTTTCCTGCTTCGATGGACTGTACCCAAGGACTATGAGCCTAAACAAAGTCCTCTTTCATTAGTCTGTGTTGCGGGAAATATTAAAAAAGGTGGAAATGTATGGCACATCTTCTCGCATTATGCTCTGGTTCTCTCATCCTCGTTGGACTGGCCAGGCATGCATTGGCAGGCAGTGGCCGACCTGTTTTTATCTCATGGAGCTCTGACTCAGCCCACCCAGCTCACTAGGTTTCCACTGGCGGGTCGTTACCACGCCAGCCTTGTGCTTCAATGCCCCCATGGCCTTTGTGGTACACATCAGGCAAATTCACTTTGCCACTATATCTTTCTCTCTGGAACCCAGATGAGCCACCGCATGAAGGAAAATGCAAGACAAACTTAGCTCAGAAACAATAGTAACTCAATCTCTGGGTGCAACAACTAAACCAGATTAATCTTGTAAATCTTATCAAAATCTGATTCCTCTGGTGGCCATTCCTTGTGGATCCGCCATACCAGGAGACTAGTGGCTACATCTTACCTACTACATGCTGTCCTCATTCCAAAAGGCACCTCTTTCTCTCTCCTCCTTCTCTCTTCTTCTCTTCAACCCAGAAGTCTCCCTATGTGCCCAGTGATTGGCTCTTTTATTCATTAGGGGATTGGTTCACAAGAAGTCACAGGAGTAACTCACTCCTTGTCTGAAGACCCTCACAGGAGGGCAGAATTACAATACAAAAAGCCCCAGGGCTATCCACAACAAGGCTGTTCTTATCAGGGTCTTTAATCACAGCAACAGGAGAAATAACTTTTCCAGTTTATACATCTTACTTATTTTATTTAAAAAGACATTCTTTGTGAATCTTCATCAGTTATGTGATGAAATATGATCATACTCTACCTCCATATTCCTGTGATGTTCCCAACATGCTCTATCTACTCACAATTTCTCTCTCTGTTTTAAATAATAAAACACTGAATCCAGTTAACTTTGTTTTTATTATGAAGACTGTTCTTGTTTCATCTGTGTTGTGATAAAACACCAGGATAAAAATAACTTAAAGAGAAAAGGATTTATTTCAGCTCACAATTCCAGGTAATAGGCAATCTTTGAGGGGAAGTCAAGGCATGGACTTCAAACACCACACCCCCAGTCAAGGGTAGAGAACAATGAATGCACACATGCTCACTTGCTTACTTGTGCTCATCTGGAATTCTCCACTCTTACACAGTTTAGTATCCCCTGCTTAGGAAATGGTGCCATCCACAGTGGGTTTGGTCTTCCTAGATCTATTAACTTAAGACAATATCCAATAGACATGGCCATCCCAGTGTTGACAGTCCCTTATTGACATCCTAAATGATACTAGGTTGTTTCAGGTTAAAAATTAAACCTAAGTATCACAAAGACAGTACAAGTTTTTTACATAAACATAAAATGTGAAAATTATCCATGACCAGTCTCTGTTTAACCAAAGGAGCATCTTCTCTAAAGCATTCTAGCAAATGTCCTCTTGGTCCTGAAAACATATATTTTAAATATATTTTACTTTTAAAATATATTTATCCTCAAGTACCAGACAGTTGAGTTTCTATTTACAGCCACATCACCCTGGCAAATGATGACTTAAACTATGAATTAGGAAAAAAAAAACCACACATCTTTTACAGGATAGTTTGCTACAACCTGCAGGATAATTACCATGATAAAAATGCTGTGATTATAAATAATCCTTTCTGGAATTTAGAGCACACAGCCTGCTCCTCTGGGATGGCCTTCCTTTGCCAAACCTTAAGGTCTGAACCTGTCCACAGCAATTTGTCAATTTTCCAAAGCCCTGAGCTCTCAGTTTCTCATAGACATCCCTGTGCAGGTTGGAGTTGTCTCTGTTGTCTTAGATGCTAAACTGCATTTGTCCTGATGTTTTGAGTTTGCATAACACCCACTCCAACAAAGATTTCCAAGACTGTTGGGAAACATTGTTCCACTAAGGACACAGGCTCCTGCTGTGTTGGTGACTTTCCTTCAACCCCGCTCCTCTTCATGGGCTTTTCTCTCTTCAAATTTCTATCCTGTTGTTCAAGGAGTCATTGGTTGTAAGTGCTGTAAAGGATTCTGTCCCCCAAACACACATGCCATAGAAATGCACAGGATTTACCCTAGCAGACATCTTCCCTCCAATATAGAAACCAATAGCAAAGACCATCACGTTAGAGTACTTGGTCCTTACATATCTTGGGAGGGGTCAGGAGTGACCCCTGAGAAGCCACAATAGAGTCATAGAATATTTTCTGTTAGTGATTGATTATGTGGCTCTGTTAACTGAGGCAATCTGTCACACGCCCTGTACATTACAACAATTATCTACCTGCCCATGATGATGAGCCCAAGTTCACACCAAGCAATGCTCACAACCTAGCTTTGAAGTTTGCAAAGAACCTTTCTCATCTACAACACTTTTGGAGATTAATAAGGGAATATATGTGAAGATGTATGTGTGTGTGTGTGTTTGACATAAGCCACAGTACACACATGGAGGTCAGAAGAATTGGTTCTTTCCTTTCATCATGTAGGTACTGGGGATTGAAGTCAGGATGTTGGAAGGCAAGTACATTTACCCCCAACCCATCTCACCTTCCCTGGTTTTTAAATTTTCTTTGACACACAACAGGGGGAGAAGTTGATCATGTCTTTGTGTGCATCTTGTCTCTCATATGCAGAAACCCTGAATACTTGTCAATAGAGAAAAAAATCTGCTCCAGAAACTGAGAACAAAAACGTTTTGAGTTGCAAAGACTTTTGACAGAGGAAAATAAAACAAAACATAAATTTTAAAATAATGCATTGGTGAGGAAGGCATGGGGAGAATGGTAGGTGTATCAGAGGGCACAAAGACCTCTTAAAGTCACAGAACAGAGGGCCCAGAGGCAAGGGCTAAGGGTGTTTATAGATTTTTTTTTAAGATTTATTATATCTTATATATGAATACACTGCAGCTATCTTCAGACATACCAGAAAAGGGCATCCAATCCCATTATAGATGGTTGTGAGCCACCATGTGGTTGCTGGGAATTGAACTCAGGACCTCTGGAAGAGCAGTCAGTGCTCTTAACCGCTGAGCCATCTCTCCATCCCCTTTATAGAATGTTTACCTAGCACACAAAAGTCCTGTGTTCAGTCCACACTATTGCATAAACCAGGCATGGTGGTGCATGCCTACACACCATCACTAGGGAGGTAGACACAAAAAGTCCAGAAGTTCAAGGTCATCCTTGGTTACATTAAGAGTTGGAGGCTAGTCTGAGCTACAAGCGACCCTGCTTCAAAATAAATGCAAGAATGCAAAAACAAATTTTCTGAAGTGAGCCATTGGAATTTAGAGGAAAATGAATTATTTGAATACACAGAGAAATGATATAACAGAAGAAAATAATAGGTAATTAAGAAAAAATGGTTAGGGCTGGAGAGATGGCTCAGTGTATATGAGTGTTTGCTGGCTTGCAGAAGGCTCAAGTTCAGTTTCCTGTACCCATGTCAGGTGACTTATGACTGCTTGTAACTCCAAATCCCTGGGATTTTACTCCCTCTTCTGGCCTCCATGGGCACTGCACTTACACGTACACGTGTACACACATATGTGCATGCACACACAATTTTTTTTTTTTAAAATCTTTTAAAAATGGCTTTCTATGTGGTAATCTGGTAAACTAAACTTTCTCATACACTCTAGAACTTAGAATGCTCAATGTCACTGAACCATGTAAGAGAGACATGAAGATACTGAAATGTGCAGGTGTTGCAAATTAAAGAGGAGCCTGAGAAGTCTGAGAAAGAGCATGACAAGATGTGGTGATATTATATCTGACAAAACCACCTATACAGCAAAACATTATTATTCCATATTGATGATCTGGTTATTCCTGAATTAACAACAGGAAGCAATCTCATTAAAATCAGGAGCAAGATGCCCTCTGTATGCACTGTGCTTGCCAACAGCCATGTTGTGGATCTGGGTCTAATGGCTTTTGTCCGATGTGCAAGAGAGATGAGATTTGCTTCACATGGTTCAGGATGCATATTGGTAGGTCACACATTCCATCTGGTGTCAATCATTCCTATTCCGAGGAAAACAGAAGGAGACTTGAGACAACCATGTGAACACGAGTATACTTTGCAATAACTATGTGCCATGGAGCATTTGACAAGTAAATGCAACCAACCATCCTCTTGGGCTTAGAATAGATTTTTCTACCAATGCATTGGCCCCAACTAGCACATCACAATTATTCTAAGGCAAGAACTACAACGCCAATTCTTTATGTTTCTCAAAACAACACCCATCTTTTTCACTACACCTTAGCCCCAGGAAACCAAACACAAATCCTGAAGTCAGGAAATCTGTCTTCTTAATAGCTTATTCATCACCAATAGTTCAAATGCAGGGATGATGAGTTTAGTGGACAGATCTCTGTGGAGGACTTTCCTTAAAAGTAGAACCATAGACCACTGCCATGACTGCTTAGTGGTGGAGCATGGGGACTTGGAACAAGACTGACTGTGCCTCCAGCCCAGCTCTCCTTCCCGGCTTCCATGTAACAAGTGCTCCCCACCCCTGTTTTCCTTATCAAACCTCTGCCCCAAGGGCTTTGTGGCTTATTACCAGGACTTTGGATTTTATTTCCAGTGAGACAGCAATCCAGTAAAGAAGTTTGAGCAGAGAAAGGATGAAAATTTAGTTTATGTTTCAGAAGGATTACTGGGGCTGCTATGTGAATAAATGAGAGATGACAAGACAGAGTCAGATTAATCAGAATGACCTCAGTGCCAAGTGGTAGTGATGGAGGGCTAAAGTCACCTGTGCTAAAGGGAGACAGGTAGCACAACCCTGAGGAGGGTTCAAGTAATATGGAATGGTGATTAGCACCATTTTAGAACTTGTAAGAAATGAAAGTTCTCTCATCTTAGAGGTACTGGCCAGAGACTCCTGGGAAGGTCCTAGACACCTGTCTTTGATTAGTGATGATGCTTACCCAAATCGGTGAGTCTCTGTGCTAAATTACTGGCCCTGCACTAGCAGTCAAGCAGTGAATGTTAATGTCAGTTTGGAAAATGAGGGGGAAGATGGATTGGAAATCCTTAAGCTGTGGATACGATAACTTTGAGGTGACTGCTGGAGACTTAAAGCAAGTCTTGCATGCCATTCGATAAAGGACTTTAAGATGCATCCACAGAAGTAGGTGGTGTATAAATTACGTTTAAAGCTCACAGAGTAGAAAAGGTCACAGGGGAGTGGCAGGAGGCAACAGGTTGCAGATGTGAGTGATGGGGTGAGCCCCCTTCAGCTGGCTGCATTACTGTGGGACAAGTCAG
This sequence comes from Uromys caudimaculatus, assembly GCA_028551405.1. Classification (NCBI taxonomy): domain Eukaryota; kingdom Metazoa; phylum Chordata; class Mammalia; order Rodentia; family Muridae; genus Uromys; species Uromys caudimaculatus. The sequence continues at coordinate 26,337,260 of CM052721.1, forward strand.
TGTGGAAGATACGAAGTTGTTGCATCACTGGAGCTCTGTCCAATGGAGAGATCTCTGCTTTCTGACTGCCAAGGTTAAATTATCTGACCATTATAACTTCAGAAAGGTAGGTGGCCACAGTGGCATTACTGTAAATGTCAGGACTTCTCCTAAGTATTTCTCTCCTCCTTGTTAAATTGAACTTTGATGGAACTCTTTCTACTTGTGTGCTTGTGTAGGGGGTGGGGCCAACTAGAGAGTGTTTCTCCATTGTATTTGCAATGAGTGTGTGAATAAGCTTTCTTCAGGTAGAGTTGTCACATCTGTGTTGTGGGGATTCTAAACACTAAGCTGCTAGGGCATTTCTGCACTTGTTTAGTGTGTGTGTGTGTGTGTGTGTGTGTGTGTGTGTGTGTGTGTGTGTGTGTGTGTGTGTGTGTGTGTGTGCACGTGTGTGTATGTATGTGTGTATGTGTGGTGTGTGTTCATGTACATGTATATGTGTGCATGTGGAAGCCAGAAGTCAACCTTATGTGCCTTTCCTTAGGTAGCTTCCACTTTATTTTTTGAGACAGCATCTCTCCTTGGCCTTGTGTTTACTCATTAGACTAGATAACATGATTGGTCAAAACATCTTTACTTCTTTAGTTCTGGGGTTTTAAGCATGTGACACCATGCCTAGATTTTAGGTAGGTCCTGGAGATTGAACTCAGTCCTCATGCTTGTAAAGCAAGCACCTCACTGACTGAGCTACCTCTCCAGCCCTTGTGTCTGTCTTGGTGATCTGTAAAATATCAAGGTAGCATGTACTCACCCCTCTATAAGGACCTGAAAGGCAACTGTGATATAAAAGAGTAGGAAAGATTTGTACAATAAGCTAGAAGCATGGCCTAAGAAGGTGCAGATTTTCCTGCATCTTCATTGAGGAGCTTCTATTTAGCCTGACTCAGCATTTATTCATTTCAATAACTTTGACATTTTCAAGGTTAACTCAGACCCAACCCAGCTTGGGTGACTGTATGAAATCTCACGGTCCCAAGTACTTTTATCAATAGTTTTTGTCTTCTGGATGCTCTTTGGTTTTGAGAAGACAAACATGGACTCTGAAACTTATTTTATTCAAAATAAATGCCCAGGGAACTGGAGAGATGGCTTAGGGATTAAAAACACTTGCTGCTCTTGCAGAGGACCTGAGTTCCTTCCAAGCACCCACAGGACAGCTCACAACCATCTGTATCTGAAGTTCCAAGGAGTCTAATGACCTCTTTTGCAGGTGCTGAGCTGCACACACATACACAAACACCCATGCACAAGAAATAAAAAATAATTTTTAAAATTTAAAAATAAATGTTTAAATTCTAAGATGTAGAAAAATATAGCATTACGACACACAGAAGCACAAACTTGCATTGAATTTTCTCCAAATTACAGAGGTTGAGCTCTCTCTGCAGACAAAGTTTTGCTGTGTCTATCATGACATATTTCAGGTTAACCTTATGAATGGATTGTATAAAAAGAGCACTCTCAGCATTTTCTTGTTTTTTTAGGGAGGCAATTTTTTAAATGTTGTATTTGATCAATTGACCTTTGTGTTGTTAAATTGGGATAAGGATGGTATATGGCCATAAATGAATAGGAAGTGTCTGAGCCTGTTCTCCTTGGAGCAGAGAGTAAAAAATCAAACCATTCTGGATTTACAAGGCTCATTTTTGAGACAAATCTGTAATGGATCCCAAGGGGGCAGCTACCAGCCAAATTGCATGAGCTCAAAAATCAATAAAAATTTGAACCTCAGTTCAAATCTCACATGCATCTGTCTATACAAGAAACTGCTGGTACCCATATAGATACATACTTTAAAACAACCAGTTTCACAGACACAGACACAGTCTCTCTCTCTCTCTCTCTCTCTCTCTCTCTCTCTCTCTCTCTCTCTCCAACCACTGTTCACGTAAGATGTCTCTTTGATCTGTGGGCAGCTGAGCCTATGAGAAATCTGCATGGGTAATGCAAATTTTGGCTGTAGCCCACAGAATTAATTCAGGTGAGGCATGGTTTTACCTCGAAGGGCATTACAACAGGATTACAGAGAATTTCTATAGCTCCCCATCACCCATCAATAATCACATGATGTCACTCTTACTGGAGCTAAGGAGGATTCTGATGATTCTCTTTGGTCTCTGAGGCATTTCTCCTGTGGTCTGTGTCATATTTGATATGAAAAGGTCCTTGCTGCATTGAGATAGGAGAAGCATTTGGCCTGTTGGTGACAGACCCTGCTGGGAAACAGAAGTCAAGAGCTGCATAAAACACAGTTGTTCCAGAAGCTGTGGCAGTTTGCACGTTGGAGAAAGTTTTGACGTTTTAGGGACTTGGGGGTGAAGAGAGAGGGGAAGGAATGCATTGTGGTCACTTCATTGCAATGAAACCTTAAAGCACAAAAGCTTCTATGCTTTTATCTTCCTAGGGCTAGGGAGAGGGAGAAGCAGTTAGGAGCATGCACTGTTCTTGGAGAAGTTTCCAGCACTCACATCATGACATTCCAAACCATCATAACTTCAGATCCATTGGATCCAACGCCCTCTCCTGGCCTCTGCAGGCAATGCACTCACATGATGCACATACCCATACTGATATATACATAAGTAAAAATAATTAAAAAGAAATCTTTAAAAAAATTTAAGCTAGACATCTTAGCTGGGCTTTCTATTGCTGTGATGAAACAGCATAACCAAAGGTAACTTGAGGAAGAAAGGTTTTATTTGATTTATGTATCCTTACATTCCATTGTGAGATGCCAAGGAAGGAATTCCAACATGGCAGGGACCTGGAGACAGGAACTGATGCAGAGGGCATAGAGGGGTGCTGCTTACTGGCATTCACTTCATGCCTTCTCAGCCTGCTTTCTTATAGCACCCAGAACCACCAGCTCAGGTATGGCACCATTCACAATGGGCTGAAACTCTCCCATGATTAAGAAAAAATGCCCTACAGGTTTGTCGACTTATAACTTGATCTTACAAAGGCATTTTCTCAGTTGAGGGTCCCTCTTCTCAGATGACTATAGCTTGTGTCAAATTGACATAAAACTACTTATTGTACTGGGCGTGATGGTGTACACATTCACTCCCAGCACTCAAAGGCCAAAGGTAGGTTGATTTTGAGGACATCTCTTTTCTGTGATAAATTACTTTGAGCAAAAGCAGCTTAGGGAAGGACCCTTAATTGGCTTATACTTCCAGGTCATAGTTTATCAGTAAGTAAGGCAGGGTAGGAACCCAAAGCACAAACCATTAGACATCACTGTTTGCTGCCAACCCCTGGTGTGCTCATTACCAGCTGTCTTTCTTATACAGCACAGGATCAAGTGTCCAGGAGATGATTCTGCCCAAGTGGACTGGACCCTGCTGCATCAGTTAATAATTAAGACAATCCCTCATAGACATATGCACAGAGCAACCTGATGAAGACAATTACTCAACTGAAAGTCTTTTCTTTTCATGTGATTCTGAGCTATGCCAAATCAACAGTAAATGTTACTGAGCATATGTTCCCAAAATTATCCTTTAGAAAGACTATCTGAAGACAAAGATAGAAGCATAGGTCCTTAATGATCTCAGATGAGGCAATTTTTATAAGTGTCTCCTACTCCATTGATCATCTTATTATCACAAAAAATGAACTATCTGATTATTGGGATTTGACCTCTTACCAGCAACCATATAACATGACATGAAATGGGAGAAATTTCCTAATGTAATGAAGATGGGTATCCACAGCTGAGGATTGCATTTTCAGAGTAGAATTACACAAAGGGAGTTCCCACAGATTTCCAAGAATGAAGAGTAATGTATCTGAAAAACAGCTTGATGAATCCAAGAGTGACTTTAAGAAACAGCAGTGTCCAAGGAACACAGGCATGTTGTGAAAAAACGCTTCCATTTAATGTGAGTGAAAACTCATTGTTTTTATAAATGTGACTTTAAATGGGTGGCATAGTCAAAAATACACTCATTTTGCACATTGAATATTTTGAATCAAAGTCACTGAAAAACTGTCAGGTGGAACAAGAAAACTGTGCCCTCCTCTGAGTTTCAGAAGAGGAGGAGGAGGAAGAAGAAGAAAAAGAGGGCTGGAGAGATCGATCCATCAGTTATGTGTTTGCCATGCACATCTGCAACTGACCCCGGGTTTGATCTCCTAGAGGCTACATTGAAAATCTGAGTAGGAACACACATGTCTATAGTCCCAGCACAAGGGGAAAGGAGTGGGAATAAGAACCTTGGTCCTGTCTGGCATGCCAATAGAGCTAATCAGCAGACTCCAGATTCAGTAAAGTGGAGAGCTATGAAGAAGACACTCAGTACTGATCTCTCATCCTTACAGTCTCAAATGCCCACAGAGGAACCCCTATACACACACACACACACACAGACAGACAGACAGACAGACACACACACCCATAGATGATGATGAGATGATGATGATGATGATGATGATGATGATGATGATGATGATAACAATGACTCTTTCCTACATCAAAATAGTAGAAATCTGTGCTTGACTGTGGGTCCAATCAAGTCTGGACTCAATCCTATATAAACTTCACTAAAATAACTCCTAATCTTATATGCAACCTCCGTTGATCATTCACAACTATTGTTCTCTGTCCAACCCACAATGCGAGCCATTGATTCTAAAAGGTCCACTGGGTCTTTATTTTAATAAAAGAGTTCTGGAGCCCCACAAAACATGTCATAATACAATCATGTGCTTCTCTCCTGTGGACATGCATGTGTTGATTTGATTTCAGACTGAGCTAAAAAGGAACCATAGAAAGAAGTCCCCGTACCTCAAAACATGCATGTGAGAGAAGTTTAGAGAATTTCATTTCAAATAAGACTTTTTTCTTTATCTCTAAGACTGTACATGTTTAACTTGGAATGAAACTTAAAAAACAACAACAATGCAGAAACATTAGTTTTATAATTTGGAAGATGGAACTAGCCTCCTGTGCACATATTGAAATGCTATGAAATGCCAACTAACCTAGGGCTCTGTTTACCAGCTGTTGGAGTGTGAATGACAAATAGCTCAAAGCGGAGTCTCTCCAGGGCAAGAACCTCTGTCACCATTGCTAGATAACCTGCATTTGTGATATTAAGTAGTGGAGGAAAATTCTCTGAGAGTCCAGCCTCACTGAATAGGCCAGGATGGCTCTATGGAGCCGGTAGAGACCCAGAGCCATCCCTACAAGAAACAGATTGCTTGATGCTGATGTTTCATCTTAAGCTTGGTTCACAGTTTTCAGTCCTCTGCCTCCCTTTGGTGAGAGGGACTCTGTAAAGGGAAATCCCCTCAGAAAGCATATTTCTAGGATTTCTAAGCTTTGGGTTTGCTAACACATGACAGGTTTGTGTTCAAGCATACCGAAGAAACAGGAAAAGGCTCCAAGCTTCCTCAGGGATAGAGGTAGTGAACATCTGAAGACAGATGGGCTGAGATGAAAACACAAGTGTGTATCCTTCAAATTCAGCTGATGCTTCCCCAGAACCCAGCTTTCACTGCCTCATTTAACAATAGGGCACTTTACATGAAATACAGGCATCTAAGGATCACAAGTCTGAGCTGTAGCAATTTGACATGTGCCTCTGAGGCAGCAGCAACCAGCCTTGATCGCTTTCAGCTTTTGCTCTTTGGTTGACAAGATGGCTCTGAGTGAGGCAGAGTCTCCAACATTCCTGTAAGTGATTTGAACAAAAATGTTCCCATTGGCTCATATTATTTGAATGCTCATTTATCAGGGAATGGTACTACTTGAGAAGGATTAGGGGGTGTGGCCTTTTTGGAGTAGGTGTGGTCTTGTTGGAGAAAATGTGTCACTGGGGTTGGGTTTTGAGGTTTCAAAAGCCCAAGCCAGGCCCGGTCCATTCTCTTTCTGCTTCCCAAAGAACTAGATGAAGAATTCACCAGATCCACATGTAGAACTCTCAGCTGTTTCTCCAGCACCATGCCTGCCTGTGTGCCACTACACTCCCTGCCATGATGGTAGTGAATTAAACCTCTGAAGCTGCAAGCTAGCCCCAATTAAATGCTTCCTCTTATAAGAGTTGCCTTGGTTATGGTGTCTGTTCACAGCTGTTGAATAGTGACTAACGATACCTGGGCTGTAGTTCTGTGAACTCAGACCATCATCATTTCTATACCCTTCCTCCTACCTCCCCACAATAGGTACTCCTTCACACACCATGTGATCATTTCAGACCACAGACCCACAGGGCAAGGGTGTGGGTAGCTGTCTTCTGATTCCCACAGACATGGTCCAACACAGAACTTGGAAGCAAATAATCAAGAAAATTACCTGAAGAGCACATGCCATTTCCCCCCATAGGAACCTTGATTTAGTTCCCTCCCCATATCTGCCTCATCAAATGATAACCGCCCCAGGGAGGGCACAGACATGTGTGGAAGTGAGTCATGGTGAGTGGATCTACTTAGGATATATGTTTGATCACTGGAAAAATCAAGGCTTGCCACACATAAACAAGTCTGAGATGCCTGTTGTAATGTCTTTGTGCCTCTCAGCAGGAGGATTGCCAAGAAAGATAAGATGAACCAGTAAGTACCCCTGAAAATAGCAACATAACGCAACCTGGGGTCCCCCAAACAGCTGGGCTTAAAATTGAAAGGAATTATTTTGTCTGTTGTTAAGGATATAAAAGTAGGACACACAATAGGAGATCAATTTTAAATCATCTGAGGCTTTGGGAAGGATTTTTCCTGGGGCTCTTTTCAAGAGGACTAATGTGTATTTCTGCCATGGCCTTTTAATAAAGAAATCATACATTATGCAACATTAACATTTAAAGCAATTATGAACAATTGTAGCCAACTTTTGAAGAATATAGAACTGAGTTATGGCTTCTTTTATGAATATGATTTCTTCACTAAAATAAAACCAAAAGAGTTATGTCTGTGCATCAGCATAAGCTGCTGGAAGAAAACTCATTTCCCATATTTATCCTTTTGAATGAGAGGACATTATCAAAGAATTTTACATGTAAATTATGAACTCTTTGTCAGTGAATGGGGGAGATATGTCAGTTCCATGTTATGTGTTCACCTGTCAGCAGGGCACTGAGGGAATCACAGCATCCCCAGCTGACTTCTGGAGCCCTCATTCTCATGCACAAAAATCTAAGTGCATTTGTACACACACGCACACATGCACCTGCACCTGCACGTACACATACATGCACATGCACACATACAGCTGCACTTATACACCTACATACATATGCACCTGTACTCACACATGCATACACACATGCATCTGCACACAAACATGTGTACATACAGCTGAACACACACATGCACAAATATATGTGCACACATATTCCCCTGCACACATACACATGTACATGTGCCTGCACACATAGACACCTGCAGACAACATGCAAACACACCTATCTTTGTACACTCATGTACCTGCATACACATAATTGTACATATACATGCACCGGCACACACATGCATACACACATTATCTGCATACATACATACATATAGATTTTTATCACAATAATTTGAGCTCAAGAAAACAGCTTACAGTCTGCAGAAGTAAATTAGAGAATAAAAACTTTTGAAGTAAAAAACTTAGGAAACCAACATGCACATAATTGAATAGGACTCTCACAAATGCCCTTTCTCAACTTCCAGGTTTTTTCCCCAATTGTAGTTTGACATTTTAATTGTGATTCTTCATAGCTTATGACAAAAGAAAACAACATCCATATTTATAATGCAAATTATTTGCATACACCATGTTTATGTTCTCCCTCTATGACACACTCGTCATAGAAACTAATCTTAACAGCTGCATGACATCCTGTAAAGGATTCAGTAAATGTGCCTTTCTTATGACTAATGAAAGAGTCTCTCTTTTTTTCCTGGAAGAAATGAAAACCTTTTAGAAAAATATTTCACTTTTTATGCTGAGATGGGTGTTCTATAAATGTCATCTTTCTTTATCCATTTTTCAACAACTGAACTAAGTTTTTAAATAGGGGAGAAGTAACAGAATGCATTGCCTACTTCTGCTCCTGGGTAATGGAGAATTCACATCAGTGTGGGATAAATGCCTGGGTCTGTGCTTCTGCTGTGGGGAGGGCATCATTCATGCAGTTCTTGACACGTGGCTTACCATTTGTGATGAGCCATCTTGTCTGCTGAAAAGAGAGACACGTGTAATCAGTCCTGTCTGCATTCTGCGGGGTCAATAACAAAGTGTGTTTCCCCTACCCTCGTAGGTCTCTGGCAAACCCATTTTCATTATTTTTTGTGGGGAGAACAAGTGCTCCAGAAAATTCACGCATGTTAAATAACCACAATCATAGTTATTACCTCTTTGCAGTACCTAAAAACCTATAACACGTTGCAACTTTGTTCCCAGGTACTAAAACATAGGTCTGGTGTATTACTGATTTTTGTCATTGCTGGGGCAAGATGCCTGACAGGAGCAATGTAAGTGAGCAAGGCTTTATTTTGGCTCAGAGTTCAAGGAGACCGTCTTTCATGGCATTGAGGCATGGTGGCAGAAGGTGAGGCAGCTGACTATATCACATCTGTTCAGAAAATACAGAGATGGATGCTGGTGCTGAACTCACTGTCTTCTTTTCCTTCAGTCCAGGACCCCAACCCATGGGATGGTGCTGTCCATATTCAGAATGGATCTGCCCTCCTCAGTGATTCTTTCTAGAAAGCTTCCACAGGCATACCTAGACATGTGACTTCTAGGTAACTCTAAATTCAAACTGCTAGGTCAGTGGTCCTCAACCTGGGGGTCACAATCCCCTTGGGGAGTCACATGTCTGGTATCCTGCATATCAGATATTTACATTACGACTCATAACAGTAGCAAAAATATAGTTTTGAAGTAGCAGCAGAAGTAATTTTATGGCGGAGGATCACCACAAGCACAAGGAATTGTATTAAAGGGTGGTAGCATTAGGAAGGTTGAGAACCACTGGGCTATGTGAACCATCACACTAGGAGGGGTATGGAGCAGCACAGATATCCAGCTACAGGCTGTGCTTTCCACTAGAAATTCAGAAGTATGTGGCTCACAACTTGGAAAAAATTAATTGTTTTATTTTATTTTATGTGTATGGTTGGCTTTTGCCTGTATGTATGTCTTTGCACCACATACGTGCCTGGTGTCAGATCCTCTGGAATTAGAGTAATAGATGGTTTTGAGCAGCCATGTGGATTCTGGGAAATGAATCTGGGTCCACTGTAAGAGCAGCCAGTGCTCTTAACCTCTGAGCCAGATCTTTAGCCTCATGACTTAGGTTATTTATTTATTTACTTATTTATTTATATATTTTTATCTGACTCTCATTTTCCTCTGCATTTAGCCAACAAAAAGGAAGCTATATCAGTCACAATAAATTGTGTTCATCTATGATAGACAGGTCTCAGAACCCGAAGTCCAGACTTAAGAGCCATTTTTCTCATGGCATTAGCACTATAAGGTAGATAAGATAATTTAAACTTTTGCCTTAAAAACACATGACTGGCTTGCTTTTGCTCTGTGTATTCAAAGCTTAAAAGTTCAACACAGACCCACTTGGGTTTGTCATGGCTCATAGTTTGAGGGTTCACAGTATGTTATCATGAGGAAGGCAAGATGGGAAGAACGAGTCTAGCTATGGCAGAAGGAGCATGAGGCAGCTGGCTGCATTGCACCTACAGTGCTTAGTGCAGAGCACACACACACACACACACACACACACACAGACACACACAAACACACACAGACACACACAGACACACATACAGAGACACACACGGACACACACAAACACACGCAAGCACACACACACACAAACACTTACAGACATATGCACAGACACATACACACATACTCCCTCTCTCTCTCTCTCTCTCTCTCTTTCTCTCTCTCTCTCTCTCTCTCTCTCTCTCTCTCTATATATATATATATATATATATATATATATATATATATATATATATATATCACATACATGCAAGCAGACACAGACATACACAAACACACAGCCACTGCGGAGAACCAGACATTAGCAACTGGGTCCATCCAGAGGCCTCACAGAAACTATTTCCCAACACTGGCCTCATAGTACGACAATAGCATCCACAGTAATGTGCTGGTTCATTTTTGTCAACTTGATAAAAGTTAGGGTCATGGAAATCTCAACTGAGAAAATGCCTCCATCAGCTTGGCCTGTAGCGATGTGTGTCATGCATCCTTGATTAATGATTGGTATAGGAAGACCTAGCCCACTGACAGCAGTACCATCCCTGGGATGGTGGGGCTGGGGTATATAAGAAAGCAGGCTGAACAAGCCATGAGGAGCAAGTCAGTAAATACAGTCCCTCATGGCTCCTGCTTCTGCTCCTGCTTGAGTTCCTGCCTAGATTTCCCTCAGTAATGGGCTGTGATGGGACATGTAAGCCAAATAAACCATTTTTCCCTCAAGTTGCTTTTAGTTGTGGTGTTTATCACAGCAGTCGAAATTAAACTAGGACTATCTCCAAGAACAAATGTCTTGCTTGCTTCATGTTGAGGCAAATTTGAGATTATTAAGGAAGAGTCTGTATTGCAGACCTTTTTTAAAGGTTGTGGGAGAGGTAGGTCCAGACACAATGAGGAGGATTCAAGAGATGGATTAGAAGAAAGAGTAAGGGAAAGCAATCCTGTGGCTAGGCACAGTAGAGTCCAAGGTTCCAATACCATGACTGGGTTCAGTGGGCATAATAGCTATGGGCCTTAGAGGTTCTGTGGTTTTTCAAAATGGATCAATGCTCAATCCTGACCCATTGGATGAAACGGTGGATGAAGGTCTGTGTGGATGGTGGTCACCACTCTAGTCTTTTCTGGTCCTCAGTTCTTCATGTTATGTATCTATGGCTGCCTCTGTTTCTTTCAAATATTAGATGAGGTGGGATCTCTGCTACGGAGTCATCGGGACTCTTATGCACAGTGATACCTTCTCTGTTACAGCTTGTGTTCAGATGGTAGCTCAGTAGCTAGAGATGGTCACATTTATTTTCACTTACACCTCTGGAAGCCTGGTGATTACAAACAAGACTCAGAACCATTTCTTGTTTCCTCTGGGATCATCTGAAGAAGTCTGAAGCTCCAATATTGAGCTCAGAATGTCAGATGTCTTTGGTTAACTGTCTTACTTAGGGTTGCTATTGCTCTGATGAAGCACCATGACAAAGTCAACTTTGGGGACGAAAGGGTTTTATTTGGCTTACATTTCCAAATTACTGTCCAACACTGAGGAAGTCGGGATGGGAACTCAAAGAGGGCAGGAACCTGGAGGCAGGAGCTGATGCAGAGGCCATGGAGGGGTGCTGATCACTGGCTTGCTCCAAATGGCTTGCTCAGCCTTCTTCCTTATAGAATCCAGGACCACCAGACCAAGGATGACACCACCCACAATGCCCCGGGCCATCCCCATAAGTCACTAATTAAGAAGCTGCCCTACAGGCTTGCCTAGAGCCCAATCTTAAGGAGGCATTTTCTTTTGAATTAAGGCTCCCTCAATCTCCAATGACTCTAGCCTATGTCAAATTGACATAACCAGTACAGTAACCAAGCAGATCCTACACACAGTTGCAGAAAGCCAATGACAAATGAGATTACTTTAAGTTTGCAAAGCAAACTCATCAATTACAAACTTCCCAAAACATTTTGAGCAGCATGGGCAGCAACAGATACATAAAAGATACATGATGGGAACCCTTGGGGTCATGATTCTCTTCTCTATACTTGGGGTAAGTATGAATTTTCCCGTAATCAGATGTTCTTAAAAGTGGGATATAGCTGGGGATGTGGCTCAGTTGCATAGTAGGCATACAGTCCCTGAACTGTATAAACCCTGTGTGTTAGCACAGGTTCATCACCACAGCACTTCTGAGTTGGAGGTAGAAAGAGCAGAAATTTAAGGCCACCTTGGGATATAGAAGGAGTTCCAAGCCAGCCTGGGTGGTGTGAGACCCTGTTTCAAAACAGTAAAAAAAAAAAAAAAAAAAAAAAAATGCATTAAAGAAGCCTCATCAGACTGTGGCATCCAAGCTGTAGCCAACATCAGTGGCTCTCACACTTACCCTGTAACTAAGAACTTAGTGACTGAGGGGTGGGGGAAAGATGTCCTAGACTCACCCTAAGGTTTGAGGCAATCCGTGGATCTACTTGTGGCTTCTGGTAAGACTATTACTCCTATGTTTCGAGTTTTTCTCCTTACCAGTACTTTAGGCTGTGCATGAGAGTCTGTCAGGGTACAGGCATGAGAGAGATTTAAGGCAGGAAGAATCTGGCCAAGCTCTGTTCAGTCATTGGTAGCAGTGGCCTGTAGTTGGACTCTGGCTTCACTAGTCTGCGAAATGGGAAATTTACAGAGGATGTAATGACCAAAGAGCACAAAGTTTCTAAATTTGGTTCAGAAGCTGTGATTCTGAAGCCACCATGCTGACAGTTGTCATTTACCCAGAATTCTCCTGAGTTCCAGGCCCAGGGAAAACCTGACAGAGGTGATATCAGCCGACCTGCAAGAGAGAAGTTGGAAATTTGGATTATTGTTTATGAATATAAACATCACGGTTAATTTGCAAGTGTTTCTTGAGCACACAAGAATCCCAAGGCCAGGACTGAACATTGCTTGCATCTTGCGGAAGGCTTCTTGCAGCTTGTCTCTGCCCGGGTCTTCATGGTTCACAGAGGGAACAGGCAAGCGATTCATCTTAAACCCAGCTGTGACCTCCATGCATGCTGAAGACACAGGACCAATACTCCATTAGTGCAAAGCTCAAGAGAAAAAATTGAGTGTGCCTCCAGCCCAGCAAACTTAGGAGTCCTGGGATCCTGACCTGCCAGAATAGTGATTCTCAACCGTCCTAACATTGCAACCCTTAAATACAGTTCCTCATGTTGTGGTGAACCCAACCATAAAATTACTTTCATTGATATCTCATAACTGTAATTTTGCTACTGTTATAAATCATAATGTGAATATCTATATCTTCTGATGGTCTTAGGCACTCTCCGTGAAAGGCTCTTGTGACCCCGGAAAAGGTCATGACTCAAAGACTGAGAACTGCTATGTTAGAATAGACAGCAGTGAGTCTCTGGGTCAGGAGTAAAACTGACCTCAGTCTTCTAGCCTCAGCCCTGAGCTTAGGGACCTATGGTTGGTGCTGGGAAAACTTAGGGAGACAAAACCTTCAAGTGCACAGTGACATTTGATATCACAGGCCTGGATGGATAGTAGCTTACAAATATTTGGTGAACTTTTCATTTTGTTTCCACAGGCAACTTCAGGGTTTTTTTTTTTTTTTTTTTTTTTTTTTTTTTTTTTTTTTTTTTTTTTTTTTTTTTTTTTTTTTTTTTTTTTTTTTTTTTTTTGGCTTTTCCCTTAGGCCCTATGTTTGTGGATCAGCAGAAATGTATTTCTCTCTGCACACAAACATCACCTGATCTGATCAAAAAAGCTAATGGTCTAAATGAGAGTGGTTTATAGACATTTAAAAACAAACAAAGAAGCCTCTCATAGAATTTGTTTGCACACCTGCAAAGAAATGCCACTCAGACACACGGCTCACCGAGAGAAAGGGCTCTGCATTTCTTTGAACTAAAATATCTTTTATCTTTGGAGTTCAGTTGAAGGAATAAACAGAACAAAAAGCATCAAAAATGGAGCTTGTGGATCTCATTAGATGGAAAATTAGCATAGATGAGTCCAGAGTGTTATGTTGAGTCCATCAAACAATCATCCTTCAGAACACAGAGGAAAACAAGAGAAAGCTTTAAACCTCTTTATGTATGAAATTAACTTGGTTATACTTTCGCTCAGATATTTACAGTCCTGTGCTTTTGTGTGTTTCTCCTCCAATGCTTAACCAAGCTTTTACTAATGGTGATTTGTGGGTAAGCTGCTGACCCACAGTAAAGCAAGGGTAGCCATTCTGACTTCCCCAAGACAGTGCTGTGGCCAATGATTCTCATCTTCTGCATGAAGCACGTTTCTACTTTTAATCAGGGCAGACCCATGTGAGTGAAGTTGGGAACCGTGGAGGCTCCAGATGATCATTGTCTGAGGAGATGGTGTGACACATAGTGAGCCTGCTACCTCTAAAGTCTAAGTTGTTTCTTTACCGAGCTCAGGAGACCATATTGCATGAACACAAGAGTTCAGAGCTATATTAGTTTGCTTCTCTGTTGCTACGATAAAACATTGTTCAAAACTGATTTAAGGAGGGAAGAGTTTATCTGTTTTACAGTTTGAAGTCCATCATGAAGGGAAGTCAGGGCAGGAACCCAAGGGGAGAATCTGGAGGCAGAAACTAAAGCAGAGGCTATGGAGGAATGCTGCTTGCTCCTCATGCCTTGCTCAGTTTGTTTTCTTTATAACCTAAGACATCTTCTCAGGAGTAGCACTTCCCACAATGGTCTGGTCCCTCCTTTGTTAATCAGCAATCAAGAAAAAGCCCCACAGACATGCTCATAGGCCAATCTGATGGTAGAGGCAGTTCCTCTAATGATGCTTCCTCTTTCCAGGTGACTAGCTTGTACCAGGTTGACAAAAACTAACCAGGACCAAGCCTGTTTCAAAGTGTGTCCTTTGTTGTTCTTCTGACTGTATCTACACAGAAACCCCAGCACGGACTGTTTTTAAAGATAGTCTTTCCATGTAGCCCTGACTGGTCTGGAGCTCTCTGTGTAGACAAGTCCGGCTTCAAATTCATCAAGACCTTCCCACCTTCTGAGTATGGGGATTGAAGGCATTTGAAGGTAATAGGAATTACCTTGCCCTGAGTGATGGTCTACCTTACCTTAACTGCTAAACTGAGGCCCATTGAGGACCCTGCGCTACAAGTGCTATGGCCCATGCTGTGAAGATTCCTATGAGCCCTAGCCTATAGGAACTGTTGTATGCTGTCAAATCAGCTTCAGGGAGGGTTTTCTCTGACAAAGAAGCAGCTCCTGCAAACAGGGCTGGACTCACTTTTCCCTGGAGACCTTGGGCATGGGCAACCTGCACACGGACTAATTTTAAAGATGCCTCCAGCCACATCCTACAATTGTAGGAACAAAGGGCATAGTACTTACAAACCTCTCTCAAGGGTGAGCATGACATTTTGTAAGACAGAGAGTAGGGTAGAAAATGAAGACATCAAACCTGGGCAGGTCCCAAGGGACTGCTTTCTGCCGAGGATCCCACCTACTGCATGATGAGACAGCAGAAGTGAGGTGAGAGGAGACCAAGGCAGAACGTGAGGCTTCACGTTTTATGACCTTTTGCTGCTCAAGCTGAGATGAATCAGAAATGACACCTGCCTTTTCTACATGACATCTGGGGGTGTGGGTCATCCACTTCCAACCTACATCTCCTTTCTACTCGAGGATCATCCTTGACCTCTACCTGTATCCCAGTGAACAAAAAAAGCAACACAGGAGGCTGCCTTGATAGCCAGTGTTCATAGTCAGCATTATCAAACAGACATTGTGTGAGTGCTATTCTTGGTTGTCACCTTGATTACATGTGGAATTAGCTAAAACCTAAGTGGTTGGGTACATCTGTGAGGCTTTTTTTTTTTTTTTTTTTATCAAGCAAATAATTTGAAGTGTAAGACCCACCTCCCATCTGTTTTTTTTTTTTTTTTGAGGTGTAAAAATATACCTTCAGTCTTGGTCACACCATCTGCTAGCAACCTATATAAAGGATACAGAAGAAGGAATTGCTTGCTCTTTGCCTGCTTGCCCTCACTCTTGCTGACAAGTGCATTTCTTCACTGGTGTGAGAGCCTGCTTCTTCTGAATCCGGATGTATACTGAAGATGAACTGAAACATCCAGCCTTGAGGCCTGAACGATTGGGTTTTTGGACTTTCCACTGGTAGACAGCCTTTGTAGAAGTAGCTGGACCACAGCCTGTAATCCATTCTGATAAAGCTCCCCATATATCTGTGTTTATATATCTCTATCTGTCTGTCTGTCTGTCAATCTATCTATCTATAATCAGTTCTGTTCCTCTAGTGAACCTGGAGTAATACACAGTATGTCCCGTCACCAAGTGACTGTAAAGTGAGTGTTTGATTGTGAACATGTGTGTCTGTACACTTATTTGTGTGATCCCCACATTGAGTACATGGAGGTCAGAAGACAACTTGCAGGAGTCAGTTCTCTCCTTCTACCATACAGGGCCTATTGATCTCAGGTCATCAGTCTTGACTGCAAGCACTTTTATTTTAACCCACTGGTCAATTTTGCCATCCTTTATCTATTTAGAATTTTAACATTTTAATAAAGGTGACAGGGAAATCTTCAAAAGAAAATTAGTTTCATTTTTATGATGACATTTTCACATATTTGGATCAGTATATTTCATAATTTTCCCCTTTACTGCCTCCCCCCACAGTCTCCATTTCCCCTTTCTGGTCCCCTCCCTCCCTCTAAATAATCTCTTCTTTTGCTTTTATGCACATCTTTCATTACTGCATTATTTGTTTAGTAATAACATGGGAATGACTTGGGTATCCATAAATGATGGAGGTATCTGTCTACCACTTATTTCCCCATAGATTTCTTTGGGCAATTAAAAACAACAACAGCAACAACAACAATGTTGGATCTATATATTTGAGTAACCCACGGGCATGACATTTCATAAGCAGGCTCAGCTCAAACCATCTCATATTGTTCTAATCCCTGACTTTGGGTAACCATGTCAGTAATATCTCAGAGAAATTTGTAGAAGGCCATTCATCAAATAGGTAGCTGTGGGTTCATCTGAGCATGGGACCAGCCTGGGTGTATCAAGCTGAGAGAAACGGGCTGGCTTGGAGTTATTTTAATTTTTTATAGGGACCATTTTTGACATATTACTTATGTAATTACATTTTTTAAGGCATTAAAGCCTTTTTTTCCATGATGCTGTCAAAATGACTTCTTTCTTGTTCCCTCCTCAATCACAGAATTCCCTGAATCCTGTATCCTTTCAAAGGTAAGGGGAAAGAAAAAGAAAGCCACCCTGCCCCACACTCAGGTGTCCTTTCTCTTTCCTCCTGATCTAAGCTTACCTTTTAGCCTTCCTACCTGGCCACACTAAAGGTATCCACTGGTTCTCCTCCCCCTCCTGCCTTTCTCAATTCTCCTGGATCACCCATCCCCCTCTTCACTGAACTTATTCAAAACCCCATTGATCCCTCTGTTGCTATCAGCTCAGCTTCTTCTAGGGCAGTGTCCTTCATTCTTGCAACTTCAACTTAATACCCCCAACCATTTGTGTGCAGTTCTGCTCCATTTTCTTGTGGCCTCAGACTCTCACCAAGGGGATACAGTACATAGGCCTGGAGACTAAGGGAGGGGCTCCATCTATTTAACCATGGGAAGTCCTCATCTACACTGGGTGTAGACTTTCCAGTGAGGCATCTTTGGAGTCACTGATGCTCCTGTCAGTAACCTGTCACTCATCAAGTAAGCTTAATAAACTCTTCCATTCCTCAGGGTGAAGTTTGGTGGAATTGAACTTTGGGTTTTCCTGTGGACATTTTGTGTAGACATTGTGTAGTTCCCCTCTCTCACACCAGTGTGAAAATTCCTATAATAATCTGCAGTTCTTTTCTCCAATACAGAAGACGTATGTTACAAACATATTTTCAGTATCAGATAAATGACAGCGAGCACCAGTGCGCCAAGAGTAGGCAGCTGGATGAGACTCATTTGATAAGTATCTGACAATTTTAGACATTGTTTGATTCCTCCCCAAATCTTACCCCATGAGCCAATTTCACTTCCTTACAGGTCTTTACAATCTCACCCATTCCTGGAACATTACAATAAAACATACAAAGTAACCCCTTTTATCTAAACCTGACTTTCTTGGAGAAATTGGCAGAACAGGATTTTCCAGATCCACCTGGTAAAGACTGGAGCAGACTTAAATTTACACAGTGCCTCAGCTCTGGCTGCTCAACCTGGACATGATCCATTTTCTCAAGCCAGTGTGCCTTCTAATGCCAAATCCAATTTCCCCATAGATCTTAAGTCCAGTCACAGAGTGTACAAATGCTAAAGCTTTAATGGGTGAGAGAAAAAAAGTTTGGTTAGCCTAGATAAAAGAGTAAGCTAAACCCCAATGAGAGTGAACAGGAAACTGGCATGTGTGGTGCTGTCCAGTTATAAAGAAGTAATGACCATGGGGCACTTTGCTGTAAAGAATGGCAAATGTCCCATGGAGGACCAGAGCTGACTCAGAGAGATAGGGATAGACCATGAGGAAGGGTGTGTTGCTGAAGGGACTATATGACATAAAAGCAAGGCGACAGGGCTTTACAGTTGCAAAAGAAAAGCCTATTGAATTTTAGTGCATAGCTATTTAAAGTGTCCAGCTTAGGGTACACTGGTGCAAGGAGTCTCCCCCAAATAGGAACTATATCAAGGGGTAGGGGACAGTGTCCACAGCTGACTTTGAGGAGAGATGTGCCTCAAGACAAATCAGTCAGGGCAGGAACTCAAAGCAGGAGCTGAAGCAAAGGTCATGGATGAGCACTGCTTACTGGCTTATTTCTTGTGGTTTGCCCAGCTATGTTCGCATCCCGCCCAGGACCACCAGCCCAGGGGTGGCATCACCACAGTGAGCCGAGCCCTTTTATGTCAATCATAGATCAAGAGAATACCTAGGTGACAAAAACTCTAGTTTGTGTCAAACTGAGAAAAACTAACCAGCCCAAGGTCCTGGCAAGGGCCGGAGATAAAGTGATTAAGGAGCCAGCTGTGTGAAATTGGTTCATGTGAGTCTCAACAAAACTCTTTCGAGTTGCAAAACAGCACTGAATTGTCATAGCCCAGTTGTTCCCATGATTGCATAAAATACTTCAGTGATGTTTGCCCAAGCTAGTAAAGTAAACGTCTTATGTAAAATGTTCTGATTAATAAAAGATGAGCATTACTAATTCAGCTGTCCTCACTCATCTAAATCCTAGCGAATTTCCTTCTTTTATTCACATGGAGATTTTTTGTTATTTTGAAGTTTGGGCTTTTCAATGTAATTGTGGTCTAGTGCTCCCACAGACAGGTTCTCGGGAGTAATGCTGGTCATATATATTTTTTTCCTCAGTTATGATTCTCATAAACATTTCATTAAAATGAGTTTTGCACCAGGGTTCACCCAGTGAATCGGGTCTCTGACAGCAGAACAACGTGCTGTCTGCTCCTCGCATAATTTTAAAAACTCTCTTTCCTGTTATCAGTCAAGCAGTCTGGCAAACTTTGTTTTCTCAGACCTGGGACTAGGGAGTTCAGATCGCTATGAATGTGAGCAAGCCAACTCTGGACAGTGGCACATATAACTCTTTTCTAACTCTTTTATCTTTTTAGTTTGTGTTGGGAAAAAAGATAAATGAAGAGCTCAGCAGAAACATCATGAGTGACGCTGAAATCCCTGGCTATAGGCAACATCCTCACACACCCACTTGAACCTGGGACAGTCGGTGAGGAAGCACCCAGCAAGCCCTCACTATGGAGGGGCTCAGGTATGAAACAAGTAATTTATAATGGAATCCTGGTAGAAGCAATGAGTGGATCTATGACACCTTCAGATTTGCACTGTCTGCATTTAAATGGAGCGAGGGAACCTTAGCTCCATCTCCAATTTCCTTTTCCAAGAGCCATTCGAAATTCATTCCATCAGAGGACTATGATTCTTAGAGCCCCTTTTTATGTATGGTGTGTGCACTGTTATGTGTGTGACTACAAACAGGTAGGTGTCACCAACACACATGGAAGTGACAGGACAACTCAGATTATCAGTTTTAGTCTCCTACCTTGCTCTTTGACTCTTTTATGCAGCAGATCAACTGGCCTGGGGGCTTCTGGGGGTTTCTCCAGTCTCCCTGCAGGAGCACTGGGCTTATAGACATTCACACTGTGTGCTGAGCTTTTACACACTGCATTGCTTTTCTTTGGCTGTGATAAAACACCATGGTCAAGGCAGCTTACAGAAGGAAGAGTTATTTGGGTTTTCTATACTAGAAGAAGAGTCAGTCTGGAAAGCATGGTAAAACTCTCTCTCTCTCTCTCTCTCTCTCTCTCTCTCTCTCTCTCTCTCTCTCTGTGTGTGTGTGTGTGTGTGTGTGTGTGTGTGTGTGTGTGAGTGTGTGATACCCCAATTCTTGAATAGTCCACAATCTCCCCAAACAGCACTACCAAAGTAAGGACCCAGTGTTTAAATACTCGAGACTGGGGGACCGTTCTTACTCAAGCCACACTGAGGATTTGAACTCAGATCTTTGTTCTTATATGGCAAGTGTATTAACCTCAGAGCTGATCTTGGATCTCATTACATTTCTATCACATTGTGAAATGACTATCTTAGGATTGCAGAGAGCTTACACACGGTGACAGAGGCAAAGAGTGGGTGTTTGACTTGGAGCATCACAGGCCATCTGGCTCTGTAGAGTCACTGACTACCTGGAATCCTCAACTTACCCTTCTGTAAAACCATAATGATGTCATCAAATCCCCTCTATAGAACACAGTGTGAACCCACAGACTGTCATTTAATGTTCAGGATGCTGGAAGATTGTTAAGTCAGTTTCCAAGGAAGTATGATTGATGCAATAAGCAATTGAACACACTTCTCTGTAATAGATATCTTTTTTCTCTCTTACTTCTTCCTTGAAAATTTTCTACTTGTGTACTGAGTTCATGTAATTTCCACCTGGCTCCCTTTCAGATTCACAATATCTTCTTTAATTGTAATTGTTACACATGCTGTTACATATATGTACACTGACACACACACTCATGCACTGGTACCATTCAGCGTTGCTCATTTGTATGTCTGTAAAGTTGATGGAGACCTTAGAGGTGAATTAACTACTACCCTTTTGTTATATAAATAAAATTTCTAATTGCATTATGAATAATTGGCCATATAACAAGGGATAACTGTAGCTCTCACTCCTCACCAAACAATCTTTTATTAATAAAAAATTCATATGATGTATTTTGGCACTTTTAGAAGATTCTTTCTGTAGACCATTACAGAAAGCCACAACTGGTCAAAATGCAGACAAAGAACTGACCAGAAAGTGCCCCACACCAATTGATACATTCACAATACAACCCCCACACCTCAGACTCAGGAAACATCACAGAAAAAGGCAGTGTAAAGACTGTAAGAGCCAGAGGACCAGGACATCTGCTGCAAGATTGTCTTCCATAAATGACAGGGAAACTGCACCCATGAAATTTCAACAGTATGGCTGCTCATTGACATGCTGTCAGTTGACATGGCAACACAGGTGAGGGAAATATCACAAGGACCCACCTTTATATGAAGAACTCCAGGCAATGAATTGCTGCTGAGAGATGGAGAATCTGTCTTCTTCAAGGGTGAAGCCCCTCATAGGTTATAATGGACATCTCAAAAGGATACACACTGATCATTTGGGGTCTCCAAGTTATAAGCCTGTGGTTTTTAGCCATTTCCATAAACTTTTTGCCACCCAGAAAACCTTTTTCCCTTCTATAAAAATTATTCAGATTAATGTCAATTTCATTATGGAAATAGATACAGGAGGTCAAGATTCAACTCAAATTTCACAGTAGCTGTTGTATAAATAATTGCTAACCACTCCTTATCTCAGTGAGAAGGTACAAAGTATCCCTTTGAAGCATGTGGTTCAGTGGGTCCATGGGTCCCTCAGTGAACTGCTAAATGTGCTTTCCAGCTGTTGGCTTCAGATATAATTTCTACATGACAACTAATTAAATCATAGGACAAGGATTACCAGTCTTCATGGTTTCTAAAATTCCCTGAAATATCCCAGAATAAAATTTTAGATTTGTCTTCCCCCAAATCCCACTCTTACCTTTCCATAGTACCCAGTACTGGCTCCTTGTTGATCAAATGCCTCAGTGATCATATAGAAGGGTTTAAAGACAGAGATATTTTAGCGTTATGGATGATGGGACCCTGATGACTTATTAATATCTTTAGTCATCAGCTTGCTTCTCTGTAAAATCTTGTTGCTATCTCCTTCTGAAGTGGGCGAGGAGATTAAATATGGATACATATGATAATTGAGTTGTGTAGGGTAGTTTTGTTTTTCTTTACAGTTCAAGACCATGCTCAACTGAATTCAGCCATCAGTGTCTCAGGTTGACAGGAAAGGATAGTGTCAGTAAAAGCATAGAAACACAGATGTCAATGGCTTTTAAAGAAGGTTTTTTACAGAGGTCATGAGCACAGTTTATGGGAAGTATAATGGGGAACACAAACATACATTTTCCAACTGAAACATATACTGAGGATTCTGAAGAAACATGTGGCTTATTTGCATAAAGAAGAATATGCATGGGGTATGTGGTAGGCAAGTTAATAACTTAAACTTTTCTTCAACCTTTCAATATTCTTAGAAGATTTCTATCTTTGCATACTTATTTTATTATTCATTTATTATTTTGCATATTTATTATTATTGCATATTCAGTTTATTATTTATGTGCACACATGTGAGCATACCATGACACACATTTGAAAGTCAGTGGACAACTATGGTAGTTGGCTCTCAAACTTAGGTCAGTCTTTGCAGCAAGTACCTTTACTTGCTGAGCCATCACCCCCAAAGTCATTAGAAAGTTTTGAACTGGTTAGGTTGGCCTTGCCACGTTCTCTATGGATATATGAGGATCTAAGTTACCTCTGGGGAGTCAGACTTTGGAAGGATGGTGTAAACTATGAAGGGATTTGGTAGGAATCATTATAGTTTACCAAAGATATCCAGGTGTGTTGTGACTTAAGTGTCAAATATGTCACAGGCTTCTGTGCTTAAACACTTTGCTACCAGCTAGTAACAGGGTGTTGAGAGATGGTGGAACCTTTGAGAGAGGAGGGTCTAGATGCAGAGGTGCTGTGTGTGGTGGGAGGAATCCCTTCTTCACCAGCTATCTCTGCCTTCCAGTACACTAGATGTGAGCAAGCATCTGCCAACATCAGAGTCACACAGCTGCGTGCCTCCCTCAGTGTGATGGACTACGTCCCTCCAATCTGTGAGTCTGTCCTCTTTAAGTTGTTTTTGTTGTACTTTTCGTCACAGTGACACAAACCTGGCTGATACAACATCTTAATCTTCAAAGAATGTGAATGCTTTGCCTTAGCCGGCTCAAGGGACCTCGTGGGTATCCTTGAGGATGCTTCAGATGAGTACAGCTCAATCCTGTGTTTGGAATTGGGCAAACATCCTGCCTGGGGTTCAGATGAGCTATGGCTACAGAAGCATGGTTGGGGGAAGGTTTCCTGTGCTGGAGAGTTTTAACTGTCAGCGAGACATAGCCTAGAACCATGTGAGAAGGGAGGCTTAGTGAGGGGCCACCTACATCAGGTTGCTGCTGATAATGCTGCTGCTTTGCAAAGAGGGAAGTGGAGGCTCAAAGAGGACAAAGATAACTCAACGGTAGCACGTTTAGACATTGGCACTGTCTCTACAACTATTTCCTCATTGTTTTTAATTCTCTAAAGGTTTTTGGCACAGAAAGACCAGCTAGCTATAGGAACATGGGTGTGTTAAATATAACTTCACCTAACAAATAAACAGGCTAATCTTGTCTCTTTCATCACTGGGATAAATTATGTGCCCAGAGCTTCAAGAATATCTGCTTTCTTTTCTAGACCAGGACTTACTACCTAGTCAGGCTGGCCTTGAACTTGAAATCCACCTGCTTCAGCTTCCTGAATGCTGGGACATTGCTCTTGCCTTAAGCATCACAGCATGTACCAAGGATTCTCAGCCATGGCAGATGTATGGAGCAGCTCACCCTAAATGCTCAGCGAAACACATTCCAGTCTACACAAACTACAGTAAGCAGGAGTTCACTCTTTTATTTCAGTAGCTTGTATTGATCCTAATAATAATTATCCTCACTATTAAATAGCTGAATATTATTCCTTATTGATTCAGGAATCTCACCTTCATGAGCTCCACAGTCAACTTCCAAACAAAGGTTGGGATCTGTTCCAACTCCCTCCACAGGGACCCCAAGCTCCCCCACCAGGCTCCCTTCTTTTATTCCAGTGCTTAGTGTCTTCACTGACCTTGAGGACAGAAAAACATTCCTCTCATTCCGGACTTTAAAAGTCATATTCCCTTAGTCACTCAGAATGAATACATTTAAAACCCAGTAGACTTTTCTTTGATGGAATAGATTTTTCCCTGAAGCCATGTACACTAGGTGAGGTAACCAAACTCACGGGAAAGGATGAGAAAGGAAAAGAAATGTCCAAGGAAAAAAGTCTCAGTCAGTGTCTCGAATCACAGCATCCTACGGGTTCATCTTCAATGTCAGTCTCTCATCTGGATCACAAGTACAAGTGGCAGGAACAGAGGGGGGGCTTCCCACAGGCTCATCCCATAATACTCGGGAGGAACACGCAGGGAGCTTGCAACACGTCCCCAAACTTCTCTGATATATTCACTCCCTTTGTGTTGATAAAACAAAACAGTTGAAGAACTCTGATGTTAATTTTTTTCTTTTAATTTTGTCTGGGGCACATAGCCATTGTACAAGGTACTGGGTCTCATATGAACAACTGTATAATACACACACAATTATGTATATGTATATATATATGCATATGCATATGTATGTAATCATATATAATTACATATGTGACTATGTATATGTAACACACACACATATATATTCTGCATAAGAGAGAACAAAAGCAAATTTGTTGCCTATTATTATTTTATCAATTACCCGGTCAACCTTGCAATCCCCTGTCTTTACTGACTAATGAATTAATTTTGCTTTTCTAGCATTCTTGCAAAATTCAGTGGGCAATATTCTTTATAATCAAGTCTCCTTATTTGTCACCCTCAGTGACCTTAATGCCTACACAAAGGAGATTCATAAGGCCCCAAAAGAATATCTCTCCAAGGGCCTGTTCACTCTCTTGCCTGGCCTTAAAAACCTCAGCTCTAGGATGGATGTTTGGTAGGCAAAGCATGAAAACCTGAATTTGATCAAAAAGAAAGCCCAGCCTGGTGATGTAGACACAGTGTTGGGGTTGTAGGAATCAGGTGGGACCCTGGAGATCTCTGCCACCCAGCTTAGTCTAAGGTGCAAGCTTCCGGGTCAGTAGAAGATCCTGCCTTAAAACACAAGGCTGACTGCACCTGAGGAATGGCAGCTGAGGTTAAACGATGTCACAGTGACTCAGGACTGAAAGCCCAGCATCACAGGAATAGTGTGGAAGTCACACCGCAGAGCCAGGATCTCTCGCATGTAGAGCTGGGCCTAATGCCTAATGGCTTTTAAAATGCTGTAGGGATTCTCCCCTTTTTACTGTTTTCCTAAATAAAAATATCAAAGGGGGGGAGAAGAGCATTTTCTTCCTAAGACCCTTTAAAAGCTTTTAGCACAATCAAATTAACCATTAAGATGCAGGCCTTTGAAATATTAAAGGTAATTCTTTTTGTAGAATTAAAAAAAATAAATTTGTGTGATAATCATTTTAACTCTGCTCTGGCATTTTTTCCCTTTCAGTGTGCCAATATCTTTTGGAGATGAATGTCAGTCAAGTATGGGAGTAAAAGGAAGAATGCTTTCACTCCAAAGACTACATCTTACATGCTATAAGGTTGAAGATACCTCTCCCTGGTGATAATAGCCCCCAGTCCCCAGTGCATGGATGATGACATCTGTATGGATCCATGATGCATCTACAGCATGTGACCTCTGACCTCATTATCCATATTGGTCTGACAGGCAAGACACTGGAGTTCACAAAGTAACCGTGACCTTTTCACAGTTTAAGGTCAAGGAAGGCTAAGACACTCACTGACTTCTAAGTTTACAGTCCCTCCATCGCCCCTCACACTTAAGAGCAATCTACTAATGCATTGGGTCTCAACCTTCCTAGTGCTGTGACGCTTTAATGCAGTTCCTCATGTGTGGTGACCCCCAACCATAAAATTATTTTTGTTGCTAGTTCATAACTGTAATTTTGCTATTGGTACATGAACCACAATGTAAATATCTGATATTCAGGATATCTGATATAGGACCCTCGTGAAAGGGTCCTTCAGCTCCCCAAGGGGTTGTGACCCACAGGTTGTGTGCAAATCACTGTACTAATGAGTTTTGAAGTCCCTGAGACACAGGCTCTACCACCTCAGGCCTGGTGTACTGCATCATGTGACATTCTTCCTTCTTGAATGTGACAGGCAGATACACTGCAATGTAAGGGCATAAGATTTGTCTGTGTGGGCTGGAAACTTCAGGGCCAATTGGCTAGAAAGCCAAGAAAAGTGAATGCTAAAGCCAAGCGGATGTTTGAGACTCCCTCCAAACTTAATAAAAACCCACTGACTGCTGACAGTGGTTCTTTGAGGCTTTGGTTCACAGATGTATTTTGCTAAAAAGACCCCAGCTGCCCATTTGACTCAGGTCCTTTATAATGAAATGTTTTATTTCTCTTCTCTGTTTCTGCTCCTGTTGAACTGAATTGACAGAAAATGGTACCATGTAGTGTGGGATGCTCGCTCAGCTGACTTATTTCTGCATATAGAAAACAGGATCAATGTGTTTAAGTTAAGCTTGGCTGTTATTTACTAAATACATTGCCCAGAGAGGTCTGTTTAAGGATGTGGTGACAACGTGTGATACTGATAGTAGAATATTGGGGTGTCTTTGAGAATAGTGCCTTCCTTGGGGATCTAGGTAGGGTCGCAGAAACTCCACAGTCACTGCCCTAAGACAGTGACTTTTAGGTTTTCAAATTCAAAGAATAAAATTCACAGCTCAGAAACATGAATTTTAGAGGGGAGATTCATAGGTTGCATAGTGTGTTTGTGTGTGTGTGTATGTGTGTGTGTGTGTGTGTGAGAGAGAGAGAGAGAGAGAGAGAGAGAGAGAGAGAGAGAGAGAGAGACAGAGACAGAGACAGAGAGAGAGACAGAGAGAGAGGAGAGAGAGAGAGGGAGAGAGAGGGAGGAAGGGAGGAAAGGGGAGAGAGAGAAAGAGAGAGGAGAGAGAGAGAGAGAGAGAGAGAGAGAGAGAGTGCCTTCCTGTGTAACAGGAAAGGTCTCAGGACATAGGGTGCCACTGATTTATGGATCTGGTGACTTTAAAGAAGGATTTAAGGCAGAAAACTGGGTTGAGACCTAGCGAGGACGTAGGGTCCAATTTGCCAAACCAGTTGTCCCAAGATGCAGTCTGTAAGTTTCTGTCACATCAATGCATGTAGCCTTTAGTCAGGGATGCTCATTTGGGATAGCAAGAGGAAGCAGGAGTGGCGTCCAGCAAGGATGCCCTCAGAATGGCTGTTTTAGGGTTCCCACCCCACATGACCATTTCTATCTTTTGTTCTGTTTATTATTAACACGCAGCCTCACTGCAGCCATCTAGTCTGGATCCTAGTATCCTATTTGCATGTGCAACTCTCTTTTAGAAGGATGAGAGCTGTGCCCATATCCCAGCATGCCCCTGCCTCCAGCCATAAGAGAAGTATGAAGGAGTGGTGCAGCCACATCTTGATAGTGGTTATTTTCTTTTGCACACATAAGTTAGCGTGGCTTCTTGTTTAAAACCCCACAGGTCTGCAGTATCAGTGGAAGAAGAAAAGGCATCTATCATCTTAGACTGACAGTTCCCCCAAGGGAAGGGGGCTGTCCTGTCTGCCATGCCTTATGGTCAATTATCCAAGATCATTCTCCCAAGCCTCCAGTGTCAGGCATGGCTTCATGTCTTAAGTAGCAAATGATGGTCCCTCTAGTCTTGAGGTAAGAGAACTGTAAAAAAAAAAAAAAGATTCAGAACCAACAATTGCTGGCCCCTCAAGTGGGACTCAGTGTAAGAGTAAGTCATTTAGAACAATTCAATCCATGAAACTCAAATTCCAGCCAGATCCCCCAAACTGGAGGATTTATTCTACTCTCTGAAGACTTGGCTCATACCCATTGCCATGCAAAACACAAAGGAAAAGCAAATTCTTCCTCAACATTTATAGATAGAGGGATTAGTTATCTATAGCAAAGTCCTGGTGCCTTTCTTTGGATCAATTTTTGATGCATGTATTTCATGAAGCTGATACAAACTATCGCCAATTCAATGACTTAAGACAAAGGGAACCTAATCTGCCACAGTCTGAGGGGACAAAAGCCTGCGGTCAAAGGCATCTGCAGGCTCACACCTCCCTGCTTCTCAACAGTCTGGCTTTGGAGTGTCCTCAGCATCATCTGTGACTATACCACTCTTGTTCTGTCTTTGCATGAATACCTACCTCTTTCTCCTCCTCCCTATCGCTCCTCTTTGTCTCAATCTTCTGTCTTATGTCTAAACCTAAATGTCTAAACCTAATTTCAAGGACCTCAACTTGACAATACCCACAAACATCCTACTTTCATATTTCTTTCACTGGTGCCAGAGGTCATATGTCAAGGGTTGACATCTCTTCTAGGAAACACCTTCCACTCCACTGCAATGAAGGATGGGGTTTCCAAATCCCCAGCCTTCTACATTCTCTTCTGCCTTTTATCTAGCTAAATTAATCTCTTTTGCATCAGCCAACTGTGTACTTGAATGTCTAGTGTTTGATTTCAACATCTGCTACATACATGTCTTTGAACTAGCCAGACCAAAATTTCACTGGACAGAGTTAAAAAGTTAATGAAAGGCTCTCAGGACATGAGGGTCCTAATTGGCCACATAGCAAGTTTGAGGCCAGTCTGGGGAGAACCTGCCTCAAAAATAATAAAACAAAGCAAACCAAGAAGTGGGGTGAACATTTATTTAAAGCTCTGCAAAAGAGTAGAGTGGACAGACCTCAGACTGAGTGCAACTCCTCTAAAGAAAGTGAGTTCTGTAGAGTTAAAGTGAAAAAGCCTTCTAGGGTTTGCTTATTGGTTTGACCCAAAGAAAGGTAAACATTGTCTTACTTCAATGACTGGAGAAAACCTTAAGGAACACAGTTCCCACAAAGTTAGTGGCCCACTGTCTCCTAGAAATGTGTGTACTGGTTGCATTTAAAAGGGAAGACCTTCCCCCATTCCAACGGCAGCGTACTTTGATCTATCAAACAGGATTGTTATTGGGTAAATCAGTCTCAAAAGGGTTTCTGTTGACTGGAAAGCAGATCTTTTAAGTCAGTTTCTGTTCACCAGGAATCTCCCTTAACTTCCGCTGAAATGGTGAGCTACAATATGCAGTGGCTCCTAGTTCTGGATTCCTGGCAGCTCAGATCCCCACCCTGCTGACTGTCAGATCAAATCTGACTGGCAGTTTGATCCTCAATAAATCTTTCTGCTCATCGAGTAGTCTAGTTTGATAGTTTCTCAGCACCATTGCTTCTAATAGTTACAAGTGCCCTGAAATAAATGCTCCTAAGTTAGTTAAACCCTAGTTCAGCCCTGGGACACTTGGGCTGTCTTTGCCATGCCTCCTCATCTCACCAAGACCTTGAGTACTAGAGTCAAACCCACCCTCTTCTCCCAGGCCTCCTACTCCCTCTCAAGTTCAAGACCTGTTTTTAAATTAATATTGTTATATATAACAATATAACATATTATTAAAATATGTTGTTATGTATTATTAATGTAGTATGTTATTATATATAATATATAACAATAAAATTATAAAATCACACACACACACACACACACACACACACACACACACACACACATATATACACCTATTTATTATTGCTCATATGTACTTGTGTTTTAGGCTGACCACTTGGGATTTTTAACCTGATGTAAACTTGGAGGAAAAATGAAATCTAAGAATAAGTGCCCATATATTGTTTTAAGTTGTTGTTGTTGAAATTTTTTGTTATCTTATCTATTTGTTAATTTGTTTGAATTAGATCATCCTGCAGCTGGAGTCACGGGTGGTTGTGAACCGCCTGATGTGAGTGCTGAGAACCAAACTTGGATCCTCTGGAAGAGCAGTGAGCGTTCTTTAATTGCTGGGTTGTCCCTCCAGCCTATCTATTGATTTCTTATGAGAAATAATTAATTAATTCCACACAGCTCTTTTCTTAATTAACCCCATAAAATCTTCTAGTGAGATCTAATCAAACACAAAGATCCAGTAAACTATTTAAGATAGTTGACCACATGCAAATCCTAATACACACACATCTATCTATCTATCTATCTATCTATCTATCTATCTATCTATCTATTATCTATCTATCTATCTATCTATCTATCTATCTATCTATTCATCCATCCATCTACTGTGTCTGAAGATACATTGAGATATAATTTGCACAGTGAATAATTCTTCTATTTAAAATGTAGATTATAGTAACTTTTGGTATGTTCAAAAATTTCAGCATATTTCATTGTGGCCAATTTTAAAGTGTTTTCATTACCTTGAAAGAATAAGACACACCTTGGCCATAGCTCCTAGCTGTCCCATCCATTCATCTCCCCCACTGCTTGGTATCCACTGATGTATCTTCCTGGGGATCTCTTCATTCTTGAGGCTTCCTGTAAATAAGGCCACATAACAGTTGTTTCTCTTTGACCTGATTCTCTCTCTTAGCATAATGACTTTATTCATTCATGCTGCATATGTCAGAACCTCATTCATTTTCATGAACAAATGAAGTCTCACTATAGGGGTGTGCTCCATTTTATTTATATTTCAGTTGCTGTGCCTTTGGGCTGTTCCCACTTTTTGTCTATCATAAATAACCCCTCCATAACCATTCATGTCTAAGATTTGGCACAGAATTATGCTTATTTCTATTGGCAATTCTGGGTTAACTGTAGCTATTTGAATCTACTGAAGGATCTTTAGAGTGGTCACTAAGTTGCCCACATCTCAAGGAATGGCAGGATATCATCTGAGTCCTCAAGGTCCCCACACAATAAACCTTATACCACCATACTTGAATAAAGCAAGCAGTCCACACATCATATATTCTCTGGTCTTGTACCACTGAGTCAACAGTCTTCTTTGCAGTGTCTAAGAAATGCAAGTGTAAATCACAGAATGTTTTTGATCCCAACCAAATAAACACTTCACCTTCAATTCACTTATATGTACAGTGAGGATAAATATTTCCCTTTCGGTAGAGCTATGCAAGACTGAACTATGACTGCTTTACACAGAGCACAGAGTGTTCTGGAAACTAAGACAGGTGATAGAAAAGTCAGTTGCAGCTCCTCATTTTGCTAGTGCAATTTGTTAGGATTTGCACAATCCACCAGCATCCTGGAGCCAGATATGGAAGGAGGTGAGACACTGCTTATTATAGTCGTCTCTTTAGAATTTCTTGACAGTGGGGCTCATGACTAATCTGGTCCTATTCACTCAATGTGTTCCTATCGATGTCAGGGATAAAGTAGAGGGTCCTAAGCCCTTGTCATCAGAGCTGATCTCTCCTTCCTTAATGACTCTGCACTAGGAAGCTTGGGGACTGAGCTATTATGGAATCCTTGACCTCCTTTGAGCTTTGACAGAGTTTCCAGTAGGAGGCACTGAGACTTTGGGGCAAAGATGAGAGAATGGTCAAGCCATTTTCTAAAATTATTATCCTGTGCGGTTTGGTGTGGATTTCTTTCAGTGAATGATTGGTACTGTAGCTTGGTTGTCATCACTCAGAGATTCCGCTACAGGCTCTTTCCTCTGGCTTTTCTGGCTGAGGTGAAGGTGCAGGAGTGATGTATAGATATCATATAGGCAGCAGCTCCCTGGTGCATATACCATCTCCCATGGACCTAGTCCTAACCCATCCATTTAGATACTGCCTTTAAGGGTTGAGAAGAAATATGAAGACCATAGTTTGGGCCCCCGGTATCCAGGTATATGCTAGATAGTTGGGTGGCTCCCTATAACCTGAGCATTCAGGAAGCAGAGACAGGATAGTCCCAGAGCAAGCTGGATAGCTACACAGTTGGAATCAGCTAATTTAAAGAGAGGTCCTGTCTTATTGCATCAGGTGGAGAATGACTGAGGAGGACACCTAACCATATCCCTGGTGTGTGTGCGTGGGCACACTTATGCACACAAGCACACATGCACTCACAGATAGTGATGGATATTGCTTATATTAAATTAATCTCATGCTTTTTATATCTCAGAGTTCCTATAAGGAATCTAATGGATGCCTTAATCCTGATTCTGGATTTCTACCCTGCCTTTGACCATTTAGTTCCTGGATAAAAGACACACAACATTTATTATTTACAATAAGCCTTAAACAGCACAAGAAGCAGGCAGTTATCTGCCCTCTACGCTATTTAAATCTATTTCCTATTGATATCCCTGAGGAATTATTATTTACTATGTTTTATCTGGGCTGCTCTTAAGTCCAACTATCCAGCCTTCAGGGCCATGTTTTATCAACTCCTAACCCATTTTTTCTTCTTTTACCTTCTTCTCTCTCTCTCTTGTGGTTCTCCTCTGAGCCCCCCAGATCCAGGAACCCTAAAACCCACCTATATCTCTTCTGCCCAGCTATTGGCTGTCATCATTTTATTTACCAATCAGAGATAACTTGGGGCAAGGTCACATAGCGATGACCTATGAGCAGACTCTCTCATCTCTGGGTCAATCAGGTCTTTGGGGTCGCACTTAGCAGTACAGTATACAGCAAAAGAGCAAAACCTCAATATGTAACCAGTGTATCTAACATCTAACTTGTTTGTGTTCTTCCACATCGAGTCCTGTTCTGGCTGTGTTCACAGACCCATCCCACATCCGTACTGTGTCAGTGTGAAATAGGGATTCTCATCATCTCTTCCATTTTTTCAATGATGAAACACAGGTACAGAG
The DNA here is from genome assembly GCA_028551405.1 of Uromys caudimaculatus. Lineage (NCBI taxonomy): Eukaryota > Metazoa > Chordata > Mammalia > Rodentia > Muridae > Uromys > Uromys caudimaculatus. Next base: position 26,370,083 of record CM052721.1, read on the forward strand.
ATCACAGTTAGTAACAAAGCTGGAACCGACTCCCCCTAGCCTGCTTGTCACATCTATGCATCTGTCTTTACATGCTTCATACCATCAGCAGGGGCAAAATTCTTCACAGAGGACACTCAGCCAGCTACTTGGCTTGGCAAGAGGTTGGCAGTGAGATGGATTACACTCTTTGGACTTCATGAGTCACCATTAATTGTGTGAATCCATGTGACTAGCTTAGATGCTTGAGTCTATGCAGAAAGACTGTCAATTAATCTGCTTGAGAAACCCCCAGCTAATGCATGGTCACTGTAGAAGAACAAGGGTTCCCACCCCAGGTAACACAGACCCAGGCAGAAGCAGGATGATTTAGATACATTCATGGCTTAGGAAAAAATGTTTTCTCACTAATAGGATAATAAAAGACTAGGACCCAAACTCAGGTCCTCATGCTTGTGTGGTGAGCATCTTACCCACGGAGCCAAGCACCCCCAAACCCAGCGCTATTTTAAACTTTTTTGCCTTGGCTATTTGACAGCCCCAACTTTCCTAGTCAGCACAGCTTTTTATTGAACCTTAGTACAAAGTAGCAGGTCATTCATCTGATTTATTGCCTTCATGGGAATCTGGTATTGTATCCCTTAACATTTCTGAATAAATTTTATATAACCAGCTTGTCAATTTTCTGAAGAATAAGCCCGGATTTATTTTGAGATTGCTAAAGGCAGTTGGGGTACATAACCTTTCCTTGGCCATTTCCTTGTGTGTGTGTGTGTGTGTGTGTGTGTGTGTGTGTGTGTGTGTGTGTGTGTGTGTGTATGTGTGTTTTAAATTATTGATTCATTTTCTTTACCTGTTAGAAAAGCATTTGGCTTTTTCAGCTCTTCCTGTGTGGGATTTCAGCTGGGTTCTCTGGTTCATTTGAACCTTAGAATTTATTACTCGTAAAGGTTTTTATATCCCCGCTTTGTCTCTTTAATGTCTCTCACAAGCATCACCCTCTTTTTATTTCTGGCAGTCGCTTTTCTGCCATTTCCATCTTGATTTCTCAGCTCTCCGTGGGCTTTGTTAGTTTTTAAGTGTACCAGCCCTTTGATAGCTGGTGGAATTATGATTTGCTAATTAATTTCTGGTTCTTTTTCTTGGTGGTTTTGTCTTCTTACTTTTTCTGGGGTTTAATTTGCCTTCTAATTGTTTCTGATGAATGTTTCAGGGAAGAACGTAGAACCACTGTTTATGACAAACGTGTGCCTTTCAGGATGAAAGTGAGGTGAGGCCCCATGTGTCCCTTTCCCACAGGTTTGTGCCTCGAATTTCCTGATGCCTTGTCATTCAAATGCAAACGCTTTAGAGTCATTATGGATTCCCAAGCTTAAGTTTAAAAATCTTTGCCTATACATTATATCCCAGACTCCTTTGTCAGATGTTTTCCCAAGAAGCCGATCTTTTTGGTACTATTTACACGATGAATAGTTTCAAGCTTACTCCTATATGATTTCTTCTTAATCTAAAAAGACACTTCTTAGAATATTTTATTAGAAGAGTCAATCTCTTATGTATAATTCAATTCCTACTAGATTAAGCTGCTAAATTACCCTGCTCTCCTCTGGTTTTTTTTTTTTTTTTAAATCTATGTGCGTGTGTTTGTGTATGTGTGCTTATATGTATATCTGTGTGCTTATGCATGTGTTTGTATGTATGTCTGTGTTTTTACTTATGTACATGTGTGTATCACTGTATGTATGTTTGTGCATCTGTGTATGTATATCAGTATGTGTATACATTTTATCTATATATGTATATGTAAGTATTTGTATGTATATCTGTGTATGTGTATCAGCATATGTATGTGTATCTATGTATGTGTTTGTATCTGTGTATATATATCAGTATATGTATCTGTGTGCATCTGTGTATGCATATGCATATATTTGTATGTGTATCTGTCTATCTGTGTGTGTGTGTGTGTGCGTGTGTATGTGTGTGTGTGTGTGTGTGTGTATCCATATATGTCTGTATGTAGTCTCCTCAACTGGTTTTAATCTCTGCATCATGTCTCATGGTTCCAGTGTTCTGGTCTCTGCAGAGGTTAGAGGATAATGATGCTGAGGATTCTCTCTTTGTCCAACATTATCTTAGTTCAGATTTCTGTTTGCAAGTCCTTCATACTTGAGGAAGACAATGGATAAAAGAGACACTTCATAGTAAATGTCTTGGAGAAAAAGTACAATAGTCCAGTGGGGATTTGTTTTTCTTTGGACAGTTGAACATGAAAAAACAGACAGCAAGCTCTGAGGTGTTCTCTCTGATCACGTAATTTTCAAAACTACCTAATCTATAATAAAAATCATGGAAAAACTTAAAGCTTCTTAGAAACATGGACGAGTACTTCAGAGTCCCAAGTTCACATGATAAATGCAGTTGATATCTTATATTTCTTGCCCCCAAACAAAGAGATATTGTCTCTTTTCAAGGATACCAAGGGCTTAAAAGCATTCATTTATGACAGCTAACACATTCTTTTGAAATCTTTCAATAAAGCTTATGATACCTGGAACCAGGTACAGATAGCTATTAACTGGTGACTCTCCAGGCAGTTCACCTTAGAAAGGCAGAACACCCTGCCATTCCAGTATCAGAGATGCAGATGGGCTCAAATATCAATGTCAGGACCCTAAGCAGACAAAGGTCCTTGGCAATGTGGCTGTGGTAGGGGTCTCGCTGAGTAGCAAAATGTTTTCCTTGCCATTGAGTTAGGCACCATGTTAGTCACCATTCCACAAACTCCTTAGACAGCACAGATCCTACCTTAGGGGAAGACCTTAAGACAAGTCTCCCCACCATCAAGATTTTCTCAGGCTTTCTGGAGGTTCCAGATCAGACACTATCTTCGACCCCTTTTCAGCTTCGAGGATTCCAGGCCTCTGTGGTCCATAGCATTTTGCCTATACTTGAGTCCTCACAAGTCTCTCTGAGACTATGACTCTCCTTCCTCCTCCTAAAAGGATCTCTGTAATGCGTTGGATCCACCCAGATGACCCAGGACAATCAGCTGGTTCTTGCTCTGGACTTTCCTTAGCTTTCCAATCCTGTGACCACCATCATATGGGGCATGCAAGTTATTCAGTAGAAGATATATGGTATTTACTGGGGGACACTCAGTGTGTTAGTTTGCTTCTTATTGCTGTGATAAACACCAGGACTACCAGCAACTTGGAGAGGAAAGGGTTTATTTCATCTTACATCTTGTAGTCTATCATGAAGAGAAAAGTGAGGGTGGGAACTCAAGGCAGGAACCCAGAGATAGGAGCTGAAGCTGAGGCCATGTAGGAATGCTGCTTACTGGCTTGCTCAGATACTTTCTTATATACCCAGGACCACCTGCCCAGGGGTGGTGCTGTCTCCAGTGACCTGCATTCTCCCACATCAATCACTAATGAAGAAAATGTCCTACAGACTTGCCCGCATGCCAATCTGATGAAGGCATTTTTAAAAATTGAGGTTCCCTCTTCCCAGGTAACTGTAGCAATGTCAAGATGACAAACCTCACAATACTTGGGGAATTAGAGCCAGCAATGACCAAAGAGACAGTTACCATAATCTACAGTTTGGGTAGCCTTTATATTATGTTTCAAGTCTTCAAAACATCTTCTCTGAAAAATATTTTCGGGTCCAGGTGATGGGCAAGTCCAGGTGATGGACAGGTCCAGGTGATGGACAGGTCCAAGTGGTTGACAGGTTCAATTTGATGGTCTTTTTCTGGAAGAGTAATGTGTCCTTTGTCAGGAAGCACCCTGCTAGACAATAACCTCATAAGGCTTATGGTCCCTGGAACTAGGACAGATAGCTATTAACTAATGACCACTTAGGCAGTTCATGTGGTCATTAGTTATTAGTTATTATAAGGTCCCAGGTGACATTCAAACCTGGTCATATCTAACTGGCTACCCAACAAATTAAACTTCCAGCTGTAGCAGACAACAAACTCATAGACTGAGGGTCAGAACTGAGCATCTTCAAGGGACCAATTATTCAACATGTCCTATTAAAATCCCTATATGATAGTGCACTTAATCTTCTTCATTGTCATGAGAGAATATACTTAATTAATAATAAAAAAACTGATAATTGATCCTAAATGTATCAGCATATTGCTGCTGGAGATCTCTGGAATCCCTTATCTACTACAAAGGGGACCCCATACTATGTCCTCAGCAATCCTGTAATTTGAAAACCATTCCAACAGTGAAGTGTATCAACAAAGACATTTTTGCTATCCTTGAAAATTCCAGGAATCTATAACAACAGAGCATTCTTGTATAGAAGCAGCTGATTTGTGGGTAGTTCAGCTGACTTAATCAAAGGTCTTGATATGACCTTCAATAATTCAGACCACTTCCCTGGTGCCCTTTCAAATCTGAGAGTACAAGAAAAGTAATTGCACAGATAATTTGATAACTGCTACTATGATCTCCAGCACAAAAGAGGTCAATGGATGCATCCAACAGCTCTGCTGAAAGGCCCGTGAAACCCCATTCACTTTGTTCTTGCCTGGTTTTTCATTAATGGGGCAGAGTGGCTGTATTAGTTCACTTTCTTGTTGCCTGGACCAATATGTCTGACAAAAGTGATTTAAAGAAGGAAGGGAAGCTGTCCTGGTTGGTTTCTTATCACAGGCACAGGCTTGAGTCATCTGGGAAGAGTGAATCTCGGTTGAGAAAATTCCTCCACCAGATTGGCCAATCTACTGCTGCTACTATGACCAGGAGCACGGAAAAGAACAAGGTGAGAGGGTTTACTCCGGCTCACCGTCTAAGGGTGTAGGGAGACCCCAAAGCCCTTTATGCCCTGGAAACATCAGAGAACCTAGGGCTTAGAAGGGTCTCTTCCTCACTACACTTTACAGATGAAAGCCTTTTTGAGGTCTATTAAATACGGATTCATTTTTTGTCCTCGATGTGTGTGCCTTTCCAGACCAAGTGCATTTGCTCCAGGAAGTGTTACTTTAGAGCTGGGTCCTTCACACCAGCTGCTGTGGGAAAGGGGGTGGGGAGAAGCACGCAAAGGGTTGTTAAAGCTGGTGAAAAGTTTGCCTCTGGCTGAGAATCATGTAAATCTCGGTGTTATAACGTTAAGCAAGGTGCGGAGTCATTACAACATTCAATTATTTTGATGCTTCAAGGCAAATATTTCCAAGCCTGGAATATTAGTCTATTTGACAGGCAGCAAATGTTGTTGTGTTTTTATGGAGTGATGCCCATTTGTAAAGACGTGAACCCATGTTTTTCTGCCTGTTCTCTACCTGCTCTCCACAGCCTCATTAATACACCAGAGACTAATGGAAGGGGGTCCCCTAAGACCTTTTATAAGGGATTTGGAGCTACAGGTTTCTAAGGAGCAATTGCAAGGCCATGGAAGACCACTGTCTTAGGGTTTCTGTGACTGTGATAAACCTCATGACCAAAAGCAACTTGAGGGAGAAAGAGTTTATTTCAGCTAACAGCTTGGAAAGAAGTCAGGGCAGGAACCTGGAGGCAGGTTCTGAAGGAGAGGTCATGGTTAAGTGCTGCTTACTGGTTTGTTCTCCATGGCTTGTTCAGTTTGCTTTCTTCATAAGCCAAGATGCTCTGTCCAGGAGTGGCATCACCCACAGTTGGCTGGATCATTCCTCACCAACGATCAATTGAGAAAATCACCACAGACTTCCCTGCAGGTCAATCTGATAGAGGGAATTCCTCAAATGAGGTTCTCTCCTCATAGATGAGCTCTCATCTGTGGCACATTGATGACAACTAACCAGTGCATCCTCCAATAAAACTTAATCTGCATAAGTGCAGAGGGGCAAGTAGATTTCCTCAGGTCTGTGGCCTGACGACTGTCCCACATGCTAAGTTTACTGTGTTTCTTCACATCTCCTCCATGAATCTTAAGAAATGGCAGAGAGTCCTCGGCTATTTATCCACAAGGAATTTGATTTAACTGGTTACACAGGGACAACTTATTTAGGGTTTGTTAAACAACATTCCTGTGCAAGGCAGTGTGCTGTGCACTTCACACATACCTTGTTACCTATCTGTCATCAGTGTGGATCAATAATAACAGTGGACATGCAGAGTGAACACACTGTAGTCCTGAGGTCAAGCCTGCCCCTCCCTATGTGCTTTATAAATAAAGTTTTATTGACACACAGCCTTGCCTACTGTGGCTATTTTTCCATTAGCAAGGTAGAGTTCCAGTTTTAGTTGCCTTTCTCCATGATGTGACAAAATGCCTGAAATAAAGCAACTGAAGGAAGCAAAGAAGTTTTATTTTGGCTCACAGTCTCAGGGTGCAGTTTATCATGGCAAGAAGGGTTTTGCTACTGTCTCATTCCATAGCTCTTTTGACAAACAACAAAGATGCCAACCTCTTCTGGGTGTCTGAATGTTCTGGAATATGTCACACATCCTCTTGACAATGTTGTGAAAGGTAACGCTAACCATGAGAAGACCTGTGTTCTCCAGGGTTGTCTGCTCCTGTCTCTGGTGTCCCGGGCTTATGACACTCCACTGAAGATCCCAGCCTGCTTTGCATGCTCTGATTTCTGGTATTGGCCTTTAGAGAGGGTTGGCATCACATCTTATTTTGCTATCTCTGATCTGCTGAGGGTTTATAAGCCAAGTAAGTACTCTCAAAAGAGTTATGTGAAAAACAAATTTTTTTAAAAAAAATTACAATTCTACTGCATTCATTTATCCATATTTGCATTGTCATGGGAACATGCTACCTAGCACATGTTGTGGAGGTCAGCCGGCAACTTTTGGGAGTCACTTTTCTCCTTTTATTGTGTGTATCCTGAGACTCAAACCCACATTGGTGGAAAGCACCTTTATTTGCTGAGCTATCTCGCTGGTTGCAAGTTCGTTTTTTATTTTCACTTGTGAGCTTCAGAGTTTTCAATAGTTGCTTCCACTTCAAATATATTTTCTGCCTGGCATATAGCCCTGCACACTCTCTGGGATATTGCCTATAGATATTGAAGGACTGTAGGTTTCTTACACCCACAATGGTGTAAGAGCAGCTTAAGAAACATTTGTCTCAGAGCCCACAGAAGGCAAAGCAAATCCACACTACAGTCTTATCACAGTTGCTCATTTGAACTTTCTCTCAGAGAGTGTGGCTATGGTGCTGAGTGAGACCGTCATGCCTAACCCAACTTCACCCTGCTGGGGAACCTGAGCCTGAGTCTTCTTGGACCAACATATTTTACACCCGATACTTCATGATTCATTCAACCACCTCACCATGAATATCATCGTTGCCAAATTACAGTGCAGGGGCAGACCTGATTAAACCCATTGATTCAATTTTAGTGTGTCTGAGTCATTGGCATGGCTGTGAATTATCTTATTTGTGCACAGCCAAAAGCCAGTAACAGAATTTGAGGAGAAATTATGTCTGGGTAACGTGGGTGAGAACATGTCTAACTCAGGGGTCTGCTCACACCAAGGAGAGGTCTTTTCCAGGGGCATTAAGGTTGTCACAATTCTCTAGTGGATTAACCTCATATATCATAATCTTTTGGATATGCTACTGGGGTATAGGTAACTACAAAACAGGTTAAAAACAAGTTATGTGGAATGCTGTTTTTTTATGTTTAGTTTCTGTTGTAATTTTGAAAATGACACATTTTGGCATTCTAGAATAGGAATTTATTCTATATTTTCAAGTCTAGCATGCCAGCTTTCTTCTTGGGCTGACATTCCCCATGTTAAATATGACAAGCATAAACACAACTGGATCAGACATTATGCAGAGCATGCAAGCCAGACACCAAAGTCAATTAACACAGCCCTTTTAGTGAAGTACCCTAGTCAGACTCATAGAAACAGCAGGATGCTCTCAATGGGAATAACAGGGTTTGTGTAGATTAATGACTATTTAAGTCTAGGCTTTGCAAAGCAAAAATGTTCTGAAAACTTCTGGCTCAAGGTTTGAATGTATTTGGCAGTCCTGAGCTGTACACTTTACGTGGATCCTGGGAATTGAACTCTGATTGCTAGACTCACAAACCAAATACATTTTTCCTCATTGAATCCTCTCAGAAGCTTGAATTGCATGCTTAAACATGATCAGGATACCAAATTTGATGTTCAATGTATTTCATTACAGTTTGGACACTTCATGGAGCTTGGGAGATGATTCAGTTGGTAACATGGTTGCCATGCAGGCATAAGGACAAGAGGTCTGATTCCCAGCACTCTTATAAAATCTGGACGCTGTAGTTGGTTCCTGTTTAGGGGGTGATGGGAGAGACAGGAGGATCCCTGGGTCTCACTGATGAGTCAAATACATGAGTCATTTGGGCGAAATGCATGATGATCTTCAGATTCAGTGAGAGACCTTGCCTTAAAATAATACAGAGGAGAGGGACTCAGCATCAACCTCTGTCCTCCTAATCCACATATATGTATGTACACAGATGAACACACACACACACACACAGACACACACGCCACTCCTACAAATCACAAGGCTTGTTACAATAAGCAAAGCCAAACAGTAGGAAAGCAATCATGCATCAATTAGATGCTGAAGCCTCGAGAATCCTTAAATACAATTGTTTCACACAGGAGAAGAAAGGTTTCCAGCAGAAGTCATTCTACAAGCTAGCAAGACAAGAGTATTCTTTTACTAGCTTCTTCTTAAGTGTGTGTGTGTGTGTGTGTGTGTGTGTGTGTGTGTGTGTTTGTGTGTGTGTGTGTATGTTATTGTGCATGTGTGTATGAATGTTTACATGTAAGCATACCTGTGTTTGGGTTCATGTGTATATGTATGTGTATGTGTGTGCATGTGTGTATGAATGTTCATGTGTGTGAGCATGTCTGTGTTTAGGTGCATGTGTGTGTATGTGTGCATGTTGTGTGTTATGTGTGTGTGTTTGTAGAAATTGGAGATTTACATTGAGAATTCTCCTCAATTACTTTCTGCATTACTCATTGAGACAGAATCTCTCAGTTGAATCCAGAGCACAAAGATATGTGTAGTCTGTTATCCAACTTGTATAGAAATCCTGTCTTGGCTTCCTTAGCAAAGGAATTACAGCTGGGTCACCACACTCACATGCAGCTACATGTGTGCTGGAGTTCTGAACTCTAGTCCTCACAATTGCACAGCAAATAATTTAATTGCTGAGTCATGTCTCCATACCCCTATTAGAGTTCCAAAATGAGAATAGAGGACAAATCAAAAATCTTTTTATATTAACATCCTATTTTGAGAGAATATGATGGACAAGAAATAAAGCAGAATGAGCACATTTCCATAAACACCAAGTTTTGATACATATCTGTACAGTAAAGAATCCAGGATTCAAGGGTGATCATTAGGAAATGGAATAGGCTCAGAAAGCAGCAGAGGCTTGTTTTGATCTGTAACAGAAAGCAGACCCTAGCACAGGAAACATTTAGTTCAGAGATACTGATCACAGTGCCTTCACCATATGCGGTGATTTACATATGCTTGGCCCAGGAGAAGTGGCACTATTAGGAGGTGTGGCCATATTGGGGGAGGCTTCGCCTTGCTAGAGAAAGTGTGTCACTGTGGAGGTAGGACTTTGAGGCCTCATCTATATGCTCAAGTCTAGTCAATGTGATCCAGAGCCTCCTCCTGGCTGCTGATAGAAGACAATTCCCTTTTGCTGCCTGCAAATCAAGATATAAAACTCTTGGCTCCTCCAGTACCATGTCTGCCTGCACCCTGCCATGCTTCCCACCATGATGATAATGGACTGAACCTCTGAAACTGTAAGTCAGCTCGATTAAGTGTTTTCCTTTGTAAGAATTACCTTGGTGGTGGTGTCTCTTCACAGCAATGAAAGCCTAACTAAGATACCATATTTGATGGTAAAGTATCTTCCACATGTGGGAAGAATTCTAATTCTAGGGTATAGACAGGAAATAAATGCTGTCCCCAAATAATAAGGAAAAGGTACATAGAGTACTACTCTGTTTCCTGTGTTTGTCATTTTCAGACTTTGTTTGGGTGTACCTGTATATATGCATGCATGCATGCGTGTGTGTGTGTGTGTGTGTGTGTGTGTGTGTGTTGCATATGTTAATGTACCCATGTCTGGTGTGGAGGTCAGAAGTCAACACTGGGTACCTTCTTCAAACAGCTTTTTTTTTCCCTTTGAGATAGTATCTTATTGGGCAAGGAGTTAATCGATTGGCCACAGTGGCTTGCCAATCATCACTGGGATCTTCCTGTCCTTACCTCCCAGAGCTCAGATTACAGGTACAGTCCGCTATACCTAGTTTGTTGTGTACATGAATGCTGGTGGTCAAAACTCATGCTCATACAGCCATCTCCTTAGTGTTTAAGGTAACATTTAGCTGCATGATTTAATATCTATCTATACTTGATATAAAGAAAGAATGTGCAAGTCATAGATTTAGAGCTACTACCAAATACACCTCAGAAAGTCCTCCTTTCAAGCACTGTGTCACTGGTTCCCTAGAACTAGTTAATTTGACTTCATTTGCCATTGTATCCTAGTATGTGAAGTGCTTGCTGCAATATTTTTCATTGTTTCTTTTGAGTGTATCTACAGTGTTTCTGTGGCTTGGTTTCTGTTATGGATGTGATTATTATTATTGTTGTTGTTGTTGTTGTTATTATTAATTACTATTACCACTACTACTATTACTACTGCTACTACTACTACTACTATTACTGTTATTACTATTATGTGTGTATGCATGCATGTAGGCATATGTACCATGCATACTATGTCACATATGTGCAGGTCAGAGGACAACCCTCAGGAGTTGATGCTCTCTGAAACCTTTCCATGGATTCTGAAAGTCAAACTCAGGTCATCCAGCTTGCACAGTAAGCTCCTTTACCTGCCGAGCCATCTTGCCAGCCCTGCATGTGGTTTTGGTTAAAAAAATAAAACAACAAACATCTTTACTTAGACATTATTAGCAAATAAAAATCGTACATGAAACTCTTCATTTTAATGTAGCTAGGCTTATCTTTTCCTATTAGGGTTCTTTATTTTCTTTCCAGGGCACTGATGAAAGCTTGTTGCCTAATGTAGAGATGTAACGAGATCCTCTGACACTCCTCTCTAGAGTCATTGTTGTCTTAGACTTCCCTTCCAGACACATGGATGATTCAGAGTTGTGCAGTTAAATTTTAGAGAAGTTTCAGCATTCTTTTCTGTCCCCTGTGCTGGTGACTATTCATTGGAGCTGACACCACACACTGAGCAAGCAGTCTTCCAGGATATGAAGGTGGCAGTCTTGTCATGCATCAAGATAACCATTAACTGTAATTTTCATCTCACCAGCACTGCAAAGCCTCTGAACACTATGTTTATTTCCTCAGTCTCTTAATGAGGTTTCTTGGCAGGCTTTGGGCTTCTGCTGAGAAGATGAGGCACTGTCAAATTCCTGAAACTGTGGAGAGCCTCTGATTTCTACTTCATCTGTCTCCTTTTCCTTCTCCCTTGGTCCTCACAGTCCCAGCTACCTTGAGGACTATGAACTGATTTTCAACTCTCTATCTTCACAGGGCTGCTGGGTGTGCCAATTGGCCTGTCTTAGGCTAGAACTCCTGCTGAGGCCCATAATCCTCATCCAATTAGTCACGGACAAGGGCCTGGTGATCAAAATTCATGGGAGACTCCGGGTCATAATGAGATTGGTATTTCCAAGATTCTGTCTGTGGTGACTCTCCTTTGAAGCCTTCAAAAAACAGCATTTTAAAATTGACTTTGATGGTATATCTTTGAGTGTTTGCTTCTCTCTCTCTCTCTCTCTCTCTCTCTCTCTCTCTTTCTGTGTGTGTGTGTGTTCATGCACATGTGCACATGTTAGAGAGAGAGAGAGAGAGAGAGAGAGAGAGAGAGAGAGAGAGAGAGAGTAATTTCTCACACATGTTCCTAGTATCTACAAAGGCTGGAAAAAAGAGCATCAGATTCCCAAGAAGTAGGGTTATAGGTGGTTATGAGCCACCATATGGGAACTGAACCAGGGTCCTCTGCAAGAGCAACCAGTGTTCTTAGCTGCTGAGCCAGATTTCCAGTCCTCCAATATATATATATACAATATGTTTATTTATTCATTGTGAATTTTATACAAGTATACAATGCATTTTGATCATACCTTCCCAAATCTTCCCAGGATCCTCACTAAACATCTTTTGCATCTCCTTTAAGAAGAAAAACATTGAACCCAATTAGTGCTGCTCACATGCACATGGATGTGGGGTCATCCACTGGAGCATGAGTAGCCTATGAAGGACCACAACAAACCTTGAGGAAAGTTGATGCTCCTTCCCCCAGCAGTCATCAGGTCAGGCTGAAACCTCACAGCGCCCTCACCACCCTACACCTGCTGTATGCTTCTGAGTGCAACAGTCCTGTCCTGTCCAGAGGCCACTATTTCACAGTGCTCCCCCTTGTCAGAGACCAAAAGGCCTTGGCTTAGGGCCTTGGCTTAATTAGCAAGCCAAAGTGTCCCAGGCTTCACAGCAGGCATTCCTTTGATTCCTTCCCACTCCCACTGCCTCCTGCAAGTGATAAGACATTCTGTTTGAAGTAGCCTGCGGCTTCAAGTAAACCTTATGGTCATGATTTACAACAATGACTGCCATCCTGATTTACAGCTATGTGTGACATTTGGCTACCTTGGGAATAACCCTTCCTCTGTCACTTCCCACCTAAAAGTGCTTAAATATCAGACTCAGGAATAAAGTTATTTGGAGCTTGATTGGGTAACTGTCTTGCTCCCAAAGTATTTCTTGTTTCCTGTCTTCTTTCCACTAGGCCGACAGTTCTCTCCTCAGACTCTTGTCGAATGTCCCCTGGGAGGCCCCCCCCGGGAGGGCCAGGAGAGTTAATCCTTTACATCCCCTAACTCCAGGTCCACCTTGTCTTCTGTGATGTTCCCTGAAGGTTTTTTGTGAGGGAGTATGGTACAGATGCAGCTTTAGGGCTGAGCACCCCATGTGTCTTCCCAGATTGGGCTAACTACAAACATGGTAGTTAGACCAGGGGGCAAATTCACCCTCCATAGTTTTGGTTATAGCCCCTGAATATTTTCTGTCACATACACCTCTAATGTTTTGGGCCTAAAGTTGTAACCTTCATCCTTTGTTCTAATTCTGGGTCAGCTCTGCATGAGTCATCCCACAGTATAGGTGAAAAGCAGCACTTGGACAGGGCCTGAACTGCTCCATTCACCATCATAGCACCTGTATGAACAACACAGGAAGCTGGGCAGTGGTGGCGCACGCCATTAATCCCAGCACTTGGGAGGCAGAGGCAGGTGAATTTTTGATTTCAAGGCCATCCTGGTCTACAGAATGAGTTCCAGGACAGCCAGGGCTACACAGAGAAACCCTGTCTCGAAAAAAACAAAAACAAAAAACAAAAAACAACAAAAAACAGGAAATGACCATGCTTTCCTGGATTTCTTGAGATGAAGATCAATATCTATTTTTTAGAAGAATGAAGAAATAATGAAATCCCATAAAGAGAACTGAAACCAGAAAGGAGCCTCCAAATCAAGGTGACTACACAGGAGTCAGTATTCCCACAAGAAGCAATGATGGTACATCTGCCACCAAATTAGCAAAAAAAAAAAACCTGAACTCGCTAAGTTTCTAAGTGGCATCTCCACTCTGCCTGGCTTTAAAGTGTCTCTGCTTGAGATGACTGTGATCTTCTCAAAGGACTTGGCAGCGCCCTTCCTCATTACAAGTCACCTCTGAATACAAGCAACAGAAAAGGGGAAACAAATCAAGCCTGTGGCTGTGATATTAAAACTCAATGGAGAAGCAGGTCACTCTGGTGTCCCCTGCTCCGAGGGGCCTCTCCCACCTGCCTGGCTCTACATTGAAGGCTTTGATGTAGAAAAGCCATCTGCAGAAACTTGCTTGTTAATGTCAACAGAGCAGCTGTTGCATTTATTACCTGTGTATCCCCCTAACCTTGACCTTGAGACTTCTGTGTGGTGGCTGGATTTACAGGCATGCATCATCTGGTCTCCATGACAATGCACCAGCAAATCAGAGAAAGGACAAAGGTTGAAGTATCCATTTGTTTCCATTTGTTTCTGGTCCTTAAAAAAAACCAACCAACCAACCAACCAACCAAACAAACAAACAAAAAAACCAAAAAACAAAAAACAAAACAAAGTGTAACCAGGGCTTGCACTGCTAGTTTAGATGAAATGAAACAATCCATCCTGGCAGGTCCTCTTGGGTCTTCTTTGTGGGCTGTTTACCAACATTCCTGGGCCTCTACCCACAGGCTGTATGAAATAACCACAGTTGCCCCCATGCCTTACCAACTATACCCTATGGGAAAAAAAAAACTCTCCTGGTCCCCAAACCCCAAGTCAGGTTGTTAGACTATAGAACCAAATTAGATAGAAACTCATATAAATGGACTGGCTCTGAAGGTTTCTGTTGGCTGCCACAGGGAAAATGACATCATCTACCTTGTGAGCAGCAAATATATAAATATAGAAGAAGAATACTAAACTTAATGAGCATATTGTCAAATCAAAGGGTGTTCACATAATATATAAAGTATTTCTATGTTTGTTTGTCTTTAAAATAAAAGAGGTATGTGGGTCTGTTGAGTGACTTAAGATATATTGAGATGGGGGCTGGGGAGATGGTTCACTGGCTGCTATTTGCAGAGGACCCAGGTTGGAACTGTTTGTCACTCTAGTCCCAGGGGATCTAATACCTCCTCCTGGCCTCTGTGGGTGCTGCATGCACATGTTGCATGGAATTATATGTAAGTAAACACCACACACATAAACTGTGAACTGGAAAGCTACCAGATGCAATAAATCATCCTTTTTTTTTTTTTTTTTTTTTTTGCTCATGTCAATTATTTTGGACCCTTGATGACACTTGTCTTCACCATCTCATCTTATGTCGGTGGCAGACATTGCTAATCATTCCCTGTACATTCCCACTCAGATAACACAGAAATTAGAGAATGCTGCCAAATCTTTGCAGCTTCTATTCAATCTAGAGGATGAATTCCCAACACTCTGGAAACAAGTTGACATTATTCCAGTGAGGTCATTAAGGCCAATTCCTGTCTGCTTCTTTTCTCTATATGTTAAAGTTTTGTTTTGTTTTGTTTTGAAAGAAAGAACTTTGATAATGGACTCCAAGAAACAATTTCAAGAAAATAGGTGCTTCAACTATCATTCAATTTAGCATAATATTTTCCTAAGTGAGTGTCTAACTATTAAAAATCTATAGTGAGGTTTTGAAAGAACTACATAGAGAACCCTTCTCCATGAGGTTTTCTTCCCATTGTAAATATCTGAGAAGGAAGGAAACTTGGTGGTAATTTTTTTTTTGAAACTTACTTTGTTATATTCCAGAATGAAACTTAATTGGGAAAGCATAAGATCAATCAAGTATTAAACAGAGCTGGAAAGCAAAGATGTGAGAGAAGTTGGACTCATTTTCATAGTAACAATGAGCAAGATGAGCCTCAGCTTTCTTCTGCTTTTGTGACTCAAGGTTTTCTTTTCTGAGAATTCACAGTCTTCTCCCATCAACCAAGAGAACACAGGGCAGTCTGACTGAAAACTCTTATCTAAAATTACCTGCAAATACTCACATCAGACCTCTGCTGACCAGAAGTCAGGATGAGCACAGGGAGCATCAGTGCTGGACAGAGGAACATGGCATCTGTCCTCCACGGTCACTGAACTGAGTGTTAGGAGGGGGAGATGAACAGGGTAGTCCTTGCATCCATGATGGGGTCATGAGGAGCTGATGCTTGCTGAGTGGAAAAAGCTCAGTGTAAGTGGACTGAAGAGAAGTCATGAAGGTGGGGAAAAGAATGAGGGAGAATAAAAGAGAAGGTGAGAGAGAAAGATAAGGAGGGAGAAAGGAAGAGAGGGAAAGAGAGAGGAAAGGAGAGAGGGAGAGAGGGAAGGAGAGAGGGAAGGATGGAGAGATAAAGCAAGGGAGGGAGGAAGGGAGAGAGGGAAAGAGGGAAGGAGGGAAGGAAGGAGGAGAAGAGGGAGGGAGATAGATTTTGGAATAAAAGTAAATATGTGGGAGGGGTTTTGTTAGCCCAAAAAATTAGATATAATGGCAGGCTAAACTCGTCAAATTGTTTTTCAGAAGGATGTACATGTGTGAGAATATTTGAGCATGTCTTTATTAGAGTTTTCTTTTTTTTATTGTTGTCAACAAGTATCTGACAAAAAGAAACTTCAGACAAGAAGAATTTATTTTGGCCCACAGATGGAGGGTATAGTCCATCACAGTGGGGAAAACACAGCCAGGAGGAGGGAGATGTGCCTGGTTACATTGTATCTATAGTAGCCAGTATGCAGAGAGGGGGAGGGAGAGATATGAGTGCCTGGTTACATTGTATCCACAGTAGCCAGTATGCAGAATGGGGAAGGGAGAGATATGTGTTTCTGGTTACATTGTATCCACAGTAGCCAGTATGCAGAGAGGGGGAGGGAGAGATATGAGTTTCTGGTTACATTGTATCCACAGTAGCCAGTATGCAGAGAGGGGGAGGGAGAGATATGAGTGCCTGGTTATATTGTATCCGCAGTAGCCAGTATGCAGAGAGAGAGAGAGAGATATGAGTGCCTGGTTACATTGTATCTATAGTAGACAGTATACAGAGAGGGAAAGGGAGAGATAAGAGTGCCTGGTTACATTGTATTCACAGTCAGGAAGCAAAGGGATGAATGCAGGTGCTTGGTTCATTCTTGCTCTTTCCATTGTATTTTCCTTCTGATTGGTCTATGGGTTCGGTTCCCAGCATCTGTATTGGTTCACTCATAGCTCACTGAAACTCAGCTCCAGGGAAATCTGATTCCTCTGGCCTCCATGGGCAGCTGCATTCACATGTATGTACATACAAAGGCACACAGGAACACACATGATTAGAAATAAAATAAAACTTAAAATGTTAAAGACACCATAGGAAGTTGAAGAAACAGGCTCACATATTTACAATCAAAGTATGTTCTCCTGCCATCTCATACTCTATTGGTATATTTTAATATGATAAGATTCATTTTATGATAAGGAAAGAATTTTTTTTAAATCTCATTTCACTTGCCAATTCATTGTTAATTTGGGAAAATGCAGCCGGGCAGTGGTGGTGCACGCCTTTAATCCCAGTACTTGGGAGGCAGAGGCAGGTGGATTTCTGAGTTCGAGGTCAGCCTGGTCTACAGAGTGAGTTCCAGGACAGCCAGGGCTACACAGAGAAACCTTGTCTCAAAAAAAAAAAACCACACACACAAACAAAAAACAAACAAACAAACAAACAAAAAAACCAAATTTGGGAAAATGTAGCATGTGTATCAAAGGCATCCCCCCTCCACAAAAGACCAATGAGGAATATTCCCCTTGGCTAACATGTCTCCATCCAAGGTCTTCCCACCATCATCTCAGCCAGATGAACAGGCATCTTGTTAGGGGTAGGAGGTCACAGGCAGAACTGTTTCTTCAGAGAATAAAGACACTCTGATAGAAAATCCTCAGATGAAGGTTTACAAATGAAGAGGATTTGGGGGAGAGAAACTAATATAGTGGGACTGAACAACAAATATTATTAAGGGAGTAATAGTAACATCTTTCATGGTGGCAGCTAACTTCACTAAGTCTGACTGAGAATTCTTTTGGCTGGTCATCATTGTCAACTTGATTAGACTTAAAGTCACCTAGGGGACACATTTCTGGGTCTATCTAATCACAAGGACTGGGAAAAAAGAGGGTCATGGCCACAGTGCTAGGCAATAGAACAGATGATGGTTTTCTGTACGATTCCTAAAACTGTCAAGGGCTCTGCTTTAAAACACCTTCACATAACACACACACACACACACACACACACACACACACACCCCTCTTCCAGGGATCATGAAGGAATGCACACTCAAATGTAAAATCTGGGGCCAACTGCACCTGTGTTCCATGGGAGTCTGCAGAAGCCAAATTTTTGATCGATGAATACAGTGAAATTTGCTGTCAAGAGGAGCAAAGGATGCATATTGAACTGAATTAGTCTTTTGACTGCCACTATGGAGCAAGGAAATGGGTGCCATTTATATGGGAGCATGCTGTGCTTGGATTGAGGTGATAAAGGTGTAACATGAAGTATTGACAGATTTCTCAGTACCTTGATGCATGGTGTGTATGTGTCTGTGTGTGTGTGTGTCTGTGTGTGTGTGTGTGATGTGCTGTTTCTTACAAACAAATATGGAGGGGGCATTGATTTCTTTAAATGGTTGTAGCCAAACAACTGAAGCCAGCTACCTGCAAGTTCTCTGAGTTCAACTCCAGTCCTGATGCTCTCATTCATTCTTTCAAATTCTATCTGTTTCAGATTTTCACTTTATATACCGCAGCACACGTAACTCACATTACACACCTACTCCTTGGGGACTACTTTGATTATACTAAGGTTAGATTGTTTCCCTCAGCAGCAAGACTCCTCTGGGACCAGTCCAACATCATCAGCAAACACACTGTAATTAATTGCCCAGCAGAAAGACTAAAATGTTTTCAGGTGGGAATAAGGAAGATGGAGGAGAAGGATTGGGTGGTGGATGAATAAAATTCATTATGTAAATGTATAAAACTGTTCATGGAAATATTCCAGTTCACACTCAACACACAAGAAGAAGAGACTTCCCACAAAACTTCCTCTTCCGTTTGGCTTTGGAGAAATAGGATTGATGAACACAAGCAAAGCCCTCTGTCTCTGCAAAGATGATAAGAGCCTCTAGTCTATAGCTCTTAGAGCTCCTAACTCCAGCTCTTGTTTTTGCAGCCCAAACTGTAGAAGCTTCTCTTATATCCTGCAGGATCAGTGTGGTGAAGCTTCCCACATTAGGGCTCTTGACATGTGGAAGCAGGGAGATCACTGCTCAATTCCTGGGTCTCTTGATAAACTGAATCTGTGGAGGAAGGTCTCTTGAAGGTATCGATGAGGAACATGGGCTTGTCATCATCCAGGTCACCGTTCATACCATCATCATTGTTATTATAAAGCTAGTGCTGACCCAAATCCATTACTTATGCATCATTCCCCCAACCCAAGCTGTAGTCAGTGTGATGCAGATATAGTATTCACTGCACTGCTCTGCAGCACCCCCTTCTCACCTGAGGTGGCATCAGCATCTATTCAGAACATAACTGTGCCTTTGTGCCTGCCACCTGCACCTCACATGCTGTCCTTACCACTGACCATCAAAAAGACTGTGGCTAATACAATGGCAAATCCATCAGAGAAGCAGATGAGGTTGGCTGTTGAAAGGGATGGAAATTAGAGCCGTAATGAGCTACTGTATCGTAAATGAACATAAATTACATTGTCAGTCTATTTACAGTTTCACATGGCACTGAGCCTTGCAATTATGTCTATTTAATTATTGCATTCAGAAGATTTTTCAATAAAGATTTCTTGCTGTGGCCAAACAGTCCATTTGGAAGCTTCTTTGCTGCATGGTATTCAAAGTTGGACTGTCAACGAATCCATCACTGGAGATACAGGAGAGAAGTCCGGGATGAGGGTCTGAAATCTGGAGACCTCCTGGAAAATGAATGTTCAGGCACTTGGGCATGCAACCTTATGATCATGGTTACAGAGATACTGAGCTAGTTTTAAGTATCAGGGTGGTTTGGCTAGCTTATTAGTGAGAAAAGCAAATCAGAGTTTTAAAAAAACTGCAAGAGCCATGTCTGGTGGCACAGGCTTATAATCTTCAATATTCAGTAGGTGGAAGTAGAAGGATCACATGTCCATGGACTGGTTAGGCTATTGGCAAAGTTGGGGGCAGCCTAGGCATCTCAGAAAGATCCTGTCTCCTAAGCAAAAGCAGAAAGAGCTGGGGAAACAGCTCACTGGTAGGTTGTTGGACCTGAACATATAAGGCTTTGGGTTTTGTCCCCCAAATTTCAGAAATTAAAAATAGTTAGAAGCTTCAAAAATTTCTTCTGAGAGCCAGCAAGATGACTCAATGAGTAAAGGCACTTACCACTAAGTCTGATGACCTGACTTTGATCCTTGGGATCCAGAGGAAAAGTACCAACTCCCACAAGTTATCCATTGACCTATACACTCTCTCTCTCTCTCTCTCTCTCTCTCTCTCTCTCTCTCTCTCTCTCTCACACACACACACACACACACACACACACAACACTGAGGCATGTGTGTACAAGCACAAGAAATAATAAACATAAGAAAGAAAAATCCCAGAGGCTTAACCAAAATGAATCGTGTGCATGGAGAGGTTCTTGGGAGTCTACAATCTATCAATCTAAGTCTAAAAAAATATAGTAAGAGGGATTAATAGTATATATGTGATGTGAGAGAACAGGAGAAGAATACAGAAGATAAAGGTTTAGGTGGGGGTGGGGACACAGAAGTGGTGAAGGAGGGGTAGGAGGTGAGTTAACAAAAACTAGGGTTGTGTGAAGAAGCCTCATGAAATCCCACCAACTGCTCTCTTTACAGATTCCAACCTGACACTGTAAACAGATTCACAATCCATGGCTAGGGAAGCCATAGGCCCAGGAGAGGACCCACTAATAATGATTTTCTAAATCGTACTAGCAAACTGCCTTTTAAATGGTCATGTTTATACTCTTAGATTTGTGCTGCTCCTAACCTTGCAAAGAGAAATCTCTTATTGCAGTGGGTAGTGGTTAATGCAGAGATGCCTTATGTTTCAAAACGCTGGGAAAAAACAAAACAGTGAGTGCACATCTCACACATACCACATACACATACACACATATATATACACACACACCATCCCCACCCCACATAACACACCCCCTACACACACAACACACACATACACATACACACCACACATACACATACAAAAACACACCACACATATGCATGTACACACACATCACACATATACCACACACATACACACACATCACACACACTACCACCACACCACACACATACACCACACACACCTTCGCACCACACACATATACACACACACACCACACACCATTCACACACACACACACACACACACACACACACACACACACCCTACATACATACACCACCATCACACACACACACACACACACACACACACACACGAAGAGCATGGGGAACATGGAGGGACAGAAAGAATATAAAAACAGAGGATGGGACGAAGCTGTGAAATGTTGTCCTCTGGACATGATGTAGCTCTTGCACACGAGCACACAGCAGCTCTGGTCACCTGCACAAGATTAGATTAAGTTAGTTAAAATTTTCAGCACAGATCGTATAGGGTTCCCAAGGGCATAGCCCTAGCAAAGGAACTCTTGGCAGTCAATAGCTTCTAGGGTAGTGGAGAGGTTATTTTCCTTAAGAGTGTGTTACTGGAAAGTTCCCCATGTTCCTGTGCATAACATTACATCCATGAACATTTAGCACTAATTGGACTCAATTAGATAGATAGATAGATAGATAGATAGATAGATAGATAGATAGATAGATAGATAAAAGGAGAACAAGCCATTGTGATAGGAGATTTGGGGTGGGATTGGAAAGAGAAATGAGGGATGGAAATGACCAAGATACATTGTATATATGTATGAAATTTTCAAAGAAAAAAATTTAAAAAGCTCCTGAGTTTCTTAAAAAGACAGACTAGACAATATTTACCAATTAATGCACTATTTACTAAAAATGCAAGACTACTTTTAAACATGGCTGTGGTACAGTAGCTATATCATCCCCAAATATAATTAAAACATATTTATGTTATTTTCTAAAGACAGGGTTTCTCTGTGTAACAGAGTCCTGGCTGTCCTGGACTTGCTTTGTAGACTGGGCTGTCCTCAAATGTCAAATGCACAGAGATCCACCTGCCTCTTGCCTCCCTAGTGCTGAAATTAAAGGCATGCACCACCATGTCCAGCAAAGCATATTGTTAATTCCATCAATTATGTTGCCACTTTGAGTTTTTCTTCCACCTCTTAACTCGTCAACCATAGATATTGCAACTTTTCTCTCCACAGATGAGGAGATCCAGTTTCCACCAAATTTAGCCAATCCCATACCCACATCCATCTCTGCTATTCTAGACAGATGCTCATTTCTTCATAAAGGAGCTTGATTTTTTTTTTTTTTTTTTTTTTTTTTTTTTTTGGTTTTTCGAGACAGGGTTTCTCTGTATAGCCCTGGCCATCCTGGAACTCACTCTGTAGACCAGGCTGACCTCAAACTCAGAAATCCGCCTGCCTCTGCCTCCCAGGTGCTGGGATTAAAGGCGTGCACCACCACCGCCCGGCCCTGGCCTAGTGGAAAGTTCCATGGTTGAAGAGGTACAGTATCATGGAAGATACATCGCTGAGGCAAGAGATAGACCTTAGCATCTTCTGAGTTGACAATGATTTTCTTGCAATGGTGACTAGTTCTGCCTCTTACTATTCCTGATAGAATTCTGAGCTAAGTCTTTAGTCTTGAAAGCAACTACTGAAAATTAATTTAGGGTGATTCCAAATGTTAGTTGCATGTGAGGATACCCAGAAAATAACAAACATAGCCTCTGTCGATGGTGTGAGTTCGTGCATCTATTGTAATGGCGAATCTTTCTAAATCCCTGCTTTGGTCTTGATGCAGGTCAAATCAACCAAAAAAATCAGTAGTATCACAGACCTGCAAGTCAGAGTTTGGGAGTTGAGGCAGGATTATCAGGAGTTGAATGCTAGCCCCAGCCACATGTCAAGGCCACCTGAGCTATAGGACACTCCGTGTCAAAGAACACAATAACAAAATCATTCCACAAAGCCATCTTAAAAATTTCTCCACACTATGTATGTATGTATGTATGTACGTATTTATTTATTTATTTATTTATTTATTTATTTATTTATTTATTTATGAATATTTGGGTGCTCCAGAGTAGCAAGAAGAAGAGAAGGAGCCTGCAGAGAAGAAACAAAATTCCTGCACATAACTGTGTTGTTTGTTTTGTTCTAATGCAAGAGCTCACTTTGTAGCCCAGGATGGCTACAAACTTCCAGCAATCATCCTGTTGAATGGTGGGTTATATGTGTGAGCTGCTCTACTTGACCTTACATCTTCACCAAAATATGAGTCCAAATTTTATGAAGCATACAACAATCCAACAAAAACCAATAAAATCAGCCTGGATCATTGCATACCTCAGTAGTAATTCCTAGAAGCACTTTGAGGAATTAATTTTGTGTTTTGTCTACAGAAAATTTGTGACTATTTGATTAGTAGACTCTGCTATGGATTTTTAATCAGTTTGCACACACTGAATGTAGTGGACCTGGGTGTATCCTTCAGTGCTACCCAACTCATGGCACCCAGTCTCTTCTTCAGTGTGAGCATCTTCTGTATGAAACTGCATTGATCAATGAAGATACCACAGCCAAAATGGGGAGATTGTGTTGTCAAAGACTATGATTTTCTCCTGAGGGGTACCTAACCTCTTGTCTTCTTCTGTGGCCAGCACACTCAACCATGTACAAACTGAGTGTATACACCCATGAGCAAGATCCAAGAAAAGAATATTTAGGTTGCAATTGATTGCAAAAACACTATCAGCCAGTTTTAGCAACAACAGAAGAAAGAACATGGTGAAGCATTGCAAGCCTATAGCCTTCCTGTTTCAGAGTTGAAATGTCATGAGACAATGGTACAATTCAAGTATTAGATAACATGTATACATTAAAGACTTTCCTTCCAATTATTATTGCAAAATATTTACTCAAGTAGAAATATTCACACAAGAATACAGACCTGTGTCACAAAGACTTCTAGACATTATAGTTATGGCTGATTGGAAAACGAGAGCTATGGTCAAACAATTTAAAAGAGAACAATATGAGAACAGTCCTTATATTTAGCAAGAAACAACCAACAATGAAAGAACTAGAAAATAAAGACCCTGATTCAAGATTGAATTGGTGCCTTTGAATATGGGTTCTTGAGAAGGAAATCTTGGTGGGCATCAATAACCATAAGCCAGACATGTCAGTAGTTTCTGGACCCTTTGCTCACACATAGACATAGAACCAAGGTAGCTGTCCCATAGAATCATGGCTTGAGTAACCAAAACCTCAGATTCTCTAGTCACTTGAGTCTCATTTGCATTCTGTACACCCCAGGAGACACTTCTGTAATGTCATTCAGCAGAGATAGTGTTAGGAACAGTCAGATGTATTTTCTTGCTGAAATCATTTGGAAAGAGTGGTGAAGTTGGATGAACAAAATGTCCTCCATAGGCTCAGGTGTTTTAATGGTTGGTACCCAGTAGGTGGTGCTGTATATAGAAGTTATGGAACCTTTAAGAGGTGGAACATTGCTGGAGGAAGTGCATCACTTGGGAGTTGGAATTTGAGAGTTCATAGTTTTACCCTATTTCTTGTTCACTTGTGCTTTGTGTTTGCATTTAAAGATGTGCATCCTCAGCTTCCTCCTCAAACCACCATGTCTTCCCACTGTGATGAACTCAGAACTCTCTGGATCTATGTAAACCCAAATAAACCTATTTTTATACAAGATGCCCAGACATTATTTTTGACCAAGAAAACCCAGTTTAAAAGGAGATGCTCACCTTTTTTTTTTTCCCCTAACTACAGAACATGGCAAATTCATTATAATGATTTTTATATTGAATATCAGCCAGCAAGTATCTATAACTCAATTAAAGTGTAGAGTTTTCAAAGGAGTCCCACTTATTGGGAAATCAGACATTAACAAAGACAGTTCAGAGGGTTAGACTAAGCAGATTTGAATAACAATTTGAATAACGAAGATGAACTTTCGCTAGGCTCTATTCATCTGAAGAACATTCATCTATATTCTTTCACTCATTCATGTGACAAAATGAAGGTAGTTTAATGCCAGGTAAGTCAGGACATTTCAAATCAGACTGAGAATCACTTTTCCTTACAATAACATCCTTACACCCTTTAAAAGACAGAATTTGTAAAATATGTTTGGAAATACAGTACAATTTCAGCTGCTATTTTCCTTGTCTTCTCTTGAGATCTCTTGAGTAGCTTTTCCATTCATTAAGTAGAATATGAAACAAATTCACTGACAAAGAAGTCTTTATTTAAAAAATTTTCAGAGCTGGTGAGATTGCTTAGCTTAAAAAGGTGTCTGCTGACTCAAGTCTGATGACTTGAGTTCAAGACCCAGGACCTACATGAGGGAAGGAGAGAACCAACTGCAGCAGGTTGTCCTCTGATCTTCACACATGCACATAAAATTAGTAAATAAGAATGTAAGCTTTAAAGATTATTCCAAGAGGGCAAATCTAAAAATTGGAAGATAATTCTGTCTCATGTCTCTGTGTCATTTTATGCCTAACCAATACCTATCTACTAATCTAGGCATTTTGTCTATTTCTAACCAATCTGTAGATATAAATATAGATTGTCAATGAGTAGGTGTGACATATTCATTGGCATCTGATTTATAATAGCAATTTCTAATCAATAGATGATAGATATTAATCATCTATTGTCCTATCTAGTTTATAATGTCCATAGTGGTATCTAGTCTTTAGAGACACACAGTTAGATTAGATGAGATATCTGATGTATAAGATAAATAGTTCAGTAAAAAGGTGATATATATCAAAATGAAATTTGAATATATATATATATGCACAAATGCAAAAATACATCTCTCAACATATTGTTCATTTAAACTCTCCATTTCATATGCTGCTCATTTTATGTGTAAATGCACGTGCCTGAGAAGGTCAAGGTAACTTCAGTTTTGATTCTTTTTCTACCTTAAGTCTGGGGAGAGGGCTCTGTTGAGACTCTTAATTGAAACAGACCATTTCCATGAAAATTACTTATTGCTCTGAAAAAAAAAAAAAAAAAGAAAAGAAAGGAAATCTAAATTAGATGGGCTAAAAAAAAATGCCATTCTTTTATATTCTTTGGGCATTCTAAGATGGAGCAGGAGGGACTGGACCAGCCCTGCTGTACCCATTAAATACCAGACAAATGGCTTATGATGGGCTACTAAGTGGTATGACTAAAGGTCTCAAGCAGACAGGCAGAGGCTCATGCTGGCACTGGCTGCATTTTTCTTTGTAGCTACTTTATTTCCTCAGAGCACAACATATGTGCCCAAAACATGAGAATCCTCAAGTCACCATGAAGGTGTGTCAACTTTGTGCTAAAACTGATGGTTCCATAGCCCAGCTTCTGGCACATCCTGTTCTCTAAGACAGCTGCAGAAGACCATTCAGTTCCAAAAGTGGAGGAGAACAAATCCAACCAAACAAAAAACATTGTATGTTCTTGAGAAAAAATGTAACCCAAAACCCCTGCATCCTAATTATACACATCAATCTCAGAGTTCATAGTTCTCAAATAAACCACAGGTGTTCAGTGTCTTCTCTGCATTGTGTAACCAGTCTGCCCTGGTGGTCGTTGGTGGAGTATCTAATTGTCAGTCCCATTTCACAGATGGAGAAAGTGAAGCTTGGGGGATAAGCTGCAGGTGAGGTGTATTGTGTGTGACTGATGGGAAAGAGAGCTGACAGTAAGACTAGACACAGCACATAAGGCTGTCACCGAGGTCAAACTGAAAAGAAAGGGCTGAGTTCTATTTTTTCTCCCGTTTTACTGTTTGAGAATTGCACACCTGCATACAATGTGTGTCAATCAAACTTATTCCTCATTTCCTCCCTTCTAGCTCCTCCCATATATCCCATCACTTCTCTCTCCCAACTTCATGTACATTTTTTAAAGCCTAGTGAGTCCACTTAATGCTGCTTGTATGAGCATGGATGTAGGGCCATCTACTGGAGGGTGGGTAGCCTCTCAGGGACTGCACCACAAAGCAAATGAACTTTTTCCTGGAAGCCATTAACTGCCAGGAGCTCCTTCGCTGGAGGGGGCACTTTGTGTCCACCTCCCTACCTCCATGCTGGTATTTTGTGTGCTTGAGTTTGCACAGGTCTTGCTAGTGCTGCCACAGCTACTGTGAGTTCATATGCGCAGTTGCTCTGTTGTGCCCAAAAGACAATGTTTCCTTGTAGTTATCCATCACCTCTGACTCTTACATTCTTTCCAAACCACTCCCTTTACTGCACCCTGCATTCATATTTGTTGCTGCACTCTTCAAGGAAAGGCCATTGAATCTGTTCCTTGAAGCTGCCTGGGAGCTCATGCCCTCATTTCCCACTGGACTTTTGTCCTGACTAAACCAATAAAGGCAGGACTGAGAGAAGCAACACACTTATTGACTCTGTGACCACAGAGTTTTCCCCCTCCAGGTAATGGAATAGGCTGATTTTGCAGGCCCAGAAGTTCAGATGTCTGTAATGAGGGCACATTCTTCTATGCCACATACCTCTGTGCCATGAATCCCAAGGATTTGAAGATGTAAGATCAGTTTGCACAGTGCTGTGAGACAGAGGAGGACAATTGCTTCCAACTCTCAGGTCACCTGAGGGATATCGACCTTTGTATTAATCATGAATGACTTAAATTTCTGGTTGATAAGCTGTGACCTCTGGAACCTTGCTGCTCATAAAGGGACAGTTCTCCCAGGGCAGCTAATTGCTACAAACATCAAAGAAATGCACATCTTCCTTTGATAAACTAATATCTTCACCACATTACCACCTCCTCCCTGAGGGATGCTCTCACAGCTGGGCCTCTTTGTCTTAATATGGTAAGGTTTCAGAAAATTGCAAACAACCCCAACACCAAAAATCTCACTGAAACTTTCTAATTAGCCCATAGAAACCCTGCATAACCCATCCCCCAAAGTTCTGTCATCCCTCTCCTTTGATCTGTGTCTGATGGACACAGATTCTTCTTACATCGGCCCTGTATGTGCTGTCTTCTCTCCTGACAACTGAGAGTCACAAACTTAGCTCTCTAATCTCAGTATACATGAATCAAACTCTCTATGCAGAATCTAAGAAGATAACTAAAGTTTAGCTTCATAGCCCACATAAAAATAAAGTTAGGTGTGATTACCTGTGCTGCAATCCTCCCATGACTGGGAAGGATGAAATAAAAGATTCTGGGGGCTTGCCAGCTAGACTATCAGTAGCAAGTTAGATTCTCTTATAGATATTGAGAGATCCTCTCTAGAGAAACAAGGAACCAGTGCCTAGGGCTGGCCTCTGGCCTCTATGTATGAGAGCATGTGTGAACACACACACACACACACACACACACACACACACACACACATGAGAGAGAGAGAGACAGAGAGATGAACAGTTGTACAGAGAAACAGAAAGATACATACACAGAATGACAGACAGACAAGCAGACACATGCATACACAGAGAGAGAGAGAGAGAGACAGAGACAGAGACAGAGACAGAGAGACAGAGAGAGGCAGGCCAATGTACAGAAAGAGTCAGACACACACAGAGAAAAGACAGAAACACACACACATAGACAAAACACTCTGGATAGAAGCCACAAATTTGTTCAAAGCTATAGAAATGGGAACTAATTATCTATGTATGATAGGAGATAAAATTACTAAGCAACGGGCTGAGGATTCACTCTATAATAAGAATAAGGATCGACATGTCCCCTTTGCATTTTGTTCTGTAGATTGAACATTGGGGTGTGATACACTGCCCTGTCGTTCACCAGCTCTGCTATCAAAATTGATGAGCAGCATGACATCCAACTACCAGGTCTCTGGTCTAGCACCTTTTGGTGAGATTCCATCTTCTGGAAAAGAAAATGACCTTGAGATCTAGGATAACAGGAGGATTTCCAAAAGCTCAAGAGAGGAACCTCATGTCCTCTGCTACAGAGGTCCCCAGGGCCTCCAGCTCCTGAATGGAAGGGCCTCAAGCAGCTAGATCAGGTGCCTGGGGGGTTTTCAGAGAGAATTGTAGTAAATATGATCCATCCCCTGACCTAATACTGCGGATCATCTAGTGAAGCAATAAGAAAGGAAGAAAGAACTTCCACCAGCCAGCGAGCACTCAGCATAACTGTGACAAATTTATTATGTTTTCTTTATAGAGAAAATAAATTAAAATACTGTCAGAATTAAACACAGCTCTGTGGGGTCCTTGGTGGATCATGTTCCTGGAAGACATGATAAATCTAGCCTGCTCTGTGAATTCCAGAATGAACAGAAGTATGAGTCTTCCAAAACCTCCCCAATCCCACCAGAAAGCAACCATCCCTCCACCTGACAGCTGGAAAAGTATAGGTCTCAAAGCACCTCCCACTCTGCCTTGATTGACAACAACTGATGTCACTCTGTCTCAGAGTCAGATGTTAATTCAGACAAGAAAATGGGAACTGGTGACTGCAGAGTAAACACTTGTCCAACCAGGACAAGAAATATCCATCTTCATCTGCTCTGGAGTCCTTATCTTTCTTCTTTGTAAGAAGGTCAAAATGGCTCGATGCACTATAATTTTTGCATCCATGCTCGTGTGTGTGGTGTGCCTGTGCATGTCTGTATGTGATTGCCTGTGCATGAGTGTCCATGTGTGCACACCTGCATGGAAGTCTGAAGTTGATACTGTGTGTCTTTCTTCTTCAATTGCTCTTCCCTTTATTTGTTTTAATGCATTTTATTGGGTTTTTATGCATATGCTGATGTTCATGCACTGCCGGAGGTAGCCAGAAGAGGGCATCAGATCCCCTGGGATTGCAGCTACAGTTGGTTATGCACCTTTGTGTGTTGGGTATAGACACTTCCTATCTGTCTCCCCAGATCCACTTCCTTTAGTTAGTGTGGCAACATCTTTGACTGAACCCAGAGCTTTCTGACTGGGTTCCTCTTGCCTTGGAGGTCCCCTGCCTCTGCTTATGGATTCCTGGGGATCCTAATCCCAGCTCTCAAGTTTGTGTGGCAAAGGCTTTACCCATCCCGTCATCTCTCTGGATAACATGATGTATCTTCACTGAAGGATACTGAAGGGAGGGAATGGTGGGTTGTGTGATACTTTGTAGCCAACACTAGAAAGAAGAAAGATACAGCACCTCAAGAATTACTCCATGTCTGTTACTAATCTCCTTGTGAATTATTCATGGGTCCGTCTGATCTTTGTTTAATTTCCTTGATGATATGAAAATAAAACATCTCTCCAGGGAAGTTCTAAGGAGTTGATTTGGAAGTCTTTTGTGTTTGTTTAGGGGTCCACATGATTTTAAATATTTATGGAAATAGTAATATATAAATCTTTCTTTGCTACTAGCATTTGGTGGCAAGGCAAAAACCATGGTACAGACTTTCCTTGGACTTTTTGTAAGGCTAAAGAAACAGAACATTTTATTTTTTTTTTTTTCTGTCTCCCTGGAATAGGAAGAGAAGTAATTGCTGAAAAGGAATTGCTTTCTTTACTCCAGGAACCATCTCTGATTAGGTTTTCAAGCAACACAGCCTAGCCAGAGATCTCCAATCCCACCCTCTTATATTTTCCTAGTGTGCCTGAAGTGTGAGAGTAGTTGACTACTGAATAATTGTTTCTTTTATGAGTCACACGAACTATCCTCACCCTAACAGATTTCTCAGATAGAATAGGGGACAGGTGGTAAAATTTGAATCTCAGATAATGCACACAATTTAGTACTAAGCACATCTCCCACACTGCATCAGGAATATTCATTTTTTTCCCAAATTCTGAAGACTGTTTTTCTGTTTTTTTGGGGATTTGTTTGTTTGTTTGTTTGTTTCGAGACAGGGTTTCTCTGTAGCCCTGGCTGTCCTGGAACTCACTCTGTAGACCAGGCTGGCCTCAAACTCAGAAATCCACCTGCCTCTGCCTCCCAAGTGCTGGGATTAAAGGCGTGTGCCACCTGGAGAGATGGCTAAGCAGTTAGTTAAGAGCACTGGTTGCTTTTCCAGGGGACCTAAGATAGGTTCCCAGCACTCACATAGGGTGGCTCACAACCACTTGTAACTGTACTTCCAGGGGATCTGGTACTTCTGGCCTCTTGTATCACCTGCATGCATTCAGGTGCATATGCCCTGTACTTCACCTCTTATCCATCTCCCCAGCTCCACTTCCTCTATTAAAATATACTGAAAATAGATCATAAAAATTGAAAACCTCTGCATATGAATGATATACATCATATGCATGTATGAAAGTGCCATAATGTGTAATGATGTGGTATTAATATGTGCTAACAAAAGCCTTCAAAAGGCATTGTTAAATCTGGCAACTGTTACCTCCCTGGTTGGGAGAACAAAGTTATAGAACTGTGTGGTGTTGAGGGAAGCAGTTCAGTGGTGGAAGATCTGAAAGAGCATACGGTTTTGGACAATTAACTCTATTCACAGCTGCTTACTGGCTAATTAGCATACTCGGAGGTGTGCCAGAGCAGTGAGAAGCCCCAATTCGCCATGCACCATCCATCTTCCCTATATTTTCCCAGGTTACTCTGCCTCAACTCACCCATGTGCTAACACAGACGGCAGCCAGAAACTATATTTATAGTTGATCTCGAAAGTGGTTTCAGTGTAAAGAATAATGCTCTCTTGTTTCTGTCTCCAAGGCTAGCCTTATTTGTGGGCTAGTGGCAAGGACTACCTTTAAATTAGGACTACTTTTAAAGTTATGTATAGCTCATTTAAAAAAACTTCACTGAAAGTCTAGACTCCTGCTTCATGAAGTTGACTTTTTTCTGCTTTCTTATGCGTCTGAATGTTGTCATAAGCTACCTAGATATTTCCGTTATATTTCCACTCCCAGATTCTCTACAAATAACAAACTAATTTGGCAAGCTTTTCACCTCAAACAGATGTAAGAAATTTCCTAGTTAGCGTGTCTGCTGTGACACAGTGTGTTGGAGGATAGAGAATGATCTAGTCAAAGGAGGTCCAGTTGTGAACTGACGCCTCCCTTTGGGGGGTCCAATAAGTAGGACTACATTTCCTTCCTCAGCTTCTTCTTCTCTGTGGTGGCAGGCAATGTGGCCAGGCTATACCCATGTTTGCTCTTCAGGAAGATGACTAGCCACACTGGGCTCTCACTGCACGGTGTCATTAGTGCTGCTACTTGCCTGTGGGTTTGTAAAGAAAACAGCCCTCCTGTTAGGTTGGTTGCTCATTTGGAATTTCTCCATCCTCCAAAGTGAACCACACATCAGATTCTATCTACTCATGACGCTAGGCGACTCCTAGCTACTTACACCTATCTTTAAAATCTGTATCAACAGGCTTATGGCCAAAGGAGCCCTTTTCTGATAAAATTCCCTAGTTGCTACAGAGAAATTATATATATATGCACATATATATGCATATATATATATATATATATATATATGTGCATATATATAAAATAGGTAATGCCATCAGTCATGAAACATCTTTTATTCTGGCCAACTTATGCAACATTTATATTCCTAAAGCCATCAGAACTAGAGAGAGGGCTACACTGACGTCAGCAATGAATGCTTGGCTTTGTGTTTCAACTTCATGTCATTTTATTGAGGGTTAATTGATATCAACAAGCTGCACATAGGTGATGAAGGCAATTTCATAAGCCTAAACTCAAGTAAAATCACTCATTTCAGGTAGGCAAAGGGTATTTGTCTATGTGAAAATCTGACTATATAATTGGCCAAAATAGATACTTCCACAAACTCGAATTAAATCTAGTATTATTTACAGAAGGAATGGTGGAGGACAGACCTGACTAGCCAAAAAACAGGAAATATTATCTACCTTGACTTCTGTTCTTCACTCTCTGTGGAGCTGTTGTTACATCTTCAGAAGGGACCTAGACTCCTGAAACTCTCACATAAACAAACATGGCTCATGTGTCACCAATAATGCATAGCATTTCATTTATAGAATTCACTGATCAGTTCGTCAAGGATCACTGTCTGTGATGTTGTACTCACATTGGCCCTGCTCCTGAGATAGCAGATGAACACCAGACATGAACAAAGGAGCAAGAACCCCGGATGGTTTCAGATGCTCTGCATTGAAAATGGTTGAGTGAAGGGCAAGAGGTGGGAGTGGAAGCTGCTGAGGACTGCGTCTAGTCAAACAGAACCGTCAGAGTCCATTCTGACAAACTGAACTTTGCACAAGTCACAAAATAATCCTTATAAGGGTTGCAGTCATCATTCAAATTGTAATTTCTTTAGGGAGTCATTTGTTATTAGGGAAAAAATGCAAAGAATATAAAAATCTGTAGGTGGGTATCAAA
The DNA here is from genome assembly GCA_028551405.1 of Uromys caudimaculatus. Classification (NCBI taxonomy): domain Eukaryota; kingdom Metazoa; phylum Chordata; class Mammalia; order Rodentia; family Muridae; genus Uromys; species Uromys caudimaculatus. Next base: position 26,403,250 of record CM052721.1, read on the forward strand.
ACTCTTTCACATTATAATTTATCTCTTAAATAGTAAAGCATACTTTGGATAAGATGTTAAACTGAAAACATATTCTTTAAAAAATAATTTTATTATATTTATTTGTGTGTGTGTGCATGTGCACCTGTGTGCATGGGGGGTGCAGGGTTCAGAGGACAACTTGAGGGAGTTGGCTCTCCCCTTCCACAGAGTGGGTCCCGGGATACACTTAATGGCGAGTGCTTAGCTCTTTCAATAGTACTGGAAACACATTCTTAGCTTCATTCTCTTACTATGTGCAACCAATCTGTGAAATTGAGAGCATGCAAGAATACACGGATACACTCTCCGTCAGAACATGGAATGAATCTTTATTTTGAATTTGATTCTTTAAAGACCAGAATAAGTAAGGGCTTGGGATATAGCAAGGCAGTAGAGTATTTGCTTAGCATATACAAGACTCTACCTTCAATTCCCAGAATTGTTTAAGAGTAGAATAAGTGGAGATTTTTTAAATTTCATTTGTCTGACTCTAGTAAAGATTTTACCATGTTATCCAAGGGTAACTTGATTTTTTTCCCATGCTCTTGGGGGGCTTAGTACTGCTGTGTCCCCGAGATGGGTAGAAATATTTTTTATCAACTGAATGGTTGAAAACAATGTAGATTGGGTCACATTGAGTGTGTCTACATACAAACTCCCAAGACATATTACAAAGGTGATTCCTCTCTTGTACACTGTATCTACTGGTCACCTATACCATGGCTCATGCTACCAACAGCAGCCCTGTATGAAAGCACTGTTATTTAAGAAAGAATGAAAGAAGTCTGCATGAGGCAGACTTCGTTGCTCATTGCAGTGACTAAAGCAAGCCACATGGCTACACTCTTTTGTGGCCTTTAAAATGGATTCTATGCTGTCTGCTGTTGACAGACAGCGGACATAATTTCTCTGAGGATTACCATGTCAAATAGAACTTCCACAGAGAGTGCTGTCTGGACCTGACTCTGCACCTTTTTGCTCACAGGATTTGAAAGGAGCATTTGCCAGAGAAAAATAACATGATAAAGTTAGAAGGAAGGAGATAAGACCCTGATTCTATTTCCAGCATCCTGACAGTCTGCACAGCTTTGATTGGCACCTAAGTTTACTGGCCATGTAGCTAAGGAGGGCACCAAACACACTCGCAAACAGCAGTTCCCAAATACTGTAGCTGTGAAAAAAGGGTTTCCTGGAGCTTGGATTAGAGAGCTCATTCTACTGAAGAGCGAAGATTGGGTTGTCCTTGTGTGTCTTTGAAATGATGAGAAGAAAGAACTGATTGCAGGGAGGTGCCATGGGCTTGACAAAGGAAGAAGGCAATGGCCATCTCTGTTCAGCACAGGTATCTCCCGTTGAAGCTCATGCAGCTGTGATCTCAAAATCCCATTGAGTCATTGCCTAACTAACCCTGAACAGTCTCCAGATGTAGATGATCAATCCACCCTGATATTCTGTCCTTGAATTTTAGAGGAATTTCATCTCCATGTGGAGATGGGTTCATTGTATTGGGGTGGGGGAATAATGTGCCCCACTCTCTGGATTTCAGAAGAGATGCTGGCCCTGGGGACAGCCTTCTTATTTTTACACAGCTTGGGAACTAAACACAAAGTTTAAATCTTTTTGACTTTCAACTCTACTTTACGTTGTAGGATAGATCTACATTCAGCCAACTGAACATTGTAATGATTCTTTTGTTCCTGTTTAATCTTATATTTATAGTGATCTTCAATCCCATGGGTCGGTGATACACTGTAAATTTTACCAGGAAGCCTGAGGCCTGAAAGGCACAGGCTTATACCTCTGGACATCAATAGAATCTTACTCTTGTATGAGTCTCTCTCTAATTCTTAAAAAAAAAAGTGTATTCACTTTGTGTTGCTGTCATCTTTTCTAGGAGACCAGCTGTGTGATATTTAGGTTATTATTACATCTATGTATTCTTAACACTGGTTACTCACGTCTGAAATGCACCATGAATGTTTATTTGTGTGTTCTGCATGCAGACACAACTGTGAATGTGTGTAGTAGATAGAGGTTGGTATCTTGTGTCTCCCTCCATCTCTCTTCCTATTATTTTAAACAGCATCTCTCACTGGACCTAATGCTCACTGATGCTAGGGTAGTTAGAAAGTTCACCTCTCTCCCAGCCCCAAATTGGGATTAATAAGATAGTACTGCAGCCCCTGAGTTTTAGCATGGTCACTGGAGACCAAACTCGGTTCCCTGTGCTTGTGTGGCAAGCACTTTACCTGATGAGCCATCTCCCAGCTTTGTATCATCATTTTCAATTCCCCAGAAAGCATTTCAGATTTTGCATCCTTCCTTTCTTGGAGAATGCAAATGTTGTAGGGGAAAATCTGCATGCATGAAATCGAAGATGGAGTCCCAGTAATACTGATGTTGAGATATTGTTGAGCACAGATACCCTTTGGAGGTGGACTTTCTCTTGATTTGGCAGCCAAAAGTAGTCTCTTTCCCTTTCCTGTAAATCTGTGATTGTGACTTGTAGGTAAGGTGTTGACAATCCCTGTGAATCTGCTCATCCCTTTCAGATTCTGTGTCATCCAGATTCGAAGGTCATCCAGCTCTTTGCCATACAGAACAGAGACTTTCATCTTAATCATTTCCTTCCCACCTCAGCCCACTTCCTGATGAGAGGAAGACAAGCTCCTTGTCCCACACATTGAGTATAGAGTTTTCTGGGCAGACACTCGGTGTCAACATGTGTATACATGCCTAAGAAGCCTAGCTACTTTCATCTCTGAAGTTTTCAAACCTTATTAAGTTCTTCTACACGTCTTGAAGAAAGAGAAAATTAACCAAAATTGTTCCCACTGAGAGCCTGCGTGTCACTCAATGGCACGCCATGCCCTGCTCTATCACTATGGTACAGGAACCATGCAAAGCTTTGGGGCTGAATTTAAAGACTGAGTAGAATTTGTCAAAATTTACAAGTGGATGCTGAGTGAATATGCAAAAAAAATGAGTAAAATCTAGTTTGTGTTTTGACAAGTTACAAAATACTCTGTTATTTCCTGATTCTTGTGAATTTATTAAAATCTTCATATAAACCAAGAAGATAATTGAAACTTTAAGAAAGTTTCCCACAAGAGGAGAGGAATGAGGTTCGTTATTGTGATTTTTATAAAGATTCATTTTTTATTATTTTTAATTATGCCAGTGAGTGTGTGTGAGTTTGTGTGTGTGTGTGTGTGTGTGTGTGTGTGTGTGTGTGTGTGTGTGTGTGTGTGTGTGAGTGCATTTCCATGTCTGTGGTCATGTCCGTGTCCATGCATATGAGTGCAAAGAGAGCTTTAGATCCCTTGGAAGTGAAGTTAAAGGCAGTTGTGCAAAGCCCAAGTAGGTTCTGGGAACCCAGCTCAACATGAGGACTGGAGTTCAGATCTCTAGAACTCACATAAAGCTGCAGAGAGCATGTTGGACCTGCAGTCCACTGATCCTATGGAGAGGTGTGAAGAGAAAGAAACAAGCCTGGAAGCTCAGGGGCCAGATCTTCTGTAGGGTTAAACCAGAGATGCTATTGCAAACAAGGGTGGGGATAAGGGCTGGTGCACACCTGTTCTCTCTCTCTCTCTCTCTCTCTCTCACACACACACACACACACACACACACACACACATCATAAACACCACGCAGAGATGGGGGATTCTAAAAGTAGAAACAGGAATGCTCGTATCTGTCTTTGGAGGTCTGTGGATCTTGTCCTTAACTCTGACACCTACCACACCTACTGCTATAAGATAGAATGCTCCATGAGCTGGGAATGGGACTTGTGAGCTAATAGGAGGCTTAATGTTAAAAAGAGGACAATATTAGAGAAATTCAAACCCTAGAATCTATGAGATATATGACAGCATCAGCTGACTAAGCAATTTGTCTTTATTGCATTAAGTCAATAGTGACTTCAGGAGTGTGTGCCAGAGAAGCAGATGGTCCTCTATCCATCACTGATTCCAAGGGCCATTCAGGCATAAGCATCCAAGCACAGAATTGTTTCTCATCATGCAGAGGATGTGCAAGTTGAGAAATTTTAGTTCTAAACTCTCAGCTGGCTGTGTACCTTCTAGGTCTGTTTCTCCCTGCTCGTAGAAGCAAAGCTCCACAGGCACAGTGTGATGAACCATATTCACCCAGGATGCACACATCCAATAAATCAGGAGGAACTTTTACAAAGGTGGCTGCACTGTGAATCAGACAGGAGCTGGTGGCCTGACATTTCACAGATAGCAAATTAAGAATAATAGGCTCCTCTTCATTAATCTACGTGGTAGGTGGTATGAAATAGAGGACCTAGGATGGGTGGCTATAAATGATCTAATTCTGTAATTTAATGCAATTTACTGAGTCAGTTCTGTTTTAGACATTGTGATGGATCATGAGGTTTCAGAGGTAAATGAAGCAATGGATCTGACTTACTTGCTAGACAAACACATAGGTACATAGATATATGATTGGTAGACATAAATATTAGATAGATGATATGGATAAATAAACAAAGAATAGGTGAATGATAGTATATAGAATATAGATAAATGAGATAGGTAGATAAAGATTGCTAAAAATGATAGATGATAGATGGATAGATAGATAGATAGGCAGATAGATAAACAGATAGATGGATACAGAGATGGAGGGTACATAAAAGATAGGTGAGAGGAAGGTAGGTAAATGGGTAATAAATAGATGGTTTGGATAAATAGTTTATGGTAACAGACAATAAGTAGGTGGGTAGATGATCAGAAGATTGTTAACAAAATTTAGATAAATAATCAGTGCCACAGATGATGGCAGACAAATACAGGCTGGAAAGTCCTGTACAATTATTTAGATATATACATATGAGAGGTTTTCAGAGAAAGTCATGTGACATAAGGTTAACCAGCCGTCACTTTTATTTACAATGTATTATACATACAAAGCTCTGCAGCCATCAGCTTTGTACTTTTTCAAGGCCGTCCCACTTCCACCTTCTCAGACATTCCTCAGTACCCTCTGTCCAGTCCCTACTTGCGTCTACTTTCTGCTGGTTCACTAAGGTAGAAAACTTTATAAAAAAAATTAAAGTTATTGAAGTAAAAACTAATCTACTTTCCATCATTTCAGGCATATTTATTTTTATGTATTTTACATAAATGTAATTACACAATACATGGCCATCCATGCATGGCTTCACTGCTCATCTCAATGTTCACAATGTTCATTAGCTTCATCCACGGACATGGATGGGTGGACAGGACATGCATTAAAATTCTAGTGGCTCTAACCATTAGGTAGACCTACTCCAAAGACCCTTAAACAATGAATGACAAGATCTACCGAAGCACAGCTGAATAACCAAGTATTATTCAAATCGTAGCCTTTAAATGAGAGAGTAATATGTAAGAGATAACTCAGGTAAGTGTGAACAGTAACTACAAAAGAAAGAGGATCCATGGGAGGCTGTAGGGGGATGCTGACAACCTCCTAGGGTGTCAGACTGCCAACGCACTTGTCGTTATTTGGAGTCAGAAAGCAAACTGAAGGCTGAATTCTGTCCTACAGTGACTGGGTGTCCTGCCTTCATTTTCTTTTACCGCTGAAATAATTTGTTTTTATTTCTCAAGTATTTCCAAGCAGTTATACTTCCAAACAAGAATGGTAACCCCTCTTCAGAATGGTTTTTCTATGCTTCAAATCTTGAAATATTTGTGGTACAGAGCAATGATTGTAAAGGCTTTTATAACAGTACAGATCTAACAAGTCTGTTTTAAAATCATGTGTAATTTATGCCTCTATTAATCATAGCATAGAAACAACCCCAATATCACACACACACACACATTCACACTTTTTTCTTTTTCTTTCTTTCTTTCTTTTTTTCTTTTTTTTTTTTTTTAGACAAGTTATCATTATGTAGTTCTGGCTGGCCTGGTACTCACTCTGTACACCAGGCTGGCCTAACATTCAGAGATCTGTCTGCCTCTGTCTTTTGAGTGCTGGGAGTACTGGAATACATCACCACACCCCATCCCTTTAGATACTTTAAGTTCATGAATTTGGATCAAATAAGGACTGTAATCACAAAATTCTAGTCATTTATTATAGGTAATAATTCACAAAACATTGAATGACACAAAGGTGTAAGTGCAGCAGCCACTGGTGACAGTTATGAAAAATTATTTTCAAGTAATTTTTTTTTCAAAAAGCATGTGTTTTTAAAAAAGACCAAAAACTCTGATATCAAAAATTCCCACTGCCAGGTCTTCTGAGATCGCTTTTATTATCTCATTGGAGGCTACCTGTAGTTTCCAAATTTCCTAGGATGTAATTGTTCTCGTTTGGTTTCTGTTGTAGTAAACAGCATCTCCAACAGCAATCCGAGGAGGAAAGGATTGACACATCTTAACCACAGTCAGTACAGGAACTCAAGGCAGGAACCTGGGAGTAGGAACCGAAGCGGAAACCGTGCAGGAACCCACTTACTGGCTTGCTCCCCTCTCCATCACTTGTTGAACTGCCTGCCCAGGGGTGACACTCCCACATCAAGTATTGATTTAAAAAAAGAAAAAGAAAAAAAGAAAAAGTACTACAGACTTGCCTTAGGGCCAATCTGACAGAGACAATCCCTCAGCTGAGGTTTCCTTTTCCCCAGATGTGTCAAATTGACAAACTGATGGCAAGTGTGGCAACAATGTATCAATTTTGTATCAATATAGATGGAAGTTTACAAGTAGATCTAACTATTACATTCATCTAGGTTCAAAGAACAAAGCAATGTATTGTCTGGAATGAGGACAACACATAGCTTCTAAGAAGTCCTCCGAGGAGAACCTCACATATTTTAGTAGTCATGCAAAAGACCAGAGGTGGCCAGCAGCAGACATCCCAGGTGGAAGTGCTTCCTTTGCTAACTATGACTCCTGGGCAGAGTCACTTTCTGGCTTTTTTCTTTCCAACTTAACTTAAATTTATCCAAATAGGACCAGAAAAATAGCCAGAGGCTTTGTTAATAGATTTTATAGCCCAAGCCACTTCAACCACTAGTTTCAGCCTACTTTTCTTTTGTTACTGAGATGCCTCACAGAATGGTGTGCATATGAGCAATACAGACATGTGAGCAGAAAGAATTTCGTGGGCCTGCCAATGAGTTCAAGGTAACATGGTTGTCTGTCTATGAAAGCTAGACGATCCTGGGCAGAACTCATACAGACTCTAAGAGAACACAACTGCCAACCCAGGCTGCTATACCCAGCAAAACTCTCAATTAATATAGATGGTGAAACCAAAATATTCCATGACAAAACCAAATTTACACAATATGTTTCCATAAATCCTGCCCTACAAAGGATATTAAATGGTAAACGTCAACTCAA
>CM052721.1:26411143-26434894 GCA_028551405.1 Uromys caudimaculatus
GAAAGGCTTCTCGTTGTTTATCCCTGTTCTCTTGTATTTCTTTAAGGGTGTTATTCATTTCTTTCTTAAAGTCTTCTATCATCATCATGAGAAATGATTTTAAATCTGAGTCTTGCTTTCCTGGTGTGTTGGGGAATCCAGGGCTTGCTGTGGTGGGAGAGCTGGGTTTTGATGGTGCAGAGTACTCCTGGTTTCTGTTCTTTATGTTCTTGCCCTTGCCTTTTGCCATCTTGTTGACTCTGTTGTTAGCTGATCTTACTCTGTCTGGTTGTGGCTTGCCCCTCCTGCACGTCTCTGTGTCAGTACTCCTTGAAGACCAGCTCTCTCTGAGAGGTGTTTGGGTTTGGAGAGCTGTGGCACTGGGTCTGATCTCGGTCCCTGTGTCTCACGGGTTCCGGGGCAGTTCCTGGTGAGTTGTGGGGTGTGTCTTTGGCCCTCTCCCGGCTTTTCCGAGCTCCTGAGAGGGATCTTTGTCCCGGAGCTAATTTGCTATGGAGCCCTGTGGCCCAAGCTGAGGTACCCGGCCGCCTCCGGAAGTTGCAGTCCGTCAATCTCTGTGGCCCGCGGAAACCGGGTGGAATCAGTGAGCGCTGGGGCTCGTTTTGCCCCCCTCGGGGCTTTTCCGCGTTCCTGGGAGAGAAATTTTCTCCCGGAGCTGCTTGACTATGGAATCCTAGTGTCCCAGGAAAAAGTTTCCTGCCTCAGCCGCTGGCTGTTGGGATCCATTCCAGATATCTAATATCCTTTGACCCCATGGAGGTTAGGATACGACTCATGAATCCAGTATTCTTTTAAACAGAACTTTAGTAGCCTCAAGATATCATCACATATGCTTACCCAGAGAGTTGACTATAGACTTTGAGCTTGGTCCCTCCTACACCCAAGGATCCAGAGATTAAGGTGGCCATTCCATTCCCATCTCTTGTTCATGTTAGTAGTTGCTGTGTGTATTTGTTCCATTTCTTCCTCTTGCTGTGACAAAACACCTAACAAAAGCAGTATTAATTGCCCCACTACATATAGACCAGACGTAAGACTAGAGTCACGTGGACTCTACCCTTAGGAAAATGTGCCTGACTGAAGAAAGCAGAGGGAAAAGGAGAAAAGACTTACCCTTACCATGAGGTGTTGCAAGGGGTTCAGGGGCAGTAGGAGATGGTCACAGTAAGAGTTCACACCCACAGGAAATGAAGCAGCATGCATAAGAAACACCTCTACATCCCAGCTAAGCACAGAGATATTTAAGTTGTGGGAGAATCCAAGTCCCTTGAAATCCCCATTTCCCCTTATTCACTGTCATGCTTGGTAAAAGTACAGTGGATTTTTTTTAAAAGGTTTTATTTTACATATACAAGTAGTTTGTCTGAGTGTATATGAGTGCCCACGGAGGTCAAAGAGGCCTTGGGATCCTCTGAATCTGAAATTACAGATGTTTGTGAGCATCTATGTGCTGAGAATCAATCCTGAGTCCTCTACAAAAGCAGTCAGTGCTCATAACCACAGATCTGTCTCTCCAGTCACGGTCCAGTAGATTGTAAAATATACCTCAGGACATTAACTTCCGTAGTTTAGAACATAATTTCTGGCTTCAGGGGAAGGCACTGGCCATGGTTTAATCCAAATTCTGTTTCTTTGGAAAGGAGTACATGAGGCATCTCAAGGAGGAGGGACATCACATAGAACGTCAAAAGGTGATACACAAGGGAGGTGAGCTATGGGGGAGGTAAAGAATCCTTTCATCTGCTGTAGTCAAAAACTGCATTCAAGCTCATTGAGGATGACAGAGGCAAGCAGTGATGTGATGAACAGGTTGACAAGATCCTGTTAAGTATAGAAGGCTCTCCCCAGGGAGGGGAGAGGCAGAGACAGTAGCATAAATGGATCTGTTCCCATGCTCTTAAAGTTGATGGATGCTGGAAAGAAAGACTAAAAGGACTCCTTCTAAAATAACTTTACCAACTAAACTCTTGTAGAAGGAAGTTTCCTAGAGTGGACCTCATCCTTATGTCTTTCCCAAATGGCAAAGCAACAGGAGACTTGTTAAAACAAAATATAAAATACACACACACACCACTTAGCAATAAACCTATCAAGAGATACACAGAACCTATAGGAATGAAGCTATAAAACTGAACTGAAGACCTAAACCAATAGCAGAATACACTGTAACCCAGGACAGGCAGATCAATACAGAAAGTGATATGAACCATGCCAATCCTGTTTCATAACCTTAGAACTTGGCAAGAAGGTCCAAAGTGAGCACAAACTCCAGGATGGTTCTGAGAAAGCAGTTATTGCCTTGAAGATGGTCTCAGCTGCATCCTAAGATATCTGATGTCCATGGGAGAACTGAGTAATTATCTAGTCCTCAGGAGAATGTGTGAAGAAAACACCCAAGATTCATTAGCACTTCCATTAGAATTTGATACATGATGAATACTCTATTTCAGGTTAGCAACACACACTGGGTGGGGGTGTGAATAGCATGCCCAAATAGCTAGCTTGCAAACTACTTAGCACTAATTATTTTAAGTGCCAAATATTGGGGCTGGAGAGAAGACTCAGTGGTTAAGAACATGGGCTGCTCTTGCAGAGGATCTGGGTTTGATTCCAAGGACCCACACAGTAGTTCACAACTGTAACTCCAGTTCCAAAGGATTCAAGGCCTTCTCCTGGCCTATGTGGGTACTGGATACATGCAGGCAAAACACGCAGACACAAAATAAAAATAAATAAAATATTAAAACTAGCAAATTTTTCTTCGTTCTGTTCTCTATTAATTGATATAACACACAGAGAGAGACCCCTCATGATAAAACAGCTATGTAAATACAATTTGTAATTCTAATGTACAAGAATCACTACTGTCCTTGATGTATTATTCCAGGAACTGTGAGATTTTAGGGGTTGAGGTTTCACTGGAGATGTCTAGTAGATTTTCTCATTTCATGATCTTTCCACTTCCAAAACCCTGTCTTTTTTTTGAGGCAAACTCTGCCTCCCCCTGGGGTGACTAAGGTGAGAACAAAATACACAATGGACTGGAAACAGAAATTATTAGGAGTTGACAAAATATGCAAATTACTAGAGTTTTGCACAATCTTATTTTAGTAAACATGAAAATAATGAATGGAGATTTCCCTGACATATGGAGACAACTCTTCGATCTTAAGAGGAAATTAATTAGCCATAAAGAATTACCTATTAATTTGACTACACGATACATTGAAGGGTGTTTATTAAACTATACCATAATTAAACCAAAAGATAACTGAAAACAGAAAGAAAGCTTATAATACAGATTGCAAAGCATCCATCTCTTTATTATGTAAAGATCATTTATTTATAGATCTATCAATGCAGACACATACACTTTATAAAATGGATTAAAGTAACAAACAGTCAAGAAAAGGAAAACATCCACCATGGGAAATATATATCTCATAAAATATTCAGCTCTATTATTAATAGAAAATGTTGGATATGAAAGGAAGAGAAAGGGAGAAAGGATAACAATCATGGAACATAATAAACAGATGAATATTACCAAAGTACATTATATAATGTCACAAAGAATCCCCTTACTTTGTGTAACTAATGCACAGTAACAGAAAGATGTGTTACTTCAAACTGTTAAATACTTTAGCACTGTACCAGCTTTCTTGGCACAAGATGCTGACATGGATACTTACACAATGTCAGTGTTTTGATGAGCAAGTGTTGCATGATACAGTTCCTGGGAGACATAAACAAATGTCTACTCACCCCAGAGAACTAAGGAGACCACAGGAAGGATACCACCGAAGTCCAGCTTGGTGAACCAATGAGCTTTCCTGGGGTTACTTCCAGGAGCAGAAATGACTCAAAGACAGCTGCATCACCACAGCAAAATGCTGGGAACCTGGAGCATACTGCAGAGCCTGCAGGCAGCTCAACAGGTTGGAGAGTGTCCATTCCTGGTGCCTCTGTTGGTCTCTGAATTTACTGTGCATCTTCTCTCCTCTGGTCTGGGTGTTTCTCAGCTGCCTTGATACTTGTCTAGGGTGGAAGGGGGCTAGTGAATCTTGTCAGTTTCTGGAACTTCCTGAATCCTTGGAGATGAGATAGGGCTGAAGGCCCATCAGCAATCCTTTGGAAATAAATAGGAAAGGAAGAGACCAGCCCATCTGTCCCCATGATCAGTGATCATCTCTCCTGCTATTTTGGTGGTTAATTTCCAGGCTCAGCTGCATGGTGCCTCTTCTGGGGAAAACAGATGACAATTCACTTTGTGAAGAGAATCCATTGTTCCCTGAAATGCAATGCTGAAAGCCAAAATCTCCTTTGCTGTCTGTAAACGAACCTTTCAAACAAAAGCATTAAAATAAATAGACTGAGTTTCAAATAACTTCAGCGCTTAAAGAATTCTCCTTCTCTGTTCTCACATCCACAGAGGTGTCTTTATATAAGTAGGATAGTAAGGTGGCTTCTGAATACAAACTCTGGCCATTTCAGGGAGGCAGCCAGAATAGACCTCTTCACAGCCTGGCTGCCTTTTATGCACCTCATGGGCAAATGCAAAGAGCTCATCTCGCTCCTTTAATACATTTGCTCAGTCTGGGATTTTCCAACAATTAAAAAGGCAGTTAGATCGGGCTGGTTAGGCTTGCTCTTGGTGGGGGCAGGGGGCTCAAAAGTTCAAGGGTAGCTTCAGCTAAAGAAGGAATTCAAGGGCAACCTGGGCTATGTGAGGACCCCAACCCCTAACACACACACAATATCTGGATGCCCAATGTTGCTGGATCATATGGATTTGTCCATTTATTTTTCTCCTGTTGTGGGATTTTGAATTCATACCAATGTCCAAGCATCTCTGGTTCTCCCACATCTTCCCAGCACAGGAAGAAAATACAATTGGTTTCACTGTTTTTAGCCAGGTCTCACACATACATGTACATATACATGTACATGTATACCCACTTTATATGTACATATATGTGAAATCCATAAGATAAGTCTGTGGTAGTTACCTCATATTTAAACATTTTCTCCGTGCAGGAAGAAGGTGACTTCTGAAACCTGGGAAGCAAACAAGCTCCACCAGCCTGGGAAAGCTGACACTGGCAAGATTCCCCAGCTCTCAGAAGCAATGAGCACCTGCTGAGAGGAGACTCTGAGGAGCAGAGCCCTGAAGAGGAGTGTATCTCCCTGCAGGCCATGCAGAGACTGACAGTTTTGAAGCTCTCTTGAACTATCATCCATGCTGGGGTGGACTTTTTGGTAATGCAGCTATTTTGAGTCATCCCTGCCCCTTGTCAGTGACTACCAGTACTACACCAATTAAAAACTCATTAATTCATCAAGACAGACTTCCGTGTCATTATTGGTTTGTTCTATTGTGGGTTCCTTCCCTGGGTTGAATGGATCTCTCTCTCTCTCTCTCTCTCTCTCTCTCTCTCTCTCTCTCTCTCTCTCTCTCTCTCTCTCTGTGTGTGTGTGTCTGTGTGTCTGTGTGTCTGTGCATGTGTGCACATGTGTTGTGACTTCCCAGGAAAATATGACCACTTTGAACATTGTCCCAGGCTTGGAGGGATCTGGTGATATCTGATGTCCTTGATGAACACAGCTGTCTGAAGAAAACAAGTCAGAAAGGGTCCCAATCCCAATTGCATGCCCCATGGCCTTGCTGAACTCTGCAAGGTGGTGGCATGAAGGTCCCTTCTTTGCTTGTTCAGAATCAAAGCTGAGGGCCCAAGACAGTCTAGATCATTTCCAGGGCTCACAGTCCCCACTAAGAATTTCACCAACAGATAACTGAAGAAGAAATGTGAGATCATTTTCTGAAATGAGAGAAAAGCTGAAGCTTCTCTTCCTGCTATCTGCTCTCCTCCCCTCCAGGACCTTACCCTGCTCTCCTAGGAACACACTGCGGGCTCTGGAGCTCACTGTCCCTTGGTAATTGCTGTCTGGAGGCCCTGCCTGCCAAACTCTTCTGAGAAGTGATTAGGAGAGACGACATTTTGCTGGCTTCTGGGTTCAGATGTTTTATCTCAATTACATGAAACTCAGAAGAAAGAAAAGGCCCGCTCACTTCAGTTCTCCACTCTCACTGTGCTTTGGCAAGCTGCAGAAATAACAGGGAGAGAATCTAAGTCAGTTAAGGACTTTCAAAGACTCTCAATGTGACAACAAGTTCAGTCTCAGCTGCCACCAGCTCCCACTGGGAAGTGCAACTCAGCAAGGATGCTTGTGGAATTAATCTTACTCACCGGAACTCTGACTTCTCCTTCCCTTAGCTTAGGGAATGCTGTGCGGTCAGCTTTCCACCACTATAATGACATACCTGAGGTAATCAGCTTACAGAGGGAAAAGGTTTCTTGGCCCTAAAGAAGGTGGGATGTACTCATTGCTTTGCAACGTCTGTGGAAGTGCTGGATGATAAAGGCAGGAATCTTCAGTGAGAGAAAACAAAAACAAAAATAGAAACCACAAAACTGTTCACCTCAAAGCCAGGAGACCTAGGAGAAAGTATTACCCCACAAACAATACACTGCTCCACAAAGGGGACACCCCTCCAACCTGAACCACCCTGAGACACTCAAATTACATTTAATTCACTCAATTCTTTAGTACACATTAAAATCTTTTTCTTTCTTTAAAACCGAATGAGCAAAGATGATTTTGATGTGCCTTTTTCAAATATGGTACTTTATTAATTCTTTGAGAATCTTAACAATGTATTTTAACTATTCACTGCTCATTCCTCCCCAGCTCCTCCCACACCCACCCTAACACCTTCCTACTCCCCAAACCTATATGTCCTCTTTTTTCTTAACAACTCACTAATTTACACTGTTGTCCTTGTACTCCTGGGCACCCACTGGAGCAAGGTTGATCCACTAGAGAAACACACCCTTAAAGAAAACTGATTCTCCCTCCTCTATCCTACCTCTAGAAACCATCAAGTACCCATAGCTGCTCAGGTAGGTTAGGGGTGGAGGTTCATAAGCCCCTTCCCACTCCATGGTAGGATGCTGGCTGGATTGATTTGTGCAGACAGCCACTATTGCTCTGAGTTCATGCACATCAGTCTTGTCACATCCAGAAGACACCATTTCACAATGGTCATCTCCGACCTCTGGCTCTTCCAGCTTTTCTGCTCTCTCCTTCCATGATAGTCCAACTCTTGGGAGTTGGGGGTGGTGTATTGATGTCTGATATGGATGCCCAGGTTGTGGCTGAGTACCTTCTGACACTTATTCTCTACATTTTGACCAGTTGTGAGTTTCCTTGTTAATTGCCATCCACTGTGTAAAGAAACCACTCTGATGAGGACTGAGATCTGCACTTACTTATGGTCAGATATAGATGTAGAAAGGGCAGCTTGACATCATGTCCGTTTAGCAGAATAAAAATAGTAGGTTCGCCTCTAGGGCCTGTGAACCTGGCAAATGCAGGCTTTTGACTAGGTGTATTGTATCCCACCGTTCCTGTGGGATGAGGCTGAAGTCCTATCTTGATGTGTATTTTGCATGCTGCTTCCATTTGAGACCAGATAAGCTCACCCATTTCACATGCCATCTTGTTTCAGGTCTACTGAAACCACGCCCACTTCCTCTCACCACGCTTTCTGGCTCAACTTTGACTTTCTTTATTTCCAATAACTTACAAAACCTCATTGAAGTGTCATTAACCAAAACATGTATGTTGTGTATATACTGTGTACACAAAGAACTCTGATATATATGTTGAGATGAGCTGATCTGCACCAACACAGGCCAGTACATGATTTGATATCAAATGTCTGGGTTCATGATGCAAGAGATATTTTCTTGATCCAATCAGAAAGCTCTTTATCCCCACCCCCACTCTCCTACTTCTACTCCCCTCACCCAACCCCACCCCTCCCCTATACCCCCATTTACCATCTACCATCCCCTGGAACTTCAATGACTGAAGCTCAGAAACTGATGCTTTCCATTAGTGGTTGTAGAATATCTTGACAAGGTCTCACACTGTTCCTTCTGTGAACATTGGCTGCACTCCTGACATCCCCTTGGGGAGGAGAATGAAATACTTTTGCAGTCCAGGAGCATAGCAGAGTATTTGCCATTCAAAGGGGATCTCATACTACAAAGTGGATATTAGTAGCATTATGATGGAAAACTTTACATTATGCTTATTTTATCACTGGAAAAAAATTAAATTAAATCTAAAGTAAAAATGAATAAAATAAATCTAAAATTATAAATCTGTTACAACAGTTTATTTCAATAATAAATATAATATATATGGATTATAATCTCTGTACTATATTCTGGACATGGTGCTTTCCAAAATACCTTATGTTACTTAAGAAATGATATATAAAGATGTTTTCAATTATTTCTTTTAATTTTGAAATTATAATTACATCATTACCCCTTTCCTTTTCCTCTCTCCAAATACTTCCTTATCTCTTTCTCTTTTTCAAATTCATGCTTCTTCATTAATTGTTATTACATTCATATGTGTGCATCTTTATGCAGACATAATCCTAAATACACCCTGTTCAAGGTGTATGAAGTTATTTGTATGTATGTTTTCAAGGCTCGTAGTTTAATATCAGACAATCAACTGGTGTGCTCTTTCCTGGGGAAGACTGTTTCTCACACTCTCAGCATTCCTTAGTTATTTGTCTAGGGTTAAGGCCTCCTGAGCTTTCCTCTACACATGTTGGCACATCTATTATTGTCCTTGTAGCTACAGATAAGTGTAGTTCTCAACCCTCATCAAGAAAACTTCTCTTTACAGTGGAGACCACCACAAACTACAACCAATCAAAATGCAGAGTTATAGAGCCCAGTCCCAATAGATACATCTATAAAATACATCCACACCCAAGGTTCAGTGAACATTATGGAAGAGTAAATGGTGGAAAGAATGTAAGAGACAGCGGAGCAGGGAGTTTTCTGTGAGACAGTGTCTCCTGGTAACATCAGAAGCTATACCCATAATGTCTCACCAACACGACTACTACTTGAATATAAGATAAAGAGAAATATATTTTTGAGAGACTGTATTTAGAAGGCTCTTTCAACTTCCCCTTACAGAAGATATAGTGAAATAGTTAAATTCCACACAGAGGAAAAGGAAGGGCTCAGAACTCCATGTGGGTAGTGAGAATAAGATGGTTATTTGATCAATAAATGCTCACTGTGTTTAAAGATTGGAAAAAAATGCTCAGCCACAGACAGCCTGGAGTTCCTTGTCTACAAGTGAAATTTGAGCAGAACCATAGATCTGGAGGCTCTTCTAAGACATATTGTGATTGATATAGGAGGAAGCAATGAGAAATGGCCAGTTCAAGAATGCAAAAAGAGACAGATGCCCAGATGCAATATGACAATGGGACAAGGTCTTCTGCTATTTGTGAGATATGCATTGGGAATGGAGAGAATTTACAGGTTGAAAAAGAGCTCAGAGGACCTGGCCAAGCATCTCTAACAAAACTTGTTGATCTCATACCAGTGAAGAATTACATTAAAATAGTCATATTGGAATGAAGTTAGGCAGTGAAAAGACTAGAAAATAGCATGTTTATTGATCCTTGGATGCTTGCTTCCTTGTTATACATGACCCCTCTGGATTCTTTGACAAGTCATGCACCCTGATTGGGTTCAGCTCATAATGCTTTCTTGCCAGCTCTGAGTCTTTTCTACCCAATAAATGCAACAAATCAAGAGAACAATAACAATAAAGTGTAATTGGACCAATCATGAGTCAATGTCTTCTTGAAGATGAGGTCTTATTATTCCTTATTCCCAAGTTCTTCTTTGGGCTGCTGTAGATTTAGGGATACCAATGTACATCAAATATCTTACCTCTCAGGTCTCCATCTTCACTTAAGCCTTGTAGAACTTAAGTTCAACTGAGTGTAGGTAGCTTGATTAATTGTCCAGTTTGAGGGAACAGAGGATACAGATGGCTGGGGAAAATCCTAGGCAATGACTTCCTTGCTTTTCCTGCCTTAGTATCTCAGCTCTGACACCACACTAGTCAGGTACAAAAATGTGAGCCAACATCGGCTATGTTACTGATGATACCTCCTAAATACTATATGGGATACAATGAAGCTTTACAGAATTCACTTAAGTAGTTAATGGGGTTCCAGGGATGACTCACTTGGTAGAGCATTGACAACACAGGCCTGATAATCTGAGTTTGCAGCCCCAGAATCCACCTAAGGCTGGATGCATGTCTTTAACCCCAACACTTCTATAAGATGGGAGTCAGGAGACTTCCTGAAACTTGTGGGCCTATAAATCAGGCATTTGTAATGGTGAACAATAGCAGAACCTTTCTCAATCAAGGTGGAGAATAAGGTCGGAGGCTCAAGACTGGCTTCTGACTTCCACTGCATGCTGTGGCAATGTGCACCTGCGTTCAGACATTCATTCACAATCATGAACTTACACACACACACACACACACACACACACACACACACACACACACACCCCACATACCATCCACAACTGGACAATGTAGAGGGAGTGAGAGACTTTGGAACGCCCAGTCTTAAATATCATGTCTTCATCAAACCCCTCTACTCAGGAACCATTGCAGAAAAGGAGATGGAAAACTGTAAGAGCCAGAGAGGAGAAGGACATTAAGGAAAATAGTGTCTTCTAGACACAACATGAATCACACACAATGTGAACTCAGACAATAGCAACATGCGCAGGGCTCGCATAAGTTCAAACTAAGTGGGATCCCAGTGCTGAAAGGGATAGATAGAATGAACTTCCAACCCCAACCCAGAAGCTAACTTCAACTGATAACCATTTGCAAAGGAAAAATTAGTTTTCTCCACTGGAGTCTTACTGGATATATAAACCACACTTAAAGTTAAGTCTAAGTAGTAGATTGCTAAGGCAACACAAACACAATAGCTGGTTTTGCAGATTTATTTTGTCTCGTATTGCACCTGAGTGTTTTTAAAAATCTTTTAGATCTTTTGCTTATACATTATGGCTCACAATTTTGTGTTTTTATGGGATTTAGGTGTGTGTGTGTCTGTTTCTTATACTTTTTCACTCCTTTTTTAAAAATTCTGGTTTGTTTGGCTTTTTATTTGCCCATTTGTGTTCTAAAGACAGAGAAAGAAGGTAGGGAGTTGGTTTGGTGGGGAAGTGTGGATGATCTAGGAGCTGATGGGGGAAGGGAACCCATGACCACAATGTATTGTATGAGTTTTCAATAAAAGATAAACATGAACAATAAAAGTAAAGATATGGAGAATTGAAAAAGAAGAAGAAATTTATGTATTAGAGAACACCAGTCCAGAGACTTTGTGCCTTGACAATAAAGCCTCAGAGGTCGCAATATAATGGAAAAATGGATAAGAACAAACAAGAAATTGTATGACTGATCTGGTAGCTATTATGCCTGTCCCATTGGAGAGTGGCTAGTTCTACCATGTAAGGTGGATTCGAATTGGTTGAGTTTGTGCTCTACTTTGCTAGATCCTAGGTGAGGCCTAAGTCTCTTCTGCTCACAGGTTTCAGGTTTGATTCTCACTATAGATAACTTGAATACTGAATCATGGGCAACAATATCATCGTTCATGATAATCACCTCCTTTCGGGTTTCCCAGAATGCAATGCGGTTCACTCGGCATATCTCATTCAGCATCCATCATATCCTTCATTCAGCCTGTGCCTGGGGTTATGGTGAAAGTCTCTGTTGCTGTTGGGAACTGTGTAAGTCTGTATAGATAATTGGAATAGTCGTGCTTTGGAAGTCTGTGGGAGTCATAATGAAGTTTCATACTATGGTTACCATAGCAACAGAACTGAATTTATGTTGCCTAGCCATGGAGGAGCCAGGAGTAAAGTGAGTGGGGCATGAGTGAGTTTCCAGGGTATATTTGTGTAAGAATTATCTTGTTGGGCATGGTGATACACATACCTTTGACCCTAGCAGTTGGGAGTCAGAGACAGGCAGATCTCTGTGAGTTTGAGGCCAGCCTGGTCTACATAGTGAGACTGTCTCAAAAAATTAATAGCCTTGATCATGTGATGACTTGAGAGCATATGAATGTCGTAATAGTAAAATTGTATGTTTTATGTCTAAAATTCCTTGGTATAGCTACTAAAATGTCATCTATAAAAATATTTTGTAGGAGTTAGAGAGATCACTCAATAGTTAATAGTACAATTTGCTCTTTTAGAGGATCCAAGCTCAGTTCCCAGTACCTATATAAGGTGGTTCAAAACCTTCTGTAACTCAGTACTAGAGGATCAAATGCCTCAGGCATCTCAGGGTACACCCCCCCACACATACACACACACCATGCAAAATGGAAAACACAAATCTCTTAAAATATTTTGTAGAAACCTCAATGGTTCTGGAAGACACATTTTTGATTGTTGGACATACAAAGAAATATAAACTAGTTCAGAAAATTTCAAGTTCCGCCTAAGAGTCACAGAAAACATACTGTCTAATAAGTTAAGCTATCGCCATAGCTTCTTTTATTTTTTGACAAATTCTGATAGAAGCTATGTAAAATTAGGGTATTAGTAACAGTTTCATGACTGAGTTAAATTAAGCAGCTCATGTTTCGAAAATCAGTAGCTATGAAAGTTCACACAGGCAG
This sequence comes from Uromys caudimaculatus, assembly GCA_028551405.1. Classification (NCBI taxonomy): domain Eukaryota; kingdom Metazoa; phylum Chordata; class Mammalia; order Rodentia; family Muridae; genus Uromys; species Uromys caudimaculatus. The sequence continues at coordinate 26,423,766 of CM052721.1, forward strand.
AGATTAAAAACACAATTATAATTCCATAGCGTAGAGAAAATAATTTCAGGAAGAGGGAACCAAAACCTTCACTTTTGAAACCTAAAATAGTTTAAATTTGGTTTCTGTGTATTGGGGTGGGGGGGGGGAGGTCATTTTGTTCAATGAGGACCAGAAGAGGGCACCAGATTCCCTGGAACTGTAGTTACAGATGGTTGTTAGGCTGAAAGTTGAACCGGGTCCTCTGCAAGATCAGCCAGTTCTTAACAGCTGAGTCATCCCTCCAGCCCCAGATTTCTGATTCTATTTTACAACCATCCAATACTATGTCTGTGTCTGTTTCCTTAACTTTATTAGAAGATTATTTATGGAAAAAGAACGTGGGCTGTCTTGGCAAAGGTCTCAAGTACAATGGAAATGAGTTTACATGCCATTCTGTTGGTGTATGGCTTGGATATCAATTAGCTATGCTGGTTGATGGTTCTATAAGATTCTGGTATATTTGTACCATCTTTCTTCTCCTTTTTATGTTACTACAATAACAGTTCAGGTTCTCTCACATCACTCCTACTATCTCTTGTCCCTTCTCCCTTGGTTCGCCTCGGTCACCTTAGACAGCTTCACCTCTACTTTCAAGTCATATGCATATAATTTTATTTATTGATATAAAATATGGGATCCATAAATGTGGGAAATGTGAATCTGGCCTAATTTTTTACGATGAAAATCTTCCATTGTGTCAGATTTCTGGAAAACACTATAATTTTCCCCTTCTTTATGGCTGAATAATATTCCACTGTGAATATACAGCACATTTTCTTTATTTGTTGGCAGACACCTATGTCCATTTTATAATTTAGCTGTTATTGACAGTGCTTCAGTAAACATAGATGTGAAAAGACCTCTGACTCACTGAATTCTATGAGTATCTACAGTGAACTTGCACAACATGACATGAGTATTCAGTGGAAAAGTACCTTCTGGCATTATTCCTTCTAAGTTAACCTCAGTTTGGATGCAGTGCCCACAGCTCCTTCCCTTCTTATTTGTAGGTCTGAAATTCTGCTATCAGGGTCCTAACCCTTACTCTGCTGAACAAGGTCCTGACTGTGTCTTGAAAATCATTTCTAGTTTTCCAAGTCAGGGGCATGCACAGTCCTTGATGACTAAGCGTTGTTGAGGAATGAGCAATTCTGGGCAGGGCATCTTGACTCCCCTGTGTACAATTACCACACCAGATACAAGTCAGTTTAGTAAGTCTCATGAGACTCCTTCCATCTGATGCACAGGTGGAAGACTATTTGTTTAGAAAAGATCAAATTGAGGATCACCTATCTTTGCTCTTGCAGACCTACTTGAACGGGTTTCTCAGGGATATGACAACCTGGATTGGAGAAAGATTCATGTTTGTCAAAATAAAAGTTTATTGTGGCCACAGATTGTCACTGTTTTGAATGCTTACTACATATTTAAAAACTGTGATTATTCCAAAGCCAGAGCATGCTAACACACCAATAGTTTATGTTTGGAACAGAGAATGTAGGCATTTTTATGCCCCTCCCCCTCTGCTGTGCAATTACAGCTGTGGAAATAAGACAAATGTGCATGAGGCTAAACTTATGGAGGATTAATTTCTTTTTATATTTTATTTGTGAAAACAGGCTATAAAACATTTTGGGAGGGGAATAAGTAGACTGAATATTTTCACTCAATTTCTTATTTTTTTTTACATGTTTTTCTGTTAACCTTGAACAGAAAGTATGAAGTATTAACCAAAAGATATTCTTGATTTTTTGAGAGGTGGGTTAGGTGAAATGGGAAATACTATATGAAAGATACGTGAATAGGCCTGAGGATCACCTAATGTTCTACTGGTAGCCAAGCAACAGTGATTGGTAGTGTCCAGTTAAATCTACATCCATTAAGTAGCTTTACTGTTGTCTTTAAAAATACAATTAATGTCATATATTTTTAAATGCTTTATTGATGTTGTCTTTAAAAATACAAATAATGCCATATATTTTTAAATACACAGTGATGGTTTTGATGGATTGAAATTGTTTGTTGTTGTATATTGTAGTTAGATGGGTTGGAAATATTGAGAATACCCATGTTTTAATGTCAAATTACTAGACACTTGAAGGGCAACAACAGAATCTGAAACTTTTTGCAAAGGGTCATTTTGTGACTAACAATTTTCTGCCTTCTCAGAGACAGAGAAGGATCTGAGAGACAGTAAGAGAGCAAAGGGGCTCCTCAACATGGACCCCAAGGACTGTAGGTATATCTGTAGAGCCAAGAGTCTGGGGAACAGGAAATGTGGAGACTGGAGAGTTAGTAGACTTATTTGTCCACATCAGGGGTGCTCTTGAGATTCAAGTATATCTCAGCAAAGAAATGATAAAGCAGGATCCAGAAATCTCAGCCCACAGGGAGAGCCCATTAAGGGTAGATGTTTCCCAGCTGCAACATAGCACGTGCAGGGGGAGCCTTCCAAGGAAGTCTTTATCTAGGATTAGCACATATCTGTACCTCTTCACTGCCTCTTTGACCCTCCTTTGCCAAGCGACCCTGGTGTTTCGAATGTGCTGTCATCAGCTCTGCCAGCTGTCACAGCTCTGTAGCCTCTGGAGTTGTGATGACAACTGCTGAGCTTTGGAGGACTAAGCAAGCTTATTGAGTCAGTTTCAGACCATTGCCTGGAGTCTCACTACAATTTTAACCCCTACATTTAGAGATGGTGCTTGGGGTTTACCAAACTCTAAAGGGAGTTTAGAAGAAAATTGACTTTATGAACAATTACACAGTGTAATTACATCTCGAGTCAGCTCTACATTGGGCCAGTATGATCCCAGTCCCTATGGAGAGGACACTTGCCTGATATTCTAATGCACATTAAATAATGCTTTGTGAAGGGGCATTTATTTGGACCAGGCTCCCTGTACTGAACCCAGTTGAGCAAACCAATATTAAGTTTAATCACAGTCCATGAAATTTGGTTGATTGCAGGGGTCCTGTAAGTCAGTTAACTAATTAAACTGTGGCCAGCTGACTGGCCAGTTGAATCAACTGCAGCCAATTAGATTGCTCTCTCTGCCCTACTTTGGGATTTTTGTAATACTCTCTGACATTTGTAGTTGAGTTGTCAGAGTCCATTCTGCTTCTGGGAGCTGCCAGCTTTGTGAATCCTGTCTCACTCTATTTTGCTTTGCTTTGGTACAATATGTTATACTAAATCCAGTCAGCCTAAGGAATTTTCTTCAGAAGAGAATTGCTGTAGTCTTCGAGATTGACACTGAGCTCCATGGAAGCAGAGGCAGGTCATGGAGGAATGCTGCTTACTGGCCTGCTCCCCATGGCTTACTCAGAGTGCTTTCCAATATAACCCAAGACCACCTGTTCAGATGTGGCACCACCCACATTAGGATCTACTAGAGAAGAAAGGATCAACTTCCCACTTCCTGACACAATGGGAAACCATGGTATGTATGCTTACATCAGCAAACAGGAGCCCTTAAATTACTAGTCAAAAAATAAAGATGTTTATAGAATTTGAACTCTCTGACTCTTGGAGGTCTTCTCTTAAATTATTCTAAATATTTTGGCTAAAATCTTATATCCAGAAGAGTAGCATTTGTGACTGATATGTAGATGATGGTTAAATAAATGGTTTGTTTTGTCTTGTTTTTGTTTTTTTTTTTTTTTGTTTTGTTTTGTTTTTATGGGGCTGGAGAGATGGCTTGTCAGTTAACAGCATGTACTCTTCTTGCAGAGGAACTAGTTTTGGTTCCCAGCATTCAAACTGTGCTGGTGACACCTACCTGTAACTCCAGTTCCAGGGATCTGCCACCCTCTGGTGGCCTCAGTGGATACTGCACTCATGTGCACAAACTGACATATACACATAAACAATTTAGAAGTTTTAAAAATCTTTTAAGAATAAATAAATATATTTATTGTCTAAGTTAGTGTTTTATTGCTGTGAAGAGACACCATGACCAAAAGGGCGTCATTTAAATGGGTCTGGCTTACAGTTTCAGAGGTTTAGTCCATTATCATCATGGTGGGAAGAATGGCAGCACCCAGGCTGATATGGTGTAGGAGGAAATGAGAGTTCTACATCTTGATTCAAAGGGACCCAGAAGAAGACTGCCCTTTTCAGGCAGCCAGAAGGAAACTATGTCCCATACTGGGTGTGGCTTGAGCTTATATACGAGACCTCAAAACCCACCTCCACAGTGACACACTTCCTCCAACAAGCCCACACCTACTTCAACAAGGCCATACCTCCTAATAGTGCCACTCCTTATGAGTCAAGCATTCAAACACATAAGTCTATGGAGGTCATATCTATTCTAATCACTACATTTTTCTTCAGTATAGTCTGTGGTACCTTTTCCAGTGTTAAATATTGTCAAGGATGGAGACTTACCCTCCTCTGCCCAGTGAGATGGGATTGTGATGAATTACACAGAGGATAACCAAGTCCTTTATCTGGAGGGAACTTTCTGTGTAGCCACATAACTCTGACCGGAGGGAAGGGAATCCCACCAATTGGCTGAACTTTCAGACAGTGAGCACAGTCATCAGTACCTGGACCATGAGTCATCTGGAAGTCTCTGGATGCTCCTGTGTCACACACAGCACCTTGCAGATCTCATTCCATGCTGATCTGTCCATCACTGAGTAAAGTCTGCAGCATCTGCAGCATGGATCACCATGGGCTACAAGGAATATCTTTGGAAGCACCTCGTGTCGTACACAGCACATCAGATGGTTGAAAAGGACTCATTCAACAACCACTGTCCAATCTGTTTTGTAATCTTCTTGTCAGCCATGACTATCCTCATCTCTGTTCTGTGAGAAGGCTGCATGGTATGGGAGAGTTGTCCCTGAGTTCATCAGATGCCACATCATTCTCACAGAAAGAACCAAGTGTTGGGAGTGAGAGATAACTCCTGTAGGTGGCAGGCCTTCCTCTCAAAAAGTTCAGTGATATGTTGGCGTCAAGCTGTAACTATGAAAGACAGGAAAGTTATGACAGGATTGATAACATGCCCCAGGGATCACAAGGAATAGAAACTTCAGGAGGCAGAAAACAAAGATGGAAAATGAATTGACTGTAGATATCATATCTACTGAGCCAAGACTTTCTGCACAATTGGCAGAGAATTATTAAACAGGCACCACACAGACCTTAGAGACTAATGGAGAGGACCTGCTAGTGCAGGTGACCCAGATCAAGACCATTGTTCTAGCAAAAGAACCTGATGCCTTCTCTTCTTAGCAAGGCAGGAGATTCTAAAAGGAAGCAGTTAGTGTACTCATATCTCCCAACTTCCTTTAAAATAAGATTTGTTACTTTTAAAATATTTTTAAAAATTTTATCTATATGGGTATTTTGCCTGAATGTATGCATTCATGTGTACACAGTACATAGAGAGGCCAGAAGAGGGCGTCAGATCCCCTGGAGTTGGAGTTAAGATGGTTGTGGGCTGCCATCTGAGTGGTGAGAATCAAACCCAGGTCCTCTACAAGAGAAGCCAGTGCTCTAAACCACTGAGTCATCTGTGAAGCCATGTTTTATTTTATTTTTAATTACATGTATGTGCAGGTGTCTCTGTGTGAATGTATACACGTGTGTGCAATTGTACATGGAAGCCACAAGAGGGCGTTGGACCTCCTGGAGTCACAGGTGGATGTGAGCTGCCAACATGGCTGCTAGGAATTGAACTCAGATCTAGAAAAGCAGCAATCACTCTTAGCCACTGAACCATCTCTCCAGCCTCCATCTCTCAACTTTTAAGATGAAAGATTATAGTGTCAAAGAAGTCACCAAGAAGGATTCTATGCCCATTAGTGGGATGTGCTAGGGGTTTGGTGCCACATTGCAAGAAAGTGTTTAATACTGGAATGAGTATTATGATGGGGTGAGTGAGGTTTGAGAATTAGGAGTCAGTGAAGACAGACCTCCCTGGAGGACACTTTGCCCTGAGCTAGAAGCCTGTGCTAGTCCCATTGGGGTCCCACCTAACATTCTCTATTCTCTCTCTCTCTCTCTCTCTCTCTCTCTCTCTCTCTCTCTCTCTCCCTCTCTCTCCCTCCCTCTCTCTCTCTCTCTCTCCCCTCCCTCCTTCCCTCCCTCCCTCCCTCCTTCCCTCCCTCCCTCCCTCATTTTAGGTGCTTACCTTCATTGTCACCAGTGAGCCTGGAAGTTCTCTGAGGAAAGTGATATGCTCTGCTCCTTTCTTGACATATTACAGTAGATCATCTTGTTATACAGTGTCATGGTCAATCAAAACTGACGGTCTGAAATCACCTAGGAGACACACAAACCTTCAACATCTCTTAAACTACATTTATGAATTTAAAAATTAGAAATCCCTTCTCCCAGACATCCTGACTCCATTGCTCTGAAGCACAGTCTGGATGTTGTTCTAGTCATTGCCTTCTGTGACTGGATTGGGCAGCTGAGGAAGCATCTAGTCCAGTGGCTCTCAACCTGTGGGTTGTAACCCCTTTGGGTGCTGCCAAACAACCTTGTCACAGAGGTCACATATCAGATATCCTGAATATCATATATTTACATGAAAACCCATAACAGTTGCAAAATTACAGTTTAGGAGTCACCAGAACATGAGGACTGTATAAATGGGTCACAGAATTAGGAAGGTTGAGAACCACTGCTCTAGGGTTTATTCACCTGTGGCAGAAACTCCAGCGTGGTCACACTTTCCACTTACTCCTTAATAGCTGGGATTTTACTTTCCTCTTGAAAACACCATCTATTTCCCAGTGAGCTCCTTGAAGCTGGGGAGAGCTCATTTGTTAACGTTGACCCTGGAAATGTCAGTAGAAATTGCAGAAAGTCTCTTTAAGTGATTGTCCCAGCTGTCACAGTCCTTTGTCAATCTGCTCCTTAATTTAGAGTTGTGTATGTGATATGAGGTGGGAAGCAGTCTTTTTGTGACCATTTCAAGGTAAGCTCTACAGTACAAAGTCAACAGAGCCAACAGCACAAAGGACCTCGGGCTCTGCTGCAATACACATCCCAGGAACGGCTCCACAGAGTCAGGGTCTCAGCTCACAGTCCCGCATGGTTGTATGAAGCATACATAATGAATGGTAAATGCTTCATTTCTATTAGATTGTGAGTTCTCAGTTTTTAAAGTTGTTTACTTCCTTTATTGTCTGGCACACACTGTTAGGAAGTAGGCACACTGTACTGATCTGTTGACTGATTTAGTTAAGGCATGGAAGAAATATTGAGTCCACTCTAATAGGTCTCAAAGTTTGCTATTGGTTGCAGAAGGCTTGAGGCAGCCTCACTGTGTGGAGTTGGATCCCTCCTGTCCATGAAGGATCCAGCACAACACATTGATTCTTAAGATTCACATAATTATTTTTTACCAATTAATCTCTTATTTTAGTTCTACACATTAATATCTTACAGAAACAAAGAGATCATATATTAACCTGCAGTTACATGCCTTCTGATTCCTTCCAGTGTAGAGGTCTAAATTTTTACACAAATGTAGCCAGCACGCAATAATTTCTGGTGTAAACTAACATTGTTTGATCCTCAGACATGTTTACATACAATCTTACATATGCCATTTAACTCTCTGTAAGCTTACCATAACCTTAGCAATACAGCAAAATGTATCCATTTCTTAGTCAGCTGACTTTTTAAAAAATTGTATAAATAGAATTGCTAGAATGTCTGTTTAAGAGTCGCTTTATTTATTCATCTGTTCATTCTGAGTATTTTCTTGGACATGTGCTACTCAAAGTGATGTCAAAACTATCTGTTATAGAAGTCTGGTTAATCTAAGCAGTTCTTCAAAATGACCACGAATATATGATGCTACTATACGAAGATCATGCAGATTTAAAAATAGTAGGAACAGTTATATATATATATATTATACATACACACACACACACACACACACACACACACACACACACACATATATATATATATATATATATATATATATATATATATATAAAACGCTTTTTAAAATTCCATCACTGTTGGAATCTAGAGATTTCAAGAAACTATGTATCTTGCAACTTGTGAAATTATCTTGTTTGTAATATATTTATATGTTAGGGGTTTTGTAAATTATAAAGCCATGGGAACAGAATATATTTGCACTAGTTTCTTTCTGCATCTTTACTTTGCATTTTTATTCCAGTGACAATTTTTTCAGACATATACAGATAAAAATAGTAACAAGGCATTTCATTTCTGCTTGAAAAATAGTTCATACATGCTTTCTCAATATAAATTTAAATTTCAAATAGTTGCTTATCATATTATGAAAAGCCTACAAATCATTAACAAACATAATTAAAGCAAATGTGAGTAAGTTTCTGGTTAGTGCAGTTAATACCAAGGGTTCTGTCCTGATCCTGCTGATGTACGGCTGCTCTATTGGACACAGTCCTCTAATCCTGAGTCACTGTAAGTAATAGTTTCTGTGTGTTCTTAGCTCTTTGCCAATACTGTACTCTGCAGCTCCCACAAGAAAGAGAGGTGTTGTTTGATTTTTAGAATGGAGCCCTCATTGAGTCAAAATATAATTGATGAAAAGCAGCATTTATGATTTTATTTCTTAAACATCTGAAAACTACAATAAGCCTATTCTAACTTGTTAGAAAATTAAATAATGCCCCTAATAGTTTTTACTGGTTTAATACTTTTTACTGGTTTGTCTCACTTCCAACTTATTATTTTATGATGATTTAAAGTAACATATTAGCTTCCTTAGTTTAAAACAAACAACAGTGCTTTGGCCTAGTCTAATCTTTAGTTCCATTACATTCAGTCTGTCTTTTGAAAAGTTTATCTTTTACAGCTCTGCCTCTTTGAAATGTCTCTGGAATAGACTGTGGTTCTGATGAACTTTATACAGTGGGTTTGAATTACTCTCACTTTTTACTGGTCCATTTTACCCATCTTAGAATTGTTAATTCTCTTAATTGCTATTTTTAGGTCATTTCAGGTATTTCACTTGCTAGGCTAGATTTAAACCTTAAGATCTACCCAATATTTTCACTTTACTGTATTAAAAAAGCAAACACTAAGACCGATTGATGGCTGTCTACTCTCAGCATGCTGTCATTCATGTGAACATCTTGTCTTGTTTTCCTCACTAAAGAGAGTAAGAGTATGCTCAGAACACACTGTAGTCTATTAACACGCTGTGCCCCTCTCCACAGTCAGAGGGTTCTCACTGCTGAGGAACAGCAGGTAGTTCTAGAGGGGAAACTTCCTGTCTCTAGGTAACAGACATGTAGCAGTCATACCCTGTCCGTTACCAATGCTGAGGAAAGTCCAGCCAACCAGGTGGCATGCTTCACCCTGAGAAGCCTGGTTGGTGAAAGCTATCTAAACTTTAAAGCTATCTATAGCCCCACATTAAGATGCACCGCTAGGCCTCCTCAGGAATTCCTTTCTGATAATTTCTTAACAGCTAATCTTAAAGTGTCTTTTTCTAGGGTAATTTATTTAATGTTAGCCTGAGTTGGGAGTTCTTTTAAGTGTTATTGTCAACTCTATAAATTTTTTTCTGAGTAAATCTTGTTCCTTTAGTTTTCTTTATAATGTACTTCTTTTTTTGGTGGGAGGGGGATTATTTTGTTTTGAAATAATCCCAACACTGTAGCCTAGACTGGCCTGCGTTGCAGCAATCCTCCTATTTCAGCAGCCTGAATAACAGGATTACATGAGTGAGCCACCATGCCCAGATTGTGGCTCTCTTAAATATGAGCTTCTTAGACTACTAAGAGGTACTCTTCTTGTAAAGTAGAAGGCTAGAGTAGTCTACTGCCTCCTGAGTTCCAATGGTCAAGTAGGTGAATTCATATGTGTCAACTCCAAGACACAGCAGCGTGCACACCTAAACTTCTGACAGGTGTGTCTTATCCCGTGACATTTGAATTAACTGCTACTCCTATTAGCATCTCTATGTGTTCACATAATCTACAAAAAACTTGCCCAGTTTGTGATTTATGTGTCCCTCTATGTATCTGAGGTGGTAGCAACAGTAGTAGCTGCAATAGTAGCTAAAATAGTCCTTGGGCATTAATTTTGTGTAAAAAAAAAAAAAAAAAAAAAAAGATAAAACCTAAATGCAGAAGCAAGTGTGATAATACCTTAAGGGAAGCAAAGGAGCCAGAAGTAAAATAAAAGTGAATGACATTCAAAGATTCTAAATTCCTGGAGCCAAGTCTGAAACAAAAGAGCTGAGTCACTAAAAAATCAGTTGCTAAAAGGTTAGCAGTTCCCAGTATCTCAGTGTTGAAGACGTTCGAACAGTGGCTGTCTTTCATATGGCAATGTTTTGGGGCCAGGATGAACCATTTCCAGTGTTTTGTTTTTGAAGGTGTTCTAGGTTTTAAAAGTTCTTGCTGTCCTTGGGGTGTTTAGCTTAGTGGTAAGTATATCACTAGCTCCGGAAGTGCCTGGTTGTTAACCCTCAGCTTCAAAGATAATGTCTTCAGTGTTTGGTGGAGGAGGGCAGAACTCTTCATGGGAAAGATCTTCTGGAACAGTGATTCCGCCTGTTTGACTGCATGCTCATTCCCCAGTCCACAGTCAGGCCCAGAGCAGATGTACACATTGGAAGGTAAGCCACAGTATGAGCTTTGGCTCACGCCTGAGGAATCTCTCATATTAAAATAAAAAGCCCACAAGAGTCTTGGTTTTCTGAGTTCTTCTTTTTCTGCTTCTGCTTCTGCAAAAGGAATGAACAACTGTTTCACCACAGGTTCCAAATCCTCTCTGGCTGTTTTTGAAGAGAAACAGGTCAGATGGACCAGATAGCTGTCCTTCATGCACGTTATGGTTGATGAACATAATTTCATGACCCGAACAGAACCGGTTCCTGGCTCCAGAGGAGGCACTACCAAAATGGAAATCTGCTGGTCTGAATCCGTGTTCAGGATGGACTGATCTGTGATGAGCACTGCCCTTGAGATCTGCTTATATTGCACGTTTGAACACGTTTCCTTAGAAAGGTAACTGTCCTCCACAATAAAGTAGTTGGCACTTATTCTCTGACCAAAGTCATCTATGATTCCTTTACATCTTCCAGAGTCTTTGTCAACTACAAAGCATTGTACTTTATGGCGAAGAC
>CM052721.1:26435394-26461798 GCA_028551405.1 Uromys caudimaculatus
TTCAGGATGGACTGATCTGTGATGAGCACTGCCCTTGAGATCTGCTTATATTGCACGTTTGAACACGTTTCCTTAGAAAGGTAACTGTCCTCCACAATAAAGTAGTTGGCACTTATTCTCTGACCAAAGTCATCTATGATTCCTTTACATCTTCCAGAGTCTTTGTCAACTACAAAGCATTGTACTTTATGGCGAAGACAATAGACTCCACCAAAAACTGCACACATCCTGCAGAAACACTGGGGAATTTCTCCTTGGCCATATAAAGGAAATATAAAGGGAGTGTTGCCAAACCGTCCAAGACACTGAAGGAAGTTTTTTGTTGCTTGAAGGCCATCTAATGTAGTGCAGGATGATTCTGATGTCATCGTAATTGAGTGGAGTATGAAATGTTGGAGGTTAGGTGTTAGTTTTTTAGTTTTTAAGTAGTCAGAAAATGAACATTGTTTAACATCAGAATGTTGTTCATAGTCTAAACAGAATGTAAGAAACTTCATTAGCATTCTCTTTTCAACCATAGTGAGCTCTTTACTAGTAAAGACATCTGCTCTGGAGCAAGGCACCTGTTCTATCTTCCCGTCCCGAAATGCAAGGATCCTAGTGACATTCTTAAATTCTGCATAACGACTAACATTTGATTTGATTAGAAGAACAATCAGTGACCCTTGAGAATACAGTGGCTTTGATACCAAGTTAATATCAAATCTCCGGCTCTCCTTAATCATTTGAGAGTAAGTAATCCTATTTCTCTTTGGTTGTCCAATGTTGTCTTCTACAACAAGTTTGGGTTCACCTTTATCTCCATCTGAAACTGTGTGCATATCTGTTTCATTTCCACAGTACTTTTCTTTCTCCAGTGAGTCCTTAGCATCAGCTGAGGGCAGTGAAAGCTCTCTATCACTTCCCTCTGTATGTCTAGAAGGCACCTCGTAGCTTGTAAAATTTGCTGAGTGCCTTTCTTTGGGCAAGTTTGCAGAATCCAGAGAGTCAGCTGGAGTAGCAGATGCCTCTGGGGAGGGACTTTTCTGCAGAGCATCGGTCTCTTGCATGCTGTCCTCCACATCTTGACTAGCATAACAGAAGACTTCTGTGTGCTGAATAGTTTCATCCTTCTTGCAAAGAGTGATGATGGCTTCTTCTGTTTCATGGATCAGGTCTTGCCATGTGGCAGTCATGATTTCTTCGCTGTCATGGTTCTGTTGATAGTCCTTCAGCCAGGACAGCAAACCTGTAAAGCTGAAACTCGCCCAGTTCCCTCCATAGTAACTTCTTGAGTCAGCATGCAGAACTCTCTGTCCACTTCTTGAACATGCAGCTGCCAGGATGGACTCGGGCAAGCCTGTCCCTATGATAACCACATCAAACTCTGTGGGAAGCTTGTCTGCCATCCTAGGGGCTGAAGCTTCAGGCCACAGCTGACGAAAGAACACCGTATGGCTCTGGGTTGAGGGCTCTTCTGAGGAACTGATGCTGTAATAAAATCTCTGCTTGTGATGTTCATTCAGAAACACTGAGTCTATAAGTTCTAAGCTTTTAACTGTTACAATGTTAAGCATCAAAAAAAAAAAAAGTCAGTAGCATGGAAAACACGATAACGTGCATGTAATCATATCTGAGAATACTCAAACGGATGTGTCGTTTTCATTTCTGCATTTCACCTTAGCTGTAAATGTTACCATGCATCACATATGCATGTGTGACTGGAACTCTTCTCAAAGAGGCTGCCGCTAAACCCGTCCCACGGGCAGCCCACGGCATCCCACACCCAGCCTTTCCGCAGACACTACACGAAAGTGAAGGTGACTCCGAACAGGGATGCCAGCAGGTCGCCCAGGCTGAGGTTGACCAGGAAGAGGTGGGTGGGCGTGCGCAGTCCCGGGAACTTGGAGTAGAGAAGCAGCACCAGCAGGTTGCCGCCGACGCCCAGCAGCGCGAGGCAAGCGAGCAGCAGCGCCAGGCGCTCGTACGCGGTGGGGCTGAAGAGAGGCGCGGGGCTCCGCGTGCCCGCCGGTGCTACGCCCTCGGCGCCCGCCCCGTCCTCCCAGTAGCCCTGGTCGCCGCTATGATTTCCTGAGTACATGGCTCGACGCTGGCGCGCCGTGAGGGAGAGAGCTCGGTGAGCCGGGCGGCCCGCGCTGAGGGGAACGGGGAGGAGCTCAGGCCATTGTCCACATAATTTTTTTAACCAAGCTTTCATCTTTGATCAGGACCATTCCTTTCAAAAATCCTGTGAAAAAGGAGCAGAATTCAGCACTTTGTGTTTTATATCCTTCCCTTGTCTTGTCTCGTATTTCCATAAAAGGATGGCCCAGTCCAATTTGCAGAAGGAAATTGAAAACGCATCTCCCTGACCTCAGGGCATGATGGTCGTGAGCTGTAGAGAATGTTCAGCTAATGGAGGAAGCAGGAGGAGATTAATGGGTCTCCGAGACAGAACGTCCACACCAGTTCAGATGGCATCTCGCAGAGTGTGTGAATTGGTGCTAGCTGTGTCCATCTGCACAAAAAGTATCGGAAGATCTTGACATTTCTTCAACTGAACGTTGGCTGAGAGGAGAGCGATAGTTTGAGGGTCCATCATGCCTTCTTGCCAATTGAGGCAATTTACCATGTTTTGGAGAAATGGCAGAGGAAGAGGTAAAAATGCACCTACCATTTTACACATAGTAAAGTGGCTCTGGTATCGGAGAGCATATGGGAACCCAAACAGAGAGCATGTGCCCAGATGAATAAATGGGGTTTGTCCTTCAGCTCCAGGATTCAGGGCTTGGCATCCTCTGAGAATCAGAGGAAGAAAGAAATTGGGTGGGAATTCTCTACCCTATCCACGCCTCCTTCAGCCACACATAGGCAGGGAGGATGGGACATCCATGATTCCCGAGGAGAGAAGAGATCACCTGCATCACAGTTGCTCTCTGAGGTGCAAATATCTAAGGGAAGGGGTTTGAGATGTTTGGCCAAACAAATTATTCTAAATAATTTGGAAAACAACAAAACTCAAGCTGTAGGGCTGGAGAGATGGCCCAGTGGCTAAGAGCACTGGGTGCTCTTTCAGAGACCCCAGTTTCATTTCCACGTGATGGTCCACAACAATCTGCACTGAACAACCATCAGAAACTCCAGTTCCACAAGAGCTGATGCCCTCTTCTGGTCTCCTTGGGTACTGCATGCACAAGGTGCACCGGCATACATTCAGGCAAACCACTCATACACACGGAACAAACAAACAGAGAAATCTCGAATTAATCCTATGAACTTCTCTGGGAATAATGCTGAAAATGCAAAAGTGATTATACAGGAAAATACATTGACTTGTGCACCCGTTTGTATTAAATGTGAATATGTTTATTTGCTCTGGGAGAGGCACAGTGTTTAACTGCCGAGGCATCAACTTGGATGAGGAAGAAATCCATTTGTAGATTATAAATATATTTATAAATGAATGGAATATTGGTAGTATTCACACTCTCCATCTATATTTCCTCTGAAGGCAAATGATTAAAACATGTCACTCAAAATTTAGGACAGTGTAAGAGGCAAGGGACAAGAGTCAAATGGACCAAAAAAAAAAAAAAAAAGACTCAATGTCTCACGTTAACAGAGGAGGTAACTTCTAATTCCTGTGACCATGAGAAAGGCTGGTGGTGGTTATCTTAGCATCTCAGATGATGTGACACAATAGTGGGTGGATTGTTTTAGCATCTTTCAGAAACTGCTAGAAGTCGTTGAGTGAATACTTGTACTTTTCCTTCTATTTCATTTATATTTCAAAGCCCCAGCCTGGGTGATTTTGAGGTTTTTGTATACACACACACACACACACACACACACACACACACACACACACACACACGGAGAAAAAGAAAGAGAGACAGAGACAGACAAAGAGACATTGAAAGAGATACACAGAGACACACAGAGAGATGGTTTTCCTTGTATGTGTGTATTACTATAAATCAAAACAACAGACACCAAATTCAGATAATTTAGAGGAAAACAGAAAATCAGGGTACCTGGTAATACCTCACTCACGTGTCCCAGCATTAGCAGAGTCTCTTCACGTAGAACCATAGACTGGGCCTGATTCAGGCTTCTCTAAATCACTGTGCCTGTGTAGACACAGCTGCTCTGGCTCCCACTGCAAGTTACTTATGTGAAAACACAGTGGCTTTGCAGTGTAGTTAAGAGTTTAAAAGTGAGAATAGGGCATTGAATCTTGGCTCTTAGAACAATGTCCAGCAAATATTTGTGATCAAATTTCCTCCATGTTCCATAGCAATATGGTCCACCAACCCCTACCTTGTGTCATCCCTGAGAAATCTGAACATAGAAGACAGGCTAAAACCCTTCACTTTATTTAGGTTACTGTCTTGTGTGGCCTTGATGATAAACTTGACACAACCTAGAGTCATCTCATAGGAAAGCCTCAGTTGAGACAGTTCCTTGCTCATGTGTCTTGTGAACATTTCTGTGTGGGACTGTGTCTGTTGTTAATTGAGTCAGGAGAGCTCAGGCTCACTGTTGGTGGAACCATTCCTTAGGCAGGTGTTCCTGGGCTGCATAAGAAAGCCAGCTAAGGATGAGCCTGTGTGTGAGCCAGTGAGCAGCCTCTGTGGTTTCTGCCTCCAGGTTCTTGCTTGAGTTCCTTCTCTGGCTTCTCTCAGTGATGGACTGTGATCTAGAAGTATAAGACAAATAAATCCTTTTCTGTGCTAAGCTACTTTTGGTCATGGTCTTTGTCACAGAAATAGAATCAAACTAGAACAGTGACCCCAAGAGGCAATGCCAGATCTGTGGAAACCATAGGAGAAATTCCATTAGTGGTGTGAAATAAAAGTCTGGCTTTCAATCACAATTTGTTTTCTAAGCCACTAATCCATCACTCCCATTGCTCTCTGAGCCCCAGTCCATGCTTATTATGTTTTAGTAGAACAATAAACACTCACATTTTAGAGGTCTGCAAGGTGCCGTGCTAGAATACTTACTCAGCCCTGGCTAGGTTAGCAACATTCACAAATGTAACCACAAAATCATGAAGACACACAAAATCTTGTAATGACCCTGGAAATTGAAACTTGTTCTTCTCACAGATCCTGTTCCAGTTGGGTATGGTTAGTGGAACACAAAATGCATTTAGATTTTGTTTGGATTCCATGCATATTTTCAAAATCTTAAGCAAAGAGAAAGCCTAGGCTTAGAGAGACAGCTTGCTCTTATCACATTTCTCAGAATGGCCGCTTACTGTTTTGAGAGTGCTCTGAAGCTACATTTTCAGGCTCCTAATCTCTGTGCCCATGAGTGTGTAGGTAGGAAACTGAAACTTTCCCAGGCTAGGAATCCAGAAATAAAAGTGTTGCGCCCAAAGTTAACAGAAAGGACCCAGATTGGCTAAGAGCCAGAATTTCAACCAATCAGCATAGACACTACATGTTCTTAGTTCCTATGTCAGCAACAGGTATAGAGGAATTTTAACCCAGCAACATGTCTGCTTTGATCACATCCAAAGACCTAGATCTGTGTGATCTGCCTGTAACGCAGACTTGCCACACACCTTTAATCCCTCTGGATGGAATACAAACATGTCCTTAGTATATACCTTTAAGGTAAAATTAGTTTGTAAAAGGTAGCGACTGTGATTGAAAGTGACATCTAATTGAGGGGCAGACAAAGTGATGAATCAGAGAAAGATTTGACAGAATGAGAAAGAGGTAATATACACTCAACTCCCAGGAGACCAGCACAGGAAAGAAAGGCTATTCGAGAGCAGCACAGGGAGAATGAGACAGTTGAGAGTCAATGCAGTGAGTGCAGTGCTGTGGGGTTGAATTTGTGCATGAGTTCATACAGTTCAGTGCAGGTCTACAGAGGCAGTCGAAGCCAGAGAATAAGGAGCCAGAACATTAGAACAAATTGCCAGTGACCAAGCAGAGCAATTCAATGAGAAGCTGAGGGAAGCCAGATTGAATCAATCAGATTGGAGAGGAGTTTGAGCCAGAACAGCTGAGTTAAACCAGGCAGCCAGAGTTCTCAAAGAACCAGAAGAAAGGGTAAACTTATTCCACAGTAAGCCTCTAGGACTACAATTACGTCTGGTGAATAAAAGATACATTTACAAACAGAATTCACTTTAATTCCTCTGTGAATTAAATTTCACATTATAGCAGGGAGAAGTCGTGCCTAGCAAGTACGTTCTTTTAGTCTGTTTATATTATGCACCTCTGGGCCAAGGAACAGCTTCTGTGTCACCTGAGACACTCTTTGTGCTGGCATCTGAAGAGGAGACAGTGCCAAGGCAAGGCTTGGAGCATCTTCATTTCTTCATCCTCCTGGCTGCATCCTTCATCAGGATCCAACTCCACTGCCAGGGCTGATGAGCTGCCCAGAAACATTGCACTTGGTGCTTCGAGTCCTGTGCATGTTGGCAGCTGCCACACTGTCCTACCTGCTACAACCTGTGAGTCCTCCTGGAATGGTCAAAAGCAGACTTTCCCCTCCAAGCTGGCTTCTTTTCAAAGCCAGTTAGCGATGCTGACCAAGTCTGCAGGCTCAGTGAAATTTCAGACTTCATTGCATGAAGATCTCAAGTCTTCCCTCCCTCCATCCTTCCTTTCACCCCCTCCCACACACACTCAGATGCTGCCAAAGACCTGGATCCTTCCTGACTCCCAGAGCATGGTCTCCAGTCAATTACTTCCATTCGTCAATGATAATATCACACTGGTGCAAACACATCCATGGCATAGTGGTACATGAAAGGCAATGCTGACAGGATCTAGGTCCTTTCATTGACTTTGTAAAGTGGAGTTTGGGGTTTTCTTGGCTGATGCAAGATGAGTCCTTATCTTCCAGAAATTAATATCTCATCTTCTCACTCAAAATATGCAATGTGAAAGCCAAGAACCCTTTAGTCAGGTTGACTCCAGCCCCCACAGCTTTATATAGCAAGCCTACATAATGTGAAGTAGAAAATAGGATCCAGGGCACAGGATCAGGAAGGGTACTCTATGCACAGTGAGTTTTTCTTACAGGAGGATCTGCTGCAGTCTAATCCAGGAGGCCATCAGTTGGAGAGATGGAGGGGGGTGGTCATCAAAAGAGGTCCTTAGCTCCAGAATGAGGCTGAGTGGGGTGAGGTCTGGACAGGTCTGCATTGTCACAGGAGTAAGAAATGCATAATCAAATTTTCACAAGGAAGAAGGGAAGGGAAGGCACATGGCAGGGTGTCTCTATTTTTAGTCTCTATATATCTATACCACTGTTCAACCTGTCTATCTTCTAATTTAACATGGGTGGTTTGGGGGGGGATAGGGTTCTGATAATGGTATTATGTGGAAAATATAAAATTTTGGTGTAGTCTTCCTTCCTGCTTCTGATATCTCTGTGTTTCTGTGTCTCTATCTCTCTGTGTCTCTGTTTCTCTGTGTAGCTCTGTCTGTCTCTGTGTCTGTCTGTCTTTATGTCTCTCTTTGTTTCTTTCTATCTCTGCCCCCCTCTCTCACACACACACATGCATACATGAGCATGCGTGCGTGCACACGCACATACACACATTTCCTCTTATTTTTTATTCCCCAAGAGTACACACATATCTTAGGGGGAATGATCACACCAGCCTGCTGTAGGAATAAGAACCAAGCATCCCTGGCTTCTCTTCTCCATGAGTCCAAAGGATATAATTTGACTGAACTCTCAGACTCGAACACAGACAGGGAGGCACTGGGACTCTCGAGTCATTTCTTGTGGTTGAAAGAATTGGAACACAACTCTAGAATTTAGCAAAATGCTGCATCTCATTAAATAAGAATTAATAAGGAGTTTTACAGGTCCCTCAGGGGCATGTGACAAGTGGAATGCTTCTAATGAGTTTAATTGGGGTTGTATATAGGATACACTGGCAATGGGAGGCAAGGCAGTTTTGAATGTGACCTGGTGGTAGGGAGGAGCAGGTACAAGTAACTAGGAAGTCCATCTCTCCTCAGTGGGTGTGGCTCAGCCTAGTTCTTTCCTGTGAGCCTAGATATCTTCCCTTTAACAGTAGCTTAATAACAGCCATTTCTTTCCCAGCTGTTGCTAGGGATGGAGATGTAACCGCTGTAAAGATTTTACCATACACTGCTAAGAACACAGCAGACCTTAGATAAATTACAGCTGTCGCTACAAACTGTTACATTATCATTATCGACAGGGATCACCTGCTTAATAGGAGTCAAGTCTGGAATTTCAAGTCATTTTGCCACTTCCCCAGCCTGTGATTTTTCTCTGGCTATAAACAAAACCAGCATCTGGAGTCTCTCACCTTGCTTGTATGGATGAGGGCAAGGCTTGGCCAGAGTGAAGACAACAGAAGCTAAAACACACCTTTCTCCCAGCAGCAATGAAATGCTGATAGCTCCGCAGCTAGAGGTAGGATGGTGTGCCTGTCCCTTCTACACTGGAGTTTTGTCTGGCTTGAACTTCTGTGGGTCATTAACTTGCTGTCACAGCTGCTGTGAGTTTCTCTGTGTATCTGGCTTGCTGTGTACAGAAGACACACTATCCTTGTCTTCGTCCACTGCCTCTGTCTCTTACAATCTTTCTGCTCCTGCTTCTGCAATTATCTCTGAGCCCCAGGAGGAGGGGGTATGATATAGATGTGACATTTAGGGCTGAGCTCTTCCCAGTCTCTTACTCTCTGAACACTGACCAGTCATGGATCTCTGTTAATTTCTGTCTATCGCAGGCATCCAGAGAAGCTTCTCTGACCAGTGTGGATAGATTCACTGATGCATGGGTATGAGAATAAACCATTGGAAGCAGGTTAATACTTTGCCCACTTAGCAAAGTAATAGCAGTAGGGTCTCCTCTAGGCTGTTACCTGTTTAGTCACATGGCCTTGGCTCTATAATTGTATTAGGTATGAATTCTATCTTGTGGAGCAGAACTTAAATACAATCAGAAAGGGATTGTTGTTCAAACCTTTTAGCACAAACTATGAGAACAATCACTGGCACACCCAAAGTCCTTCCTTTCACCCCAAGGTTTGAGTCATAGGGACACATTGTAGCCTAGGGAGGAAACTGTAACCAATTCTTCTCCAAACAGTCAGGACAGTGGATATTCTTAAACACAGTTTCAGAGTGGCTCGCCAGCATAGCCACTTAAAGGATTCTGATGCAGAATTAACACTCAGCCAAACTGGACTGCCCCAGTTTGCATCCTGTATACTCCTTTAAACCAAGGACGAAACTTTGAGCAAGCAACTTAACACGGCTGTGCCTCAGGTTTTTTCCTTTGTAAGAGAGGGGTGGTTATAGTACCTTCCTCAGAGGGTTGCTCACAGAATTAAATGCGTTTACAGTTATCAAGCTCTCAGAGGCCTGCTGGGCAAGAACCAAGTGTGGGGCAAGGGGAGCAATCATAAAATAATAATCTCCAAAATGAAAACCATAATGTAATATAGAGATTCAAATCATATAGGGCCTCTCTTATTCATTTTCAAACAAAATGTTATTAAAGCTTAAAGCACTGTCATTGACTCCAAAAAGCATTTTCTCCCTTGGCACTTTGGACAGGATGTTCTGGCTTCCTGAAAAAAAATATCGGAGCTTGCTGCTTGGGCGGCTGCTCTCATTAATTTTAATACAGATGCAACTAACTTCTCTCACAAAATGTGAAATAGTTTTTAATTTGGTTCTTCTGGCTCCTGCAGGATTGAGGTGACACCCTGGAAAATATATCAATTAGGTTCATTTCCCAGGAAGATATACCAAACCTTTACTAACCAGGTCAGGTCAGAAGGAGCCCAGGCACTGAAGGTGACCTCAAGGACCATAGAGCTTCAGGACAGCTGTAGCAAGAGGCAGGGCATTGCTTGGTTTTGACCACAGGCTTTTGCTCAGTGGTGGCTGGGTTATCTCAAAAATGTCCCAACAAGAAGAGAATGATTCTAGATTGGGGGTGGGGTGGGGTGTATCTGTTGTAGAATATGGTCCTCTGGGCAAAATGGTGCCCACTTACATTAGGTCAGTGGAGCCCTCTTGCAAAGGTTCATCACTTAACCTTCCCTCCAGCTCTTTCTGAGCTTTTAAAACCAAATTTCAAACAGTATTCTATTCCAAATAACACCATATAAACCTAACAAGAATGAATTTTTGGCTCAACTGAAATACAATTACAACCTGTAAAACATTCATGATAATTACCTGATCATAACTAATACTCAGACAGTGTTAAACTTGCTGATTGCCTCAAAATGTACTTTAGTATAGCCATTTTGTTTAAATCAGGATGAAAAACAATAAAGAAAAGGAACATTGCCCCTACTTCCTTTAGCTGGTGAGTCAGCTTCATATAAACAGTGAACACTGCCTTCTCTTATTTCCTCTTGACAGTTATTCAGTGGAAACCTGGCTTGGGACTGGAGGGGTAGCTCAGTGGCTAAAAGCACTTGCTACTCTTTCAGAGGGCTTCAGTTCAGAAAGCAGAACCCATGACAAATGGCTCACAATCTCCTGTAACTGCAGCTCTGGGGAATCCAACCCCCTCTTCTGGCCTCTGCAGGTACTGCAAAACACACACACACACACACATACACACACACACACACACACACACACACACACACACCCCAAAAGAGAATACAACTTTTTAAAAATTAAGAAGAAAAACTGTTGTTGTGGTTGTTGTTGTGGTTGTGGTTGTTGTGGTTGTTGTTGTTGTTTTAATCTGGTGTTGGCTCTCACATCTGGAGTTGGCTCACTGCATCACAGAAGTGTATAAACTTATTAGTTTGTAGCATTTTTTTCTGCTACTGTATAAGTATTCTCTGCTACTTCATGATAGTTTTGGAAGCTTGTTGGATTGAGGTCTGTACTTTGGGTGACTTCATCAGCAGTGCTGTCCTTCCTGTTGGATTTCTCCTGCAGGCAGAAACTTAGGCTTGTTCCGTGAGGGTCTCATTGATATCTCCATGTCCCATCACATAGCAGCTTCAGCATCCTCTGGATAGTCAACATCCTGGGCCACATATTCAATGAACTTTTTGGACCGTGATGTTCTGATTTTTATTCCTTCTTCTGCACAGGGAGCTAGAAAAATTTTCGTGTGAAGAAAAAAATCTCTAGCCCTTTTTATTGAATTTATAAATTAAGATTATTAGAATGACAATATGTTGTATCTAATTTCTGCAGACTTATGTGTTTGAACCCTTAGTCCCCAGCTGATGAAATTGTTTTGATAGATGGTAGAACCTTTGGGACCATCCTAGTTGTCTGGCTGCAGATATAAGCTAGGGGGGGGGGAGGGGGAGGGGGGCAGCCGCGTTATTATTCTATGTCTTCTGACTCACCAAAATGTGGACCATTTACACCGAAAGCTCCTATCCGTAGAGATCTTGCCTCCCTTAGGTTGTTCCAGTCAAAGTTTGAAGCAACTCTGTCAAAGTAGGACCACTTTCTAAAAATGTGTACTGAAGGTCACATGAGATAAAGGTACATATCATGAGATAATGCTCTGCAATCTAGAAGGTTCTTTAAGAAAATGAAAGGAAGTGAGCCACATACTGTGTTTGAGGAAAATAAGCTTTCTCTGTGTTTTCCTTCCTACCGCTCTGTCCTGCACCAGCAGTCAGTCCCCTGCTGAGTTCCAGCTGAGAGTCTCTGTCCTGTCTGGTAGGTCTTAGCTCTTCCAGTCTCTGTATCTTTGTGCTACTTTTTTCTAGCCTGCTGGGAAGACCCTCCCTGCCCTTGTTGCAAGGCCACCTCTGCTTCTCCCAGAAGAAAGAACAGGTCTCTCATCTAGATGGCCTGGGCTATGGATCATGGCCTCTTCATTTCTCAGTGATAGATTGTGATGAGGTGAGCTATACAGAAGAGGTGAAAACATTCTAGCTGCCTATATAATCAGTTGATAAGTCACTGCCAATGCATTTTAATTGGTTTTCCTTCTGCAATCATTGCTGCTGTTAGAGTCTACTTTCTATTTCTTAAATCAAGAGTGGTAGGGAGGGGCAGCTCCCTCGGGACTGACTGCTGCTCTTGATGTACATTTTGTTTGCTGTGAGAAAATTTGTGCATATTTTTACATGGTGTGCTGTGGACAAAGGCTTTTGAAACCAACCTGTAAATGACACCTGGAAAACCTGATGAGTCTGATGGAAAATTCTGACTAAAAACTCGTGACCCTTGCCCCAGCAACAATTCAGCATCATCAGGGACCAGGACACTGCTTACATTTCTCTTTAAAGGGACCAGAGAGATGGCTAAATTGTTAAGATCACATGGTAACTCATCACTGTCTTTAACTCCAGTTCTAAGGGAGCCAATGCTCTCTCCCTGCCTCTTCGGACTCTGCATATATGTAGTGCACATATGTGTATGCAAGCAAAACACTCATTTACAAAAATACAATTTAAAAAACATTTCTTTTTCTTATCTTATAAGTCATTTTGACACGGTTTTCTTTATATCATGGGGCCTCAGGACAGCTCAGTTTTCTCCGAGGCTGAACTAACTGCTTGGCAGAGGTTAAGCCTCTATTTCCCTTCACCTTCTTGGACTCCAGCTTAGAGATTGACAGTGATGTGGAGAATATTAGCCAACACATCAGCACCACAGCATGGCTTGGGTGGCTTTGTAGACCAAGGTTGGGGATTGTCAGTCTTAAGTACATTACAGGCTCAAGGCTGTGACCAATCCGTGTTGTTTCTACAGTCTGCTTTGTTTATGATAAATAAATAGGACTGGACAGATGTCTGAGGTTTAAGGCATAGACTGTTCTTGCCAAGGATCAGAATTTGGTTCCTAGTACCCACATCAAGCTTCAACAACCTCCTGTAAATCCAGCTCTAGGCTTCCTTTGGCTTCCTTGTTCTGTTTTATTCAAGTGTCCACACTCCTACCCAGACACACTCATTATAAAGCCTGACTAAGCAAAGTACATATTTAGGAATCTATGTCAATATGTGTGCCCATATAAGCATCTAACAACAATTAATTATGGGAAAAAGAGATCATGAATTTGAAAAAGAGCAAGGAAGCTGGGAGGAAGGAGAAGGAAGAAGTGATGTAAATTATAGTTTCAAAAATACAAGAAATAATTTTTAATTACACATACTTCAAAGGGAAAAAGTAAATCTAAGGATAAAGTTAACAAGTAGCTCACAAGGGATGGTACTGGGAGACTTGCAGATGGTTATACAAGGTGTGTCCTGGCTGGCGAGTCAGACACCTGCCTCCACTACTCTGTAGTCCACTCAAAAATGCCATTTCCCACACCTCATGAGCTTCTGGGTCTATGAGCCAGGCAACAAGGCACTTTACTGTACAGAACATAGGTGATGGTTCCCCACCCCCTACCGTTATCTTGAAACAACTTCTCATTGAGCTTCCAAGACCCTGGTTGCTCTGGTCCTCATCCCACTCACTGGGCTCTGGCCTGTGTTCTGTAGTAACCTACCATCCACTCAGAACTAAGGTTTGCTCCTCTCCTTTACCCACCTCACACTGATTTTCCATCTCTGTGATTTGACATCTTTTACTCCTGTGGCTTGATCATAAATCTTTGTGTTCATGATCTACCCTCATTCCCAGTTCATACCCACCCTTATTAATTTAAATTATCAAATTGGCAGAAGCAAAGTCACCTGGGGAGAGAGTCTCAAAGAGGTACAGGGTGTATGTGTCAAGTTGACCTGTGAGCATGTTTGTGGAGCACTCTCTTGATTGTTTGTTAATTAAGAAGGACCCAGATTTAGATTGGGCAGTACCATTCCCTTTTTTGGAGTCCTGGGCCACTGAAGAGTGGAGACAGCTAGATGAGCACCAGCCCATGTGCATTCCATAGTCTCTGCTCCCCAATTATGGTTGTGCTATAACCAGATCCCTTAAGTTCTCTTCACCTTGACTTCCCTTCTATGATGAACTGCAACCTGGAATTTGAGCTACAATAAATCCTTTCTTCCTTCAGTTGCTTTTTGTCAGGGTGTTTTTTGGTTTGTTTGTTTGTTTTGCTTTGTTTTTAAATCACAGCCAAGAGAAAGGAAACCAGAACAATGCCCAATCTGTTAGCATTCTGTCTAAACTCGACCCCACAGTTACCTGGCAACAGTCAGGTGGGCCTGGACCACTATAAAAGGGGCTGCTTGCCCCTTCTCTCATCTCTTGACTCTTGCTTCTCCTATCTCTTACCTCTCCTCATTCCCTTCCCTTCCCCCCCCCTCTCTCTACGTGGTCATGGCTGGCCTCCACCTCTCTACTTCTCTATTCTCTCCTCCTCTCTGCCTTTACTACCCTCTTAGCTCCCCTCCCCATGCCCTAAATAAACTCTATTTCTATACTATACCTTTGTGTGTGGCTGGTCCCTCAGGGGGAAGGATGCCTGGGCGTGGGCCTGCTGAGGCACACCCTTCCCCCACACCTACCTCCCCATATCCCCATATAATACATATATATTTGCTTATCTTTTTATTAACGCATCATTGGTGCCAAGACTCAGATTAGAAACTCTGCAGGTTTGCATCCCACCTCAGCCACCAGGAGAGATCCACACTAACTCAAAAGAACCAGTAAGCCCCCCATTCCCCACTGGTCAGAGTAACCATCTGCATGGACTCTAGGGAGAGTTCTTGAGCTTGGAGCTACCCTATGTAGTCCTTGAGGATGGGAGACATTCAATCTTTTTCACTGATCCTCATTTTAGGACTTTTTTCCTTGGGTAAGATTTTCTCTCCCTGGAGACAGTTTCTTTCTCACTGCCGCCGAGAATCCCAGGCCTGGGTGAACTGGTCTCTGGCTCAAGAGCACCAGCTCTGAGCTTTAGCTCCCAGGCTCCAACATGATGACCTGGAAGTCTGGCCTGTGCTAGAATCTCTCGGGCTATTGATGCCCTCAGGACACTGGTATGGGCAGTCAATAATCCTATTCTCTTGTCCAGGGGTCAGTCTTCGCTGCCTTTGTCCCTATTTAATGAGATGTCTTGGTCTAAATCTCTCTCCATCCTGCTAAACTGGCACTTTCTCACTAAGGACCTGTAGTTCAGACTTCCCTTTCCTGCTCTCATTTGCAGCTTGCTAAAACCACTGGTTCAGCTAGTTTGCCAGAAAAGCAGGTCTGTCTGTGCCCTCTGCTGGGCACCCTAATTGCTGCCCTTCCATTTCTGCTCCTTAGCTCTGCTCTCAGTTCTCAGCAGGAAATGTGGGTCTGGCCCTGCCCTTTGTATCCTGCCAGAGGCCTCCTCCCTTAGACTTGCTTTCCCATGTGCATTTGACTACCTGCTGCCCCACTAAAGCTCACAGCCACAGGAAATGCAGCTTTGTTCCTGTTCATCTGCTTTCATTTGCTTTGTCTTAGCAGCCTCTCCTGCACATGCAAGTCCCTTCTGTCCCCAACCCCTGCCAGGGACTCTGCTGCTTCCCCTCCCCCTTGCTCTCTGCTGAGCTCCCTCAGCTGGCTCCTGCTCTGCCAGCACCTGATCCCTGATCACGTTTCCACCTTCCAGCACACATGAGGGACTTTCTCTCTCTCTCCCTCTTTCTATGCCATTACTGCCAGATTTCTTATTCTGGTCCTAGCCATATGTCTCTTTGCTACTGCTATTAAATTAATATTAAATTTATCAGTTATAATCAATCTATCTCGATCTCAATTGTAGGACAGTGATCTGTGACAGGCAATCTGGCTTCCGGTTGAGCACAGATTTAAACTCTAGGCAACCCAGCAGAATCCTCAAGGGATTGGAAAGTTATGCCAAAGCTCCCCTGAGGCATGGTCACACCCCAGGTAGAGGTGTGGCCACACAGCCCCAAGCCATTTCCACATTCGACCCCACAGTTACCTGGCAAAAGCCAGGTATGCTCCTCCCCACAGTTGCCTGGCAATAGCCAGGTGGGCCTGGCCCACTATAGAAGGGGCTGCTTGCCCCTCCTCTCTCTCTTATCTCTTGCCTCTCTTATCCCTTACCTCTCGCCATTCCCTTCCTCCCCTCCACGTGGTCATGGCCGGCCTTCACCTCTCCACTTCTCTACTCTCTCCCTCTCTCTGCCTTTCTCTGCCTCTACTACCCTCTTAGTTCCCTTCCCTATACCCTAAATAAACTCTATTCTATACTATACCTTCATGTGTGGCTGGTCCCTCAGGAGGAAGGGAAGTCTTGGCATGGGCCTGCTGAGGATACCCATCCCCCACACCTACCTCCCCCATACATCCATACAATATATATCTGTTTATCTTTTTTTTTTTTCTGAGACAGGATTTCACTGTATAGCCTTGGCTGTCCTGGAACTCACTCTGTAGACCAGGCTGGCCTCGAACTCAGAAATCTGCCTGCCTCTGCCTCCTGAGTGCTGGGATAAAAGGTGGGCACCACCACTGCCCGGCATCTGTTTATGTTTTTATAAACACATCACAAACCACAGGAAAATTTTATTGAATTTTCTTTTTGATGTACTCAGGACCACAATAATTTCAGAACACCTCTACCCACTGACTATCTCCCATCCTTACTATGTTCCCTCATCATTGTCTGTGATAAAGTCTCACAAGATACCCGCCTCCATACCCCTTCCCTCCCTCTCTCCCTTGCTGTCTTTCTTCACTCCTTCCCTACCTCCCTCTGTCTCTGCTTTCCTCTCTCCTTGTCTTTCATTCCTTGCTCTTGCTTCAACCATCTCTGACTATTACTGCAGACCAATATTATGCATATTAACTATGTTGGTCTCATCTTGTAAGTCTCTCAAAGGTAAACAGTATGGAGTGGGGAGTGGAAGCAACCCACAGGTGCAAGTATGGCTCCTCTGGGAGCCTGTCTGCCAGCTCTCCAGGCTCAACTCCTGCCTGAGACCCAGGCTCCCTGGGTGTCAGCCACATTGGCCTGGATGTAGCCAACCACCCAGTCTTGCCCACCTTGCCCCAGCACTTCCATTCATACTGTTCCCTCTGCCTTGACTCCTGGAGAGCCCTCCTGGCTTACTCAAATCTTTCAACTGCTCTCCCTGAAGTACTGGTTTTCTAGGTTTGTTCCCTGACCCAAGGTTGGCAGATTATTAACATTATTCCTTATTTACCCACTTGATCCTAATTTTCTCTAAAGGTAAGCACTGTAATTTTTTGTCCTAGACATATACTTATTTTCTTGGCTATTTTCCTAGCACTAGAACACAGAGTCTATGAAGGAGTTGCTGAATGAAAGGACTCACCAAGACCCCCAGGAAGTCTTGTAGAAAGCAATTGGTTAAGTCATTTGGGTGAATATTTACCAATAGATAAAGGACTCTGAGTGAGCATTTTTGAAGTACCATGTCTTGCCATATTTATCTGCTGGGTTTGACTTACGTTGTTGGGATCAGAAAAGATGTCTGTAGAAAACAGTGTTCCAAAAACATTGTTAATGTGTCCCTGTCTTCTCTAGCTGGCTCTCATGGAAGTCAAGGGGAGTACATTTAAACTGCAAGAATATTTAAATGGCATGCAGAGGCTTAGAAAGGGAGGGGAGATCTCAGAACCTCTCAGTGCACAGAGTAATTGGGGAAATGGTTTATTGGGCTGAGCAGTTTCCTCAAGGTGATGCAACTAGAGAAGTCAATTAGAATCATTTCTTACACCACAGCAGGAGACAAAACCCCAGGAAAAATGGATTCTAGTACTCCCTGTAAATAGCAGATGGCCTCATACTAAAATTGTTGACAACCAAAACCAGCATCCTGCCTGTCCTGTGCTAAATGAACAGCCTTGAGACGGGGCACATTTTCATTTTCCTTTATTAAGTAATACTCAGAACAAGCTCAATTTATCTGCTTGCTCCAGAGAATGCAGAAGGAACATTCACAGGGAAACCAAAGCAGCTTACTTGTGATTTATGTGTTTCTCCTTGAGACTCTCCAGGATGGTTTGCAGCAGCTGTGTGCCCACCAATCTGAGTTCTCGGATTTCTGCCTTGGGCATCCAACATCTTGGTAAAAGCTTTGCAAATCCTCCCTGACCCTTGCCTTGGACCGGACTCCACCACTTTATAGGATGCCATGTTGGATATGGACATGAAACTATGGACGGTGCATTGCATTGAGTCTCTAGGCTTAGCTGATTGACAACTTAGCTAAAGCCACCAGAAGGTGCTTACTTCTGACTCACAGGCTAAAAGGTGCTGGATGGGGAGCCAAAGGTCCATGTTTTCAATTCAAGCTTTCTCCATCTTTTCTCAGTGTTATGGAAGTTTTGTCCTGCATCTACTTTTTCTCAGATAAACCCCTTTCTCCAGGTTGTCAGCTTTAAAACACCTGGGGTAGACTCTTATGCTCTGAGTAGAAACCAGAAGAGTGAATCAAGATATTCACCACACATAGTTGTAGAAGTGTTAGTGTGTGTGTGTGTGTGTGTGTGTGTGTGTGTGTGTGTGTGTGTGTGTGTGTGTGTGTGTTTGAGGGGTGCTTTTCATTTTTATATAGATTATGCAAAGCACGGATTCTGAAAGCAGGCTTTCTTTCTCTGGTTTTAAGCTCATACATTAGTGAAAAGTTGAGTCACATGTGTGGAGGAGAATGTGTAGGTGCTGGTGTGTTTGACTGTAGATGTAGAGTTTGAAATGCAAACTTATGATTCCTTTTAAAAGTAATGTTTTGTTGCAAAAGATATTTTTTAAAAATCCCAGCACGGGGTACTTTCCTGCCTTAGACCATTTATGGTCCTGGATGAAAGACACATATATAGCCTTTACATTTTAACATGTCTTAAGTAGTATAATAGCTAGGCAATTGCCTACCCTCCAACAATGTTTCTATAAATTCTTTGAGAATTGAAAGCAATGGATTTTGATCATATTCTTCCTCTCTTTCCACACCTCCCATGTCCACCCTTTCTACCCCTCTGCTCCCTACCCACCCAACTTTGCATTTTCTCTTTTTTATTCTCTGTTGAGTCTGATTTGTGTTGTTCAATTACTCTTGGGTATGGAGCCTACCCTGGCCTGTGACACCCTACCAGGGGTCACACAACCAAAGAAAACCAACTCTCCTTCTCCCAGCAGCTATCAAACATCAGTAGCTCCCCAGTGAGGAGTTGGACTTCATGCCCACCTCCTCAAAGCCCATGTTGGGATTTTGTCTCACTTGAGCTCACACAGGTCTTGTGAGTGCTCTGTAAATTCACATAGGGAGCTTTCCTGCTGTGTCCACAGAACACTGTTTCATGGAGGTTATCTACTGCCTACTGGCTCTTTCAATCTTTCTGTCCCCTTTCTTCATGATCGCTAATCCTTGAGGGAAGGGGTGTGATTTGTACATCCCATGTAGGGCTGAACGTTATACAGTTTTGATATCTTCTCCCTGTTAACTAGTTGAGGGTCTCTGCATTAACTTCCATCTGCAAAAAGAAGCTTCTCTGATGAGGGATGATAGGTGTTCAGCTGTGGGGGTTCAGAGAAAAGTCATTGGGAGTCATTTAATGCTATTTCCATTTAATTTCTATTTAGCAGAATAATAACAGTGAGCTTTCCATCAAGGGCCAGTGACCTGTCTAGCCACAGGTTCTTGCACAGTGTTGAATCACAAGAGCCCATGGCTTTAAGATGAATGTGGTTAGTGGTTTCTAACTAAATAATTATTGGATGAGAGGATGGATTCTTTGCACTTTGTTATTCATCCCTCATAAAGCAAGAATGTCACTTATAAGCACACAGAGACTCAATAGCAGTGTCACTGCATGGGAGAAAAAGGAACTGTGCACCACCAATGTCAGGAAAATACAAACTGAAACCAAAAACTTAATGCTACTTGGTCAGGGTGTGTGGACAAGGGGCACATTGCATGACACTCATGATAGTATAGATTCCTAGAACCTCTATGGAAAACAGAATCCCCCCCCCCTTTGGATTTGTTTATTTTATATATGTAAGTACACTGTAGCTGTCTTAAGGCACACCAGAAGAGGGCATCAGATCACATTACAGATGGTTGTGGGTCACTATGTGCTTGCTGGGAATTGAACTCAGGACCTCTGAAAGAGCAGTCAGTGGTCTTAACTGTGAACCATTTCTCGAACCCTGGAAAGCAGATTATTAACCACTAAAAATGGAATGGATGTGAGTGATGGAATGAGGTAATCTCTCTTCTAGGTGTAAGATCCACAGGAGAGGAAATCAAGGTGTCAAAGAGACATCTCTACTTCCATGGTGGGTGCAACATTGTTCACGATAACCAGAATATATTCTATTTGGCTTTTTGTTGCTGTGATAAAACATCCAACCCAATGAAACTTAGAGCAGTAAAGGTTTACTTTAGCTTATAGGTCATAGTCCATCACTGCGGGAAATCAAGGCAGGAACTTGATGGCAGGTCTTCTTGCTGTCCCACACAGCATTACCTCATTTCATAGCTGAAAAGTAGCTCATTTTATAGCTAAGAAGTACAACAGGAACTGTAGAGGATGTTGCTTGTTGGATCTTGGATCATCTTAGACTCAGCTAGCACTCTTATACAGCTTGGAATCACCTGTCTAGGGAATGATGCTGCCCAGAGTAGGATGGATAGTCTCACACCAAAGAACAATGAAGACAATTCTTCATAGACATGCCCCTAGGCCATTCTCCTCTATATAGTTCCCGAATAAGACTCTCTTCCTGGATAACTCTACATAGCATCAAGTTGACAGTCAAAACTAACCTGAGAATGGACAGCTTATTTCTTCTTGTCATTGTGCTCTAAACAATACCATGTGTTGAACATTTGCATAGCACTTATAATGCATTGGGTACAAAGCCACCCAGAGATGATTAAAGTGTGTAGAAAAATATGTACAGTCTACAGGCAAATCCTGCAACATTTTAAATCAGAACTTGAGCATTCACAGACTCCAGTATTGTCTGGGAGAGGCTGCAAAACTGGTCTATGTAGCTACAAAGTATAAAAGTGGGAAAGAGGAAAGTTGGAGGCTATTGTCTCTAACTTGTAATAACCGTGCTGGGAGAGGCTTGTGAGAGGTGGGCTTATCTGTGTGGGTGGTGTGTTTCCATGTGTGTATGAGAAGATATGCTCCATCCTATGTTTTGAGGCAGAAACTCACCCTGAGCCTGGATCTTCCTATTTCCCCAGGCTGTCTGGCTAGCAAGCCTTAGGGTTCTGTCTGTTTCTGTCTCTCCAGTTTTAGGATTACAAACATGTACCCCTATGTTATACTTTTTGATGGGAGGGTGGATTCTGGGGGATGGAACTCAGGTATTCATGCTTGTGTAACAAGCACTTTACTGGGGTCATCTCCCCACACCCTAAGTTACAGTAATTCCCTGTAATAAAGCCCTGTGTATTAACAATCCACATTGCTCTTATCTTGGAATACTTGTAAAGACGCTGTTCATGTTTGTTTCTGGTTTCTCTCTAACACATTCATTTAGGCCCCACCTTTTACCTTCCCTCTCATTTCCTTCTCTTCTCCCCTCCATCTTTCCTCTCTTCCTCCATCTTTGCTCCTTCTGCCTTGGGGAGCATTATTGGCTCTCTTGTTTCCTACGATGCATTCTTTAAACTTTGTTGGGTTTATGTGTATCTACATCTACTGTTTACCCCCTGCCCCCATTTAAAAATATAAATTCATTAAGGGCAGTGACTGCTTTCTATTTGAGTCCATATGGAAAGTGCTCAGTTGGCAGGATGAAGCTTCTCATGCCTTTACCATGCAATAGTTGATTTACTGGGCATCTCTCTTCTGAATGCTCTGGTGCAGATAAAACAAGACCAGCTCCTTTAGAAGATGGAGTCTGATTCTCATGCCAGCCATGAACTCAAGGTTTCCATTCAACTGAGGCAGAGGACATTAGCAATTTCCAATCTCCTTGGCATGCTTAACTACTTCAATATTTCATTATAATAAGAGAAAATACCCAAGCCAAATCTTTCAAAACTGATGTTGAGAGTCCTCTGTGCTTGGAAGATCAGTTCCTGAAGGGGATTCCACTCTGTTATTATCTCCATTTCCTTAAACATTTCAAAGTTCATTCTTTTTTCCTAGTGTATGTAGTCACTATTGACTTTTTATTATAAAATCATAATTTTACATTCTTTTCCATTCCCAGCACAGTTTTAGCATAGATTTGCCTCAGTGACACTGATTATATAAATATTCTGTATCTATTATTTCATAAAGACAGTTTGGGACACTTACCTTACAACTGTTATTTTTCATTTAGACATCTTTTGCCTCTTTCACCATCCTCATCCTTCAATATAATAAAAGTGAGTGTATCTGGTTCTGATTTTAATACTTTAGGATTTGTAATCGCTCCTGTGTTCTGAAATTTTTTTTAATTTTGACTCCATACTTTAAAACTATTTTACAACTTATCTGGGGTTTGTGTGCCCTGGAACTTGTCTGATATAAGACTATTGGCATTCCCATTTGATGAAGGCATCTCTGGAAAGCTGAGTCATGGTGCCCAAAAACACAGGGCTCAGTGGAATGTTAAGCCTTAAATGGGATGTACAAATCACACCACTTCCTTCAAGGATGACAAGAGTTCAATCCCCAGTACCCACACGGTTAGAGAATTAACTGCACACACACACACACACACACACACACACACACACACACACACACACACCTTTCAAAATTAAAAACATACATAGATTAGCATGGAACTGGGTGTAATGGTACAGGCCTGTCATCCCAGATGCTCAGGAGTCTGAGGCAAGAGGACCACACGTTCAAAGGGCCTTCATGGTCTACAGAGTGAATTTATGGCCAATCTAGACAACTCGGTGAGACCCCATCTCAGAGCAAGTGATACGAAGAGTACTGTGATGTAGCTCAGTGCTAGCATACCTGCTCAGCATGAGCAGAGCCATGGCTTGATCCCGTGCTCTAAAAAATCAAAGAAAAATCATATGAAACTGCTAGGAGCAATAACAAAATAAGCCAAGTAGAAAAACAATAAAGAATATCAGATATTAACAGAGAAGAGCTGAATTAGAGCCACAGATGGAGAAGGCATAATACTGGTTGTTTGCTTGTTTATCTCATCCTGTTTATTAGGCAGGTAACGTCAGTGGTCTTAAGAGGATATAATTGCCAATGGAACAAGGCCCATCAAATTCTTAATGGACTGAATGAATACATGTTTTTCAAAAAATCAACTTCAATAGTCTAAAACCCATGTCATTAAATATCTTCCCAAAGCATTTTTATTGAGTAAAACACACTAATTCAATTGTAAATTTAACTGAATGAATAAGCAGTATGCAACAAAACTGAATTTTATTTTAAAAATATTTTCATTTGGCTAATAGGGCAATTACAATTAATATTGTAATTTTCAAAATTAATTCAGATCACATTATTTCCACTTAAGTAGGCTTAATAATGGAGCTGAGCTAACAGATATTCTAAGAATGAAATTGGTAGTTGGTGAACTGCCTAAGGGTTAAGTACTGGTTATGTGTGGGTTATTATTATTATAAACAAAGTATGTTAGTGTTTTAGTGAAGTTCAGAGTCATGTCATTCTTAAACCTGCATGGATTTTCAATGGCTGTGTTATTTTCAGGAAAACATGGTGAACTGGGGTAGGTATTGACTTTTTGATGCAGGATTTGTAGAATTGTGTCCCTGTTCCAGTCCATAAAGGAACCTGTTGCAATGCTGGAGGTTAAAACCCCAGGAGAAAGAGAAAGTTCCTGACAGTTGGTTCTCAAACATACCCCTGCAGCTTAAGCTCCTAGTAACATCTTTATCAGAGAACCCTTGCTAGGCAGTCAGTGTAGGAAAACTCAGAGTTGGCTCAGGATACCCCAAGACCAGGTTCTTAGCACAATGGAAATTTATTTGCCTTAGAGGGACAGAGGAGAGGAAATAAGAGACAAAGACAGGAGACAGAGAATGAGAGAGAAGGGTAAGGGAGGAAGGAAAAGAAGGGAAAGAGAGTAGGGATATTTGTCTTGGAGGACAAAGGATAGACTCTGGATAGAGAGAAGACAGACATGGCCCATTGATAAATGGCAGTTTAGAAAGATAAAGGGGGGAACCCCATGTGTGGTGGTTTGAATATGCTTGGTCCATGGGAAATGGCACTGTTGGGAGGCATGGCCTTGTTGGAGTAGATGTAGCCTTGTTGGAGGAAGTGTGTCACTGTATAGGTGGGTTTGAGGTTTCCAGGGAAAATACAAATGACACCAATGGAAAAAACTCAGTTGAACCATGAATATTCACATGGGGGGATACAATCAAATAAATTGTTTTGCCAACAAATTAAAGTGAATTATTTTTTCTGAATTTAGATATTATTTAAGGAATGGTGATGATATTATCTTCCACTAAAGTTTTGTACCCTAAAATAAATACATTACCCTACAAATGACCCAGTTCAAAAGAGAAATTCAATATTTTCCTTGTAAATTTGAAAAGCTGTACAAAAAAGCTGCAGTGTAACCACAGGATTTTCACCCACCCAAGATCCTCCAAAATAATGACTCTTAGACTGAATTATTATGAACAAATGCCTAGGCTAATAGCTTTGCCTCATTTCTGCTAGCTCATAACTCAAGTATCCTGTTTAAACTAGTCTAAGTCACCTTACATGGCTAATTATCTCTCCCTCAGTTTCATGCAACCATCTTTCTCAAGCATTCTGGGGCAAATTTCTCCCACCTCACTCTCTCCCAGAAATCCCACTCCCCCACCCCCTGCTGGATGTCTTACCTTCTAATCCTGCCTCAGCTCATTGACCAATCAGCTTTTTAATGACAGGTGAATGCCCTTACACAGTGCACAAGAGATTATCTCTCCACTTCAGTTTAATTTAAGAGTGTTTGTGTCACCCCAATCAATAATAGGATTCATTTCAGATTCCCATTGTTTCCATTACCTGGTAATCTTTGTGATCACTTGAATGAGAATCATTACCCACAGCCTCAGGTGTTTGAACACTCAGTCCCCAGCAGGACTGTTTGGGGAGGTTTTGGAACCTTTAGAATTTGGAGCTTGGCTGGGGAAGTTTGTCACTTGTGGGCTCTGAGGGTCTCTAGCCTGCTCTACTTTTAATATGTTCTCTCTCTCTCTCTCTCTCTCTCTCTCTCTCTCTCTCTCTCTCTCTCTCTGTGTGTGTGTGTGTGTGTATTTGTGTGCTGAGTTCTTTTGGATAAGATGTAAACTCTCAGCTTCCTGCCTCTTACTACCAATCACCCCTCATCCTCCACGATAGACACTTCTCTCTGGAGGCCAAAACAAACAAACAAACAAATGTTTTTCTTCCATTATGGTGTTTGATGACAACAACAGAAAAATAGCTAGTACAGTCATTAATTGGAATGTTTCTTCTTCTGTGGAATTTGTAATTCTAGATATTTCATGGAAATAGAATCTGATGACCTGTGATTCTTTGGGTAAATCTGGCTTCATTCAATTAGCTCAGTATTCTCAGGTTTCACCTGCATCAGAACATGTTAGCCTTTAATTTCTCGGTTAGTCAAACAAGTCTATTAACTAATCAGTTAACTGACATTTAAGCTTTCTACATGTTCTACTAAACAATGTACTGTAAATGTCTGTGTACAGTTTTGTCTGGTTGCTGTGTTTGTATATATACACATATATGTATATATTTTAAATATTTTTTCCTTTTCATGTGCTTTTATTGTGTGGCATGTATGTGTATGCATGTTCACAGGTGTGTGACTACACACATATAAGCAAGACTGATATAGGGGACCAACCCCAATCCCTCTTCTACTTTATATCTTTTGAGGCAGGATCTCTCAAGTCAATCCAGAGCTCTCCAATATGGCGGTCGTACTAGCTAGCTTGCTCCAGGGATCCTTGTTGTGTATCTTCCAGGGCTGGAATTATGGGTGAGCTGTCACAGCTACCTACCATTAGTATGGATTCTGAGGATCTGAGTTTGGGTTTTTTGTCTTGTGGAGCAAGCACGTTCACTCATAAGCCATCTCTCAAGTTATATCCCTCTATACTTTTTTTTTTTTTTTTTTTTTTTGGTGTTTTTGAGACAGGGTTTCTCTGTGTAGCCCTGGCTGTCCTGGAACTCACTCTTTAGACCAGGCTGGCCTCGAACTCAGAAATCTACCTGCCAAGTATGCCTGTATACTTTTAAGTAATATTTTACTCCTGTCAAGACTGAAGTACATGCAGTAAGCTAAAATCCTTTAATACTTTTAGTTGCCTGACATCAATACAGTTCAAGTATTTATAATAAGCAGATGGATTGTTCGCAAAGTTGCATCAATACGGAAAATTCTATTTTCATTTCCTGGACACTTTTTAATGTTGAGAGTAGAGAATATTGTTAGACATAATTGAAATCTCTGCCCAATTGTGTCACTGAATAATGAAAACCCTCTCATGCATCCAGACTTGGTAATATTTAATTTAAAATATTGTGATGATTCATTCATTTGGTTTTGTGCCTTCTAATTATCGTCAAACATTGCAACAAAA
>CM052721.1:26462298-26493778 GCA_028551405.1 Uromys caudimaculatus
ATTTTCATTTCCTGGACACTTTTTAATGTTGAGAGTAGAGAATATTGTTAGACATAATTGAAATCTCTGCCCAATTGTGTCACTGAATAATGAAAACCCTCTCATGCATCCAGACTTGGTAATATTTAATTTAAAATATTGTGATGATTCATTCATTTGGTTTTGTGCCTTCTAATTATCGTCAAACATTGCAACAAAAGGATGAATTTCCTGTGAAAATGAAACCTCAAATTCCATGTAAATAAAGAACCAAAATTCAAAGCATGAGGGCCTTTGTTCATGGAAATCCGAAGTGAAAAGAGGTTTCCCACAGAGCAACGAGGCTGTCCAAAGGACCCAGTGCCCTTGACTGTGTTCTCCATATCACAGTGTTTATCAGATTTCCACAGTCACTGAGGTGGTACAGGATACCTGGGGCACAGTGGGGTAATAAAGGGATGATGTGGATACAATTCTGTCAGTCATCTTGTTGGTGGGACCTTCTGTCTATGAAAACATTTTGAGAGATGTTTAATTGAAATGGGAGGACTCCTGTCCAGTGTGGGTGTCACCATCCCATAGGCTAGGGTAACAGATTGAGTATAAGAGGAGGAAGCAAGCACCAGCATTCATCTCTTTCTGCTTCTTGAGAATAGATGCAATGTGACTAATGGCTTCATGTTCCTGCTGCCAGGTCTTCTCCATGAGAGTAGACTAGATGCTGTCCTGCTGTGAGCCAATGTATCTCTCCAGCTGTGAGCCAAAGTATATTCTTCTGTGAGTTGTTTTTGTTTGCTGTTTTGGCACAGCATCAACTAACGAAGATGATGATAATTCTCAGGATCCAGGTGACCACATTAAGATGTAAATATGGAGAGGAAAGAGAAGAATACTGACATTACTGTCCTCTTGCTCTTTCACCCAGTGCTGTGTCCCTTCTCTCAATACCACTCACTCGGTAGACTCTCAGTGTCCAGACACTGGAAGGAGACTTCATCAATCTACACAGTGAGTAAGTAACATTTAAGGAAATAATTTGGAATGTTTCTCAGAAACATTCTGGAAACAGCTTTGTAACATAGACAGGAAGTACTTACATTGAATTGGATTACAGAGATCTCTGTTCTCACTGAGCTACAATGAACAGACTGAGAACTTAAAAACTTAACTTCAGATAATTGTTAAGATTATAAATTAGGTGGGAGTTGAGAGACCTTGTTGGGCAAGGCTAATTTAGACTTTGGTTTAAAAGGTTTATTTCTGAAAAAACAACTTGAGTTTGACAATGTAGGGCCATTCATTCCATTAGAAGTTGTAGCTAGCACAAAGGGTTTGTGCTGGGATGAGGGATGGGAGTTAGATCAGCGTTCCTGGAAGGGATCTGAGGAAGTGACTTTGAGGTTGGAAAACATCAGAGCAAGAGACGATGTCAGCTTTCTATTGGATTGTCATGATTTGATTTGTTTTTTAAGGATGACTTAAGGACCATAGATAAATGGTTGCTGGGTAGGAAAAGTCAGGAAGCTGTTGCCAGGTAACCAGGAGGGTGTGGACCGGGATTGGACAGTGAAAAGATCCCTACAGATAAGCAGACAAGGGCATTGCTCAGTGAGGGTCACAACATAAGACCTCACTATGTGGAAGCTTAGTAAGGTGCTTTGAGTATGTGGTAGCCATGAGTAGTTGCATGGAAGAACTTGACCTCCTGAATCTAGTTTCCCTTTACCCTCTACGTATCACTACAGAGAGGTCTGGGGTCTCTTAAGGTAAGGAATCCATTGGCTCCATCAGTAGGTTGCAAGTAAAAGTCAGGTTGAGTTTCCTCAGTTGAGAATTCTCTGTTTAGCTCTGTTCCTCATTTTTTGATAGGGTTATTGGGTTCTCTGGAGTCTAACTTCTTGAGTTCTTTGTATATATTGAATATTAGCCCTCTATCAGATGTAGGATTGGTAAAGATCTTTTCTCATCTGTTGGTTGCCGTTTTGTCCTATTGACAGTGTTCTTTGCCTTAAAGAAGCTTTGTAATTTCATGAGGTCCCATTTGTCCATTCTTGATCTTAGAGCATAAGCCATTGGTGTTCTGTTCAGGAACTTTTCTCCTGTGCCCATATATTGGAGACTTTTCCCCACTTTCTCTTCTATTAGATTCAGTATATCTGGTTTTATGTGAAGTACCTAAAGAAATGTTCAACATCCTTAGTCATCAGGGAAATGCAAATCAAAACAACACTGAGATTCCACCTCACACCAGTCAGAATGGCTAAGATCAAAAACTCAGGTGACAGCAGATGCTGGTGAGGATGTGGAGAAAGAGGAACACTCCTCCATTGCTGGTGGGATTGCAAGCTGGTA
This sequence comes from Uromys caudimaculatus, assembly GCA_028551405.1. Classification (NCBI taxonomy): domain Eukaryota; kingdom Metazoa; phylum Chordata; class Mammalia; order Rodentia; family Muridae; genus Uromys; species Uromys caudimaculatus. Next base: position 26,464,630 of record CM052721.1, read on the forward strand.
CAACCACTCTGGAAATCAGTTTGGCGGACCCTCAGAAAATTGGACATAGTACTACCTGAGGACCCAGCTATACCACTCCTGGGCATATACCCAGAAGATGCTCCAACATGTAATAAGGACACATGCTCCACTATGTTCATAGCAGCCATATTTATAATAGCCAGAAGCTGGAAACAACCCAGATGTCCCTTAACAGAGGAATGGATACAGAAAATGTGGCACATTTACACAATGGAATACTACTCAGCTATTAAAAACAATGACTTCATGAAATTCGCAGGCAAATGGATGGAACTTGAAAAAATCATCCTGAGTGAGGTAACTCAGTCACAAAAGAACAAACACAGTATGTACTCACTGGTAAGTGGATATTAGCCCAAAAGTTTGGAATACCCAAGATTCAATTCACAGCAACTGTTGGGCTGAGCATGGGTTCCCAGATGGAGGAGTTGGAGAAGGGACTGAAGGAGCTGAGGGAGTTTGCTGCCCCATGGAGGGAGCAACAGTGTCAACTGGCCAGACCCCCTGGTGCTCCCAGAGACTAGACCACCAACCAAAGAGTACACATGGAGGGACCTATGGTGGTGGCCACATATGGGGCAGAGGAGGGCCTTTTTGGCCATCAGTGGGAGGAAAGGCCCTTGGGCCTGAGAGTGTTAGATGCCCCAGTATGGGAGAATGCCTGGAAGGGAAGACAGGAGTGGGTGAGTGGGTGGTCGAATACCCTCATAGAGGCAGGGGGAGGAGGGATGGGATAGGGGGTTTCCAAAGGGGAGACCTGGAAAGGGAAAACATTTGAAATGTAAATAAAGTATCAAATAATAATAAAAACCCTGAAAGTATAATAATAATAATAATAATAATAATATCAGATTGATTGTCAGGAATAAATTATGTTCCTGCTAGGGTCTTGATCTTTGCAGTATTCTGTGATAAATGTCTGAGAGAAACAATTCAAATAGTGGAAAGATTCATCTTTGCTCATGGTTTCAGTAGCTTCATTCCAAGGTCAGATAAATCCACTGCTTTGGGAACAAGAAGAGGCAAAATATCCCCATAGTGGGGCTTGTGGTAGAAGCTGCTCATCTCAGTATAGTCAGGAAGCAGAGAGAGAATCTGGCTGGAAGGAAGAGACATGGTACAAGAGGCCCGTCACCATGTTCTCAAGGCGCCCTCACTGTTGTTTCTACCACTTCCCAATAATGTTACAAGTTATGGATCCATCAATTCATATCATGATCATGATCAACCATTCTCGAACTTGAAGTCTTCGTGATACAACCACCCCTCAGAAATGCCATCTATGAATCTGCTTGCTACTGAGACCACGACTTCCATGCGTGAGCTTTTAAGAGAGAGGTTTGATTACTCATTTATTTTTTATCTTACAGGTATATGTGTGCATTCCAGTATGTACAGGTATGTATGCATGCTTGAGCACATGCCTTATAGAAGCCAAAGACTGACCTCAAGCATTTTCCTTAAACACTATTTAACTCATTTTCTGAGCCAAGGTCTCTCACTGAATTCACTAATTTGACTAAACTGGCTGGACAGAAAGCCAAAGCTACTGTCTCTGCATCCTCAGGCACAGACATTTGACACTGACAATGGCTTTCCTGTATGGGCACTGGAGATCAAAACTCAGGTCCTCACAATTGAACCATCAGACACTTTACAGACAGAGCCATCTCCCTAGTTCCTTGAGGGAGATATTTCATATCTGTTTGTGACAAAACCTTCCTGGGGAGACACAACACACACACACACACAAACACGCACACACACACACAGAAACACATACACGCGCACACACACACACACACACACACACACACACACACACACACACACACACACACACACACACACACATCTACTCACCACAGATAGAAAGCTCAAGACAGAGTGAAGTATGGATACCACCAAAGTCCAACTTGGTAAACCAGTAAGTTTTATTGGATTTACAGGAATATAGGTGAGGGGTTACTTACAGAATCAGAAGTGACCCAAAGACAGCTGCATCATCAAAGCCTATTCCAGTATGAGTGAAAGCTCACCAAAGCTGGAAACCTGAAGCACAGTGCACAGCTTATAGGCAGCCAGCTCAACATGTTGGAGAGTGTCCTTTCCAACTGAGCAGACAGCTAAGCTATTTTGACTTCTTCCAGGCAGTTCATCTGATCTCAGAGTCCTCCTTGCACCTTGTCTTGTCTGAGAGTAACTCACAGTCTTTATTATTTATGTTTGGGAGGAAGGAGCCTTTTGAATCTGGTCACTTTCAGGGACTTCCTGAAGATATTTTGAGTTCTTTACCTTCTGGCCTAAGAAGCTTCTTGTAGGATGGAATGTTTCAATCTCCATGAAAATATCTAAACCAGATAGAACAATAGACAAAGGATTAAAGGACTTTGAAATAGTCTTTGCTGCCGGGCAGTGGTGGTGCATGGCTTTAATGCTAGCAGTTGGGAGAGGCAGATGGATTTCTGAGTTTGAGTCCAGCCTGGTCTACAGAGTGAGTTCCAGGACAGCCAAGGAGAAACACTATCTGAAAAAAAAAAAAAAAAGTTAAGGGAAACCTTAGGAAAAGACAGCATCCATCCAGTGTGTAAGATCAGTGAACATGTAAATATTATGATGGAAGTGGGGGGATTCTGCTCATCCCCTGAAGCACATCTGGAGGGTTTAAAACTGTCATGGGAAGCATGGCACTCACACCAGTACCATAGGCTGGGCCTTACAAATAAATAAAAGGAGGTTCCATTGTTCAGACCACACCCCACACACACTAATCAAATACAAACAAACAAAACCCACCAGCATTCCCAGCTATAGAATCTGGATGAAAATGTGCTCCTCTGATCCCCTTGTACAGTACAGACAGTGCCTGTGATTTCTGTCACAACAGTTAGCATCTACTTGACACCCGTGAGAGTCCACACAGCAAGCTGAAAGTTGTGCTTTGCTTTTGGTGAAAGTGTTCCATCACATGACTGTTTGTGATTTTCAGTATTTAAGATGAGGGTAACCTAACTCAATATTCTTCAAGAATTGGCTGTGATCATTGGTTCTATTTCAGGCAAATAATGAGCTGATGGTTGTGTCATAGAATAACATTGAACTATGAAATGATTCCCACCCCATTTTTAGTGCATCCTGGTAGAACAATTAGTTTGACATTTGGGAGATTTTTAAAACATCACTTGAGTGCTTTTTAATCCCCCTTTCATTAAGAGGAAAGCCAGCTTCATTTCAGGAGTCTTCACTATGGAACAATCTCTGGGATGCAATTTAATAACATAGGGCATGTTTTTCCTGGATCAACGCTTCTCTTGTCTCTTGTTTATGACAAGTAATAGCAATTTTCTATTCATAAGATAATATAAGGTATACTGAAAATAAATCAACTCATGTGATTCCATTTAAAAATTATATGGTGAATAGGATAGAGGTTTTATAAATATTGAAAACTCATAAAGCTGGCTTAAAGTGGTACAGAGAGAAAGGCACAAAACTTGGGTATACAATAGACAGTGCTGAAGTTTGAGAAAAATGATAGTCCCCAGTTGTTCTGGCTTGCTTTCTGTTGCTGAAAAAAATGACCAAAAGTAATTTGGAGGAAGAAAGGGTTTATTTCAGGTTATAGACAACAGTCATCATTGAGAGAAGCCAGGAAGAAATCTGAGGCCTTGGAGGAGTGCTGCTTACTGGCTTGCTCCCCATGGTTTGCTCACCCTGATTTCTTATACAAAACTCAGAACCACCTGCCCAGGGGTGGCACCACCCACAGAGGTTTAGGCCCTCCCACATTAATCATCAATCTGGCAGAGACCATTCCTCAATTAAGATTCCCTCTTTCCCCAGATGACTCTATGTTGACAGAAACCACTCAGCATGCTTGTTTTACCAACTCCAATACAGACTTTTCAGAACTTGGAAAGATGTCAGCTAAAGCTAAGATTTTTGGTTATGGACAGCAAAAGAAAGGTAGATGGTTAGAGAATCAAAGAAGCCAGAGACTGTGACTCCAGGGCAGGACCAGGGACAGTTCATTGGTTTGCTTCCTTTTGGAAAACTGATTGCCACTTACATATAGTGGTTGAGGATTCAGACAGATGTAAATCAAATGTAAGATCTGTCACTATAGACAATTACTCTAGAAAAGCAAGCAAAGCCACACATAGATGAAAAACCCTACTGCTGTATAAAAGCAAACATGGATATAGAGTCACCCAGGTGCTTCTAGAGAACAGTTAGATGTTTGTTGTGGGTTGGCCTGATGCTGTTTGTATTCTGATGTTAATTCTGCTTCCTCAAGGGGGGTTGCCCCTGACAAGCAGTTCATTAAGTACTCAGATGACCCCATGTGAACCCTCTCCCCATTTTAGCTGATCAATAAAGGCAAGAGCCTGTGATTGGACAGTGGAAGGAAAGGTAGGACTAGAGATTTGAGAATGGGTGAAGGTAGAGAGGGAGAGGAGAAGGAGAGAGGACAGAGGGAGAGGAGGAGGGAGCCTCGATGGACCAGAACCACTTGGCCAGGAGAAACTGCAAGTAGCAAGAGGTCTTATAGCTGAGGAATAAGTTAGTATAGTGTTATCTGCCCAAGCTAGGCATATAGCTTATAATTATAATAACTAGATTGTGTGTGTTTTATATGGGCTTATTGGGGTTAGAAATTCCAGCAATGCATGTTCAAGGAATTAAAGCCAGACTTATCCCTGTTCCCAGGTAAAGCAGAGGAACTGATTGTGAGGATATAATTTCTCCACACCCATGACCTTGAAAATGCTGGGTCTAGAGAAACACTGGGTGTAGAAAAGCTAAATTTTTTAATGATTTCCTTCTGAAGTTCGATTCCTTCCCTTCCCCCATGGATAAGGTGTAATCCTGGAGGCCACCTGTGGAAATGTTATTGACTTAAAATGATTCTACATCTCTAGGGTTACTGTGGGATGTTGCATGAATACATCGAGTAAAGAACATAATGAACATGTCTACAACCTTAAACCTTGGTTGTCACCTTCATATGAGAATATTTAAGATCCTACTTTCCAGCAATTTGAAATACATAATTCATTTTACTAGTTGCACTCTTCTGTGTAATACAGTTCTAAAAATTATTTCCTCTATCTAAAAATAACTTTGTGCTCATGGGCCAAACTCTTTTCAGCTCCTTATTCCACTTTCTCTTCTTGCCTTCCTAAGTTCTACAAGTCATTTTTATGTATGCATGCATACATATATGTATGTATGTACATACCTATGTATGTATGTATGTACATATGTATGTATGTATTTCGATTTCACTTCTAAGCATTTGTCTTTTCTTCCTCTGGTTTCTCTCACTTAACATAATCAATGTGGAGTAAATGGGAGGCTATTTGTGGTAGATGTTGTGGTCTAGGCTGAGTTTAAGACAGTTCAATCCTGTGGATTTGAGGCAGACACAGAGTTGAGAGTGCAACATGGAAGGCCCCTGACTGAGGCTTTGAAGTTAGCATATGATAAATCAATTGGCAAAGAGGAAAGCTAAGCAAGATCTCCCTCACACCACACACTAGAGCCAGTGTGAGTGATGGGGCTTGGAGATTCTGCACAGCATAGGTGCAGAGGCGGTCCAGTGTATGGCAGTCAGCTAAGTATTCTAGGTTGTTTTCTGTGTAGGGATAAACAGCATGATCAAAAGTAACTCTGGGAGGGAAGCATTAATTTCATCTCATAGCCTCAGGTCATGTGCTATCACTGAGAGAAGCCAGGACAAGAATCTGGAGGCAGGAACTGGAGCAGAGGCCATGGAGGAATGCTGCTTACTGGCTTGCTCCTGAAGCCATGGACAGGTACTGCTTACTCGCTTGCTCCTCATGGCTTATTCAACCTTCTTCCTTATAGCACCATCTGCCCAAGGGTGGCACCACCCACAGTGACCTGGGCCTCCCACACCAATCATTAACCAAGAAAATTTCCCATGGCTTCCCTTTCCAGATGTGTATTAATTTGTGTTAGGCTGACAAAAGCAACTACCACACCATGGTTCATTATACTGCTAAAGCCATGCCCTAGATGGACATTTAAGACGCTAACGAAATGGGTGAAACAAATTGTATTCAGTATCACATGTATCAGAGCACATGCAAGAAGAAGCTTACGTGCTATTCAAATAACTGCAAAGCTTGTGTTCTATCTCCTCCCCCAACCCCACCAAACTTATCCCTAATTTTTGGACTATTTGAGATATTTTGTTCTGATATTCTTCCTCTGAACACATGGCCTTTCTCAGTAAATTCTTTTGCTTTTATTTTTACTATCTGTGTGACTTCCTTTACTTCTTCCTTCTGAACACAAGAACCTGGATCTCCTTGGCTAGTACCTGTTGAATCCTAATATCTCCAATTGGAGTCACAGGATGAAATGCCCTGGACATCTTGTGAGTTTCCAGGGACTTGCGGAAAGGCAGAAGTGGCATCTGTGTGTCAATGAAATGACATTTGGGGATACAAAAGTCTGTTTAGAGAGTACCTATGAGAAAGGTCACTGACAACCACAAACTCTTCCACAATGACTTTGGCCAGCAACCCAAGATGGGAATTCTGTTTCTAAAACTAATGTTTGGAAGTGCTTTTAGATTACATTCCTTATTTAAATCCTCAGTGAAACTTCCTGTGACTGAATAAAAGCAACCTCCACCATTTGTTTTCTCTTCTAGAAGGCAAAGGCAGTTGTTGGGATGTGTGTGTTTTCTTAGTCCAATTAATTTAGCTCGGAGCTTTTATATTTTAATTAGAGTGGCAGTGTTCATAAATATTCATCAAAGACAAGTTTCCAAGACCATCAAACTGTGAGTCAGGAGGGAAAGATATGGGAGGCTTCCCTTCCATGCACCAAGCTCACAGTCATGCGTGCCTAAGAAGTTCTCTGCACCTGGGACTCTGGTGCTCATTTGTGGAAATGAATTTGTTGTGGATTTATTAAATGCTAACAGGTATGGGGACTGTGGGTGGGACCTGGTCTACTCAACTTTTCCTGTCAACTTGATGCAAATCTAGAGTCACCTGGGAAGAGGGTGATTCAATTGAAGCATTGCCTAGAACAGATTGACCTGTGGCATTGATGAAACTTTTTCTTAAGTGCTAATTGGTGCAGGGAAGCCCAGACTTCCTGGTCCCATGCTTAGGCAGGAGGGCCTGGGTTATATAAGAAAGGTGTCTGAGTAAGCCATAGAGAGCAAACAGCATTACTTTATTCATCTCAGCTTAAGTCCCTGCCTCTAGACTCCTGCCTTGAGTCCCTGCCTTGGCTTCCCTTGATGAAGGACTTCTACAGGATAAAATAAATCCTTTCTCTCCCAGATATATTTTGGATGTGGTGTTTACTAGAGCATCAGGAAAGCAAAATAAAGCAGGACAGGAGGATTCAGATTGAGCACAGCACATATTTCTGTTAAAGGGTACCTTTGTGCCCACTCACCCATCCTCCTGTGGCCCAGTCAGACCCATCTGACTTCACTGTTCTTTCTATGTCAACTGCAATTATATTCCTCTTCTGGGAAGATGTAAGTGAACACCCATTCATCCAAATGAGGCATCATTGATAGACCAAGATTTGTCAATAAAGGCTGAGCAGCCAATGGCTGAGCAGCCAATGACAGGGCAGGACTTCCTCCTAGCCAGGGGAGGGAAAGAGAAAAAGAGGAAATGGGGATTAGCCACAGGGAGAGAGGCTGGGAGACAGCATGAGAAAACAGCTAGAGAAGAGAAAGCCATGAAATAGAAGTATCTCAGGGATATTGACTGAGAGGCAGCCAGACTAACTTAGAGGGTTGAAATAGAGTAGTACTGCTCAATTGTTGTAGCTTTAAAGCATGTTAAATAAATATAATTGTACAGTCTCAATTATTTGGGAGCCAGCTGGGTTAAACTATAACACACTTATTAAAAAGACACGACTAATAGGCGGCGAGCCCAAATCCAACTTGGTGAGCCAATGAGCTCACCAGGCTCATTTACATGTGTGGGGGTCAGAGGATACTCATAGGAACATGGACATTGAAACAGCTGCATCTATACTAAGTTCCACCCATCACGGATAGAGGTTACAGAAGCTTCACTGTGGGGTCCTGCCTTTGGTTAGTTTTTGTTTTAATTCACCTTCTGTCTTTAGGGTAGAATACCCTGACCAAAAAGCAACTTGAAGGAGGAAGAGTTTATTCCAGCATAGAGGTTACAATCTACCATGTTGGTAAGTCAGGGCACAAAACGGAGCAGGAACTCCAAGTCAGGCCTGTTTACTACTCCATAGCAGGGAACTTACTTCACAGCCAGAGAGGCACGAGAGGAACAATGGAGGATGATGCTTGCTAGATGGCTCACAGGCCAAATTATACTAAGGTAGATCTGCCTAGGACGATGGTGCTGCCCACAGCAACCAGTTCTTCCTACACTGATTAACAGCCCCATCTCCACAACCAACCGGATGAAGGTAGCTCTTCTCAGATACTGTAGACTGTCTAGTTAAAGCTAATCAGGAAGCTTTGTAACCCCTATGTACTCTATCAGCTCCTAAGGTTACATATATCTGGGAGAGTGGTGAATGGAATCCAGATGAGGGTCTGATGCTACACCCTGCTCCTTCTGCCAAGGAGTATTGACAGCTCTGTTATCACTACCACAGACCTGCCTTTACATACTGTGTTGCTTATGTCATTGCTATGTCTATAGGGCCAATTATATCTCTGCTCCATGATGTGACAGGATGGTCATTACATCTGGACTAAAAAGCTGTACTGCAATAACATTTATGTATCTTAAAGTACACACTCATTATGAAATGGATATACAAATATACACACATATGTATATACATATATGTATATATACATAATATATGTGTATATACAGTATGTGGCTATGCATAATATATATAGTGTGTGTATCTGCATATATTTCAGTATAGATATAAAATCATAATGAAGGTATAGATGGTAAGATATAAAGGCTTCAGAATTAGTTAAGAGGAAGTCTGTTAAGATGAGGTGATTGCATATTACACTTCTCTATTCTTTTGTCTGTTTATCCACTATTTAAAGAAAGGAGATAACTGGCTATGTTATGTGCAAATACTTCCCAGTATCTCTATGGCTTATAATACAGCAGATTTATGCTGTCATTTTTAACCTTGTCATCTTGACTGGACTGTGAAACCACTAGAAGTTTAGTGAAACATGCTGCTAGGGGTGTGAGGGAGGGTGATTCCAGGGAGCTAATGCTAATAATTAACCTAACAAACAGACAAATGCTTTGATCGATTTATAAAGTGTAGTGGGTCAGTCTGATGCTGCTTATATCCTATAGTTAAAACCAGTTCCTCAAGATATGCATGCTCCTGAAGAGCGGACGCTCACACCCTCAACTGATGCCAAGTAAACTTTCTCCCCAATTTAATTGGTCAATAAAAGGCTAGAGCCTGTGATTGGGCAGTGGAGGGGGTAAGGTGGGACTGGAGTTTTGAGAGGTGCAGTTACAGGTGGGGGGAGAGAAGAGGATGGACAGAAAGGAAGAAGCCACTATGGACCAGAACCACATGACAAGGTAAAACAAGTAATACGGAGCTTTATAGTTGGAGAATAAATGAAAATAGCCAAATCTAGGCATTTGGCTTATAAATAAAATATCTGGATTTTATGTCTTTTATATAGGCTTACTAGAAAATTAATTCCAACAATAGAATGATAACAGTCTTAGAATGTGGGGCCAAGCTGGAGGAGGCAGGGTCTCTAACAGTACCCTTGGGGATCTCTCCTGCTGGGCTAGGCTCCTTTGCCCAGATTCGTGGTCACTATGATATGAGCCCTTCCAAGCCCGGTGGATGGAGTAAAAGAGTGAGCTCTGATCCCCTTGTGCATCAGTTTTCTCAGGAACTTGATTACAGCAGTGAAAAACCCTAAGACACTTGCCAGAAGTTTTTCTCTGGGATTGAGAGTCACAGACTGGCCACTGGCTGGATTATGTGAGAACTGTCTAGATAGAAGAGGAGATGAAGAAATCATTAATTTAACTCTTAAGCTTTTCCCTGGAAGTGACTCTAAGTGCAGAGATTCTTATTTTATTGACAAAAGCATGTACAATTGAAGTTAGGAGTGCCAGGGTGTGTGTAACTATGCAACAGGCAAGTGCAGGGTGAGAAAGGACACTAGAAATGGGCTAGTTCTCAAGAGCTGGGTTAGCAAATCACTCTCAAATAAATGTCTGTCACTGGGGATGAAGGAAAAAGTTGAAGAGGGTTATTATCAGAAAGATGCACACTATCCTCATCAATTTTCTGTGATGAGGGGCTAGAAAGACTCAAAGAGCCCAGCTGAGAGGTTGAAATGCAGCAGGCAGGATTAATACTTACAGAGTCAAAGAAATAAGACATAAAGAAGAGGATAGAAGGATGGGGAGAGGCAGGAGAAAAGAATTGTTTGAATGTTCATTAGATAAAATGCAGCCTATTTTGAGATTTTCTGCATGATCTTTTAATTTGTTAAAAAAACTTATATGCATGTGAGTGTCATTGTGTGTGTGTGTGTGTGTGTGTGTGTGTGTGTGTGTGTGTGTGTGTGTTCATGCAGAGTTCAGAAGAGGCATCAGATCCCCTGGAACTGGGGTTATAGGCAAATTTGAGCCATGTGATGGGGGTGCTAGGAACTGAACTGTTGTGCCCTCTCTCTCCAGCACTGGTGTTGAGATTTAGTCTGTTGCTATGTCTTATAATGCTAACTGCAGCTTAGCATTATAACCCAAGACCTGATTGCCCCAGAGATGCGAGAATCTACATATAGACCCAAGTGACCTTGCCCCCAACTTATTTCTGATTGGTGAATAAAGATGCCTATAGCTGGGCAGAATTGAGATAGGTGGGGCTTGGGTTCCCTGAACTTGGGAGTAGGAGGAGCCCATGAAGGAGAGAAGAAAGTGGGAGAGGAGGAAGCTACCATGGGTTAGGTGAGTCATGAAAGCATGGCCATGTGGGTGGGCTAAATGAAGTAAAGAACAGCCCAGACAAAACATGGCAAGATATATAATGGGATTATTGGTTAGGAAATAGACATAATAGCACAGAGGATAGATATCTGTCCAGCTCTTGTGCTAATTAAGGCTCTTGTAAATATAAAGGTTGTATGTTTTTTATCTGGGAACTAAATGATCAAAGGCAGGGTAGAAACCCTGAATTGAGATTCAATATTTTCAACAACACTGTATAATCTTTGATGATTAATCTTGATTGTCATCTTGATAGGACTGGAGAGTCACTGAGGAGATGAACCTCTGTGTTAAAGTCAGGAGGGAAGACCTATCCTGGGTATAGATGTCACCTTCCCATGTGCTTGGATTCTAGAATTAATAAGAAAGAGAGTGTTGAGCTGAGCAACAGCATTCCTCTCTCTCTGCTTCCTGGCTGCAGATACAATGTGACCACCTGCCTCATGCTAGTGCTGCCTTGCTTCTCCATCATGATGGACTGTGCTGTCAATTAAACATGAGGCAGAAGAAGCTGCTCTCTCCCAAAGTTACTTTTGATGGGTATTATGTTACAGCTGTGTAAAAAAAGTAATCTTTAAATAAAAAATTGTTAACTAATACTTTATTCCTCTCTGGTGATCTGCATAAAACTCAAGTTCCTAGTCTCATTTTCTAAAACTGCATCTCGTCTAAGGAGGTGTCTCATTTTCCTTTGCCTTCTTAAGGACTTTAAGCCGATCCCTCCTGCTCTGGAGTCTCCAAAGTATCTGTCAGGAGTACAGCATATTTAGGTATCTATAAGTTGCTCACTTCTGTCTTCTAGCACAAAACAGCAGAGACAGCCAACTTCTACCTTCATCTTATCCTTGGATTTTCTAAGATGAGGGATTGGAGTATGTCCCAGCTTCATATTGGCTCTTAGGAATACACTCTGTGTGATCAGAAGTAAACACGCACACATCAGACCTGGGTCAGCCATCTGCAGATGCAGTGTGTCTTGAGAGCTGCTCATTGTTACTAATCTAGGGAGACTGAGTCTCTTCTGCTGTGGACTCTTTGGAAAAGATAATTACAACAGCAACCTGAGTACAAGAGCAGGGAGAAATCTGACTTTAATTAATGTTTCTAGTTGCACTTGCTCTCGCCTGGGCAGAAAACAATATTGCTGGTGAATTCCAACTGACGCTAGCACCATACATGAACAGTTGTCTTTTTTCTTCTGAACACCAGAGTATTACTTTAGAAATGCCACAGAAGAGAACAGCAGCAGCATTTTAAGTTTAGGCATTTTGATTGATTCTACAATGAATTCAGAGCAGTGGAGCAAAGCAGGTCTGGGATACCGAACAAACAATTTCATTTCAGTCTTGAATGCGCACACTGCTGTTCATGCAGGAAGCTGTCAGATGGGCCATTTTACTCAAGACCCTAGCTACTTGAACAGAATGCACTATGCATGGGAGAGATGCAGGGATTTCTTCAGCTACATGCAGTTCCCATCATATGGATTTCAGCATTACTTCACACGTACTTTTATGAATGCCAGAAGCAGCCTTTACAGCGTGCTTTGCATTTTTTTTTAATCCTCCCTGGGCTATTGGTTATCTGAATGGCTGTTGTGGGTTGATTCTGAAGCATCCCATTCACTCTTGCTGCCTGTGAAGCTGTTTGAAGGCTGTGGTATCTTCAGAGGGTGAAATTGATTGGTGGAAGTAATTGGCTATACCCAACATGGCTTGACCTGCTTTTTCTGCTTCCCAGTCAGCCACCATGTGAACAAGTTACAACTCCCCAGTCCTGCCACCAACAAGGGAGCTGATCCATGAGCCTTCCCTGTGATGAAGGGCTGAAATCTCTCTAAAACCATGAGCCCAAATCAACATTTTCTCTGCCATGTGGTTTCTATAGGGTATCTGTTCATTGCAATGCAAAGTAGCTAACCAATGCCTTTTTTGTCTATATTCTCATGTTGGCTAAGAAGTGGATAGACAGTTCAGCATGGTCAGGAGGGAAAAAATAGAAAGAAGATGAGAGAATAAAATATGTCAGAAAATAGGCTATGGAATGGACAGCTTACAGTGAATGTTTCTAACACTGACCAACTCTTTTCAAGGTCAATTGAAATTCAAGAAATAGTTTGTATGAGCCATCATAGCAGTGCTATGTAACAAATATCCCCAGCATTCAGTTGACATCAGTACTTATCTGTCATTGTGCACAAGATTGGGGTCCAAGTAGACACCTGCTGCTCTTGCAAAGAACTCAACTGTGCTTGGTTCCCAGAACCCATATCAGGTGGCTCACAAATGCCTGTAACTCTAACTCCAAGGGATCTGATGCCCTCTTCTGGCCTCCATGGGCACTGCAGTCATATGCACATACACACAGAGACACACAAACAAAAATGTAAATAAAACAAAACCTTTAATAAAATTTAAAAACTAAGGATTCTTTTCTATGCTGATCATGATTGATTTGGTATAGGACCTGAAACATTGTAGGCATTCAATAGAATTTTTAAAAGTTTATTTCACCAAGTAAAAGCCACTTAGAAGTTCTGCTCATCTGATGTATTTCTTTTTTTTTTTTTTTTTTTGGTTTTTTGGTTTTTTGAAACAGGGTTTCTCTGTGTAGCCCTGGCTGTCCTGGAACTCACTCTGTAGACCAGGCTGGCCTCGAACTCAGAAATCCACCTGCCTCTGCCTCCTGAGTGCTGGGATTAAAGGCTTGTGCCACCACCGCCCAGCCATCTGATGTATTTCTAAGTATACAATGTAACAGTGCTCGCCACTGGCACTTTATTCATTGTATCCACAATAGCATTCAGTTACATTTTAAGACATATAGCCTCTTGATTTTATAAAAAGCCTGGGTTAACTTTCCCACTGATTTCCAAACAGGCACTTGTTTGGTGTCTCCTATTAAATTGTTCATGGAGAACATAAATAAAACAGTCTGTGATGATTATCAGTAGACCAACCGTGATTTTCTCGTTCACACATAGCTAGGAAAATGCTTGCAGAAATTACAACCTCTGCAAAAGTTTGGATTATTACAGTTAAAAGAAGGGGTATGTGGGTGCCAGTGCTTTTGTTAAGTTCTCACCTTAAAAGGGATAAGAGACAGTTTAATCTGGACTTAATTATGAATGAAAATGGCCTGGGAACACAGATTTTAGGTTACCCTAACATCCGTGTGATAAAGACACTTTTCAAATACTATGGTGGGAACATTGGAGAGAGGCTGTTACAGCCAAGAGGAGAAATCTCTTCTATAGGTCTCAGATGATATCTGATGACTTTCTTAGTATTGGGATAGGTAAAAGGTAAGGACCTGATAAGTCATTACAGTTCAAAAGGCTTCTATCCATGAGGCACAGGGTATGGCCATTTAGATTTCTAAAGCTAGTCCAAGATAAATTATGATTAGACTCTGGACTTGCAGCATTCCAACCTCTCTCATCACAGCCGTTCTAATCAGCCAATCACACCTCCTTCCCAGGATTTCTCATTCATAGTTTGAAAGAATATGTGACAGTGATTCAGGGTAGGAACCTATGAAGTCATGGATATCACATCAGATGAGGTGATGACAGCTAGAATTAGCTGTTACTTTATTCCACAAGAAGGGAGGTGACAGCTGAGTTTAGGGTGCTGTTGATCAGAGAAGACCCCTTCATTAGCAGACTGCCTTAGCCGGATGTAGGCTTTCTAAACTTTCACTCTACAAGATGCCTGTGCCCTCTTCAAAATATATCAATTTTTATTTCTTAAGTATGAGTAAGTGCTTGCATGCATATGTGTGCACTGCATATGTACAGTGCCCACGGATACCTTACTCCTGGAACTGGAGTTATCAATAATTTTGATCCATCAAGTGAGAACTTAACTCCTGTCCTCTGGAACATTCAAGGCTCTTAAACTGGCCAGTTCTCTAGCCCTAACATGCATTCCTCATACCCAGGAGTTTTATCTTATAGTAGAAAACGTCTACCCAGATGTTGAATGGAAATTCAAGTTCTGTTCTTTCCTTTGGCCCCGGGTTGTGTTTATCACATTGGTATGCAGATCAAATATAGCCAGACCTTCCCAGTGGATTACAGAATCATCAGGTGAAACCACAGGCATTGGGAATGTTGCTATTTCAGGAAACCCAAAGATGTATATGAAACACATCTAGGTGTATACATACTGAAGAGGCATGAAGAATCTCCCTGAGGCTAGATAGAAAGACAGTGACAAGGGTCAGGATCCCTCACTCTGGGCCTGGTTAGTCTCTTGCCAGATGAGAAGCAGGGATTTCAACAGAGTTGGGGCTCAGAGGAAGGCTCAGTGGGTAAGAACTCTTTCTGTGAGGGCATGAGGACCTGAGTTCAAATCATATGAGGTGAGCAATGTGTGCCCCAGTGCTATGAGGGGGGCAAACAGGAAGTGGTGCAGACAGGAAGGGTTGGGGACAGGAGGGGGTGGAGACAGGAAGGGATGGAGATAGGAATGGGTGGAGACAGGAATGGGTGAACACAGGAGGGGGTAGAGACAGGCGGGGGTGGAGACAGGAGGGGGTAGAGACAGAAGGGGGTGGAGACAGGAGGGGTGGACATAGGAATAGCACTGGGCTTTCCTGGCTGCTACCCTGGCTCAAGGTTCATTGAGAGACCCTGACTCGGGATTTAAGGTGGAAAGCGACAGAGCAGGGTACCTGATGTCTTCTTCTGGCCCCCACAAGCACACATTTGTGTGCACACATATGGGTACATAAACTATAAACACTTTACACACACACACACACAGAGAGAGAGAGAGAGAGAGAGAGAGAGAGAGAGAGAGAGAGAGAGAGAGAGGGAGACTTAACATAATTTGTCATTAAAGTTGCTGACACGGTGACAATATTATTTTCATATATAGATACTTAATGTTAAAACAGCAGTAACCTAGGAGTAAGGCCTGAATGTGTACAACCTTGGGTAGAGCTTCCATATGTTTTCAGGGAATCTCGCACAAGACTGCTACCTTTGTTATTGTGAATACCATACCTTCCAGCATCCCTGCATCCTACAGCTTTACATTATCATTGTTTCTGTCAGGTGCCCCTCAAGGAACCATTCTGTGACCCTGTTTAGGTAATAGTTTCAGACTCCATCAAAATGCTATATGCAGCTGTTGCAAAGCCCTCGGCGTAGGATCAAGGCTGCCCCACAGCCTGCAGGCAGCTCATCATCCCAGTACTTGTTTCACAAATGCATTTCTCCATACTCAGCCCTAAGCAGTCACTGTCTGCCTGCATGAGCTTCTGACAGTGTGAGGTGCATTCTTCCAGGATAGCAGCCTTCTGCTTGGGGTCCATGTTGATTAGGGAGATGGCCCTGGAAAGCACAGTACACTGGCTACCGGTAAATCCTTCTCAGAGGATCCCATAAGCATCAGAACAGATGGCTGCTTCTTTGGTGGGAGCCAGACGTTGTTGGCTTATGTTTAAGAGATTGAGCATAAAATGCTGCTAACCTTCCAAGGTTACAGTCACATGCAGTACGATGAGATGCTTGGAGGCTGAGAGTCCTTGTGGACCAAAACTGTAGAGACAGCAAACTAGATTTTATTCTCCAGTTCCCTGTTCAGATTTGGAGGTAAACAGTTACTAGATAGAAAGACAATTGATTGACTACAGTTGAATATAATGTTCTCTGTGTGTATGCCTGTCTCTCTGTGTCTGTCTGCTTCTGTCTCCTGGCTCTCTCTGTGTGTATGTCTGTCTGTCTCTGTCTATCTGCCTCTGCCTTTCTCTTTCTGTCTCTCCTCTCGTTCTGCCTCTGTCTTAGTCTGTCTCTATCTCTGTCTCTCTCACACACACAGAGGTGAATCTGAATGAGATAAATTTATAGATGATGAAACTAAATTAAACATCTTAAACTACATCACTTTCTACAAAACATCTTTAACACATGGTTTTCAGTTTCTTTCAGTATTTCATTTTTCATATTACTTCTGATAGACTATACTCCTTGTCCAAATCCAGTCAGACTTCTCTGATCTTCTCCACAAGGTCCATGAGAATTACAGACCTTTTTAAAAACAAACAAACAAACAAACAAACAACAAAATGGTTTGTCCATCCCCACTCTTGACACAAATAAATTCTACAAAGCCCCCACCTGCTCAGGTCTCCCTAAGCCCTTCGGTTTCTCAAAGATAAAGTTTCACTCTTATTATTTGTGTTGTTTGTTTTGTTTTTCCCAGCCAAGTTTGGCAGTAAACCTCTGCCACCTCTTCTCCTTGATCATTTACCTAGAAAGCTTGAAATGATCCATTTCTTCTCTGCCTCTTCTACCGTGAGAATCCCCCAGGCTCCCCCTAGATCTACAGCCTGGGAATGCCTTTACAGAGGACTTTGAAGGCTCCCATTACAGCAAACCATCAATACCGCTGCCCCGCCCAGTCTCTGCAGCAGAGAGGAGGCCTGCTTTAAATAAGATCCAATTAGCAAATGCAGGTGCCCTAATTACACTGAGCGCCCCCTCCACGGGTTTCCTATTTTTGTTTTGTACACCCCAGTGTGTGAAGGCCTCCTGCCTTTGATTCCATGAAACTGAACCCAGTTTATACTACAAATCCATCTCCTCTACTGCAGCTGTCTAGATAAAATTGGTCTTTCTCCATTTTTATAAGTGCTTCTGGAAATTGAAACATAGTAGGAAGTCAAATAAAAACAAAATAAACTCAATGGAATTTTTGGAGGTTTTATTTTTTGGTTTCCTAATGCTTTGTCTGTTGGGTTTTTTCCCCCTTCGGGTCTTTTGCTTATACATTATGCTTTCTGATTTTGGATTTTTAGGGGATTTCTGCATGCTAATTTGTATTCCTTGTGCTGTTTCTTTGGCCCTCTTTTCTGTTTGTTTCTTTTGTCCTATTCACAATTTTTGTCTTTATCTTATTGTATTATTATGTTTTCCTTTCCTCTTTTCTTTTCTTCTTTTTAAAAAAAAAAAAATGCCTCTTTTCCAATGAGAAGAAGTGGATTTGGAGGTTAGGGAGATGGGAAGGATCTGGGAGGAGTTGGTGGTAGGGCAGCCATCTTCAGAATAGAATGCGTGGAAACTCTATTTTTAAAAAGTAAAAGCAAAACCACAGCAACAACGCCAAAAATAAATAAAGAAATAAAATCTACAATTTCACAATAAACAATAAATAAAACAAAACAAAGCCCTTTGCTAGATGCAGATTCATTAAAGGAAATAGCCTGACTTCTTTCTTTGAAATATTGCGATATTCACAGTGCATAAAGTGGCTTAATCAATAGCAGAGTGGAGAAATGGCCGCAGAGGCCTTGGCAGCAGGCAGTTTCAGGGTCAGAAAGTCCTCTGTTCTTCTCTGGGCCATAAAGGCAAGGATGAAATGAAGGATCTCCTTTTATATGCTCCATGAAGCTTAGGGACAGACTCCTGTCCTTCCAGGTGGTGAAGAGTGCTGCCCTTTTAAGAGAGCCTTAACCAACTGGAAAGATCAGGGTTAAGGATGCTGCTGCTCACACAGGGGACCTGAGTTCTCTGCTCCCAGCATCCACATAGCTCACATAGTCTGTAGCGCCCTAGCATCCAGGATCTAACAAATTTGGTTTCCTAGTACACCTGTAGTCATACAGACAAATACATAGACATAATTAAAATCCTAAAACAACAAAAATTGACTTTAAACTCCTTTTATTTTAGTTTAAACTGTGAGAAAACTCACCAAGCTCTAGCCCAGGTCCCAGAGGCTCTCTGAGTTGCTCTTTTAGGTGACCCAGTGAGTACTCAGCTCACTATAATACTAAACAGAGCACGCCCAGAAGCATTAATATCTGCCATCTCTCCTCCACCAACATATGTTCTATGACTTTAAATCAAGCACACCCCGCCTGAATGGTGTTCATCATCTTTCAATGTTTTAAGCATGTGATTAATGATAGTTGACTGAGCATGCTCAGGAATGATGCCTTACTCTAAGCATGCTCACAAACTTGCCTGCCTCACACAAAGCACCTATGTCAACATGTATTATCTATCTGAATAAAGCCCCCTGTGCTCCACTCCCCCACCACGTAAGAGGAAAATAACTTGACAGACAATATCGATACTCTTCTTGCTTGCTACAAGCAATGAATGGATCTCTAGTCTTTGGTGTTTTGTGTTCTTTGACTTCACACCAGTTAAGAGGGCAGCCCAGATGACTAGTGACATCATAAAAACTAGAGGGGACCTCCTGGTATTGTTTCACTAAATTGACATGTCAAATTGTCTTCCAAATATTCATGCCTATCCCCTTAGATTTCTGTTGCTCTTGGCCTTGTCATGAGAACCTTGTTACTGCAGTGGGTTGTGGCTAATGCAGAGATGCAGTGCTGTTCAAAGTTCTGAGAATAGGTGACCACTGAGCACTCAGCTGAAGGTGGGTGATAAACCTCCCCCATCCAAGGCTCAGAGAATATCAGAGAAGAGGGGAGAGGAGGAACATAAGAGCTGAACGGGGAGGGGCAGAACTGTGAAATTCTGTGCTCTGCACAAGACATGTCTGTTGCACACAGTGGCTTGGAGTAGCTGTGGTTGTCTGCGGGAGATCAAGCAAGTAGAGATGTCCTCATGGATGAGGGAGAAGCTCCCAAGGCTCCACCGTCCAACAGAGGATCTACTCTAATGGCCTCTGAGAGAGAGAGAGAGAGAGAGAGAGAGAGAGAGAGAGAGAGAGAGAGAGAGAGAGAGAGAGATATTTTACTTCAGAGTTGTGTCTCTGGTAGCTTGTTCATTTCTCAGTAGATGGCCCCCCCTCATATGGTCAGCTCTAGCTGAGCTTTGTGGGCTGTTGTATATATCAAAAGAGAGCATGAAGTAAGGAGGGAAACTGATAGATGGGTCCCAAAGAAAATTCAAGGGGGCTAGCATACATTGCATGAGTGTACACAATTTTCATATGATAAATATAAAATATGATTTTAAAAGAAAATTAAAGAGGAGCTTATGGAAAAGCCATTGCTTTTCCAGAAAGATTCCTCAGCATCCCTTCCAGCTGGGAAACTCTGAGATGTTATGGGACACAAGGTTCATGATACTGAGATCAGTCACCATTTACACTGCACTTACAGAACAGCCCCATAGTTGTCTCTGTTTTGGCCCCACAGTTGATACCTGGTTCTCCATGGCACACAAGCCTGCATTTCCCACTGTGGTACCTTCTATCTCCTCTCCCACTATGAGTTAAATTCTAGGTATTTCTTGGTCCCAGAGTATTTTGATTAATTACCTCCTCAGACTTTTGTCAACCCCACTTTTACAGTCAGCTGGCTTCAGTTGGCTTCTTGACTCCCAAAAATGAATAATTTGAAAGAGAAACTAATTAAATGAATGACATCATCATTTAAGGTTTGCTTATTTCTCAAAAGGTTCCAAGGAGTATTTGCTCTTTATAGATCACTAATCAAATGCTTATAGAAAAGAACATGGCTGGACTGAAGAGGTTGCTCAGTGGTTAGAGCACTGGCTGCCCACAACCATCTGTAACTCCAGTGCCTGGTGATCTAACCTCTGAAGGCACTGCATATATGGGGTGCACATAACACATTTGGACACACAAACACATACACATTAAATAAGGAATAAACAGACGTGGTTTATCATTGCCTGTAACCATTTATTCTGAACTGAAGCATGCCTACCTGGGGTGAGGAGGGAAGGCTCATGAGGAGGGAGCCTCAGGAGTTAAAGGAAAGGGGGCATGTCTGGGAAAAGAGAAACTTGGGGGATTCTTAAAGACCCCTCCCCAGCAGTTGAACGAGTAAACTACAGAGAAAGAAGGGTCTTAGCTGAGCTGCTTACGAGCTATGCAGACAGCACCTGGATTGAAGCGTGCAAGAGTCATCATTTATGGTGGGGTGAACTTTCTGGTGGCAGCTGTGTTGGAATCATCTTTGCTCCTGTAAGTTACCCCTGAACCCTACTCCTGTTAGTGACCCCAATTAAAAACATATTGGCTAACCAAATTGGGCATTGGTACAATTATTAGTGTGGTCTGTTGTAGGTTCCCATCTGGGGTGCTTGTGTGTTCGTGTTTGTGTGTGTGTGTGTGTGTGTGTGTGTGTGTGTGTGTGTTCTCAATAAAAGTCTGTCACACAACATGTAGACAGACTGCAGAATATATGTCCCATCCCAGTTACTCCGGGAAAGAGATGGGCAGAGCTTCTGTGGTTACTGGTTGTATTATAATGAAATCTCCTGTCCAGAAACATGGACCAGGAGATCCATGTACTGTAACAAATGCTATCTGTTGATTTCAGGTGTGGATAAGACTAATCTATCCCCAATATTAGATCTAAGTATGACTCTCTGAGCCCTTCCATGTCTTTGTCTCTGTAACCCACATGATGTTTGACTCTAGGGGGTGGTTAAGTAACACACACAGCTCCAAGTTTTCATATGTAATATTAAAAACAAACCACAGAGTCAGGTGATTCTTGAATTGCTGTGTCCAATCACCTGTGCCTGGCCCACAGCTGAAGTCCAATTGTTATTGGTTCATTTCCAAGTTTCTCAGTTGCAGAGAAGACTGAGATACAGCAGCCATGCCACTGGCTGAGGATAGATTTTTAAGGATGAAGGCATACAGCTATATTAAACGTTAATGATGTTTACTATAATAGCATGCTCTCTTGTTTCTGGAAAAATTGCATGATAGTAATGTATTAACTATGAGTAATTTCGAGCATGGAAAAGCTGCTCTTCTTCCTTTGCCCACTCTTAGTTACAGCTGTTTGGCATCTGACTCTCAGAATCGTCGCAAGAAATGGTGCAGAGACAATGGCAGAGTTACCAGATCTGGCAGCTGAGGTCCTCTCTCATAATGGAGTTTGAAAGGAATAAAGATGTGTGGACAGAAGAGATGGGGAATGAGACGGAGGGTTCCTGTGCCTCCACCTTCCTCTGCCAAGTCTCCTGGGTGTTCCCTCGTCCTCAGGACAACTTCCCCTGGGATGGGCGTTCTTTTCAAATCTCAGAAGGTGGGCTGGCAAGATTCCCAGCCTGCCAAGCTGTTCCTCCCAAGACTGACAACCCAAGTTTAACCCCCAGATCCATGAAAAGAACCAACTCCAGCAGCTTGTCTTCTGAGCTCCTCAAATACACCATGGCACATGCACCCCAACACACATACACATAAAGCCAATAAATGGAAAATATTAAATTTAAGTGGATGCAAGCTCCGTATCTTTTCATCTAGATTTGTAATATTCCAGTTATGAAAAATACTTCTGAGACCATTGTTAAAAACATCTTCTAAATTTTAAACCAAAGACTCATATAATCTAAATTTTGCCATCAAGTGTTATTATTATCTAGATTTATTTCCATATTAGTTAGTTATCTATTTTTTACTTCCATTCCTGGGATTCATTTCTCATGAATCTCTTTGAGTTGAAGCTAAAGTGTTGATTAAAAAAGCATCATTGTGCTTACATTGCTCAGTTCCATGCCTCCTAATTCCACTTCAGTTAAGGAAAAGCTGTGTGGAAATTACTTTTACTTTTTATGCTTGGGGTGGAACCAGAACGTTACATATGCTGAGCATATGTTTTACCACTAAAGTACATTTCCAAATCCTATTCTGGGATTTAAGTCCATTACTATTTAAAGATATTTGAAAAGTGGAGTAGACTGTTTTGCATATCATTTACTTCGTATCAGTGGGCCTTTAATTCTAGATATGAGGCTACTGTGATAATGGAGAAAACAATCATACAGGAGCATTGTTTGAAATTGAGGTGATAGACATCTAATTGTTCATGACAGATCTCTTCAAGACAAGTAAGAGGTGATGGTGGTGGTAATGATGATGGTGGTGGTGATGGCGGTGGTGATCGTGGTTGTGGTTGTGATTATAACAGTGGCAATAACGAGAAAGGTGACAGTGTGGACAGAAGGTCCAAGTGATTGACCATGTGTTTTTTGTCCAGACAGAAAAAAAGCAAGTGTAACTCAGAGTTCTGGTTTCCACAACCATGTGCAGTAGGTGAAACCCCAACTAAAATAGACTCACAGTCTCATAGACTGGGAGTAGGGTAAAACTATCCAGCTATTCCAATATTTACTGAATTCAGAGCAACAGTGTTTAAGTTGATGTCTTAACAATCCTAGATTGTCAATGACTTGAAATATCCAGAATTTATTTCCTTACAGGTCTTTTTAGGGCAGTGGTGGTCCATCTCCATCTCTCAGGGACAGAAATGAAGCTGGTAGAGCAACCTTGTGGGATGCCAGTTGTGGTCATGACAGAGGACACCAGTATAAGGAGAATGATTGCCTTGCTTGGGCCTGTCTTTTCGGATCACCAAGAAGACATAAGACACGGATAAGAAACTCTTCATATTCTGTCAGGTGTCACATCACAGTGGAGGAAGTGTGTTCTGTAAACACGATTAGGCAAGTTTATTCTTCTGAGACATCACAGGCTGTAGCCACAGAAACTATGACAGCTTCAACACTCTCGGGCAAGACAGCGTTGTGGGCACAGTGTGAATGATGGTGTGATTCACCCTTAAACAAGACATGCAGTGTGCTGCATAATTGCTGACTAACCCTTTCAGCCATGTGTCTTCTTCAAACAATAGCTCTTTGCTTACAGATTTGCTTAGCAGATACCCACCACATCCTTTTCCTTCAACACAAAGTAAATATTACTCAGAAAGAGAATAGATTCTTCATTGGTTAATGCTTGGGCTTGTTCCTTGAATACATGTGATGCCGGATCCTAACAACAGATTTCTTCTGAGTTTAAATAGGTGACTGTGTTCATTTCCCTTTTGATGTTATTTTAATGCCATACTTTACTTGTATTGAACAGATATTGGTTAGCATTATGGAAATGGGAATCTTAGCACACACACACACACAAAACCACCAACAACAATTAAAAAACCAAAAAACCAAAAACCCTCACTGGACCGTTCTTTTTAGGAATTTCCACAAAAGGGTGTTGGAAAGTTGAACTGAAGGTTGTCAAAAGTCCTATTAGATGGCTCCCCAAGATTCAGGAAGATGGCCACCAGAGGACAGATGTAGACAGATGCAGGGGTCTTTTGCATTTTTCTAAATTTTACATTATTTCTTCTGCTAGGAAATAACTGGTTATTCCTGGGACCTTAGAGACACTATGTCAAAGCCACACACAGGTTTTCAAAAAGAAAAACAAATAATATTCTCAAATCACCTCAGGGGCAGCGGTACCATTGTAAATCTTTTGCAAGGCATAGGGTACTTTCAGTATCTGTTAACAGATTCAGATTCAGGAACCAGCTGAAGTTTTCTTTATGGCAACTCACAGCTTAAGGATGGCAGAAAACCCAGCACAGCCCCACCTTGTCCTGAGCCTGCAGAGTAGAGATGTCATGTTCTGTGGAGATAACTGATCTTCAAGTTATCTGAACAATCAGGTGTCTCCACCCTCAAAAACACTGTAGTCATATGCTCCAGGATACCACAAGTACTTTGTGTCTATCTATCTATCTATCTATCTATCTATCTATCTATCTATCTATCTATCTATCTATCATCTATTTATCTATCTATCATCTGTCTATTTATCTATCATCTCTCAATTATTTATCTATCTATCATCTATTTATCTATCATCTCAATTATCTATCATCTGTCTATCTATCATCTCTCAATTATCTATCTATTTATCTATCATCTATCTATACATTTTTTTCCTTAGTTTCTATTTTCTATATTTATTTCTTGTGTGAGGTATATGCCTGTGGATTTGTTTGTGTGCATGTGTTTGTGTATGTGTGTGTGTTTTCAACCTTGAGTTCCTCTGTGGGGGTCATAGATCTACCTTAGATATCTTTCTTTGTTATTGCGGAAGATGGGGTCTCTCACTGAACCTGGAGATACTGACTGTCTACAATGGTTTGATAATATGCCCCAGAGAATCAACTGTATCCCTGAAAGATTTTTATCATTTTAAATTATGTGCCTGACTGTGTGCATATAGGTATGTATAAATGAATGCATATGCCTACATAGACCAGGTGATTGACATCTTCTTTCTGGAGCTGGAAATACAGGCACTTGTGAGCCACCTGATGTGGGTTCTGGGAATCAAACTCTGGTCCTCTGGAAGAGCAAGCACCCTTAACTATTTAGTCATCTCTCCAACCCCAGCCATGCCAAGTTTTAACAGAGTGCTGAAGATCTGCTTTCATGCCCATGCTACAGCAGCAAGTACTTTACCCAGGGAGCCATCTCCCTGCCTCCTCACCATGTCATTTAAATTTAGCATCACCTACTTGATGGATTCATTGCCCACTTTAAATCCTACTTTGTCTTTTAAATTGACAGATAAGATTGTATGTATTTCTCATATATATGATGAAATCAAAGCTTCACAGAAGCCCAAACACAAATACATGGGAATTAATCATGATTAAGTTTCAAAGAAGCCCTGGGAAATAAGTGAGCTACAAGTTGGGTCCGTGTTTTTTCTAAAGATGGAAGAATTTCACTGACATAAAATATTAAGTGACTCTGACTCATATTTTAAAAGTTCCTTCCTGGTCAATTACCTTTTAACTCTTCCAGTTGCACCAAGGAGAAAAATCTCACTTGTAGCCAGAATGTTTTTTATAATTTATCCAACATTAGTTAATCTCTACTTTTTAATTTCAACAAGAAAAATAATAGTAATTGATGATAAAAATCTAGAATATTTGATATTGCTAGACCTACTGTGGTGTAGTTAGTATTAGGAAAAGGCTTTTGGTATTTCATTAACCCAAAATTGTAGTCTTCTCTTAAATTACACTTTTTATTTAAGAATTACATTAAACACATGACTGATCCAATTACTTAATTGTAGGGGAAATTTGGGGAAAATTAATTAAGCTTGAGAATCATAATACCTAAGCTATTCTGTCTGAAGAAAGAAGAGTCAAAACAGAATCAAAGAAAGGAGGTAGGTGAAAGATTTTTCTGTAAGTATCTATCTAATTACAATTTATGTTTCTTTAACAGAGTGTTGTAGTTTGTGCAAGAATTATGCCCTGTGGGTGGATGTGTCTGAGCACTTGGTCTCCAGCAGGTGGCACTGTTTAGGGAGGTTATGGAATCATTAGGAGGTGGAGCCTATCTGGAGGAAGTAGGTCATTAGAGGCGGGCTTTGAAGGGATCCCACTTCAAGTTCATTCTCTGCTTTCTGACAGCAGATGCACTGTGATCAGGTAGCTTCTAGCTCTTGCCTATCATGCCATGCCTATCTGAATCCATGCCTTCTCCATGGTGGACCATGACAGACCACGACAGAGATCATGATGGACCATGATGGAATGATCTTGCACCATTTCTTTCCAAAACTGCTTTAGCTAGAGTCTTTTTTCACAGCAACAGGACAGATAACAAATACATAGAACGTGCTTGTTTGAGACTTGGTCATGAGCACTCGGAGGTTTGCCAGTTATTGGCTGAGAATGTCACACTTGGCAGAAAACACAGCTATCTAGTCTGACGAATGCACAAGACAGTTGGATGCTGGAGAGATGGCTCAAAGGTTAAGAGCACTGGCTGCCTTTCAGAAGATCTGAGTTCAATACCCAGCACCCACATGGTGACTCACAGCCATCTGAAACTCAAGTTCCAGATCCTATGTCCTCTTCTGGCCTCCAAAGGTACGGCACTCATGAGACACACAGATATATATAGACAAAACACTCACATGCACTAAAATAAAATAAATCTAAAATAATTTTAAAGGAAAGTACAAAGATGAGCTGACTTAATATGAACAGAAAAGTCTCTATCAGGAGACTTACATTCAAATCCTTTTTCAGCCTTTGTTTTTGTTTGATTGTCTGTTTTGTTGTTGTTGTTTTGACCTTGTGTGAAAGCTGTGTTTCTCCTAATCTGTGGTTTGTCATCAAGATGGAAATAAATAACAAATATAAAGAGCACACTCTGGCCTTGCTCTACCTAAATACTTTAAGGAATGAAAGATAATACCTTCGGTGTTTAAATAGGCTTGGCCCAGGGAGGGGGCACTATTAGGAGGTGTGGCCTTGTTGGAATAGCTGTGACCTTGTTGGAGGAAGTGAGTCACTACGGGAATGGTCTTTGAGATGCTTCTCCTAGCTGCCTGGAACGAAGTCTTTCCCTAGCATCGTGCAGATGAAGATGTAGAACTCTCAGCATCATGTTTATCTGGACGCTGGCATGCGTCCCACCATGATGATAATGGACTGAACCTCTGAACCTGTAGGACAGCCTCAATTAAATGTTGTCCTTTTAAGAGTTGCCTTGGTTACAGTGTCTCTCCACAGAAGTAAAACCATAACTAAGACAATAGCCCAATAACCCTTTAGGAGGTTGCATCTATTGACTCTTCGATCCTGAGTACTTTTTTTTTTCCAAACCTATAATCCCTGCAATAGATATGTGGGTAGTGGATGGGTAAATACACAGGAGGATGGAAAGATGTATAGATGTGTGGATGATGGATGGGTGGGAAAACAAAATGCAGCGGTGGTGGATTCTTTACTGTATGCGTTTAGGTAAATGATCCCTGCTCAGTTGCTGGAAGGAAGTATGGTATGCTCAGCACATTATCAGTGATCAGTAAGCAGCAGTCTCTGAGATATTCCAAAATTAGAAAGTAAATCTCACGTGAAAGAACTTCCCACTCTCTGTTTAAGGTTTTGATTTGCTGAAGAGCTTCTGTGTGGCAGATGAACCACCAGAGGAATGCTTAATAGAACAAACCTCAAATCATATACCCTTCTTCCCTGAATGCAGATACAAGGCCTGAGGAGGTCACCCAGGAGGCCAGACACACAGCTAAACCATATAGCTTCTTGTGGAGGATAGATGAAGTGAATCTATAATGTCTGGAGCAACAAGCTGCGGTCATAATGCCTTTACAACTATAACACGTTAATAATAATATTGTGTCTGCACAACTGACTGTTGTGTATACCACATGTGTGTGACCTATGTGCATAGTGTTTGGACACATGCATGCAGGAGTATGTGCCCATGCAGCATGCCTGTGAAGGTCAGAGGAGGGTGCTAGCTATCCTGTGCTGTCACTCTCCACCTCATTACCTTGAGAACCTGGATCTAGACTGACAGGACTGAGCCTCAGTGAGGCTTTCATGTCTGCACTGGCAGTGCTGGGATACAGCTACACAGATGGCCTTTCCTGTAGGTGCTTGGGATACAAACCCAGTCTTCATGCTTGAACAGTAAGTGCGCTTACCCATGGAGCCATCTCCCTAGACTCAACCAACCACTTTGTTTTTCCAGCATACACCAGCACAGCTCATGGAACTTTAAAGGTTTTATTCTTATCAAATTTTTCCTGCTATCCTGAGTGATTTATTCTTTTCTTAATACTGCCAGAATGAAATACTCCCACTGTATTTCAACAAAATTCAGGACATGATTGGGACACTCATATTCTAGTTTAGTTTCTGTTGCTGTGATAAAACAGTGACAAAATCCAACTTGGAGGGAAAAGTTTACTTCAGCATATGGCTTATACTCTCTATTAGCTATAAGTATAATCTAATGTAATATAAAAGGAAGTTAGAACCAGAATATGAGGCAGGAACTGAAGCAGAGGCCATGGAGTATCAATGTTCACTGGTTTGCTCCTCATAACTGAGTCCTTCAACTTTCTTTTAGCCCCCAGGGCCACTTGTCCAGAGGTGGCTCCACCCATGATGTACTGGACCATCATCTATTAATTTGCAATAAATAAAATACTCCCACAGATTTGTCCAGAAGCTCATCTGATGGAGGCATCTTCTCTACTAAGGTCCCCTCTCCTCAAGTGCCCCAGTGTTTATACTAAATTAACAAAATGAACCAACACAAATGTTGCGCAGTATCTACAGATGAACCTCAGTGTCACTCCAGGGTTCAAACTAAAATGGTAAGAGCAAGAATCTGTAACAGTTACTAGTTTCGAAGTTCCCGCCAGCGGGTACTCCATGCTGTGGAAATGCTGTGGAAGGAAGCCATTGATTATGGAAAGAAGCAGGAAACAAAGGAATGTGTTGGAGCAAGATGAGATCCGATCAAGCTCAAAAGAAATCTTTTAATGTTACAATGTTTTAAACACATTAGGGCGGGAAATGGC
>CM052721.1:26494278-26513491 GCA_028551405.1 Uromys caudimaculatus
TCCCCCTCTCTACGGCGCTCGTTGGCTATCGACTCCTGGTGTCACAGGCAGAGGTTTCCCCCTGCAAGTGAGATCGGGAAGTTTCGGAGTCTTTCTGTTCCCGGGTTCTCAGGCCCGGGATCCCGGCAGATCCGGGCGGGTCTGGGCGAGAGGTGCTGCTCCCCTCAACCCCACTCACGGGCCTTCCAAGTTCCCGAAAGGTGTCATTTTAAAAGGTTTACATGGATGCCTTTCTCTGTCCAGAATTTTGGACCAGTTATGAAAACTGCTTGATACTCTTA
This sequence comes from Uromys caudimaculatus, assembly GCA_028551405.1. Classification (NCBI taxonomy): domain Eukaryota; kingdom Metazoa; phylum Chordata; class Mammalia; order Rodentia; family Muridae; genus Uromys; species Uromys caudimaculatus. The sequence goes on from CM052721.1 coordinate 26,494,560, forward strand.
TAACCACAGGCAGGCAGCCAGGCGTCAGGAAGCAGAAGAGCATTTTGGTAAAATCCTAAGCAAAGAAGTGATGAAATATCCTTCTCCTCAAAAATAAAAACCAGTTCATCATACCTAGAAATCTCTTTTCCTGGGAAGCAGGGAAGTAGGAGCAGTGAGTTTGGGCAATTAACTTGTAAAGCTGTTTCTACAGTTTCTACTTTTCTTCCTTAATGATATCTTTTTTCTTTTTTGCAAATATGTTAATGTGCAGTTATTCGCTCTTCCTATATTTTGCCTACGCTCACCCTATGTCATTATGAGTATGTAAATTAGAAGTGCATGCACTTCTTACTCCTGAACACTAATGGATAAATTGCAGGAAAGCATTTAACAGAAACTGCACAGTGCACATGTGGAAAGTATGGGTCTGAGAAACTGTGCTCTGTACTATCAATGGATTGCATATCCAAACCCTTCCCTGAAACAATAAAAGTAAAAGAGAGTTGAAATTTGTCTATTTATTAAATATTTATCTTATTATTAACAATGTGATGCATGTGTGTCTGAGCACATGTGAGCACAGAACCCTTAGAATCCAGGCTATGAGGTGGAGTCGATTCAAAGTGTGTTTGTTGTAAATCAAGTTTTGCTGGAATGTGCATAATGCTTTCCTGCTGTGTGTGATAGTTTACAGTGTGAAGTCAGAAGAGGCAACTGAGGCAGGAGACCATCTCCTCTGGGACTACAGTTACAGGTGGTCATGGGTCACCATGTGGGTGCTGGGAACTGAACCCAGATTCTCTGCAGGAGCAGCCTGTGTTGTTTAACTGCTGAACTCTCTACAGCCCCAAGAGTTTAAACTCTGAAATCTAAAAATGTTGACTAGCTAATTGTCTAATCCCTGAATGTGTGTAGAGAGTAAAGCCACCAAGACCAACAGGCTGTGGTGGCTTCAATCTGTTTTTGTTGGCTTTAAACACAAGACAGACCAAAACTTTCTCTGCAGATGTCAGAAATGGTCTCTCCCTCAGCTGTCTACTCTGACCTCACAGTGTGTAAACCATCATACACAACAGAAGAGCAATGTGTACATTCCAGCAAGAGCTGGTTTGCAGCAAACATAGATTTGAGTTGGCTTCAGTTTATATTTGCTGGTCATGATCCTTCAAACCATCATTAGCTGGGGTGGTAATTAGTATATGATCACACAGGGTTAGCACACACACAGCTCCCCTGCATTCCCATGTGGGGCAGCATGCATCTATATATCTCAAGTGTTTGTTTTTATGTTATGAGTGCTTTGCCTGCCTGTCTATGCATCAGGTGTGTGCAGTGTCCACAGAGGCCAGAAGAGGGCATCAGATCCCTTGGAACTGGAGTTACAAATGGTTATTAGTCACCATGTAGGTGCTGGGAATTGAACCCTGGTCCTTGGACAGAGCAGCAAGTATTCTTAATTGGTGAGCTCTCTCTCCAGCCCCTCTGTTTCTTTTTCAATACGTCGAAGTTTTGTAATAACCCTCATCCATTATGTGATAATGACCTTTCTTCTTTCTGTAGCTTTTTTGTCTACTTAGATCTCAGCCACCACTAGAATAAATATTTGAGAGCTTTTGGATTCTCTCTGCTGCTAACAAACTCAGTAGTTCCTGATTGTGTGGCAGTAGTATTATATTACACTTAGTTATTCCTTCAACATCAGCAAACCGCTAACAGGAGACAGGTTTTATCACATGAATTATTTGCAAGTATTTATTTATTTGTTTGTTTATTTAGTATATTTATTTTATGTGTATGGGTGTTTCTTCTGCATGTATATATAGGCACTGCATGAATCCTCTGCAAGAACAGTCAGTGCTCTTAGCTGCTGAGCCATCTCTCCCAAACAATTATTTCCACCTTAAAACATTTTTTTTAATGTATGAGCAAAGTTTTACCTGCATGTATGTGGACCATGTGTGTGCAGTGCCCAAAGATGCCAGAAGAGGGCATCCTAGCTTTTGGAGTAGGAATTACAAATGGCTGTAAGCTACCAAGTGGACACTGGGAACCAAACTCAGATTCCCTGTAGAAACAGGTAATGCTATTAACAACTGAGCCATCTCTCCAAATATTTAAAAATGTTTTTTGGCTCTTATGCATGTTTTGTGCACTAACTAGACATAGGGGAGGTGGCAGCTGCTGCTAGTGATGGCATTAAGTCAGGAAGGAGACAGGTTGGTGGAACCTGGGGTCAAGGTTGGAGGAAGGTAGTTGGGTTCATGAGATCAAAATACATTGTATATATTTGTGAGATTTTCAAAATATTAATACAAGTATTGTTTTCAAAAAGAATAAAGTTTTATCATGCTGATGCATTTTGTAAACAATTTCTCGGTTATGTCTAGTATCTTCCCAATTTCCCCTAATAATCGTGTACCATGCTTGTAGTGAAAAGGAGCTTATTTGAAGGGAGTGTATCACCATTGCACTCCTAATGAGCTTCCAAATTGTGGACTGTATATTACATATTTCACATCAAGTTACACACCACCAGAATGAGAATTTCTGTGGAATGTTTTCAGGGCTGAGGCAGCCAATTAGACTCAGCTTTTATACCCAATCTCTCTGTAGATGGAGTTTGACTTAAGTAGTATTGCTCTTTTGAGTCTCCTCTCAGAAGGTGCCAGCATTCATTAGTCATGTCTTCTGTAGATTCGTCAAAGGCCTTCCTAGTGTGTGTATGACTGACTCTAGCAGCCACACTGTGGTCAGTCAATCTTGTGACAAAGCATCTTAATGTTGCTAATGGAAGGAAACTGGAAACACAGCTGTTTTGCAGGAAACTCTTGTGAACTGGCATTAATATAGAGCCAGTAAGACTTGTCTATCACAGAAGCTTTGCCTCCCTGCATCTAATGTGTGATACCTGAGGCAATCCACAACACCCAGTGCAAGAGCTGTGACCCCTTGGCCCAATGAAGGATGCGCTTGGAAGAAGTGAACCCTGTTTTTTCTCTGTATAAAAAAACAAGCCACCACCACCAAAAACCACACAAGCCAAGAACCAGTAAAGGCAAAATTAAAATTGTAGCAGGGCATTTATTCACACGTGAGGTTTGAGTTTCTGTAAAGTAAATTTGTAAATTAACCCTATTCTCTCTACCTTATGCTAAAAGTTACCTACTGGATCTTCATTTTGTTTCTCTCTGGGCAGCATGCAGGCTACCGAAATTTGGATCTGATGGGCTGCTAAGTGTCGGACCTTTTAATGACCTGCCAAGCTTTCCAAAGTTCCAAGAAATCTGGGTATTTATAAGTGTACCATCCATATCTATCTCTGTGCACAGCCGTGTCTGCATCTATCACACCCACACCGGGCTGCTTCCCCTGGCAATCAACCCAGACCTCAACCTCCATACAGGAAAATGGATTTGTTTATAGAGGAAACGGAACCAGGCATGCAGCTTGAGAGTTAAGTTTCCCAAACTGGCCTCACATCAGCTGCATTTGTACATTCTGTGGCCTTCTAGAACAGGATTGTAAATATGCATTCTCATTTGTACATTCGTGTGTTTCAGGCAGCCAGCATTATCCAAATGTATTCATAAATGCATGACATTTGCATAATACTTTAAAAATATTTATCTCTCAAGCATTCTCTCTTCTATCACCCTGTTTTATGTTTTGATATTGATGGATACACTGGCGGTAATTCTCTGATTTACAATGTCATGTAAACAGCTTGTAGATATTCTTCATCTCACAGAGTAAACCGAGCATTTCGCTCCAATTAATACATTGTTCCTCGTATTCAGGGCTTAGGGGGATTTCAAACTCACAGAGTATCAGTTACAGAGAGGAATGAAAACACTAAATATCTATGTGCCTGTGAATAGATGAATGCTAACCCATGACACCAATTTTTTTAAAAACACATTTTAGTGATTCTTCCACCTAACTGCTGACAATCAAAGCTTATCCGTGAAGGAGGAGTCATAGCCACTATCTCTGTGTTCCCTACAGAGTTATACTATGTTCCCTTTCCTCTTTATCAGAACAATGCAAAAAAGCCGATTCTCCTCGACTTTCATATAAACCACACTTCCTCATGGTAATATTTTTTATAAGTCAATCCCAAGAATCTGACCAATGTTCTCCACCCAGTTTTTTCCCTTTTGTTACAGCAAAAATGTAACTTCCTCATTTATCATTTTTCTCTCCCATGTGCATCTCATTGCTATGCTATGAATGATAAAGATTCATAAACAAGCAACAGACAGTGAGATAGCTCAGGGTGCCAATCTCCAGGATCCATGTAACAGTGGAAGGAGAGAACTGACTCCACAACATTGTTCTCTGACTTCCACATATGTGCTGCAATATGCACAGACACATACACACATCATATGCACACCTGCAAGTACACTGCATATGCATATAATAATCACAACAAAATAAAAGGAAAGGAGCAGAAATATTGAGAGAAGTAGGAAGGGGATTAGCAAAATTCGGCTGTTAATATTAATACCTAATAGGATTTATTTTGTACTGAGTTTCTACTTATTAGCTTTATGAATCCTAATTAATACTCCTGAGGGGGACTATTAAGGTCACCAGTCCTTTATCCATCATCATAATAAAACCATCTTTCACTCCTCACATCTAGCAGTGGGCTTTGCACGTTAACAGGGTCACCTCTCCCTCAGGTGTGACAGATGTGGTTGATCCTGTTATTGCGCTGATTTTTATAGGTTTGACATTTTCCTGCTGATGAGGTGCAGAGCTGGGACTCAATCCAAAGCCCTGGCTTGTGCCCAACGCCATGGAGCAGCCTCAGCTGAGGAGACTGTCATGTGCTTGACAAAGATTGTAATTCTCAATAAAAATTAGCTTAAAACAGCCTTATCTTTGGAATCAAGGCCATGCCGAGGGAAACACTGCTGCCAAACTCAGCACAGCAGAGACAATGATTAAAGTGAAAACCGAAACGAGTGCCTCTCCACCAATTGCCAAGACCTACTATTTTTCTGTAGTGATGAACGCTTCACTGTGGGAAAAACTGACCTGTGTGACAGCTAGACTGTTCAGAGAGGTTGACTACAAGTTATGTAACAGAATTTGCAATGAAAACTAGGTGGAAAACAGTAACAATGTAATGAGCAGGTGGATTTTCTATAATTGAAAACCCTCTACAGTTAGATCTTTAACTCACACCAGTCACATAAAGCCCACCTGCTTGTTACATTGTTGTTGTTGTTCTGTTTTGTTTTTGTCAACCTGACACAAGTTAGAGTCATCTGGAAGAGGAACCTTAGTTGTGAAGACAACCCCACCAGACTGGCCTGTTGGCAAGCTTGTGGGTGGCATGATTGATGTGGAGGGCTTAGCCCACTCTGAGTAAGTGCCACCCAAAACAGGTGGTCTTAGGTGCTCTAAAGAGCATCTGAGCAAGCCAATAAACAATGTTGCTCCATGTCTCCAGCATCAGCTCCTGCTCCCAAGTTCCTACACTGAGTTCCTGCCCTCATTTTCCAGATGATGGACTCCAAGCCATCATCATTGTTCATGGTGTTTATCTCAGCTACAGAAAGAAAACTGTAATGATAAGCTAAAATAGGAAAAATTCTTTGGGTGTGCATTAAATATGTATATCTTCTTATGTGTCAATCTTACTTCCTTTAAGTCGTGTTTTAAAAGCAAATAAAATAAGCACACATTGAAAACCATGTGAACATACCTTTACAATTACATAAGAAATAAAATGGTAGAATAGATTCTTGCAGAAAGATGTTTATTTTATTAACTATTTAACATTTATTTTAATATTTCTGCTTATAAATGAGAGGTTTCATTCTTTCATTTTTATGTGTATGGGTGGGTGTTTTCCTGCATGTATGTCTGTGTACTATACATGTGTAATAACCTTGATATGTAGAACCTTGATATACATATACAATACAATAACCTTGATATACAATAACCTTAATATACAGAAAAGGATGTCAGATGCCCTGGAACTGAGGTTACAGATGTGTCACTATGTGGATGCTGGGAATGAAACCTTCATCCTCAGAAAAACCAGCAAGTGCTTTTAATTGCTGAGTCATCTCTCTAGCCTCAAGAGCTCTTTATTTTCCTTAAGAATATTTAAATCATCTAATTTTTAGTCATAAAATATTTTTATTTATCTATGTAACACATAAAGATGAAAGAGTCTTATTTATGAATGAAAAACATTATCTATTGATAAGAACAGTGCTCCAAAAACAATATTGTACAGGAATGCTTTTGAGATTTGACCAGGAATGGTTCACACTAAGCAGCTGCGAGAGTGGTGGCATCGGGATTTGAGTATCAGGGACAGAAAGTAGTATTCTTCAAGAAGCCGCGAGTGGCTTTTCTTGCTTCTAAGAATGTAGAAGTAGGAGACAGATCAGACACTGGCCAGAAAGCTTCAGAGAAGACATTGTCCTAAGAGAAAGGCGTCATCAAATGAGGCCAATGGCAAGGAGTAGAAAGATCATGTCAGAGAAGATAATGAAAAAGCTTCCTGGGTGAAAGTTGACTACAACTGTGGTCAGTTAAGTATAAAGAATCTTCTTATGGTTTGAATGGAAATATCCCCCCATAGGTTCTTGTGTTGAACAGTTGGCCCCAGTCATTCAGTGGTGCTGTTCAGGGAGGTCGTGAAACACCTAGGAGGTGGGACCTGGATGGGGAAGTAGGTCACTGGGGTTGACCTTGAAGCCCATAGACCATCGGTGTTCCCAGAAGTCCCTTCATATCTTGTTCTGCTGACATGTGAACAAGCAGCTCACACCACAGTACAGCCACGAATCACTCCGACAACTACCATGTCTCCCCTGCCATGCATGATGGACTATAATGCCAAGTGGCGAGCACAGTAAATCTTTCTGTCTCTCAAGTCACTTCTTGTTTCATTAGAGCAGCAACAACAATAACAATAATAATAGTAAAATAGCAGTAATCATTGCAGACCCAGAACCAGAAAATTTGCAAATGAAACAAGTTATTTATCTATATTATAGTAGTTTGTTCATAAACAGACAAGGAAGAGCTTAATTATATCAGGAAGCTAAATCCTGCATTTTATTAAATGCTGTTCATCCTGATAGAAGTGGATTTACCTCAGGGATAAGTCAAGGTTAGAAAGATTTACTGACATAAAAGAAATTAAATGTAAAAACTACCCAGTCTATAATTAAGTCAATAGATTATAAGAATATATTGATTAAATTCAACATATTTCCTGGAAACAAATGAAAAACCACACAAACTTAAACAGAAGCCATAACTTTAACAATCTAGAAATGACACAAATTTCCAAAAACTTGTCAGCCTGTCATCTCAGCTGAAAATCCAAACTGGGTCACTGCACAGAAAACAGCATTTGAATGACTTTCCTTTCAGGAACCAGCAATCTTATCACCTAAGGAGGTGGCAGGAGACTCATGGGGACAGAAAGGTGTGAGGAAGAATGGAAAAGTTCAAAGGGCACATTTAGAGTTTGGTGCTTGGTATTTATATTCTGTGACACAGAAATATAAAGTTAGAGGACAGACTTGTAGAGAGATAATAGATGATAGTTGCATAGATGGTAAGTAGGAAATTGATGGATGGTAAACATAGGTATGGAGATAGGTGATAGGTAGCAAAAAATAGATGGATGGATGGGTGGGTGGATGGATGGATGGATATATGCATAGATAGATAGATAGATAGATAGATAGATAGATAGATAGATAGATAGATAGATAGATAGATAGATAGTGTCTGTGAACAGACACCATGACCAAGGCAACTCTTATAAGGACAACATTTAATTGGGCCTGACTTACAGGTTCAGAGATTCACTCCAGGAGGTAGCATGGCAGCATCCAGGCAAGCATAGTGCAGGAGGAGCTGAGAGGGCTACATCTTCATCTGAAGGCCTCTAAGAGAAGACTGACCTCCAGGCAGCTAGGATTGGGTATTTAAAGCCCAAGCACACAGTGATAAATCTAATCCAACAAAGCCACACTTTCTAATAGTGCCACTCTCTAGCCCCAAAATATACAATACATCATAGATAGATAGGTAGATGATAGGTAGGTACCTAGATAGATAGATAGATAGATAGATAGATAGATACATACATACATACATACATACATACATACATACATATGCATATAATATATAAATCAATACATGGTAGATACATAGATAGGCAGAAAAATAGATTAGATAGATAGATAGATAGATAGATAGATAGATAGATAGATAGATAGATAGATGATATCTTACTTTTCTATTGCTGTAGTAAGCTACTAAGGCCAAGGCAACTTAAAGAAAATACAGTCTCTTTGGAGTTCAGCTTCAGAGGGTTAGATTCCATGACCATGTTAATGGGGAGCATGGCATGGTGCTGGAGCAGTAGCTAAGAGTTTATGTCTTGACCTGCAGGCAGCAAGAGGAGAGAAACTGGGCCTGGTGTGTGTGGGATTTTTAAGTCTCAAAGCCCATCTTTAGTGACTACTCCAGCAAGGTCATACCTCCTAATTTTCCCCAAACAACTCCCCTGAATGAGGACCAGGAAATTAAATGTATGAGCATATAGAGACCATTCTAATTCAAATCACTGGGGATAAATGGTAGACAGACAGACAGACAGACTAGATAGACTAGATTAGATATAGATTAGAGAGCCTCTAGTAGCCTCTACTTTCTGAGAAGCAATAACAAAGTTCCAGGACCCAGGTTTCTGGAGGGGAAACTCCACAGAAGGACCACATGTTTAGTGGTACTACAGATACTGTGCTAGCAATCTCTGTGCTTCTTTTTCTGGCCAGTTGACAACATTGTCTATGCTTCTGCTATGTGCTTCTGTAGATTCTCCCTCTCGGTGTGGTATACACTCTCATGGAATTCAGATGTCCCTGTGTGACTTGCTTTGACAGGGTCAGTAGCAATTATGCAGGAAATCTTCCTGTGTACACCTCCATTCTCCCAAATATTCTACCTCAGAGATACCTCCTCCCTCTGACTATGATGTTCTATGTCATAGAAAAATCAGTCATCAATCTTGCTGCAGTTCCATCATAAACCCACCATTTCCAGAGTATTAGATTGGAACCAGTTGGGTACCGCTGATGCTTGTATTCCACAGTACCTGAAACATCAGGGCTGGAGAATGGGACTTACTTTTTAGTGGAAATTCAAGGGAATTATGGAGTAGGAGACTACTCATTTGCATCCAGGTGTGGTGGTACACACCTATAATCCTAACACTTGGAAAGCAAAGGCAGGGGGAACCTTGAGATTTAGGACAGCTTTGTGGGGGGATCCCCAATAGAATTTTAAGGGTGATGCATGTTATTAAGTACAGAGCCTGCTGCTTTTCTGATTAGTATTGAGTTTGGTGTGCAAATCAGGGGCCAGTGCTCAGAGCAGCGGCAGAGAGGGGTGGTCAACCTCTGTCCCCTTTCTTCTCTCTACATTCACTTAAGAAATTGTTAATAATTTTTATTTAATTTTCTCCCTTCCCCATTTTTGCTACCCAACCCAGAGCACTCATATATCCTACATCAACCTTAATATATATAACACAGAATATTCTTTGCACACACATTTTGCCCCTAGGAAGCTCACATCCTTGTCTGTAGACAAGACTATATCTTGGATAACGTCAGTGACTTTTACTGTGGGAGATTTTCATGGTCCAAGTCAGGTTCCCTAGAGTAAACCCAGTAATGGATCTTCCTCCCCAATTTAGCATTGTGAATGCCGTAAAAGAAAATTTTATTTACTTTTCAATTTTTTTATAATTCCTACTCAACAGTGCTCTACACCATTTGTGATATTAAACAGATTAGCGATGTAATGTCTAATTTAAAAACTGTCATTCATGTGAATTTTAATTATGTATAAATTAAAAAACAAAAGAGGAAAAGCATGTTTCCCCTCCCGGGGCAACGATTCTTGACATTATCAAAACCTCTCCCATGCAGGAGGATTTCAAACATCTCAAGCCAGACATCTCTACATTGCCAAGGACTTGCTGAGGTAACAGGATCCTGCACCTTGCACAAGGGTACACAGCTACCTAATGTCCAAATGACCTTTGACACTGCACCTCCTAATTTTCCTCTCTCACAAGCTTCCTGAGACACATTCCTGATTAGTAAATGCGTTCATAACCCCACCTCCTCTAAGGTATACTCCCTGCTCATCCATCACCCTGCCACAAGATACAGGGACTATCATTATCCAGTTGTTACAGGGGAGATGTACATAAGGATAGACGTTGGCTGGAGCTTGGAGAATGAGATGAGGGAAAGAAGGAGGGGTTCCCACACACACACCCTGCCTCTGCTCTCTGCCACCAACAGTCTTCCTACTGGCAGGTGAGTCCTCCTTGTGGATCTTCCTGCCACCAGGCTGCCTCAGGTTTTAATTCTAAGACACAGATTCTCCACTGTCATAATCTCATCATGGGACCTTCAGCTCCAACCCTTTCTGTATGAATTCTTAATTAATTACTCTGTGAATTGTTCTTCAAGCTCTTCACTGGCTCTAGAGCAAGTATCTGAATTAAATCCAGTTTGATTGAAATATTGTTGATTTCCACTTCCCAAGTCTAATATATAAGACAGATTTGACACTACGAACCAGGATCCAGGAGGGGGTGAGGGAGGAGGAGTCACATATCTGGGAAACAGACTCCAGAGATCAACATCCAGGTGCAGATCTAATGTACTGTGCAAAAGCAAGAATTTTTACACAGCTTTTGCACCAATGGAGAATCAACATGAGCTCGGGTAGCCAACCATCTCACTGTCACTATGAGGAGAGACCAGGCTGCCAGCACTTGAGGGAACTTCGATGCAGAACATGAAAGCAGCCATTGCTCTGTTCTGGTTCCAATCTGATGTGCACTAGTTTGCTAGGACCCTCTTATTTTATGTCACATGACATCCAACAGATATGGACACTCTTACTCTCAGAGTGGTGTGGAGCCTCCCTCACCATCCACCAGGCTCTACGCAGGGGCTGTAGCACCGACAAAGATTGAATATCTATCTTTTGCAAACAGTGAGGAAAAAAATCCCCCCATTGTCTATGACAAAACATCCACCCACAAGGGCACTGCGTTTCCAGCTAGGCCACATAGCTCCCCTCCATCTCTTGGGCACTCAGTTCTAATTCCCCCAGGGCCTCAACACTCTGCAAACTGACACCTGCCTGCTGGCAGCATGTCTCTGAAGGTGCAGTTACTTCCTGGTGTGAATTTCTACTCATCTGTTCTTTTATGCCAGGCCTGTGGTCCCAGATACAGTGTTTCCTATGCAAGTGCTACTAGGGGGTTCTTGGCTCCCAGCTTTGCACCTCCACAACCCCAGGCTAGAGTCCAGAATCATGCCTTAAATAATCTTGACTCAAATAAAGTATACATGGTCTCTGCTTCCTTCGTATTCTCTTGACACTTCTAACCCACCAGACTCTGAGGGGCTGTGACTGACAGGCTTCAGCAAATTTACCCTGAAATGTATCACTATACTTGTTGACTTTTAGGTGTGTGTGGGTGTGCGTGTGTAGTGTGGGTGTGTGGGTGTGTGTGTGTGGTGTGGGGTGTGTGTGTGTGTGTATGTGTGTGTGTGTAGTGCATGGTGTGTGTATATGTGTGGTGTATGTGTGATTTATGGTGTGGTGTGTGTGTGTGGTGTGTGTGGGGGTGTGTGGCATGTGGGGGGGGCTGTATGTGGTATGTGTATGTGTGTGTTATGTGTGTATGTGTGTGTTATATGTTTGTGTTATGTGTGTGGTGTGTATGTGGTATGTGTGTGTCATGTGTGTGTGTATGTGTGTCTTTTATGTTTGTGTTATGTGTGTGGTGTGTGTGTGTTATGTGTGTGTCATGTGTAGTCTGAGTATATGTGTGATGTGGTGTGGGGGGCTGTATGTGGGGTGTGTATGTGTGTGTGTGAATGTGTTACATGGGGTTTGTGGTGTGTGTGTGTGGAGAGGTGTGGGCTGTATGTGTGTATAACACTTACTGCCTGGTGAAAAGTATGAATACTGATGACTCCACATGTGTGCCAGCTGTGGAACATGAGTTGCATCCTCAGAAGCTCCTCATTAAGTTTGTGTTGAGACCATGCAAACCAGAAGCCAGCTGAAGGCACCATGATGCCCTGAAGAGTGGTTAAAGTTGTCCTGGGAGACCAGGAATCATCTGATGGAGACTTTGGCTTAACTGCTTCTCTCAGACCTTTTGTAATGGTCTGTGTTTCAAGGCTGTCTGAGACACATTTATCCACTGGTCATACCTTTTTTATTTCAGAGATAATTGGCACTAATTCTTGATTTGAAAATTCCTCCCTTGTTCCAAGACTCCTCAAAAGTGTTTTATTCCAGTGCAGATTTTTATGTCTGATCCCACCTCGGATTTTGTTCTCAGAAGCCCCAACTTAGTGCCAAAGTTCATATCTAAAGAAAGCATTAAATACAGGTGAAGATTCTGTGTGCTGGCTAAACTTGGTTCTCAATTTGACACACCTAGGACGTATGAATTGCTGTTAGATCAACTTCTGGGCATGTCTGTGGGCATTTTTGATCACTAATCGATGTAGGAAAGCCCAGCTCAATGTGTACCATGCCATCACTAGGCTGGTGGGCCAGGGCTCAACATGAGCCTGGAAGCAATCCAGGGACTAGAATTTATCCATGCTCTCTGCTTCAGTTCCTGTCTTGGGTTCCTATTCTTACTTTCATTGATAGTGGATTGTAACCTGTAGGCTTAGATTTTTCAAGACCTACTTTAATAAGAGTTCTTGAATACTTTAACCTCCCTTCTAGCCTACCACCCACCAAAGACAATGGGAAGGAAAGGTTAATAAGGCAAAGGAGGATGTGGACCTGTTTAGAAATAGTGATTCCAATCTTTGTTTTCAGGATATCAACAGTTCAGTTTACATGAATCAGCAGCTGTAGCTCAATCCACTCACAAACACCATTCACACATCAGCAATGGGAATTCAGTTCAGAGGAAACTGCAAGACTCTGTCAATCAGACAAATTCAGTGGAAGCTTCAAGAAGCTGCCTCAATATCAGAAGTTCTTTGGTGCATTTCTCTCTATGAAGTCACAATAGGCAAAGCCCAGGGAAGCCCAATGAAGAGTAGCAAGGTGAGCCAATGCCAGGGAGCTGTCCACTGTCTGTTGGGTTACACTTATTCTCTTTCCAAACATCACATGCCCTCTCAAGTGTCTACCCCCACAAAACATCACATGTCCTTTCACTAGGCAACTTCCATAAAAACAACATGTGTCTGTTCTCAGCAAAACAGCCTCTCATGTGTTTGCATCAGCAAAACACCCTTACATAGAAACACATCACATGACACAACTGAGTCTCCGAAGAAACCAGGAATTTCTGCTTTAGTAATCTGCAAGATGAAACAGTTGTTTTGGGTCAGTGTCTTATCATAGCAGCAAAAAGCAAATTAGAACAGAAGAAATGCCCCCCTAGAGTTCCCAAACTCCCTTTTTCTATTTGGAGATATCTACTTATATAAAATCTGACTTATCTTTCTCCTTGACTCCTTGCTTCGGGTCTTGGGGAAGCCATCAATGTGATGCTTACAAATGCTGTCTACATACAAAGAAAGTGCATGAGAGGGCAACTTCCATTTAGACTTTAAGTCACCAGTCCTAAGGATGCCATTATTTCACAAAAAATCCATAAAACAACAAAAGCAATAAAACAAACCAACCAAACAAACAAACAACAAAAACCTAGTTAATCCATCTCATTCCATTTTTCTTTACTCAGCCCAATGATTTCTCTGCCTCCAGCATGGCTGACATGCTTAACAGACTTCATCTGTAATTGGTCGATACTGAATTGTTCACACACTCATTCTAACAGAGGAAGCAGGCCTACTGGCTACTTTTGCTCTGCTTTTGAAAAAAAAAATCCATCTGTTATCATTAGTGTTGATTTCAAGTGCAACGGGGTATTTAATGCTCTGAAATGGTGAGGCTTGCCAAACACATAAAAATGAATTTGTCTCCAATGTCTGGTTTTGATAATCCTGACTTCATACACTACTCCCCAGTGGCTGACCACAGCCAATGAGATCTTAGCAAGATCAAAGAGTTAAGATATTAGACAGGAATGAATGGTGTTCAGAGAAAAAACTACGACATATATTGGGTGTGTGGAAGTTCCCAATCTCAATTTATATTGCTTAATCCAGCAGAGGTATATTAATCTTAAACTCTAGACTTATGAAGGAAAAGGCATCAGTCATAAAGTTGTACTAACATTACTTGGTTTTGTTTAGGAAAATGTGGGGCAGTGATCTGTGACAGGCAATCTGGCACCCAGTTGAGCACAGGCATAAAATCTGGTCGACCCAGCTGAATAATCCACAAGGGATTGGAAAACATTATGCCAATGCTCCTGGGAGGCTTTTGGCTCCAGGCACAGTCACATAACAGCCCTCCTCAGGTAGAGGCGTGGCCACACAGCTCCAAGCCATCCCCATGTTAATGAGACACCTAGAGGCTTAGCCATGCCCCTTCCCAGTTACTATATCTGCCTCGCATCCCCCAGAGGCCATGAGGTACAATTCCATCCACACCACTCCACACAATGACAATAAACATCTTAGAATTATGGACTGTCTATTCATCTTGACCCGCCCATGGGAAGCTAGGGATCCAGCCTTCGATTAAGGACCAGCTTCTAATCTCTCGCCAAGGACTTACCAGCGCTCCCAGATGCTACCCATTTATCCAAGCCTAAGCAGCTAGCCTGGTCCCCAAGACACCCCAGTCTCAGCGGGAACCCTAGCAGTGCTCCCAGCTAGCCCAGCTGCAGCACCCTGCGGCAACTGCAGTGCCCCGGACTAGAGAACCCACAGAGACTGCTGCCGCATGTTCCCCAAGAATGGCTCCCTCCCCCACCCATGAGCAGGGCCCCCAAGGCTTCCCACATCCCCCACCTTCCAGTTGGACTGTGTGGGAAGACGGGAGGCCACTTCCGGAGTGTCTCCTGTCCCACCCAGAGCCGCAGCGCCCGGAACAGACACGTGGGGCTTCTTTCCGCAGTGCCAGGCTTGTTCCCACAGGAAAAGACAGTGAAAGCACTGGGAATTTGCTTTTTTATGGTAAGGCTGTGGGTGGGTGGTTTCAGGGTTGGGGGTGGGAGGTGTAAGACTGTGTATTGTGGAGCATATGGTCTGGATTCACTGGTCTTGCAGTCTTCTGGATCTTTCTGTAGCTAGAGAAGTGATCCTCAAGTACAGTGTATGGGGTGATAATGGGGGTGGATATCAGTGCTGTTCACTGGGGGGCATCACACTTCCTCATTACCTGTCCTACTGGCTCAGAGGAAAGATCCCTTTATCCCTGAGAAGATATTAAAAGTGTTTCCTGTGAAAAACATTTCAAAGATAAGGTAATATTACCGTTTAGAAAACTGAATGCAAATATAACTTCCCCCCAATAATTGTGAGACAGAAAATGCTTTGGGCAGCAACATCTATATCAAATAACACTAAAGTTTTTTAATTTTTTTTTCCTTTTTTATATTTGTATGGTATAGGATAATTTGTTGGACTGTTCAGAGCTATGGAAGAAATCTTTGTTAAATGTGTAACAGCAAACTTGACATTAGCAGCCATGTCCTCAAATACCTTGCTATGGCTTGGGTAAGAAAATGTCCCCAGAGCCTTATATTTTGGGGGTATGATTAGAAGCTTGTGGGTTTTGGCAGGTAATTGCACACTGAGCTCTAACTTCATAAATGGGCCAATCCTAGTTATAAAGTCACTGCTGGGAGGTAGAGAAGAGAAGACGTGGAGTCTGGTTGCAGGAAGTGAGTTAGTAACCATGGGTCCTTGGGGCTGTATCTTGCCTTGGCTCCATCTTACATTCTCCTTCTCTCTGCTTCCTAACCATCATACTGTTCACTGCTCTGCCCTGCCACATCCTCCCTGGCGTGATGGGCTGACAGTTCTGAGAGTGTGAGTCATAATTAATTTTTCCTCCCTTTCTAGTATTTTTATCCCAATGTTCTAAAACCAGTGTCCTAGTTAGCTTTGGCTGTCCACTTGACATAGCTTAGACTCATCTTAGTGAGAAATTGCCTAAGCCATATTGACCAGTAGGGGTTGTCTTGACTGTTAATTGGTATAGTAGAGTTTAGCCCACTGTTGGCAACACCATACCCTAGGCAGGCAACTCTGAGCAGTAGAGTTGGCTCAGCATGAACCCGTGATCCATCTAGAAAGCAGCATTCCTCCATGTTGTCTGCTTCAAGTTCCCACTTGGTGAACTCCTGCCCTACTTACCTCAATGAACTGTGACTGCAAATGTAAGAAAAATTATTCCTTTCTCCCTCAAGTTGTTTCTGGCTAGCAACAGAAATTTAGATTAGAGCAAGTAACTTGCATTTATCACTTTTTTTTCCCTACCAAATACTGACTTACTTGCAACTCTGGTGCTTTCAGTCTGGTTTGCAATACTTTCTGGCTTCTAAAGGATATGGAGTCATAGAGTCGCTCTGCATATGTACTTGGGGTTGGAGCCAAGGGACTTCGTGAATGCCTAGGCTGCTAGATGCTGTATCCAAATAGCTATTTCTAATCTCAAGGGCCATGAGGATTGAGGCACTGTCATCCAATCTGGCTTGGAGTTTTGGTGTTCTTGTCCTGAGCTGCAAGGCCAGTGAGAGGATGCCTTCCTTCTCTGTTTCTAAGCCCCAACCTAGGTTGTCTCCTTCATGGCTAGTGGGGAGCTGGCAACTCTGGGAGTGATCCTCAGCAGCTGTGGTTACCTGCTGGAGACCAGTAGAAGATCAAGACAGTCAGCATTCCAGAAGGATGGGGGAGGGAGAGGGCAGAGTTCTCCAGTGTACTAGACTGGCCTCAAATTTGCTCTGCCCCTCCCCCAGCTCCTTTCAGGTCTATCCCCACTTCTCTAACAATCCAACTTTGGGTCCTCTTTTATTATTTTGCAGACAAAATCCCAGCACAGGGAGAGGAGGTGGGCAGGAAGTCCCACCCTATCCAAGGTGCCATTAGCAATTGATAGCAGCTGAGAGAGGAACAGTCATTTTAAGACTGTAGCCCCTGGTAGGTGAACAACACTCCACTGGAAGGCCCCACATCCAAGAGGATATAAGCTGAGCAACCAATATTTGATTATTATTTTTTAATTTTAAAAATCCAATATATGTCAAATCAATTCTTTCTTTTAAATAAGATAGTCACATGCAAAATAATTTGATTACATTTTGACTTGGTAATTAGGCATGATTTTGAGACAGGTCATATTTTGTAAGGATACCATGTGAAATGTTAGTATGACCATAAACTCCACTTCCTGAGTTCTAGCAGTAGAAGCTTGCTCCACCATACCAGGTGGGCACATTCCCAGATTACTGTAACTTTTAAAGGTTTAGTCATCCTAATTGATCACATTGCTTGCTCATATTTATAGAAGAAATCAGTCACAGGTGTCCAAAGTGTATTATGATCTCAGGATAACCAGGTCTGGTACAAGTATATTTATTTGGAACATGCTATATCCAAAAAGGGACATGGTTTCTTCAAGTTTTTAGTGACCATTGGCTAGATACTTTCTGGAAGGCCCTTTGATTCTGCTTAGGCCATCATGGAGCCCATTTCTTTCTATAGCATCTATGCAAATATGGCTCCTGCCCTCAGCCCTAACCACACAGAGACCTACCTGGATATCTTCACCTTTGGTGACAAAGGGTTTGACTTCAGAGTCAGAGAATGCTGGACTTTTCTTCTTACCTGTGCCTTATGAGATCTGTCATTTAAGTTTTAAGAGTGGTGTTATTCCATATCTGAAAAGTAAGAGCTTATTAAAAGGTGCATGATTTTATAAGATTGCTGATGGAAAAAAATTAATGAGCTATTGCACATGATGCAATTAGCACTATGTAATTAACACTGCAATAAAGTGATATTGAGTCACTTAAACAACTATTACTCATTAAAATTAAAAGCAACCTCAATCTCCATCATGGAGAGAATGCAAGTAGTTGTATAAGCCCATATCTCACTTCAGTATTGTGGAGGGAGGGTATAAAGAATATTTGTGCCTGGAATTTATTGAATGACCCCCCATATACAAACATTTCATATGGTATACTTACAAAACTATTACCTGTCTCAAATAATACCTAATTACCTAATTATTTTGCATTTGACTATCTTACTTAATAGAAAGAATTGATTTGACCTATGTTGGAATTTTAAATGAAAAATACATTAAATATCAATTGTGCCACTAATTTATTCATAAATGTGGGGTCTTCCATTGGGGTGTGGTCTACAAACTGGGGGCTACACTCTTAAAATGACTGTTCCTCTCTCAGCTGCTATCAATTGCTAATGGCACCTCAGATAGGGTGGGACTTCCTGCCCACATCCTCCCTCTAATAATAAAAGAGGACACAAAGTTCCATTGGTAGGGAAATATGGGTAAATCTGGGAGGAGCTGGCAGAGGGACAGGTGTGCACATGATCAACATATATGGTATAAAATTCTCAATGAACTAAAAAAAGATGAATAGAAAATTTAAGAAGTGTGACTATTACAATCTAAGATTTGGAATGAGTCCCAGAGTTGAGATTCAAAGTAAATTATCTTACAGTGTGCAACCTCAGGGCCATTCAATATGTACAGCCTCGGTAGAAAGGGGGAAACCTCTGCCTGGGACACCAGGAGTCGGTAGTCAACGAGCGCCATAGAAAGGCGGAAACCTCTGTCTGCGCCGCCAGGAGTCGGTAGCCATCGAGAACCGGAGAGGGGTACCCGCCCAGGAGCCTGGAAAGGTCGTGAGTGGGGTTGAGGGGAGCAGCACCTCTCGCCCAGACCCGCCCGGATCTGCAGGGATCCGGGGCCTGAGAACCCGGGGACAGAAA
>CM052721.1:26513991-26541784 GCA_028551405.1 Uromys caudimaculatus
CACACACACACACACACACACACACACACACACACACACACACACCTTTTGTTCTCATCATAGAAACTCGTCTGTGTGATTTCCTCAATCCATTGAGTCATTTAGTATATTATTGCCAAAAGTGCTAAAATTAACACAAAGTTTCTGATGTCTGATAATTTAAAACAGTAGTTCTTGGAAAAATCTAGTGAGGGAAAAAGAGAGAGTTTATGAGTGAGATAATGTGAAATTTGAGAAAAATCTCATGAGGGTAAAGTGTAGAGCTCATGGGTAAAATAATGTGTAATTTGGGGAGTCAGTCATATACTAAATGCCAAACAAAACAAAGAGTACCTTGGCACTGAAGAGATGACTCAGAGGGTAAGAACATTCCCAGCACCCACATAACAGCTCACAACCACCTGTTTCTCCAGTTCCAGGGGACCTAATGCCCTCTTCTGGACTGTGTGAGCACTGCATTCATGTGGTACACAGACACGCATGCAAGTAAATGCACATACATTAATTTTTCATATCTTTTTTTTAAAAAGACAACTTTATAATTCACAAGCAGAAATCATCTAGTCCTGAATTTCCCAAGCTCAGATTTTCCTCTTTGTCTCCTTTCCAAACTGATTTATAAAAGACAACAAAAAGAGATTTTTTTCAAATGCAACAATATGTGTTACTCAAACATCCTCGATACGTTGTCAATAAAGAGAATATTGTTATTCAAATAAGTCATTTAGAATTAAGCTTTCAAATTATATTAGAAATCTATTATGCCGTAGAGAAGGGAAACTTTTCCATAAAGTCAATGACAGCTGAGAGAAAGAGAGCAATAGATGTGAGTTGACAATGAGACACAGACAAGGCGACAAGGAGACAAGGAATTTCAGAATACAGGCATCATTTGAAATGCGAAGGAAAAAGATTATAATGTCTGTAAAATGCATGGCATTCTCTTTTGTACCTCCCCATTGAGTTGAGTGTGTGCAGAAAATGCAACTTTTTACCTGGGTCATTAATCTTCACACGATGGTTGCATGGTAAGATCTGGGCGGCCATTATCATTAGTTCAGCACGGAGTCTTGTATAATCGATGAAAATTGAGAAGGGAACATGTACATTAAAACACGGTCTGACCTTTGCCCCTACTCCACCAGACAACAGGCACCAGAGCTGGGAAGGTACCTTGATTTAGACAAATTTCCAATGGAGGCTCCAGCCAGCCGTGCACCTTGGAGTAAGAAGCTCTGAAGTTTTAAAATTTTCATTGAAATTGTGTCCAAAACAGGAAGTAAAGTACCTTTGTCATCAAAATTAGGCACCGTTCACATGTTGTGTTTTTATTATTTAAAACAATGCAGTAATTGCTGCAAATCCAATGCAGGAGCAGCCTTGGAAATGATAGAAATCCAGCGTGACTAAACCAATTCTGAATCAAGCTGACTTACAAGAATGCCTCGCACTAGGTTTTAAGTTGCTGGATCACATTATTCAGATCTTTAGCTCATTATGGTGGCCTTCTCTGGTGCCCCAAATAGTGCTGAAGAAGTGGGGAGAAGATTTGTTTTTAAGGCACGACACACAAGGAAAGGGAGATAGTGGACGCTGCTCAAGGAATCATCAAACAGGAAGAGACAGACAGGAGCTGGGTAACCTGAGTTTATTCCAGAGCAATATTCCCCCACTGCCATGTCACACCAAAGTTGGTGGCATCAAGGAGGGAGGAATAGATGAGTTAGACGGAGATATTTGATGCCCAGGTAAGAAGCCATGCATAGTGTTTTGAATGAGAAATGTCCAGTAACAGGCTCGAGTGTTTAAACACTTGGCCACCAGAAGGTGGCGCTATTTGAGGAAAGTGATGCTATTTAAGGACGTGATGGAATCTTCAGGAAGTGGAGCCTTGATGGAGGAAATACATCACTGAGGGGTAGCATTGAGGGTTTCTTGTCTCACCCCACTTCTTATTCTCCCTCCCTGCTTCCTGTGCGTGAATGAAATGTGACCAGAAAGCCTCCGACTCTCTTCATCATACTTTCTCTGCCATTACAGATTACAAGCCAAAATACATTCTTCGTTGATTTGCTTTTTGCCGTGGTATCTTATCATGGCAAGAGAAAAGTAAATATTTCTTCATGGCAAAGACGGCTGAACTAAGAATGTATTAAGTGTATTAAATTTTAATTAATCAATCAATCAATTGATTTGATTGGTTGATTAATTAACTGAATTAATTATTTTAATTTTTATATATTTTATATTTTTAAACATTTATATGATATATGTTTATATAGTATATGTTTTATAGATTTATATACAATTATTTTTATAAAAATTTAAAATATAATTATTTTATAAAATATAAATAAATAAAATTAATAAATTTATTAATTTGATTAATTTAAAATGCGTTAATTTTTTTTAAAAATATGTGTCTAGAAATTAAACTTAGGGCTTTATGTGTGCTAGGCCAGAGCTCTCCTGCTAAGTTATACCCCAGTCCTCACACTCTGTGCTTGTAACTGTGGGTTGCTGTGTGAGGCAGCGTGTCTGTAAGCTGACTTATATAAAGTATCTTTTAAAAAGTGTGTGTGTGTTGTCTGCATGTATGTATGTGCATCACATGCATGCAGTGCTTGTCTAGGTCTGAAAATGGCATCAGATCTCCTGGAACTGGAGTTACATTGTGTTACAGGGTTTTATTGCTCTCAGGAGACACCATGATCAAAGCAACACTTATAAAGGAAAATATTTAATTGGGGATGGTTTACAGTTCAGAGGTTTAGTCCGTTATCATCATGGCAAGAATCATGGTGGTATGCAGGCAGACACTGTGCTGGAGAGATAACTAAGAGTACTAAATCTGGATCCAAAGGCAGCAGGAAGAGACAATAAGCCACTAAGCCTGGCTTGAGCTTCAGAAACCTCAAAGCCTGCTCCCCACCCCCACAGTGCATACTTCCTCCAGCAAGGACACACCTACTCCAACAGGCCACACCCACTCCCACAAGGCCACACCCACCCCCCAAGGCTACATCTCCAATAATGCCATTCCCTATAAGTCCATAATGACCATTTTCATTCAGACCACCACATATATGGTTGTGAGCCTCCATGTGAGTGCTGGGAACTGAACCTGGGTCCCCTATAAGAGCAGCCGATGCTCTTAACCATTGAGCCATTTCTCTGGTCCCTCAAGTGTCTTTAATAATGGTTTTTCTCTGCCCCAGAATACAATCTCATGAGCACCTGGGGTCCACAGTGACCTTAACAGGAGGAACAATTTGAGATCTGTCAGGTAGGCATGAGGCTCCCTAGTAGGAATGCGCCCATCCCACCAGGGGTTCTAGAGCATTCTAACTTTTGGACAAGGATCTCAGTTGAGGTAAGGAACGTGATGTAGTTTTCTTTTCCAGGTGTATGCAATCAATAAACAAAAACAGAGATGTGCTGTGGAGAATGTGACTAGAAGGCCTCCTGCTCCCTACTCCACCTGCCATCTGAAGGCACAAATGTGGTAGATTGGATCATACCACTACCCTGCACATTTGAAACACACGATCCACTCCATTATGTTACACGACTAGCCCAAGGGTGGGTATTTATGAACCAAGAAAACATTTCGGAGGCATCAGATCTGCAGACTCACTAATCTAGGACTTCTCAGCCTCTTCCACTATTAGAGATATATTTCTCTCTAAAATCATCCAGCCATTCAACCTATGGCACTGACATTTTGTATTCCAGATTCCAGAACAGCTAGTTATGAAGACACCCTAACAGATTTGAAGATGACAATGCCATGTCTTACAGTCACAAGGTTGGACACCCCTGATGGGTCAGTGATTCTGAGACAGGTTAGAAGGACATAAGCCTTCCTAGAGGGATTTTTAAAGTGCAGTTAAGCAGTGTAAGAACTTATAAACTCGGCCAGGCCCTGTAGTAAATGTTAATTTTGTGTTAATTTTTGGATGTATAGCTTCTTGATGTTTCCCCCCCTTAAGTAATCGAGCCTTTGGGAATAATTCACCCAGATACTTGAGTGGCAGCTGTCAGAACCTCACCAGATCTGGGTACCTTCCAGCTAAGCAGCCCTCAACAGATATTTGCATTGTATCCAAGGTATCCTGGTGCATTGATATCTTTCCCACCCCGAAGGACTCTCCCCTCCAGCTGCAAGCCCAAAGCAACTAAAAGCATGATTCCTGACCCAAAAGGCCTTCGTCTACTCATGACCACTCAGACCACTCTGCACCAGCCATAAAAGGAAAAATAAAGCTATGTGTCCTATGAGTGTTCCTTCAGCTATTCCTACTGAATATGAGAAGGACAAAAAAGCCAGTGATTGATAGAAACTGTCCTGAGGTTGGTCCAAACACAGTGCTTCATTTGCATATCACATCCACGTCACACACCCTCCTAGATATGTAATCAAGATTTTTGGTTCACTTTTCAAGTCAACCAAGGCACACCCTGCCTGATGCCCTGTATCTGGGGGTGCAACATTAGGTCCCATAAAGACTGGTCTTGAGTGGTCTTTTCTTACTGCCTATGATTTACTTTTGGCCCCTTTACATGTGGCGTGTTTGTATGCCTATATGTTTTCATGTGTGGGGGTTTACAAGTGTGTGTGTGTGTGTGTGTGTGTGTGTGTGTGTGTGTGTGTGTGTGTGTGTGTGTTTGCATGCACGCAAGCACATGTGAATGAAAGCCAGAAGTCGATGTCTGTTATCTTCTTCTATTTCTCACTCTCTACTTCATCTAACAAGACTGTCTCTCACTGAACCTGGAGCTTTCTAACTTAGTTCATCTTCCTTACCAGACTGCTCTGGAAGGCCCCTTGTCCCTGTGTCTCCAAGAGGAAATTGCAAAGGCTCTTGGGGTTCTAAATTTCAGACCTTGTTTGAGCAGCAAAATGTACATTAGCAGTGGAGCCATCTCTCCAGTCCCTTAACTATGATTTTTATTTTAGGTAGAGTATTGTATTGGAAGTATTGGAAGCTGAGGGACAGTGGCCACAAGCCCTGTGGGAGGCAGGGCACAACATTGGTCATGTCACTATGGTGACTAGGGGACAGCTGAAAGGTTCCAGAGAACAGCCAGGGACAGAAGTATCATGGAGTGGACACAATAGAAACAACATAGGACCGGGGAAATGGAAGTTTTAGACAAGTCTGCAGGAAGTGAGCAGCATTAGGGAAGAGGCTGAAGGCTCAGTTTACCAAAAGAGTTCTGCCATGCCTTGAAGGAGTCCTAAACCCAAGGCTAAGGAGCTGCAGTACCTGTTCATAGCTAACAGTTTTGGTAGCTGCTACATGCTTGGCTGCTGACAATCAGAACACATGGTGGTAAATCTCTAACTTGGTACCTACTGCCCCAGTTTGTAGCTGTGGCTGTCTGAATCTGAAATCCCCATCTACCCAGCCCAAGCCCAGCTTAAGTCTCTTTGACACTCAAGAGCTCTGGACTGCAGTTACTAAAATATCTACTTATCTCCTGCTCATAATTTACATGAGGGTAATGGAGGTCAAGCTTTCTCTTTGGGAGCAGTTTGTTTGTTTGTTTGTTTGTTTTGTTTTGTTTTTTTGTCATAGGATCTCCATGTGACAAAGACACTTTGCAAATAAATGATCTGAAGAACTTCTGGGAATTAGTCTCTGCTGGGAAGTGACAACCACCTATGTTGCCTTCAACAACTGCACCCACAAAGTCAGGTTGTGAAACCCTCAACTTTCCTTTTTTCTGTAACTAGTATTCACCATGGTGCCTCACCCCAGTAAATGTATGGTGGCCCTAAGCCCCAGGTCTTTATGTGTATTCTGCTAGGTGTGGTACACGGTCAGTCTATGGTTTTCAAGTTTGTATTGAGAATATGAAGGGAATGTGAAAAAGGAGGTGGATCCATGAACTATATAACTCATTTCCTTATAGCTGTAAAGCTGAGCACAGTTCTCAGCCCTCCCTCCTCTCAGACAGTGTCTCACGAGTGGGCTCCAGTAAATATTTGACTGTAACATGACATCCTGTAAAACTGCTCCAAGGTTTGGTCTACATAGCTTTCTTACTCTGTCCTTTCTTCAAGGATCAAATAGTGTCTATCAGTAGCAGTGCTCGTTATTAAGTCTTATCCCACATAAAATGTAACAAAGTTACAACTGGGATCATCATAGTTAGCTTCAGCTGTTAGCTGAAGCACAGACACAAGTCACCCAGGAACAGGGAACCTCAAATGACAAATTACCTAGGTCAGATTGGCCTGTGTGTATGTCTTTGAGGCATTATTTTAGTTGGATTCATGGGGAATGGTCCAGCCTGCTATGGGTGCTACCACCCCTGGGTAGCTGGTCTTGGGATATTTAAGAAAGCAGACTAAGCAAGTCATGAGTGAGCAAGCTAGTAAGCAGCACTCCTCTGTGGCCTCTGCATCAGCTCTTGACATCAGGAGTTTGAGTTTGAACTTCTGCCCTGGCTTCCCTCAGTGATGGACTGAGCTATAAGCTAAATAAACCCACTCCTCCTCAGGTTGGTTTGGGGCAGTGTTTTATCACAACACTGAAAAGCCAATTATAACATGGCTCTTACTTAATTGTTAGCAGAATTTCTGTCTTAACAGGAAGCCATTCTCTAAAGTTGGCATCTCTCAGCTACAGAACTCAACATCAGGGGTCAATGTTCTCCAGGACTCTGCTTATAAAATGAAAGCAATTGTTTTTTTAATGTACCTGAAGGTTTTCTGGCATTTGTCTCAAGGCTAATTAATGGTCTGCCCAGGCCTATGTCACTGTTCAATGTTCTATTTATGTTACAAAAGTATCCAATAATCAGAAAATAAAATATTTCTTCCTGACATAAGAGAAAATAAAAAGCACAAGAGACGCAGGAATGTTAATTAGAATTTTGTATACAAAGACTCACTTCAGAAGCTCTTGGGGAGAGAAAGGAAGAGATATTCATATTAATATAAATAAATAATCCAACAAAAAGACTTCTATTATTTATTATCTCTACCATGACACTGTGGATTTATGAGCTGTAATTAATTATAAAACATGACAAATCACCAAGGGAAAGCCAATGGAAGTGGCCCTGGTAGTTGACAAGCTACCGTGGTTTGAGCAACCTCTCACCTCCAGGCTGGCTAATTTATTAGGCATCCACTCTTACCAATCGATCCTCCAAAGATAAATGACTATAAATACAGAATGACTTCAGAGAAATATATTCCAGTGATGTGGAGAGCCACTAATAATCACAAATAGTGTGGATTTTGCAAGTTTGAGGTTCCACGTGGCTGTCTCTTCCACTGAACTATAGCACAGACAGGATGAGCCTGGACTTAGCTGTTTCCATAAAGCCAAGCACTAAACTAGGTATGCAACATGATGATTTAAAGTAATTCTTTTAATTGAACAAAGCAAAATACATTCTAACAAAGTATGGGGGAGTGATGTCCCTAAACCTAATGCAGAAAAAGAAAAAGTCTACACAAATATTTAACTTAGAAATTTCTATAATGAGGGGGAATCAGACAGTTGTGTTTTGGAGATAAAGGACTGAATTTTCCAGAGGCTTCATGCTCACAGTGGACTCTGGGGAACCTCTTAGGAAGTCTCTTCTTCAGCTCTTCCTCCTCTGATTTTGAAGCAGAGAACAAAAGTATACCTGAAAGGGTGTTAAACCCATTTTAAAGCTCAGAGTGGCTTTTTACAAAATCTCTCATTTATCATTTGTACCAAGGGTTGATAGGGGAAGTGTTTGGTTTGCCCATCCTCCTGGATCTACTCAGACTCCAGGGAGTTCTCTTGGTTAATCCTAAAACTACACATTCATTTGTCTCCTGTGAGGTCTTGGGTTGAAGGAACTCATTCCTAATCCTACTCTCCAGAGTCTGGTTATTTATAACGAGGCTATTTATAATAGTTAAAATGTCGAATAAACCTTGTTGACAGAAAAAAAAATTGGATAAAGGAAACAGGGTATCTATACATAGTGAAGTATTACTTGGTCTTGAAGAAAAAAAACAAAAGAGCATCATTTGCATAAAAATATGTAAGAAAAAAAGCAAGCTGTATTCTGAAAGACAAGTGTGTGTGTGTGTGTGTGTGTGTGTGCGTGTGTGTGTGTGTGTGTGTGTGTGTATGTTTCCTCTTATACAGAACTCAAAATGGAAGGATGAGGAGACAGAAGGAAGGGGATGAGCAGTAGTAAGAACAGGTGGTGTTAGTAAGGATGAGGCTATGTCAGAATACATACATGAATAAAATGCAATGAAACAAATTAGTTTGCACAAATTAATATACACTAATGAAATAACCCATTAAAATATTGTACAAAGAAACAAGAAATTACATACAAGGCAACTATCAGTCACAGTAGTTAAACTGAAGCTCTTGGGTAGCTGGAAGATGATCACAGTTATTCTATAAGTAATGGACTTGTGTCTTTACTAAGGTGATTAGAGCCCAAGCTACTGTGGAAAGAGAAGTCTTGCGAGTCAGTGGTTAATGGGTTATTCAAGACATCAGCCAGCTGAGATGGATCTGTTCCCAGGAGGACTCTCTTAATCTCTTTCATACTCTAGAGAGGCTCATTCCTCATGTATCATGGTTGATGACAATAGCTTTCCCCAGAAATGACTGAGCTGGCAAACACTGATGGAGAACACCAGCATTGATTAGTTTTATCTTTAGTAAGTTTTCTCATCAATGAGACCAATACCTGCCCATAGTCTGTAGGTGCTCACAATCCATTATGATAAGAGTAGTAGGAGAAGTTTGCTTCTGTGGCAAAAGAAACCAGAGGGTGCTTGCTCACATCTAGGCAGAGCAGGAAGCAGAGATGAGGTGGGAAGTGGAGGTAGGTATATTACTTATTTTTTGTTACTGTGATAAAATACCATGACCAAAAGTAACTTACAGAACAAAGAGCTTATTATGGCTTATGGTTTCAGAGGGAAGGTCTATAATGGTGGAGAGACATGGCAGAAAATGGCCAGAGATGTAGCCAAGAGATCACATCTTCAACCATGCACAGAACACAGAAAAAGTGGATGGAAAGTGGGGTAAAGTTATTAGCCTTCAAAGCCCACCCCCAGAAGTATATTTCTTCCAGCAAGGCCCCACCTCTTAAGGTTCCAGAACCTCCTCGTAAACAGTGTCATCTGCTGGAGACCAAGTGTTCCTACACCTGAGCCTGTGAGGGACATTTCTCTTTCAAACTACCACACCAGGCTCACTTCTTCAAGCCAGGCCCCACCTTCTAATGACTTCACAACATCCACAAACTGACACCTACTGGGAAGCAAGTGTCCAAATAAATGACCTTTGTCACATTCAAAGTATAAGAACCAGCTTCAATCCTGGTGCTGTTTGACTTGCTAGATCACAGTAGTGTAGACACCCCATGAAAACCAGCTCCAAAAGCTTCATGTGATAATATTCAAATGGCAGCAAGTCAGGGATGTTTCACCTAGAGCACCACCAGTAGTAATGACATTCTTAGGACAGAGAGTGAATTTCAAAGTTAGGATCTTAAGCAGATTTATGAAACATTGAAGCCTTAATTAACCTTAAATCATTTAGGATCTTCTGATGGAATTTAACACCAATTTAAGCAGATTTCATGATGATAATAATAAGAATATAGTTACCTTTTACTAAATAGTAATAAAATAAAATCAATCCACTTATAAACTCATTCGTAAATAGCCCAACACATACACACACACACACCTGTCCTACTTCAAATCAACAATAATCATTAGTTAAATTTTAAATTCTATAAAGCTACATTAATTAAGAATCCATTGCTGATGTGGAATATACAGACAATTACTCTAAAAGAATCAATACAATTTCTGAGATAAAGGCCATCTTATGTGTGGAATACAAGGACTGAGGGTATTTGCACTCAATTAAGATGAAATCATAATGTAATGTAGCCAGAGACTGTGTGTCCATGGCCACAGTAATGGAAAAAGCAAATGGCTTTGCTAATATTTATTTTTAAAGATGTGTGTGTGTGTGTGTGTATGTGTGTGTGTGTGTGTGTGTGTGTGTGTGTGTGTGTGTGTGTGTGTGTGTGTGTGTGTGATTGCTGTGCCTGTGGAAGACAGAAGAAAGAATCAGATTCCCTGGAAAAGGAGTTACAGGTGGTGGTGAGATTCTTGACATGGTGCTAGGAATTGAAGTCTGGTCCTCTGGAAGAACAACCAGTGATTTTAATCATTGAGCCATCTCTCCAATCACATTCAAAGTACAAAAACCAGCTTCAATCCTGGTTCCATTTGACTTGCTAGAAAGCAGCAGTGTAGATGGTGTAGTCTCAACACTATTTGAATCATGGGGTAGAGCACCATGAACTTTTGTGCTTTGGTGTCATTAGTTGCATCTTAATGTAAATTCAGCATAGACCCTCCAACATTCCCTGTGTGCATTTCATTGTAATTTCAGAATCTTTATATAATTGGATTAGTCTTCTGAATGTATCAGTACAGATTTTGTATTGATAACTCAGTCTTCTACAAGAGACAGTTCAGTTCAGGGTGATGGGTAAAGCAGGAGAATCCATGACATGAATACCTGCACATGCCTTTCCCCCTTTTGCCTGTTCTGTGGCTCTGAGCCACATGCTCTGGATCTCTGGGCCTCTTGACCCTCCTTTGCCATGTACAATGATAATAGTGCCAGCAGGTTTGTAGAAATGCTCAATAAACTGATATTCAGAGAGCACACCTGTCTTCATGGAAATTGCTCTGAAGTCCAGCTATTATTGTGCTATTATCCTCTTCATTAAATGACTGTCAGTGGTACTCTGTAGTGGGTTGGCCTAATGCTATTCATATTATAATACTAATTTTGGCCCCCCAAACTGATTATCCCAGAGAAAGTCTGCACATAGATGCTAGCTAAGTGACCTTGCCCCAGTTAACTGTGATTAGTAAATAAAGATGCCAACAACTAATAGCTGGGCAGAAGAGACATAGGTGGGATTTAGGTTTCCTGGGCTTGAGGTGGGAGGAAAGAGAGAAGAAGAACATGCAGAAGGGAGAAAGGAAGCCACCATGTGTTAGGAATTAAGAAAGCATGACACTAAGGGCTGCCCAATTGGAGTTAAGAGCAACCCAGATGCAACATAGTAAATAGTACATAGTAATTCAGGATTATCGATAAGAAAGTAGATTCTAACAGCATGGAGGGTAGGCAGCTGCCCAGCTATTGTGCTGTTTAGGGCTTATTGTAAATATTAAGGCTGTGAGTGTCTTCCATCCAGGAGCTCAATAACCAAAAGTAGGGCAGAAGTCCCGGACCAGGATTTTAAAATAGTTCTATGACAGGGTCCAGCAAGATAGCTCAGCTTGTAAAGTTGTTTGTCATCAAACTTTACAACCTGAGTTTGCCTCCTGGGACCCCACATGGTGGTAGGAGAGAACTGACTCCTAAGAGTTGTCATTTGACATCCATGTGACATGACTTGTTCCTTACATGCTGTTGGTGATTCCCTGTTGGTCCATCAGCCAATCTTCATGCTAATTTTGCCCTGGAATTCAGAGAGAAATACAGAGTGCATATATTTGCTATTGTTATGGTAACAGATCTCCTCAAAGGTTAAGGGTTAAGGTAGCTTAAGCCAAACATGGATTTGTAACCTTTCAAGGCTCTAAATGTCAAAAGTTCTAAGGGCATGGTGAAGGCTGAGATATTACCTTCTGGGAACCTAATGGTCAAACTTACTCCCTTGCCTCTTCCAGGACGAGACAAGGAAATGGTTCCTTGCACAAATAGAGAAGTGGTTTAACCTCTGATTTTGCCTTCCTAGTCTCCTCTGACTCATCCTCCTGGCTGTCTCTCTCATTCTAAGCTTATGATTACTATGGTTTCACCCTAGCATTCCAGGGGCTCTCCTCGTCACAATGTGAAGCTCAATCCTCCATACGGAACTACGCCATCACATGTACTTTAGGGCATATACCATTCCAAGCCATTTTCTCTCAAATTTACCACTCCTTCCAGCTCCAAGTGAGCAGCAGTGACTTCACCCAATAGATCTTTAATTATAGAAAACAACTCCAATTCTGATAAAACCCCCAAGTCATGGCAGCCTTGATTGGCATTTTTTTAAAACTTGCCTACTGAGCAAATGCACATTTTTAAAAAGAGAAATAAACAGATGTCTCTCATTAGCAAAATAAGGGACTTTATTTTTCTTCAACTTTTTTCCCCTCAATGCACATCCATAAATGAGATAAAATGCAGGCTTGAGCTAAATAATGAGTTCTTTAAATTTCTAACACGATAACTATGGAGTTGAGATAAAGGACACAGCAGTGTGCTAGACTCAAGGAGAGAACACAGCTGTCACTCGTCACTTGTTCTGGGATCATGTGACCTTCCAGCACCTTGTCCCAATGACAGGACTTTCCCAGGGAAGACAAGAGTGATCTGACAAGGCACAGATATGGCCTTGATTTCATCTTTTTATGATATCTATAGCTGACTTTCCGGTCCTGGGAAAACATGTAGTGACCTCTCTCATCTTGCTGGCTGAAGACTCTCTAGGTCTTTGCAGAGAGTTTGGTAATGTGATGGAAAGGGTGAGTGGCATGCTGGGAAATTTTCTTGGACTCATCCTTTTATTTGTGTTTGAAATACATTCCAAAACAAATATGATTTTTCCCATTCTTGGGTCCCAAGAGGTCATCCCCATGAATTCTCTGGCCATTTTTTTCCTACTGCCCAGCTAGGGAATATCATGGACCGGATCCTCAGTCGTTTCTAGAAAAACATCCTCTTTGTGTTTTTCAGCAACTGTCATGGACATAACTTTCACTAGGGAACTCAAATCATAACTGGCTACTCAGAAATCTCTTCCAAATCCAAGCTTATACAAGCTTTTGCTTGTAGTGACCACAGTAACACAGGATCTAACAGGCAAAAGCCTGCTTTAGAGTGGAATTTGGGTGGCACTTTAACCAACAACATGGTTGGCAGCTGGTTCTGGAGTCACTGTGAAGGGGGCTGGATGTCACAGGGTAATACTCAATGGTGCATAAGAAAGCTCTTCCTCTGGTGGAGGATTGATTCTTAAGGTGCCACCAAAACTCTCACTTTCTCTCAGCTTTGAGAGACAAATTGTCCGTGAGTGGGCAACATGGTGAGGATTCCTTCCCAAAAGAGACAGAAACAGACCTCCTTAGGTCCTAATCACAGCTCAAAGTACATTTCAACCAAAGTTCAACACGGAGAACAATGAGTTTACTGGGCTTGCTTAGGGAGCATGAGTAATAAGGTATGGACAGAGCATGGTGCTCCCCAAGGCAACTGCACTAGAAAGTCTTTTCCCAGCATGGTATGGCTCCCTGTAGCCACATAAATAGATCCCCCAGACAACCTTTCCTAGTCCCTATACTCAAGAACCCAAAGCTATTTGCAGTTATGACAGAAGCACATGCAAATGTATGCGAGGAGGACTGAATCCTCAGGCCAGGGTCCAGTGATCCTTCCCATCCTCCTTCCTGTAAGAGGACGTAAACAGTTCAGAGGTCATATCATCATGACATCTCACAAACAGGCCAAGGAGAGCTGATGGAGATGGTGGCTGTTTGGCTTAGAGAACCTTATTCCACAACTGTTTAAGAGGACAGCTACACACTTGCTCTGTGTCAAAGCCCGAGTACAAGCCTGAGCAGAGGCAGGTGAGGATCCCCACTCTCCCAGGACTTGTGTGCTAGTCAGACAGGACAGGTAACAGACATATTTCTGGGTAGAGAAGTGAGAAAGAGGAGCAATGGCTGGTGAGTGAACCATGTGGAGTTTGAAAGGAAACAGTTGCAAATTCCCCACCTGAGACAGTGAATCTATCCATGGGTGCAAGTTCATTTGACAGCTGGATTACAGAAGAGTCAAAGTAGTAGAGCAACAGCTTAGGAGATCCTCACTTCACCAGGGACCATCTTATAGTTTCTCTTGCTGGTTCTTCACTTTACAGATGAGGACAGCAAAGGACAAATGCTTAGAACCTTGTCCAAGATCCCAGAATAATCAATCATTAGATGCTGAAGTCACAGCATACCCCCAAAGCCAGGGTTTCTCTGTCTTCTACGTCACATGG
The DNA here is from genome assembly GCA_028551405.1 of Uromys caudimaculatus. Taxonomy (NCBI): domain Eukaryota; kingdom Metazoa; phylum Chordata; class Mammalia; order Rodentia; family Muridae; genus Uromys; species Uromys caudimaculatus. Next base: position 26,528,089 of record CM052721.1, read on the forward strand.
ACACTCCATTCACAGTGTAAGGGTAGAAGGGGCCCAGGGCTTCAGCTATATTAACCTGGTTCTGCAATTGTGTAGCAGGCTCAAGAGTTTTGCACTCTTGCCCATTGATCAGATGTTTGGGGCACATTCAGCAGCCCCCTTTGTTTCTTTGCTAATATATTAGGGTTATATACAATTTAATAGCAATACTGCCTCTCCATGTGCTTGTGAAGTTAAAATGGGTTACTGAATGCAAGACTCTACAATGTGTAGAAAAGAAAGCCTTGAGATTGTTGTTAATATCAGTACTATGATTAATAATTATTAAACTGAAAATATGATGTAAGAAAATTATGAATACAACCTCATGGGGATGGTGAGAAATTGATTTTCTGCTGTGCCTTTTGACTTCCTATACTCTCTGCATATATGCCTCTCTTGGCAGTAAATGAATAAACAGATGATACTCCATCCTGACTGGCAAATAAAGACAATGGATGTGTAGAGTGTCAGAGATAGAGAGGAGCCAGTATGAGTGCACCAGTGAAGCAGAAGTAACTGCCCCTTTGTTAAAAGCACCATCCAGGGCCCAATAAGATGACTCAGTGAGTAAAGGTGTTTGCAGCACAGTCCTGGGGAGCTGAGTTTAATTCCCACAGCCTGTATAAATGGTGAAAGACAGAACAGACTCCACGGGTTGTCCTCTGACATCTACATGCATCCTGTAGCTTAAATACATATCCCCCCTTAGACAGACAGGCAGACAGACAGACAGACAGACACACACACACACACGCGCACACACACACACACACACACACACACACACACACACACAGAGGCATGCATGCACACATGCTCACATGTATACACATAAACTATATAAAAACTTTTAAAATAGTGTAGTTCATGTGCCTCTCTTATTATTTTGCTATTTATTGAGGCTTCATTCACAGTGCAGGGTTGGGAGGGACCCAGGGCAAGTACAATTTACAGATATATATATATATCTATATATATATATCCCTACTCTTATGTATTTTAATTTACAAGTCACTCTCTGAATTCTCTGTAACACCTAGATTCACAGTCTGAGACTTGCTTCAATAATGTCCATGAGTTTTCCTCCTCATTTCTCTCTTAGGTAAAATACTGATTTAAATTCAATCCATAGTTACACAATCAAGCTGAAGCCCATCACATTGAGGGAATGTGGTCAGACAGATGTGAGGCATCTATCTGTCCTGGATGCCCACATTTAATGCTACTGCGAATGTGGAAAGAGGCATTACCAGAAGCATTTGTAATTCTCAACAAATGCCCCCTAGGAACACACATGGATTCACTAACTAGCTTTCCAAGCACACACAATAAGTGCTCAAATTTTTATCTCCAGTTATAAATTAACTCAGGGAATTTAGAAATATCCCACAGTATCCATGAGTTGCAGAGATCTACAAATTTCAATCTGTCAATATTCAAAGATAATTCTGAGACTTTTAAAATGCACAGATGGGGGAATTTGGGACATCTGGTTTACCTCTGTCTAGCTCAGCTTTGGCATGTGCCTCCTGTTTGCTGGGGGAAGCCCACAGTGTTCTCACATGGGGAGTGTGTCTCACTGCTTGAGTCAAACTCATTTAACTCAATCAATGGAGTTATTGTTCTGGGGCTGAAATGCCTCCATCTTATACCCTGTTCTGGCTTCTCATAACATACAAGTGTGATATTAGTTCCCAGCTTCAAGTGGAAGATTCCTCCCAATACAATAAAGAAATGGAAGAGATAAGAGGAAGTCTCCCCAGTTCTTCCCTGACATCCCTTCTCATTCAACCCATCATGCCTAAGCAGAATAAACACCACAGGCTGTGTACAGGTCTATAATGAACACAGCACACATTAGGTGCCTCCCCAGGCCTTCTCATTCAGCATCAGTGGTATGTTGATTCTTGGAGTCTTTGAGTCATGGTTCAACCAAAGTAAAAAGGTCAGGGAATTCAACACTTTTAGGGTACAATCTCCATCTACAGACAGGAATCATAGGTTCTGTTCATCTTCCCCATTTCTACTTAATCAGAAAACAAATTCATACTTTACTGAAGGGATCATTAATGTGAAATTGTAAAACATTCAAACTCTGAGCCATGGCTTAGAAGAGGGCTCGGTGGCATGTACAGGTATCTGTTATTGCTTTTCTTCCTGAAGGCAGAGGAGTGTCAAATACTGGAGCACGTCGACACAGACTCAAGTGTGAGGGCACTTACTCTTCACTGACAACCTGTAACATGGCTGCCTCAGCCAAGAGGTGGACTCTGCAAAGAAAGAAAACGCTACAATGTTAGGTGTTCAAATCCTGCCACCCTGACCACTAAACATAGAAGTCATCTCTGACTGCCATGCTCTGTTCATTGTCTTGGTGATGAAGACAGAGGGACCAATGGCACAAGAATATAACCCCAGAGAAGGAAGAAATAAGGAGGGGAGAGTGATAACTAATATCTGTGTCTTCTCTCAAACATCTACATGAGATTGTACAGAAATGCCACCTCAGTTCTTCTAAGTAGGTGTTCTGAACCATGGCCATTATGTTAAAAGATTCATGTAATTTATCCTCCAAGAAAGCAAAATCTACTGAAGACTTTACCTGTAAGCAGGAGGGTGGCATCCTCCTCCTCACTGTGACCATCACCACTACCACCACCACCACCATCAGAATCCTCCCCATCACTTCCAGCAACGGCATCAGCAGTACCAACATCACATTCACCCCAACTTCACCATCATCGTGACCATCACCATCATCATCATCATAGTCATCAGCACAATCACTATCCATATCACAATCACTATCACAACATTATTACTTCATCATCACTATCACTATCATTAATAGCATCAACATCATCACCATGACAACCAGCATCACCCAAATCATCATCATCATCATCATCATCATCATCATCATCATCATCATCATCATCGTGTCAACACCCCAGGTTCTCATGCTTGCATAACAAGAATTTGACTGGTCAAGCCAATTCTCAGACCCTAGGACAACAGTATCTGTAGTCTGTATTCACAAAGAGGTGTGTGTTGGTGGGTGTGAGAGAGGGGATGTTTCTTTCCATAAACTTATCATGAAGTCCTGACCTTAATAGTTTTGTAATTATTCCTAAGAATATTATCTCTGAATCCATTCAGGGAGCATGCCTGAATATAGCAAGGTTTAAGGGCAGGATTCAGTCAGAAGCTACTCTGAGGACTGCTGTGTGGCTACTGATGACTCCTTGCTTCGTGAATGATGAATGGCGATTCCAACTTGACTTTCTTCACTTCCTGTAGGATAAGCGGGTCCTCTTCGGGTTCTGTTTGTTAGATTAGCGCCACTGAGTCTTCTTGTGAACTCTTCCCATAAATCCCTCCCAATGAGAGGAAATCATTAACTTTTCTAAGACACTGGGAACTGAAAAGCACCGTTTCTGGAAGCCATGTGAGGGGAAGCCAGCTTCTTTGGCTTCACAGTCTTACTTCACAAGCCCACAGAAGTTAGTAAGATTTCCCAGGAGCCCCAGTTCCCACTGCCTCCTAATGAAGATATGGCTGATGTTCCTGCTCAGCCTCCACCTAAGCCTAATTCCAGAGCTTTCTCCAGTATTCTAGCTACAATATTAAATCCTTTAAACTTTTCCCCAAAATGTTGTTTTTTGATGACTTCACACATCAATTTGTTTTGATGAAAAATCCACTGTTTCTCTTCCTCCCCTTCAACTTCTTCTACCACCCCAACCCTCTTCTCCAGCTCAGCTTTATGAGTTTTTGTTTTTGTTGTTGTTTGTCTTGTTTTGTTTTTAACAAAACCTGGGATTGCTATGTAATCAAGAATGACCTTTCACCTTTGTCTTCTTGCCTCCACCTCCTAAGTGTTGTGACTGAAGTGCTCATCACACCCAGCTTTTAAATCCTTTAAACATCTACTTCCGGTAACAATTTTAAACGGTTTTTGCATTGGTTGTATAGCACATTTCTTCTATTTATTCTTGTACTCATTCAAATAATCCAACCCACACAAGGCTACTTTGTCTGTCTATTTGGAATTTAAATATTAGCAGGGATTAGTGCCAATTAACAAGAGGATTGTAGGATCAATAGATTAAACACTAGGAATACCCATGTCTTAAGTAGTCATCAACAGAGATTTGATTGCAAAAGTGTTTAGATGCAAGGCACAGACAATTTATCCAATAGACCTTTAAAAGAAAAGAATGTGGCTTTGCTTAGTTAACATCTGGGGATGAAGTTCAGTAAGTAGAATGGTTACCTATTAAGTATGAGGTCCTGTGTTTTATCACCAGGACTGCAGAAACTCGGTATGGTGGAACAAGCCTTTAATTTCATCACGTGGTAGGTGGAGGCAGGGGATGAGAAGACTAAGGTCATCCACAGCTTTGAGTTTGAAGCCAGCCTGGAAAAAAGAGCACAAGGCTGCAGGTGGCAAGAAAGCTGAGCTTGATTGTCACTGGATCACATGGTGACAAGGTTATTAATGTTACATGACCCTTTCGTTTGGTTGTTTGGTTGTTCGTGGTTATTTTTAAATGTTTTCTTGCTACATCAGAAATTGATTGATAAATTTATATCTACAAGTCTCTTGATATGTTGGAACCTCCTTTTGAGAGAGTCTAACAGAGGTCAGGCTCAAAGCTAAAACAGGCAGCCACAGCTACGTAATGCTATTTTGTGTTTACATATTGTAATTATTTCCATAGTAATCTCATTTTGCTAAGGGATGGTAACATTGCAGGCATAGCATTACCATAGTTTCAAGTCTTTTTCAAATACAAATAAGTAAAAACAGACTTTTTCTTATTTATTTATTTATTTATTTATTTATTTATTTATTTATTTATTTATTTATTTAAGGCAGGGTTTCTTTGTGTAGCCCTGACTGTTCTGGAACTAGATAGGTAGACCAGGCTGGCATTGAACTTCCATGCTTCTGTCTCCTGAGTTCTGACATTAAACGCATGTGCCACCACAGCCCAGCTCAGAGTTTTAAAGCAAATAGTAAGTAGTTCATGTTAGAGTTATTGTGGCACGGACAGAGAAAATTATAAAGATGTTCAAGAAAAGGTAGAAAATAGGAAAATGGCACACGATTAGCAGAAGAGAGAAGACAGAAGAGATGACAGTCTACCGTATAGAAGGACCAAGGAAAACCAAGAGATACTTAAGATTGATTTCTAAATGAGTTGTATAAAAATGCCAGCCTGCAGCTAGAGAGAGGTTCGGTGGTTAAGAGCTCTGGCTGCTCTTGCAGAGGACCCAGGTTCCATTCCCAGCATGCATTTGGCAGCTCACTATCATCCATTAACTCCATTTCCAGAGGTATCCGATACCTTCTTCTAGCCTGCACAGCCAGTGCACAGACATGGAGGCAAATATTCATACACATAAAATAAAAATAAACATTAAAAATAAATAAAATTAAAATAAATAATGATCACTAGCCTGTCTGGGTCTTTTTTCCTTTACGCAACTTGTTACACTAATGAAACTCCTAAAACACATGCTGCTGTGATTTTAACCATCAAAATGTCTAACTGTGGGCCTGGAAAGATAGTTAATTCATTAAATATACATACTGCTCTTGCCTGAACTGGGCTGACTTCAGTTCCCAGCACCCACGGCTCGCAACAGACTGTAGCTCGAGCACAACGGCATTCAACACCTTCTTCTGGACCCCTTGGACACCTGCACTCACATATGCATAGATTCATACACATATACATAGTTAAGAAAGAAAAATTGCATCTTAAAAAACATTGAGTTCAGGCATGATGGCACAACTCTTTGACCACAGCACATGTTGGACAGAGGAAGGAGTATGTCTATATGTTTGAGGCCAGCCTGCTGGTCTACATATCAAGTTTCAAGCCAGGTAAGGCTGCACAGAGAGACCTTGTGTCAATATATATTCATCTGACCCAACAATGGCTTTTTTTTACAGTTAGCTGCTGTCATGGTTCTTTTATTCCTGAAAACAGCCTGGTATACTTCAATTTATATGAATCATCCATTGATTTCATATTTAGAGTAAAACAAGGGAAGAATTCATGGGCTGTGTGTGTGTGTGTGTGTGTGTGTGTGTGTGTGTGTTTGTATGATATGCTCCAACCTGCGCGCGCACACACACACACACACACACACACACACACACACACACACACACACACTCACACACATATATGGTGATGGGGGGTTTTTAGAACCTTAATACTTTCAACTACAAGCTAGTTTTAAGATCAATGGAATACACCATTAACATTTTTCTTCCCAGAACATTATTTTGTTTCACCTTATAAAATTAAAATAGACTCCAACCTAAGGCATAAAGTTTGATTTTGGGAATGCTTGTGTGAGCAGCATTCTTCCCTGCAGATGTGTGATGGACTTCAGGGGCTGTCTAGACAAAGTCTCTGTGGGGGGTTCTTTAACACCAACCACCTTTGCTGATTCTCTTTCTAATCAAAGGCCTGTTCTTTAAAAGGCATCAGGATCTGGGGAGAATAGGACATTGGTGTGTTCTGGTTAAAATGCTTTATAAAATGAATAGAAGAAGGGGAAGAGCATGGACTGGCTCGCACAGCCAGAGGCAGTCTGGAGGACTGTATTTCCCAGGTCTGTGCAATTCATTCTGTCTTTCTTGAGATAAACATGGCTTCTAGGCCTTCGAACATCAAACCTATTAACTTCCCAAGTAGGAAGAAAGCAATGAAGGAAAAAGAAAACCTTAATTGGATGCTTACTTAGTCTTGCCTGGCTAGTAAACTTTTCTTCTCTACAATTGCTTATTTTGACTTCTCCATTTTTTTCCTTTGTTTATTTTTGTTCCTTTATTTTTCCCCAAAGTAGCTAGCTCCTATTTCTTCTTTTGCCTCATTGGCCACCACCAGATCATGTGCCTAGCCCTCGCCCAGTCATAGTCAGTGAGGAATTGAATCTTATTAGTGGGTCCAACCAGTGAGGCTTCACGCTTTGGAAGCATGGTAGATAGCCACACAATGGTCACCCATATTTTATGTTCCATTACAATACACTCTGACAGTCAGAGAAAACGGTGGTGGAAAGGAGAAGCGCCATTGCAGGAAGCTGCTGTCAGTGACACAATTGCTTTGGATGAGATCGTTGAATACTGACTCTTGGCCCAAAGCATTCCATGACTAATTTTTTTTTATTTATTATATTTTGTTTTTAAGTTAGCATACAATGTAACCAGTTTCTTTGTGACATTTTCATAGGTATAATTTTGATTATTTCTGCCTTCTATCATTTCTCTACTCACGTCCCCAGTGTACTAGCCTACCCCTCTCCCTTTCAAACCACATTTGTTCTGTTACCCTCTCCACCTCCTCCCACAAAGCTCCTCTTTCCCCTCCTGTTAGTTGTTTCATGAGGTACACTGACAGCCCCTCCCCCTATACATAGAAATCCGAAGCCTGGAGTTCCCCCTTGGGGGAGAACCAGCGTTTTTTAATTTCTGAGCCTGGGTTACCTTTCTTAAAATAGTATTTTCCAGTCTCATCCATTTCCCTGTAAATCTCATAATTTCATTTCATAGCGGCTGGATGTAATTACCATATCATCTTTATGCTTTTATCTGTTGACGGCATCTAGGCTGACTCCATCTCTTTGCTGGTAGGGATAGAGCCACAGGGAATGTGAATTCGCACGGATCTTTGTGGCTGATTTCTGCTAGAAGCCTAGGACCTGGGAGAGTAAAGAGAAATATTTACAGTTTATTCTCCTTACACTTTCTCCAGGCCCCACTAGAACACCACTCCATCCAGGCCAGACGCAGAAGGGCCTCTCACCTGGAGATTGGATCTGGCCATTCCTTTGTAAGAGGAGCAGGTTACATTGTTCTCATGGTGACTCACGCTGTTAAAAAACCTGTACTGTTTGACTTTTCTCACTAGGGGATCTGAGGGATGATGACAGATGAGCTTTTGGGAAGGCAGAGTGATTGGTTGCTGATTATACAAAATTAACAAAGGTGAAATTCTGTACGTGATCACGCACAGGGGACAAACATCTGTTGAGTCACCATGCAGTTTTCCTAGACACCCTAAGGGTGAAAGAGAATAGCAATGAAAACCTAGACCCTGTCTTAGAGTTTTAGCTACAAATTTACCTCAATTCCTGATTTTAATCAGTCCTAATTATATGGCTACAGGGCATCAAAAGCTTTCCATAGTAAAGTTAAGTACCTGTGCTTACCTCATTATTCAAGCACAGCCCTTATCTGTGTTGATTTATGTCACACAGTGAACCTAACCATGTACACAGACCTTTCTACAGCCTTTATTTGATGCTTCAGAGCTCTGTTATAGACATGTGAGGCAGGAAGCTTCAATAAAGAAAGATTGATAAATGTAGTCAAAACTGTGCATACCTGGAATTGAGTTATGGTGTGTGTGTATTGGGGGGTAAGATCTGGTTTATTTCTTTCTATTCCCATTGAAAAGCAACCCTATCTAATTTCACAGTATTTTTCATAAGGAAACAAAATATAAAAATCCCTTTGTTTTAGCAGCTTGGCGAGGGGCCTTGTTAAAACTGAAAGAAAAAAAAAAATTCCCAAACTCCTCTAGGAAGCTGAAAATGTGAGAATGATTTTCTAGTTCTGATAGATCAATTCTTCTCAAAGGAAAACAAAAATATAAAAAGCAAAAATGAGCTGAAACCAAACTCCCTCAATATTTCCCATAATTTTACTAAGCTTCTAAAAAACAGAGACTTTATTAAGACCATGGCAGATGGGCAAAGTATAGTTTAGGGAGATTAAATGAGCTGGATGTGATGTGCCTCCAGAATTTAAGGCATCAGAAAATATCAAAATAATTGGACAAATGAAGCATTGTAGACACCAGGCTATTTTTTTGATAATCGGTTTTCAGAGTGTTCCAGATGTGAGTTTCCTTTAATAATGGAGTTAAAAATAGCGCTTTTCCTTCTCCTTGTAAGATGATGGGCAGGCTCATTGCCAGCAGACATTCTGCAGGAGGGATGTGCCCAGTATCTTCAAAGCCCATCCACAGTGAGGTAAGCATGCGTGGTCACCAATATCTTCAAATACTTTGAGCTCTTCCCTGTTAACTCATGCTAATGACCTCCTGGGCTTTCGTTTTCCAGCTCACATTGGCAGTATTAAACAAATGGTTATCTGACACATTGCCACAGTGAAGACTCCTCAAGGAAGCATGGCTGTTTGAGCCAGGGTCTCTGGACTTCCTGGCTTAGCTCTGCCCCTTACTTGTGTCCCTGTCTATTAAATTAAATTTAATTAATTAATTAATTTAGTGAATTGAAAGGTGGTCACCTGTGGAGATTTCAAATGTCTTCCCACAAACCACTTCTTGACTTTTCCTTTGCTTGTGGGGAGACTCTCTTGCCCCTTTCTCTAGTCATAGTCCGGCATGAGTGGCACAGAGAAAGGGCTGACTGGTCTCCTCCGAGACGTCTTGTAGCGTCAGTAGCTCATTTGATCTTCCATTCGTGGCCAGTGGGGTGATTTAAGGTGTGAGAAGAAATCATGGGTCCTCATTGCAGTGCTTCAGACTCACTTTCTGGGCAGGCCCGGAGGCACTAAGGGCTTCTGCCTACAGAATGAATCCCTGGAGTTCTGACCTCCCCACTCCAAAGTTTCCAAAAGAAGAGAGAAAAAAGGCATTGCAAAGACATTTTCACCAGTAGAAACACGGACATGCTTAAAGCAACATCAGCCAATCAGTGATGGTGACGTCATACCTGGGAAGACAGAGGCCTGAGCCAACATCCCGCTTTGAGTTCTGAAACACAATGGCAAGAGAGGGAAACACGTCAAGGACCTAACCGCAGCTTTGTCTTTAATACGGTTATCTCTCCAGTTGGCTTGGCTTCCCATGGGTGACTGACAAGAATATGATTGTCATGAGACAATAGTACAGATTTTCGTGTCTCCCATAATGCTACTCCAGGGTTACTTATCTTGCACCTGTGTGAAGTAACTTTTCTTCATATATATATATGAAGTAATTTCATCCAAAGACTTGTCAGCTGTCTGTAGCTGAGACTCGTGACTGACACACAAAGTGTGGGTATGCAGCATGCTGTTTAAAGACATGGGGTGTGTACACAATGATGTTATCATCAATGCCCCATTGGTGTGGCATCAATGTCTTTTCCCTCTAAGAGTGCAGTTCTTTGGTACAATATTAAGTAATGCAAAGTCATAAATCTCTGCCTTTTTTTAAAATACCTACTTATTTTCTCTTTTATTTTGATGTCTCTCTGTTATTGAATACTCCATACTTCTAAATATGTGCAATGCCTGCCTGCACACCACCTATGATGAGAATTCTAACGTGCTTCAGGCATTCAGTTACAATGATGGAGTTGAATATTAGGCTTCTTGTGGGAGCTATTAAGTCAGTCTGTGACTCTGTGATCTGTGTTAGAGGCATTTTAATCTTTGCATTTGCTCAGGCCAGCATCTTTGTTGAAAGATTTATTTTGTTCTATTTTTATTTATATGCATCGCCTTCCCTGTATTTCTGCGCATGTGCACATGGGTACAATACCAGTGGAGGCCAGAAGGGGGCATCGGTTTACCTGAAGTTGGAGTCACAGGCCATTGTGGGCTGCCCAGCATGGGTGTTGGGAACTGAACTCAGATTCTTTGCAAGAGCAGTAAGGTCTCTTCAACATGGAACCATCTCTCCAGACCTACCAGTATCTTTTCATTAAACTGGCATACACAGTATTAGGCTTCACTACAGCATGTTCTGAGAAGTCAGCTCAGGAACTTTGAGATATTCCACCAGGGTCCCCTCCCCACTCCGAGCACATGGGCACCCCTCCCCTCCTGGAAGAAGCAGGTTAAAGAGCACATAGGCTGGAAGGGAGGGGCTGATTAAGCCCCTGATACCTCATTCCCTAAAGACCAATCAGATTAAAAGTCACACTGTTCTGCCAATCACATTGTGCCTAATGGCGGCTGCTCTAAAATCTGTATATAAGGTTCCTGAATGGGCTCTTCGTGGTCACTCTCTCATCTTGGTATGCAAAGCGACCTCAGCATGCTGAATTAATAAATTCCTCTTGTATTTTGCATCAATCCCCGACTCCATATGTTCACTCAGAGGGTCTCAGGTAAGTTAAGACTTCCTAGAGTCTTACAGTTCCAAGGGTGGAGGTCAGAGGACAATTTGCTGGAGTTGCTTTTCCCCTTACACCACATGGGCCGCTGGGATCAGACTTGGGTCTTCAGGCTTGGTGACAAGCACCTTTACCTGCTGAGTTGCTTCATTGTCCCTCGGCCAGGGTCTTTAAATACATTTCTTATGCTTTCACTTGATAGATTCAGCATTTCAGGTTTTAAATTGAGGTCTTTGATCTCTTTTAATCATTTATTTTTTTAGTGCAGGCTTAGAAAGCTGGTTCCAACTTCATTCTTCTATGGGTAAATGGAGCCATTTATTGAATGTGTGTGCAAGCACACACGCATGTGGTTTAACAACTTCGTCCAAAATTAGGTGGAAGCCAACCTCTTTCAGTCTATCTCTGGGCTGAAGACTTGTAACAGGAAATACTACATGTAGCTGTGGGTGAGGTGTGGGAGTGGGGGGTGGAGGATGTGGATGAGGTGTGGGGTGAGGTGTGGGCTGTGGGTATGAGGTGTATGAATGGGGGATGGAGGATGGGGTGAGGGTGGGGTGTGGGGGTGGGTCTCAATGACTTCATCAATAAAACCTTCACAAACCACAGAATAGGATAAAAGGATTACGGGTGTATACCTACAGTCTATACTTGCCCTGGGCCCACTTGAAATTTTACTCTCACTGGGAGTGCTGGCCTTGAGCAGGAGCATGCAAGGTACCAAGGCTGTGAAGGGGAAAAGAAATGCCTATGCTGAGGAAGCAAGAGAGGCAAGCATATCACATCAGCTGTGTGCCAGGATTATATTCATACACCAGCAGTGTGCATGCCCACGTGGGATCCAAGTATAACACAAATGTGCTGGTTGTTTAATTCTAAATGTGAACCATCAAAGTTGTGAAACTCCTGATTTTGTTCCCCAGAGAATCTCAGACCAAAGAAATGAAAGGGACAGTGTCAGATCCACTGTGATGACAGGGACCTCAGAATGAAATCTTACAAGAATGAACACCCCCAGCCATACACATCCCTTATATTTCAAAATGTTTACTCACCAGAAAAGTACATGTTTCTCAGTGAGTTATAACATTATCTTGCTTTCATGTCTTCTGCAGAAAACCCTCAATCCCAAATAAATAAAATTTTTTCATCTAAACAAAGGTCTCAGACCAACAATTAGGGCCAGAGATATTTAAAGCTTTCTAAAACACAAACACTGGCTTGTTTTGTCTGTAGATAGCAACCCAGACCTCTCAGAGCTAAGGGCACTCTCCCCAGTGTGTGTTAAAACTCTCAACTTATTATTTTCAATCTAGACAATAATAGCATTCTGTTTGTCTCTAGCTGGGGAGAGTTTATATGGAACTTTCTCCACTTTCCTATATATCGTTTTGTGTAAAAAACTGCCACAGTCCACACAAAAATAGAATATATTCAGGAAGAATTCTTCAATGGCTCCTAGAACTTCAATAGCAGAATGTTTTAAATTCAGCATTTGCACCTTGCAAACAAACTTCTAAATAAACCTTTTTACTTTTTCTGAGTCTCATGCCAAAGTTTCTGAGTTTGACTCCAATTATTCTAAAGCTCTACAGCATTGCTGAGGTCTGGGAAGAATTCCAGTGGCCTGCAGCTCAGATTTCCAGTTTTCCACTTAAAAATGGATGGGATGAAGCCATTAGAGAAAAGTGTGTGTGTGTGTGTGTGTGTGTGTGTGTGTGATATCCATAGCTATGTTGGGGAGCAATGGACTTATGAATGTCAAGACACATTTCAAACAAGTGAGGACAACTGTGAGGTACAGTTGTGCACTTCAGTGCTGAGGGGTGGCGTCATGGGCTCTGTATCACAGTTCACTTAACTTAGGTAGCCTGTAAGGCTTAGAGAAAGAAGAGGGAAGGGTTGGGGTTATTATTAATAAACAACAATCAAAATATGTTCCTAAGTTTAGGTCCTTGCGGCCAGAATTTCTATGCATACCCCAGCACCTGTCAAAATGACAGCTGTGATAACCAGAAGTTTTTCAAAGTATGCAGCTATCTAGCTGCTAAGTGCCTGTGGCTCTTGGCCAAGACACCCACACATTCTGTTGAAACACCTCCAGACATTTTCTGAGAGGAAAATAGAACTCCATGCCCCTGAGGTTTTCTTCTAAGACCTCTGTAGCCATCATCGATGCTTGGAATGCAGACCTGTGCAAGTCCCTGCTGTCAACATGTGAAGACATGCCACATGAACACACACACACACACACACACACATATGTACACCTGCATAAACATATTCACATGTACTCATGAATGATAAACACAGATACACACAAGCTATCCTTCAAATGTACAAACATATATAAACAATATGCAGAAAGACATACAAATGCATAAATGCTCATAAATAATGAATGGGTATATGCACACAAACACCAACATCTGGTTTTGAAACCACTCACCTAAGCTTGGGAGAGAGAAGAGGTTCTGCCCCATTGTGATGGTGATGAGCTTGTGGGTTGCCACAATGGAAA
>CM052721.1:26542284-26587439 GCA_028551405.1 Uromys caudimaculatus
CTGTTCACGTGGAGCCTTGTGGCCCAGGCTGAGGTCCCCAGGGACCAGTGTAAATCGGAAAGCTCACCGTTTTTCTGTCCCTGGGTTCTCAGGCCCCGGATCCCGGCAGATCCAGGTGGGTCTGGGCGAGAGGTGCTGCTCCCCTCAACCCCGCTCACGGCGCTTCCAAGTTCCTGGGAGGTTACCTTTCAATGGTGCTCGTTGGCTACCGACTCCCGGCGTCCCAGGCAGAGGTTTCCGCCTGCGAGTGAAATCCGGAAGTTTCAGAGTTTTTCTGTCTCCAGGTTCTCAGGCCCCGGACCCCGGCAGATCCGGGCGGGTCTGGGCGAGAGGTGCTGCTCCCCTCAACCCCACTCACGGCCTTTCCACAGCCTGCTTTCTTATAGCACCCAGGACCACCTTCCGAGAGATTCATCTACCATGGGCTGAGCTCGCCCACATTAACCATCAATCATGAAAATGTCCTAAAGACTTGACCACAAGGCCAATTTGATGAAAGCATTTTCTCTATGTAGGTCCCTTCTTCCCAAAGGACTCTACCTTGTGTCAAGTGACAAAAAGGCCAACCACCAAAACAGCCCTCCTATTTAAAACCAGATCCACATGGATTTCCCTTGTCTAAATAAGCATTTTGTTATTTTATTTATGAGACATACTTGTGAATCAAAAAATGAACCCACTTGTGGCCACTGGCCTACTTGTCTAAATTTATAAAAGGAGCAAGGTTTAGTCTTTGCTGTTGCTATAGACCTGGTATCCTGACAAGGTATGGATTCTAAAATTTTGTTTCACTGTAGAAGCTAGATTTGTGTCTACATGAGGGAAATGACTCCAATAAAGACTTATTTTTCAACCTAGAATGTCTGTAAACACCTTCTCTTGTTGGTTGTATTCTGTATTCTCTGTATTTGTGGATGATTTTGTAAGTATAACTTCTAACAAAATGACCTGAGTAGTATTTGTTTGTTTGTTTTTGAAACAAGTTTTCACTGTGTAGCTCTTGCTGTTTTGGAACTCACTCTACAGAGCAGGCTATCCTCAAACTCAGAGAGATACACCTTCCTCTGCCTCCAAAGTGCTGAGATTAAAGGCATGTACCACCACCACTGCCCAGCCCTGAGCAGTATTTTTAGGATGCTAGCATACCCACAGGGCAGACAGAGTTAAATTTGGGAAGAGACTCCAGATAAACCTGGTTTAGGATTCCTAACTTCTATTTCTTTTTTTAATCTTTTATTTATTTATTTATTTATTTATTTATTTATTTATTTATTTATTTATTTAAAACTCCAGATTTTATTCCCCTCCTGGTCCACCCTCCTACTATTCCATATCCCATACCTCCTCCCTGACCCCCTGTCTCCACGAGGATGTCCCCCCCCACTCCCCTCCCCCCACCAGATCTCTAAACTCCCTGGGGACTCCAGGGATGCACTGTTAGGTGCATCTTCTCCGACTAAACCCAGACCCGGCAGTCCTCTGCTGGGGGCCTCATATCAGCTGGTGTATTCTGCCTGGTTGATGGTCCAGTGTCTGAGAGATCTCGGGGGTCCAGGTTCATTGAGACTGCTGGTCCTCCTACAGGGTCGCCCTCCTCCTCAGCTTTTTCCAACTTTCCCCTAATTCAACCACAGGGGTCAGCAGCTTCTGTCCATTGGTCGGGTGCACATATCTGCATCTGACTCTTTCAGCTCTTTGTTGGATCATTAGAAGGGCAGACATGCTAGGTCCCTTTTGTCCATAGCCTCAGTAATAAGGTCAGGTCTTGGGGCCTCCCTTTGAGCTGGATCCCACTTTGGACCTGTCGCTAGACCTTCTTTTCCTCGGGCTCCTCTTCTATTTCTTACTCAGAATTGGCAAGAAGGGATTTATTAACACTGACTCTTTGACCCTGTTAATTCTCCCCTGGTGTGGGATGAGATGAAACCAACCAGGACAGATGTCATCTTCATGAAGAGGAATGGTCAATATCAAACCATTAGGTGGTTACTCAAAGAAGACTGTGGAGAGAGAAGGGTGTGGATGAAATGTCAGAATCAAAATGGAGTCATGCCAGGCATGGTGGTGCACTCTTGTAATCCCATCACACATGAAACTGAGGCAGGAGAATTTCAATGAAGGTGAAGCCAGCCTAGACTATGTAGCCAAACCACCTTTGAGCCAACAACGGACAAAACTACAGTAGATCCTGGATCTTGACTAATATCAGTGATGTTACAATAAGCATGGGAAGTGTCAAGCCTGTCTTCAACATCTGGATTTGTTTCCTTTGAATAAACACACAGCAGTGGAACTGGATCGAATGGAAACATCTTTTCAGTTTTGTGAGGAACCTCCACACTGTTTCCATGAAGTCAATACTAATTCACCTCCCTATCAGCAATGTGAGAGGGGCCCCGCTCTCCACGTCTTTCCCATTTTTTTATAATAGCCACTCTAACATACATATGAGGTTTTAGTTTACATTTCTCTAACCATAAATGATGCTGAACATTTTTTTCACATATCTCTGGTTAGTTGTTTGCCCCACTCTGAAACAAAAATATCTAATCTAGTCCCTGTTCATTTTTAAATTGGTTTATGTGTTTTCTTACTGTTTTGAGTCCTTTGCATGTTGGGACAGCAGTAATGAAATGAAGAATTTATGCAGCACCCAGTGGAAAGAACTGAGAATACAAAACAAATAAAGATATATTTCTACCTTCAGAAGATTCAGTCTCACAGAGGGGACATATATAAACAAAATATGCAGTCATTAGCAGACAGCTGCAGATCCATATGGCCAGGTAAAAATTAAAAACAAGAGAAATATATTTTTGTTATCCTTTGTATAAAAAGCCAGAAACTCTCTTTTTTGTTGGAGTGATCACTTTGGAAAATCTAATTGTGCATTTTTATCTGCCTCTTTGAGTTGTATGTAAATCTATTGAAAAGTCAAAAAGCCTTTTTCCAGATGTACAACCAAGCAATGTTTCTATCCAGGATGTGGGAGCCATCTGTGATGTGGTGTGAGCATCAAAGAAGTGAGCCACTGTTTCTGCCAGGTAGATGCCTGGATTCTGCTGGCACCCAACTCCAGACTGTATCCTGTAAAGAGAGAACATAAGTCATGATTGCCTGCAGATAAAGACAATTAGAAATCACAGATACTCCAAATATCCAGTAACTTTATCCAGGGTATAAGAGAGGTGCATCAAGTTTTCTAGCTTTGAGCTGGTTGTCACCTTATTTTCATATAGATTAATTGATTGATACATTGTGAACTGGACCTAGAACCCCATATTATGTCCCTGACCTAACCTCACACTCTCCTTTAATTTTATTTTTGAGACATTCTGACCAACTTGTCCAAGGTTCATCTAGAATTTGGTGGCAGGCCTGGAACTACAGGCTGAGGTGGCTGAAGCAATCCTCTTGCCTCAGCCTTCCATGGAATGACAGACCTGTGTCACCAGGTCCCATTATCTTGAGCAAACATATGTGCCATATTGTGCCCACCTTGCTATAGAAAAGCCAAGATTTCTTCCTATTTCTTGAACATTTCCTACAGTAAGCACTACAGTCAATTGTTTGCTTTCTCCTGTCTCTAAGAAAGGTTTTCTTGATCACCTGGCTTAACTTGAGTTTAGTTGTATTTCTTCAGCAGTTCTCACGAATTCTGGGAGACAGATTTAATGGTGATTTTCATCTAAGAATCCCAGGATGACAAGATGACCTCAGATATAAACATCTTCCCAGCAATGCCTCGACATCTCCTCTCATCTACCCTACAGTACTCTCGGAGATGGCAAGAATTCAGAGATCATTACTATTGGATCCTCTACAATGGCTACCTATATGGGAAAATGAGAAATATTGCTCCCCCCCACATAATACATTCAGTGTAGCTCTAGTCCATTATTATAGATAAGTGTCTTCTCCAATTCCATGTCAGAATTTGAGAGCATATAGGCTCAAGTCTCAGTATGCAGTTCCCCAGATGATTACCTATAGGAAGGCTCAGCTTACTCATTTTATCCCTTTAATTGGGAGATTTCAAAAGAACCAATGCTTTTAAACTTGGTAAAATATCCAAGCCTTTGTAGTCACCAAATGGTGTCAAGAAGGGATAGAGCAGTATCTGCTTGGTGAGGTCCCAACTTCCTGTACTTGTTTGCCTCAAGGCAAACCTTACAGGAGCTGGAGTATGAGACTACAAGCTCAGGAGTCAGGAGTCAGGGGTGGTACATACATCAATAATATAAAGGATGAAACTATCCTGACAGGATGAGGAGGTTCTCAAAGGGGAAAACAAGAGAGGATCTGTAGAGTTTTTAGACTCCTGTCAAGTCTATTCAGGATAGGGGAAGTAATGGAGAGATGGCTCAGAGGTTAAGAACACATGCTGCTTTTACAGAGGACCCAACTTTGGTTCTCAGCTCCCACATCAGGAAGCTCACAACCACCCATAACTCCAGTGCCAAGAGATCTGAACCCTGTTCTGGCCTCTTTGGGCATTGCACTCACAGACATGGCACATACACACAAACATACATAAATAAAGATAAAATCTTTAAAAATCAAGATTATTTAGTATAAGTTCCATGAAGGAGGAAAAATACTTCTTCCAAAAAGAAAAGAAGAACAAAAGAAACAAAGAATACTGTGCATCGTGTTTACTTTTCTGCAGTTTTTATGTGGTCTAGCTGGGAAGGAATTTTTTCCATCCTGAAGGTTGTCTATTTACCCCACTGACCATATGTTTGACTGTGCAGAAGAATTTTAATTTCATGTAATCCCATTTGTCAATTCAAGACATAAAGCTGTAAACACTAGCAGTTTATCCCTGTGGTTTCAGCGAAAGGATGACAAGGGAACAGAAATGGTGGCTTTCAATCCAGCTGTCTCACAAACAGAAAGCAGAAAGAGGGCTTTGGAAAGACAGAAGCTGATGAGAACTGATAAATGCCAAATGTGCCCCCTTGCCAAGAGAATGTGAACCTTCTTATTTCTTTCTTCCCATAAGTAGTTCTCAAGATTCAATAGTCTTTGGACCACAGACACACCTGAGTGTCTATGGGAAGCATTAAGTGCACACACAATGTCCCAGAGAATGTGTGGATGCACTGTGACTCCTGATCACCAGGGTTAGGACAGGGCGGAATCTGTGGCAGTACCAGCCTTTTCCTGAGCCCACCATTGGAAGAAAAGTTGAATGAAGCTTGCTACAGATGAAACTCCACCTGTAAGCCCTGTTCCTTGGCATTTAGACCACCATGATAAAAATATTAATCTAGCTCTCTGCTCTTTGTTTCTGCCTTTCATTGCCTCTTTCTGTGTGTCTCTTTCTTATCCTTGCTATCTTTCTCACAGTCTCTCTTTTTCTCCTTTTCTCTATCTCTCTAATACACACAAACACAGACATAGGTAGATACATAGATAGATGACAGAGACATAGATTCGTAGATAGACAGATAGATAGATAGCTGTACAGCTCCTGCTCACATTTCACAGACCCAGTTCTGGGCTGAGTGTAGAGGACAGAGGGAACTGGGCAGCAAGCATACATTCATCTTACACTCTAATTATTTCCTTGTGACTCACTGCATCAAGGTCCTGTTAACTACATAGCCTGACATGCAGCCTGGGAAAGGAGCAGAGTTCAAATTCCTAGAGGTAGCCATTGCTACTGTAGCAAGCCTACTTTAAGCATGGTAACTACATTGCCTCTTTTGTCTTTTGAAAATATATTTTAAATTTTAAGTGTGTGAGGATGTATGTGCACATGCTTCCAGTATCTGCAAATTCCAGAAGAGGGCGTCATATCTCCGGAACTGGAGTTACAGGTGGCTGTAAGCCTCTTAATGCAGGATGCTAGGAATAGAACTTGGCGCTTCTGCACGGGCAGTGTTTTTAACCTCTGAGTCATTCCTCAAAACATCCCCCTTTTTTGTCTCTTGTGCATTGAAATGGTTATTGGTGATGCTCCCTCAGAGCAGACAAGAATGCAAAATTTCAGTAATCCCTTTTAATATAGACACAACCATTTCTGCCATTCCCCAGCTGTGCTTATCAGAACACAGTGAACTGTACCTACAAGAGGCCCGAGTTCCACTGGATGCCTCACCAGCAGGTGCTTCGGCTGCTATTCGAGAGTTCAGAATAGCCTGCAGAATGAAGGTAGAGACTTCCCTGGAAACTTGGTTTCACTCTTCTGTTTGTGTTCCTGAACACAGGGAGCCTGGCTGTCAACCTGCTTACCCAGCATGGTGGCATTTACAGCTTTTACAGGAGACCCAGGGTTGTCTGTGGCTCTCTGCTTGATTCTTAGTGCTGTGTGCTTTCTGCATAGTTGCCAGATGTCACATTAATAACATAAAATTAAACAGAATAAGATTATCAACACTAGTAGAATTTACCTTTTTACATATTTCATATCCATAATTAATAGTTGCTGAACTTTACACATTACATGACATCACCAATATTTTTGCTATATTAACATGTACCATTTATAATATTACTAATCAAGTAAAAACTCAACAGTAAGCTGACTTTAAATTTTCATGCTAAAATCCTCTTTTAGTGATAGCCCCTGCATTATGTGGTCATTATGCATACTTGTATATACATACAAATTCAAAATATTTACATCAAAGAGCAAACATCATAGTTTGCTTTCAAAGATTTTGTATGTGCTGAAATCTCTCTGAAGAGACACTCGATTATTTGCAGGCTGTTTTATAGGCACTGAGCCTGGAGCTGTTCCAAAGAGGTTCTATGTCTGGCACTGTTAGAGACTCCCGCTCTCCCAGCGTGCAGCTGAGTAAATATCTTCTATGAACTTCACATGGAATGGAACCATTTCACCTGGCCAATAAACCCCTCCCTCTTCCTGCCAATTGGTCCAGGAACAGTCAGGTGGCTGATTTTGGTTCTTGGGATGTGAGGAGAGTTTCTCTCCCTTCTCCTCCCTGCTGGTACTTGGAGAGAGACCTTCAGACCTCTCTAGAATCTCTAAGGATGTGGTTTGCAGAGTCATGGGGGGTTGCTTAGGAAAAAGGCAGAATGCAGCAAAGAAGCCCTAATTTGAAAGGGAATTTATTTATGTCAGTGTGTGATACTTCTTCCTATTTTGACACCATGTATTAATTGTATAAAGTAAATGAGTTTCATTGTGACATCCTTATAACATGTTCTGTGGGCCTTTTCCTGAGGAGATACAATGCACACATATGCTCATCCCAGTTGGGGACTTACCAGAAATCAGATTAATGAGTACACACACATCTACCTTGGTGAGCCAGTGAGCATATTGAGTTTTCATACAGGATTGTGGCTGTAAGGGGAATTGCTGATAGGACAGGAATGTTTGAAAAGTAGCTACACTACTGAAAAGCCCACCCAACATGAGTGAGAACTTGCAGAAGCTGCACCCAGGATGCTCTCTGTATCACTTGCAGGCTGTTCCGTGGGTCTAAGAATCTCCTCTTGGCAGCTATGCTGGTCAGTGTCTCCTCCTCAGCTGTTGTTCATGGCTTCTATAAATCTGGGGAGAGGCCTCATGAATTTTGTAAGTTCCCTAGACATGAGACGTTTGTTTACCCCTGACTATCATGAGTACTGTATTCTTGCTGGCAATGGTTCAATGGAGGAGGTTACTACACAAAACCTTCTAATTATATTCACCCTCTCTTGTGCTCCTCTCCCTCTGCATCCTCTTTCCAGTGTCCCCTCCTCCTGTCCTGTCTTTTTTTTTTTTTATCTCAATTCCAAACACAAGGAGGAAATGTGGTATTTGTGTTCTGAGTCTGGCCTGTTTCACTTAACACACTGATCCCTAGTTTCAGATCCATTATCTCATCCTGACAAGATTTCTATGACGTTTCCATGGATTAAAGCCAATAATCATTAAACATAACATATTCCCTGACTTATGATGATATTATTTTAATAAAGCTATAGGCAAGAAAAAACAAAAGTCGCACATGCGTGTGCGAGTGTGTGTGTGTGTGTCTCTCTCTCTGTGTGTGTGTGTGTGTGTGTGTGTGTGTTTGTGTTTTCAGTTGTGCCTTATCAACCCAAAGGACAACTAGTAATATTGTATTGTCAAGTGTTGGTTGTTTATTTTCATTATGGTCTGGTTGCCTGCAATAGGTTTCATAGTTACACAACTTCATAAAAAGAGTGTAGTGGCTGGTGTGGTAAGGGCTGTAATCCCATCAATTGGGGCCTGGAGGTAGGAGAATCAGGAGTTCAAGTCCAGCCTTGGCTACATAGTGAGTTTGAAGCCAGCTTGGCTACGTGAGACTCTGTCTCAAAAATTATTATGTATATGACAGGTAGAATGATAGAAATGTTACATAGGTAGATAGACATATGATAGACAGATAAATATAGAGAGATGATAGATAAATAGGTAGATGATAGATAAATAGAAATGTTAGATAGAGAGGTAGATACATGTTAGATAGATAAAGATAGATAGATAGATATAGATAGATAGATAGATAGATAGATAGATAGATAGATAGATAGATAGATAGATAGATAGATAGATAGATCCATCAGGGACAGGTTAAATCCAGAATTGGAAGTGTGGTACCTACTGAATGCAGATCCATTTCCTACCACCACAAAGTTTAAATCCACAAAGTAAAACACTGTGAGTGAAATCATCTACAAGACAACATCTTCTGTGGTAAGCACTGCAAGGTGTCCTTGTCAGGGAAATCAGACCTCTCCCTACCACCATTTTTCATGAAACCATTTTAAGTTCTCTAGACAGACAGTGTGCATAATGGGATGAGGAAAACTACCAAGGTAATTTTAAGTTTTATACCTTATTTCCCCGAATTCACCTCTTTTAATCAAACAAACCCAGTCCTCTATGGTATAGCCAGTGTTTCTGAACCATGTCTCCAAAGCTCTCTCTGACAACTTTGACTGTTTGTTGTTTTGGACAATGAGTTGCTTTAAACTTATTCAGCATGATGGATAGTTCACTCAGATCTGGCCATTCATCATACCAAATCCCCTTGTCCAGAGCTGACAGTATATTGAACAGAGCTCCTCCAGCAGGGGCCAGTCACAGTCTACAGATCCAAACAAGGGCACAGGGAGAGGATGTGCTCTGTTCTGCAAGACAGATGCCTGGTGTTCAAGTAGCTGTAGTCACAGAACCAAGGAGGAAGCAACAGCAGTGGAGGGGACTCATGGCCAAAGAGAGAGAGAGATGAAGATGGGACGTCACAGAAATGAGTTCTCAGACTATGTAAACTTAAGGGTGTTGGTGCGTTTAACAACAGACACCAAGCCATTGGACCTTGTGAATACATTTTAGGCATGATTCTGTGTCCTAAGTTTATATCAATAAAGAAATAATTGGTGTTCATGCCCCTGAGTCCAGTCTTGCCTGGAAACAGGTCCACACATGGACACACACACACACACACACACACACACACACACACACACACACACACACACGCCACAGAAATGCACGTACACACTGCAGACTTTGGTTAAGTTTCTCTCTCAGCATAAATGATCCTTTCCTTTCCTCTTCATTGACATTTGAACTCCATCATCATAATCTTGTGTCTGATGTGCGTGAATTGGCACATGTCTCCTGGTATCTGTCTCGAGCTCTCTGGTGTCTCAGATGCCACCCAGAGGGTTCAATGGCTCCATAGCCATGAGACATTAGCTATGCTCTCCCCAGTTTCCTCCCTCTGGACATATTGGTCTATATGTCATTCAAGCTGATTTCTCTGCTGTTCTTTGTCCCAAATGCTCAAATTATATCATCCCTTTGAGCAAAATTTTACTGCCATTTATCTCATGAATATTTTACTGCTGACATTTGCAATCCCAATACAGCTCTCTTCGCTGCTCTGTGTACATCAGTTCTACTTGTCTTTTCTCCTCTTGAGTTCAACTTCTTCAGACCAATAATGCTAACTACCACTGTCTCTCAGGAGACAATCTTGTCTCTGAAGCTTAGCCACACCCTCCTTCATTCAGTGAACCCACTATACCCCAAACACTGTCCCACAATCAGCTCACAGGAAACCCAGCCTCCTCTATTTCCCCCAAGAGCTCATCAGTTAGTAGACAAGAGTTTGCTTTGGGAAGAACACCTTAGTCTAGTGTCTTCCTAGCCCAGTGATTTTCAACCTTCCTAATACTTCAACCCTTTAATGTGGTTCCTCATTTTATGGTAACCCCCAACCACAGAATTATTTTTGTTACTATTTCATAACTGTGATTTTGTTACTGTTATGAATTGTGGTGTGTTTTCTGATGGTCTTTGGCCACTCCTGTGAAAGGATCATTTGACCCTCTAAAAGGGCAGTGACCACAGGTTGAGAACCTCTAATCTAGCTTTCTTCCATTCTGGTACCCTTCTCAAATCTTTCAAATATTTATTACAATCCCTTCTAGGCTGACCCTGTCCATCACATCTCTGTATTTCTTTTAGCAGAAAAACAAAAGTTGTTTTGCACCTTCCTGGGGGTGTAGAGGGTGTGTGCAGGTGCATGTGTATGAGGAACATTGCGTGCACATGGGTTTGTATATGTATAGGAGCTGGAAGACTGCCTTGGGCAGCATCCTCAGGAATATTATCATCATCCACTTCCTTTGAGACACAGTCTCTCAACATTCTGGAGCTCACTGGCCCAGCTAGTCTGACTGGCCATCAAGCTTCAGAGACCCCTATCGCCTCCACTTCAACACTGGGATTCCAAGTGTGCACCACTGTGCCTAGTATTTTTATGTAGGTTCTGGGGATCAAATTCACTTTCTCATGCTTGTGTGGCAAGTATTTTAGCTACTGAGCCATCTCAAAAACAGACTTATTGATCTACATATTTTCAGGGCTCAGTGTAGGTAAAACTGTCTCCTGGCTCCCTTTTTTCTGCTCTACTCTCTCTTTAAGTAGTCTTTTTCCTCTCCCTTCTCCTGAGAGTTGGAAATATCATATTCTGTCAAATCTTTCTCTGATTCATCACTTTGTCTACCACTTAAATATATACCACATTCAAACTTGGGGGCTTCCTTCTACAAACTAACTTTACCTTCATTGTTTGGGATTAAAGGTTTGTACTAAGGGTATGTCTATATTTCAGCCAGAGGGATTCAAGGTGTGTGCTAAGGCTGAGCCACACCACAACTATAAACAAATTTTCTCAGTAAATAACACATTCTCGGGGTCCCAGTCTATCAAATGCCCTGCAACAGATTGCTGAAGAAATGAAGGCAAGGATGGTAGAGAAAGCCCTTTTGTTTCTACCTAACCCAAGAAAAACTCACCCAAATGAAAATGCTGTCAGCCAATCAGCCCTCCCCAGAGACCTCTCAAAATAAGCAGATGTAGAGATTAGCACTAGCCAGGTCATAGTGGTTCATTCCTTTAATCCCAGAACTTAGGAAACAGAGGCAGGTGTATCTCTGATTCTGAAGCCAGGCTGGTCTGCAGAAAGAGTTCCTGGATAGCCAAGGCTACACAGAGAAGCCTTGTCTCAAAACACTGGGGGATGGGGGAGATTAGCTACACTAAGTCCCTTCTTTGAAGATTTTGATCTGAACCTAAGGAAGACTCTAGTTCTTCATAACTCTAACAAGAATATAAAACTCACACATAGAAACAAGCAACAAATCCAAACTGCTTCCTATGGGTCTTACCATTCCTGAATCTCATCTATCAGTTTGTGAGACATAGTGTACCCCTCCCCAGTGTTTACTCTGGATCAGAGTTCAGTGGTGTTCACCTTAGGACATTTTGCTTCCAGGGACATTCATTAGTGGCTGGAGATGGCTTTGGTTGTCACAACTCAGAGGACTGTTTGACACTAGCAGTCAAAGAGCAGAGGTCTGAAATGCTGATAAGCACCCTGTACCTGAGACAACTCCAGCATACACACAGATAACCAACACTCTTCACAGGTCAGGTTGGGAAGTTCTGGATTGCTTCACTGATCACTGATAACCAAATAACCAAATGCCAACAGAAGATTTGTACCACTATGGATCCAGGCAGCTGTGCTGGTCTTACTGATGCCTCCCCAGTAGTCTGAGCTTGTCCTGACTGTAACTCCTCCAAATCCC
This sequence comes from Uromys caudimaculatus, assembly GCA_028551405.1. Taxonomy (NCBI): domain Eukaryota; kingdom Metazoa; phylum Chordata; class Mammalia; order Rodentia; family Muridae; genus Uromys; species Uromys caudimaculatus. Next base: position 26,554,375 of record CM052721.1, read on the forward strand.
ATTGCACTAACCCTGAAACTGATGCCCCACCATGATACCTGCATCTGGTTATGAAAACCCTTGGGATTCACACAGGGGCTCCTCAGTTTACAGAGAGCACATATTCTATAGGACTGTGAATGGGACCATTTTCCTGTTTAATACCTTTGTGTTCTCCAGCCAGTAAATGTCAAGGCCTTGTACTCATGCTGTGAAATGGAGGTAATGTCACTTACATCTTAAAAGACTGCTGTGCCCATGAGTGTTTGAAATGATCAATGTAAAGAGTTGCTGGGAGATCAGGTACCCAAGGCTCATTTTGCAAGTTGGGTTCTTTCTTCCTTATTTTGTGGTTGCTGTAAACTGAAGACAGTTGAATGGAAAGTTTGTTGTTGTTGTTGTTGTTGTTGTTTGTTTGTTTGTTTGTTTGTTTTAAGATCTTGAAAATGCTTTATGTGTTTGTTCCAAAGCAATCTTAAATTGAATAGAAGAAATATTTTTAAGACTTTTATTATTTTTTATTTTATGTGTATGGGCATTTTGTCTGTATGTATGTCTATGCAGTGCATACAGTGAACACAGTATCTATGGAGGCCAGAAGGAGGCATTGGATCCCCTAGAACTGGAGTTACAGACAGTTTATGAACAACCCTGCAGGTGCTGGGAATTAAACTTGAATCCTTTGGAAGAAGAGCCAGTGCTTTTCTCACTGATCCACCTCTCTAGCTCTGAAGAAGAATTTTAATGGGACTAAGCAATGATTTTGGAAATTCTGAAATGCTCACCCAACAGGAGTTATGATAGAGCCAAGAGTCCCAGTTAGTAGTATAACATGCACCCAGAATCTGTGCCGTATACAGATTCCCATACTGGGCTTTTATGAAGACATTGTCACAGCTCTAAGGGGGCTTTGAAATATGTCAATAACAATACAAATAGAAAGGCACTTGTATTTTAATTCAATAATGGAATGAAAACATGGTTTCAGAAACAGAAGAGAAAGAGTCAGGAAGGAAACGGGCTCTTAGAGCTTATGATTTGACCTTACTTCCTGTTCTAAGGCTCCACTTCCTGTGTGTGGATGACATGTGATCTCTCTACTTCCAGACAGCCATGTCAGCCCCCATAGCATTGCCCTCCCTGACATGATATTCTCTATCGCTCAGGAACTGTGAGCCAAAGTAAACTCTTTTCTCCTCTGTTGCTTTTGGTCTTAGTATTTTATCAAGTGATGGGGAAGTAATCAATGAGATCAATGACTATTATTGATGTGAAAAAGGAAAAAGAATAGACAGCAACTTCCAAATCACCCTGTAATTTATGGTTCATGCTTTAAGCCAATGTTCAATGAAGGGCATGGAATTCATGCCCTGGAACTTAGGAGTTTTCCCAGTGGCCAATACAGCACTTAACCTCTTAAGAGTCTCTACATACCCCACAGGAAGACCAACAGTGTCAACTAGCCTGGACCCCTGGGAGTTCTCAGAGACTAAGCCACCAGTCAAAGAGCATACATGGGCTAGTCTGAGGCTCCCTGGCACACATGTAGCAGAGTCTACCATTTCTGACCTCAGTGGGAAAGGATTTGCCTAATTTTGTGAGAGACTTGATGCACCAGGGTCGGGGGAATACCAGATATAGGGGGCTGCCCTCTCAGACGTGGAGGGGAGGAGGGATGGAGGGATATATATATATATATGTTTCTGCACATCTCCTTCCAAACTGCAATATTAATAATCAGGTTCTCCTTTGGAACACTAATCTAAACCACAGAGGTCAGATGACCTCATAGGAAAAATGAGGAGGGTGGCAGAAAATTTCCTCTTTAGTCTGCACACTCTCAGTTGCCTGCAGAAGGCCTGAGGACCTTAGAGATCGCTTTTAATATGATCACATCTGTAACTGAAGAACTATCATCCACACCTTTATTTCTTTTAAATTGCTGTCAGGCATCGGGGTGCAGTCAAAATTCATTTGTAGCACTCTCTAAGTGAACTGTGTTGTGTTATATTTTTATCCTGATAAATTACCAGCATTTAAAAACTCAACAGATAAGAAAAATGCTCCCAGAATGGCCAACATCTGCAAAAGCAATAGGAACCAGCCGGCAACTGTCAAAAGCACTTTTATCAGAACTAAAAACTAATCAATTATAGTAATCACAAGAGGATTTGTGAGAAAAATTGCTAAGTATCATAAATAGTGGGATTTGTGGCATTTTGGACTGGCCTGTCTCCATCCCTACTCTCCAAGCTCTGGAATACCCTTGAAAACCATCAGCCTTAAAGGCACAGAAGGTGAGTGTATTGGCTAGTTTCGTATGTCAACTTGTTACAATCTAGAATCATCAGAGAAGATGCTTCAGTTGAGGAAGTGGCTCCATGAGATCCAGCTGTAAGGCATTTTCTCCACTAGTGATCAATGGGGAAGGGCCCAACCCATTGTGGGCAGTGCCATCTCTAGGCTGGTGGTCCTGGGTTCTATAAGAAAGCAAGCCCAGCAAGTCATAAAAAACATGCCAGTAAGCAGCACCCTTCCATAGTCTCTGAATCAGCTCCTGCCTCCAGGTTCCAGCCCTGCTTGAGTTCTTATCCTGAATTTCTTTGGTGATGAACAGCAATGTGGAAGTATAAGCTGAATTAACCCTTTCCTCCCTAACTTGGTTTTTGGTCATGATGTTTCTTCACAGCAATAGAAACCCTAACTAAGATGATGAGACAGCCATCGTTGGCCAGGGTGTGCATTCACACTGGCTTCTGAGCTTGCTTTGATGCTCTGAATTTGACTTCTTAAATTTTTTAGTGGCATGATCTTAAAGTGCTTTTTGGAAAAAGAAGCTTGGTGGGGCAATGAGCTGTATGCATGTGCACAGGAGAGTACAGTTTGCTCAAATGCAGAACAAAAAGCCTGGTATTCCAGAAATATGTCCATGTGGAAAACCTTTAATGGACCTTATTCTTGTATTTTTGTTTGTTTGTTTGTTTTTTATAACCCATGAATCTGCCAACTATCTGCTCCAAAAGTAAGGACATGGAGGAGAAGGAGAGGGAGGGTCCCCCACAATTCTCTTTTCTATTGTCAGCCAGACAAAGGCAGAACCTTGGTACAAAGGGCCTGCTGATAGAAATAAAATGAAGAAGGTTAGATCAGCTTTCAAAGATTTACTGCGTATGAGTATTTTGCTTTCGTGTATGTGTATAGAATACACACACACCTGGTTCCTCTGAAGGTCAGATGAGGGCACTAGGATTCCTGGAGCTGGAGTTATGAATGGTTGTGAGCCAAAATGTGGGTGCTGGGAGTGGAACCCAGGTTCTTTGCAAGAGCAGCAAGGGCTTTTAACTGCTGAATGACTCTCCAGCCCCTGTTGGATTAATGTGATATTTCCATTGTTCTGTTAAGAACAATTTTTTTGCCTTTATAATTATGAGTGCAAATTGCTTAATTTTAGATATTTCCATATGCATGTTGAACTTTGTTATATCTCTTTGAATATGCCATTATAAGAAATGAATATAAATTACAACATCCATAATTTAAATTGCAAACTTTTCTTAAATGCCATTATATAGCATATTAAAACATCATGCTAAACAGGCTCTAGCGGCATGCCTGCAATCCCAGTACTTGGGAGTCTGAGATAGAATGGTTCAAGACCAGCCTGGGACACCCAGTGAGATCCTGTGACAAGAGAAAAACAATCAGAGACACCATGTTAAAGCCAATGCAGAACCATAAACAAGAGAACACTGTATAATGTAGAACTCGATCACGATAGTAGTTTTTCTTATTGTGTGAAGGTATCCTTCATTTTTGCCCACAGATTATGGGGATATTGTGATAACAGACTGACCATGTGTCTCCATCTTGAGTAGGCAGGAGTCTGTGTCTCAATGACGCTCTTACAGTGAAAATGCCACATTCTTTGTGTGATACTGCAGATGTCACTTGCATGCTGAATACTCAATGTTTCTAGTTTATACTAGGCCATATGTGCATATGCACATATGCACATGTACTAGGTCACATGTGCATTTCTGCAGACCCACATCTGAACCATCTGCCTCTGGTTCCCAAAGGACCTGGCATAAGGGCCTATGCACAATAAAGGCATGCTTTGTTGGTTTTTATTCTCCAACATGAACGCAAATGCCCAGAGAGGTTATCATCCTTTCCATCTTGCCTCCATGTCTGGTGTGGCATGCATTGCAAACAAGGGCACTGAGCCACTGTGATGTGTTCTATATCTTCTGAAAATTCTGCAGAGCAATGTCGACTTCATCTTGGTAGACAGTTCTCATCTTTTCCCTGATGCTTTGAGGCTTCCTTGGTATTGTAGGGCCAACTAAGGGTCAAGGTTCACACTGATTAACAATTATGTAGTCATAACAGGTGGAGGTGGGACCTGTGCCTGGCTAGTCCATGTGGTTTCCTCTCATCCACAGAAGACAGAATAAAGAGAAAGCAGCAGGCCCAGTTGTTCCATCCTGTCTTCTTGTTCTGATCCCATTTAATTGAACTTAAAGCTGGAATGCTGTAAACCATAGAAATGGGTGAATGACAAAGAACAAAGATGGGGAGTAGCCACATCCCCAAAATCCTGGGGCCCTAACATTCCCTACAGCCATCTGCTGCTCAAGTTACTCTGTGTAAACTGAATAGACTTCTGCTGCCTTCAGCCAGCACGTTTGACCTGTCGTGCATGGCAGTCTTGCAGGACCCACTGCCAACCACCAGGCTCTCTATGGACGTCTTCTCTTTAGTCACTAAAGCTCTGGTCTTACTTTCAATGGTCTGCGTTCCAGAAACATGCTTCTCACCATGTTAGATGCCATGTACCTTCCACTTCTTAAAGACACCTTGATATGATCACCCTGGAAAGAGTGATTATATTCTGGAGTGAATGGTATCCTTTACTTGTCTATCAGACAACAGACTTTAAAGACTTAAATTTTCTCCAGAAGCCCATGCTTGAGGATGGGAGAGCTGAAGCCCCAGTGCCAGCCAGAGGAGGAATTTGCTTCCCAGGAAGAGATTTCACAGCTGTGACAACACACCAGATCACCTTCCAGGAAAGAAGAGGGCCCAGATAGGTCAGTGATGGACATCATCATACCTTGGCCAGGACTGTTTAGCTGTGCATATCTCCTGTCTTCTAGTCACCCCTAAACTTATCAATGCCCCCAAACCAGTGAACCTTATTGTTTGTGTTTCTTGCCTATGTGGTCATTTTGAATAAATCTCCTTTCTCTGCTTCCCACTCTTTCTTGGGTTTTTATTGGCATACAGGAGATAGCGGCTCAGTCTTGCTAGCCAGGCTTGGTCCCTACTGACTTTGGGAACATGGTGGGCACTCTCCTACCCCTCCACATTAACTCACCAACAGCAACTGTTAAATTGAAGCTGCTGGCTTTCTCCAGGACACAGAGGGGTAATTTAGGGACCAGCTCCAGGCATTCCTCTAGACAGAGTTCTATCTCTTCTCAGACAGTACATTAGTCTCAAGGCCTTCCTCCTTATGGTCCCCCTGGGGACCAAATTTGGAAAGAAGATGGTTCCCTGGGGCTAGGAGGGCTCTAAAATGTTAATGGCCCTTTATGAGCCTTTTAGTACCTCATTAACACTGGGTCTAGCTGATACTGGAAACCCGAGAACTTAATTACTTCAGAGACAAGTTGGCCATCAGAATCTTCCAGAAGCAGCCCCAGTATTTTGTTTCTGTCTAAGAGTGAGAAAATCCTGTCCCGTGCTAATGATGAGGCTTGATTGGCTTCAGGTGTTTCTGAGACTGATTCTCCTTGGCACATCAAAACCCAACCTCATCCTACAGCCAAAAATAGATAAAAATCACACCCAAAGAGCAAAATTATATTCAGGAAATTTCTTTATTTCTTTCTGTATTCAAAGAAATTTAGTGGTAAAAAGCAAACATGTTTTATAGGTAATCCTATGGAAGACGAAAGTGTTTTGAAAATTCAAAAAAATCAAAACAAATCAAAACAAAACAAAAAGCTTCTGTTCTGTTGAGTAGGAGCACAGCTTCCTCTACAGGGACTGACCAGTGAGCATGCTGAGATGGGACTCACTTTGGTAACTAGATAGTCAACGGTTTCAAATATATCTTTTGTTTGTTTGTTGTGTTCTTGTTACTATTGTTGCAATGGAGTCCCTTTATGAAGTCCCTTTATGAAGTTTATGTAGGCTGGCCTGTAACTTACTTGATCCTCTTAACTCAGCTTCTGGAATAACAAATAAAAGTCACCATACCCACCTCTGTCTCTTAATGTGTGGTTAATATAAAGGCTGTGTTTCTCCGTACTCTACTGATGAAAATGAGTTTCAAGTCTACAATTACCTCCAGGCCATGGCCTTACACATTCATCCTATTGGATCAATAAAGCTAAACTTTCATATACCCCCAAAAGATATCTCTGATGGTCAAAGGAAGGTGTGGTAGTTTGAATAGGCATGGCCAAGAGAGTGGCACTATTAGGAGGTGTGGCCTTGTTGGAATGGATGCGCTCTTGCGCACGCTCACACACACACAAAATATATAAAGAAGATACTAAGACAGGTGGATGATAAACATCTGTGGTGGGAGGAGCAGATGTTGGAGGGTGAATCTATCAATGACTGACTCAAGGGCTCACAATTAGTATGTGGCAAAGTAATGAAGAGAATGAATTTGAAGCATCTCATAAAATACAATGTAAGAAAGCATGGATGTGTCAAACTGGGTAGCTACAGCAAAATATCACAACAGATGCCACAACATCCCCCCTGCCTTAGACTCCCAAGGGCTAGGATGGCAAGTATGAGCCACTGCTGACAAAATAATAATAATAATAATAATAATAATAATAATAATAATAATAATAATAATGTTTATAGATGATTATGTACTGGCCACTATTTAGTGATCATTGTTTCATTAACTATATGAGTTAAAATTGGAGTTAGAGAAGTTATTTATGTTGATCTCTTAGCCTTCTTTTCTGTGCCTAGGGCACAGCAGCTATTTTGGCCCCATGAAGCAACAAAGAGGAGCAAAAGGCCCAGAGAGTTTAATGGAATCTTATCTTCAGGTCACAGGGCAGCCAGTCTTCTCCAAAGACATCTCAGTGACTGAGGCCAATACATCCTCCTTGCTTGTTTTAGCAACCATGTCTGTTACAGACAGACACATTTCTAACTAAGGAAGGCTGGCTAAGGACAAGTCAACCACCTAAAGGCTCACTGAAGCTCAGGACCTTGGGATGCTCAGAAAACCTGAACAAGCTAGGGAGGAGAGAAGGTAGACATTGGTAGCTCATTCCGTGTCTCTGCGCATGTGCAAGTGAGGTATCTGATCACCTTACTGTAAACCACAGACAATATCTAATGCAAAGAAAGTTGTGAATTGCGTCCCTCTCCTGCTAGAAATCAAAGTGAGCTTAAATGTATTTACATCTAAATCCTATATCTTTCTCCCCTAAATTTAAAAATTTTTAAATTCAGATGTGCTTTTGATAGCAAAACAAACCAACAAGCAAACAAACAAAAACCAAACAAAACACACAACCTGTTGCTGTCCTGTAGTGGACGACTAAATTTTCTTGGATTTTCACCCTTTTTAATTCATCCCTGTGAGCTCCTTCTCCATTTGAGACTTATTGTATAGAAATAGATGTGAGAAGAGTGTCTTGTTATCTTCAGTATTAAAAATAATAACCGTGTGTGGTCTCTGTCAGCCGGAAATGCAGTGCACCCAGGGGCTCTTCGTACTTGATCTCGACTGCTGTCATCTCTGCATTTTAACCCTTCAAAGGGTCCTGCTAATTGTTTTCTCTGGTGTTGAAAGGAAACAGTTTCTACACTGAGTCTGTGTTACGATTTTAATAGTGTGAGACACCGGGCCGGCAGGGAGGCTTAACTGAGTCACATTTCAATGGCCCAGTCACTACCAGTAAATAGACATTTGCGGTTGAGGGTTACAGATTCATACATCTGGGCTGGCTGAGGGTCAGGTGTGGTGTTCAAAGAACAAGTAGAATGCCTGTTTCAAGGCCTACTGTTGCGATGGCTCAGTCCCTACTGGCACTATTACACCAAAGACATAAAAACCTATTGGCTACTCAATTCGTGTGCTCTTTCCCTGGAGGAAACCACTTTGCAGCTCCCTCCACTCTGCAGTTGTCTATAGTCCTTTGCAGAGGGGTGAGGCCTCATGAGCTTTCCTCACCCCTGTGCCATGCCTATTGGTGTTGTCCAGCTTTGGTTCAGGTTTCGGCAGTCATGTTGGTCAGACTCTATGGGCAGAACTTCTGAAATCACCAAGAGACACAATCTCACAGCCAACTCCCTGATCCTTTGGCTGTTAACAATCTTCCCAACCCATCTTCCCACAATGATCCCTGAGTCCTATATATGAGAGTGCTTTGTAGATGTATCCACTGGGACAGGGCTTCACAACTCCGAATTTGGATTGGCTGTCATTTTCTACCAGTTACAAAGGGAAGATGCTTTGATAAGGATGATGTACAATAGTCAGCCCTAAAAACACACATACAAGTAACATTATACAGACTGAACCGGATATGTGTGTGTGTGTGTGTGTGTGTGTGTGTGTGTGTGTGTGTGTGTGTGTGTGTAAGAACAATTATTGAAAAAGAAAGCCATGAATTTGAAGACAGCATGGAGAGATGTTATATTTGAGAACTTGGAGGAAAAAAATGGCTAGTGTAAACTATGTAATTATACTACAAACTCAAAACAAAAAGAAAAATTTTACAATGATATAATTAAGTCATCCCAGGAGCCTCCTCTTAAAAACTAAAGTACACAGTTCTCAGTGGAATAGTCCCAAAGCAGCTGAGGACCACTGGATCTGCCATTCATGATGCTGGGTACAGTGAACACAGACAGGCATTGGGTTCTGAGTCTAGAGGAGACACGGGTCGCTTGTCCACCACTGCCAAGTATCACCATCCATGAGTTTCTACTAACTCAAAAAAAAAATCCTGTTCTAATCTCAGAGGGCATTAGGAGATGTTTATTCAGAGCTGCCTGTGTATCTGACAGTTGTGCCTTACCACAGCAAACTACCTGAGATACTCAACGTGAGTAGTGAAAAGGTTTATTTTGACTGAAAATCTTTTTAGTGTTTGAGAACTTCATGCATCCATACAATGTATTTTGAGCAAACCCATTCCCCCATTCTCTCTCCCCTTCAAGTACTCCTTATCACTCCCCCTCAACTTCATGACCCCCCCCTCTCTCTTTCTCTCTCTCTCACCCATGGAGTTCACTTAATGCTGCCTGTATGTGCATGGGTCTAGGGCCTTCTTCTGCAGTGTGGGCAGCCTCTCAAGGGTCACATTCCTGAAGGAAACTAACCCTCCCTCCCTCAGCAGCCATCAATTGCCAGTAGCTCCTCAACTAGGACTGGGACTGATGGACCAGCATGACTCCATCTTAAAACTAAAAGACATCTTGTAACAAGGTCAAAATAAATCCATTCTTGTTTTCTGTAAAACTTGAATTTGACAGGTTCCACACCCTATACCCTGACATCCACCCTGTTAAGATAATATGTTCTGCCAAACAATTTTGAGATGTTCTGCCAAACTTACTATGTAACAAAAACCCCTCAGAAAATCCCAAGCCTTGCAGTTGGGGGAGGGACTATATAAGCCCTGCTCTTTTCCACTTTCAATGTTATTTTCTCAATCTCCACTTGAAAGAGAGAGTCCTGTCTGATAGATAATAAAGCTTGCATAATTTGACCTAAGAATTGGAGAAATAGTCTTTACTCTCATTTTGGGGGATTAGCAGGACCTCATGAGACTACTCTTCTCTGTTAGTGTGGTAACACTAGACATCTCTGGAGTAAGAGGCACTGACCCTTCTAGAGTCAAGGTGCCAGCCCGGGGCACACTACCTATAGGTAGTTGGGGCATCACCACCTGAAAGAGAAGAATAACATTATGAGAACAACACATGAGTGACACCAGCCATTCTACTTCTTCAAATCCTTCAATTTGCCCAGGGTCAGATATATACAACATCACAGTTGAAAGTCTTGGTACACAATAACTCTGAACCATGACACACTGTCTATAAATTCATCAAGAAGAAGACAGCATCCCCCTCCACTCACTGAACATGAGAGTAAAGTCCCCACACAACCCCCTCTGCTCTTCTCACAGACTCCCATTCCACCCAAGAGCATGGCAGTGCAACACAATGATGCTATCTGCTCTTGTAATCACTGCATTTGCTTCATTTCTATCTGAAGAGAAAATTGTATGGGTTATTTTATCATAAGGTGTGTGAAAGGAGTTTGGATGTTTGGATGTAATGCGATATGACAGAACTATCATTGAGAGGAAACAGAAAAAAAATGAGAGCTTGTTTCTACTCAAGAACCTAGGAGACTTAGGAAAGGACAGAAAAGTTGTATGTTTGCATATGTGTACATATTTTTGCATGTATGTATATGTGTGTATGTGCATCTGATAGGTATTTATGAGGCTATGTGTCTGAGCAGCAAGTCCCAGAGATCCTCTTATCTCTGCTTCCCCAATACTGTGATTATGGGCATGTGCTGCCATGTCACATTTTACTTGGGAGCTGGGGATGAAACTCAAGTCTTCATGCTTGTATGGCAATTTACCTACTGAATCATCTTCCTAGGTTCAGACATACATCTCTTAGCTCATCTGGCCAACTCTACCACCTAATAGCCTGAGCTCTTTTTCATATTCCACCCCCAGGACCAATGCTGAGGTACTGTCCAGCACCCCTACCTCCTACCCAAACAGCTGCATCACCTTCCTGTGATTTCATCTTTCCCACCTTGCAGAAGAGAGTTTTCTCACCCTGTCCAAATTATAAGCCTTCTTTAAAACATTACATATGACTAGGAAGGCAGAGGCAGGTGAATCTCTGTGAACTTGAAGTCAGTCTGTTGTATGTAATGAGTTCCAGGTCAGCCAGAATTACACACTGAGACCCTGTCTCAGAAACAACAAAAGCCCCACTATATATGCATATTTCCTTCCTTGTTTTTTGTTCCTTGACCTTTGATTTTTTCCTCCTTAGTGATTCTCATGACCTTACATACTCTGCCTACATGTTATATATTACATTAGAAATTAAACATACTAGTCTTTCACTGAGTCCCACAAGGACTGAGGTTAGGGCTGCCATTTTGGTCCCTGGTACATCTCTAACACCTTCTCTGTAGATGCTCACTGAGTGAACTATTGAGAAATAAACAAGAAAATTGTTTATCTTATTTATTTTACAAGTAGACAATGGTTAAGAAGCTCAGAGTAATTATCAATCTGGATGTAGTGGCACATGCCCTTAATCCCAGTATTTAGGAGGCAGAGGCAGGTGGATCTCTGAGTTCTAGGCCAGCTTAGTCTACAGAGTGAGTTCTAGGAGAGTCAAGTTTATACAGAGAAGCCCTGTCTCAAAACGAAACAAAATAACACACATACCTAGCCTCCCAAGAGAATAAATATCAGAGATCCATTTTTGAGACACAGTCTCATATAGCCCTAAACTCCCTGTGAAGCCAAAAATGACCTTGAACTCTTGATCACCTTGCCCCCAAGCCCCAAGTGCTATAATTACTCGTGTGCAACACCACTCTAGGTGTTTTCAGTTCTGAGGCCTCAAACACAGGGTTCATTGATGTTAATCAATCATTTTTTACCCCTGACTTCAGCCCAACCCTAGGAGTTCCCATATGACTCTTAAAATACCTGATGTTCTGATTGACACTCAATTAACATTCAAGGTCAAATTCAGTTGGACCCAAATTTTCTACAGCTGTAATTAAAATAGAAATGGTTAGCCATACACTAACAATGTAGCAATGGAATGAAGCCTGGATTTATCTCTCTGAGATGTCTCATAGTGCCTTCATTTCCTCCGTGCCTGTTATGTAAACACAACAGAATGGCTCCCTTGTATCTCTGAATGACTCCAAAAGTCTTTGTTCTGTACTCTACTAGATAGATAGACCTAAAACCCACCTTTATGTGGGGAAGGGAGTGGAATAGGAATGTTTGCATGTTTGCCTCTTTTTGTGCACAACAGAAGAGGTACAAACACAATTTCTTACTGTCATTGATAATGGGGGAACCTCTTTGCAAGAGTTCTGGAGGCCACCAAGAGTCAAAGTCCAACCCTACACAAAGCAAGCTGAAGTCTAGGAGAAGGCTCCAGATGCATGTCTCTACTGATGAAGAATGGTCTCCACTTAGGAATGAGCTCAGCCTTGGTGCCCTATGGCAGCTGGGCAGATACACTGTTCACTTCACACTTGGCACCATTATCCACACATCCAGAGCAACCTGACCCTATAGGCTGCTGGGGTGGTCTTCCACACTGGCATACCCATGTAGAGTTTACTAAATATGTTTTGTGAAAAAGAATATTGAAGGGTCAATTTCCTATGGGGAGTGGCCGTAGGGGATCCATCCAATCATAAATTAATTGTCTGTCAGAAATTCGGAACATCCCAGAAGCCCCCAGTAGTGCACTCAGGTCAACTTATGTCACACAAAAGTGAGGAGAGAGGAGGCCCTTCAGGTGGCTCTTGGCTATGTCCCCTGTCTGTCCAACCCAACAACCACCTCTCTTGGATGGTGACAGTGTCCTATTTAAAGAGTCCCCACATACCATTCTTGCTACTTTTGTTCTACAATGCAGCTACACACAACCAGACTTCTCATGTCTTCCTTGAAATATACACTGTGACAAGGTCACGCTCAGCTTAGAACCTTCCAGCATCTCTGACTGTTGCTACAAGTAAGTTCAAACTCTTTTTATAGTCTTGGGAAGCCCTGTATAATTGTATACACTCCATTTTGTATAAAACTTCCCAACAGTTCTTTTATATAAGCCCCACTGACCTCTTCTCCATTTCTGAAGTGAGACTGGCATAGAACTTGAAGCCCCCCAGGAGTTTTTAATTTCATATCCTCTATGCTTTGCAAGATTTTGCCCAAAAGCTACATTTAAAAACTGCAGACGTTTTCAGAACATAAGTTGGCATTATTATTATTGAGTCATAACACCAACTTATCTAAGGATATAATGAGCAATGCTTTCATAGCATAGAATAAAACCTTGTGAGAATTTGTCTTCCATAGCTCTATTCATCCCTCTGTCAAGCAATCTTCCTGTTCTCTGAGACATTTACTACACCTGGAGAACTCCCTGAGTGCTTATATGCTGTCAGCAAGAAAGGACCAACTGGTCAACCCATTGTTTGCCTTTGCATACATAAACTCCTGAAGTTTCAGACATGGAAAGGCCTGGAGAATCTCTCCATCTCATACATACATCAGGTAGACTAAAGATGGAAGAAACTGGGCAAGTAGAAAGACGCTGTTAGTCAAATGACTGTCAAGTAAGCAATGAGGACTATTGTTGAATTCCCAGAACCTACCTAAGATGCCACCTGTGGTGGCATTTGCTATGTCAGTTCTGGGAAAATGAATACAGAAGAGTCTTCATGGGGACTTATGAGCCAGCCAGACTAGTCTATTTGGTGAGTTCTTTGCTAGTGAGAGACACTGTCTCAAAAAGCAAGCTGGAGGGCCAGTGATGTGGCTCAGTGGGGAAAGGTGCCAATACTAGTGACCTGAGTCTGATTTCTAGAATTTACACAGCAGAAGGAGAGAACCAGCTCTCACAAGTTGTCCTTTGACCTCTACATGTACATCATGGAGCATATGCATCTACCCATTCACCCACAAAATGATAAAATAAATGTAAAAGTTTTTTTAAAGGAGAAATTGATACTCATATATGTTTGCACCCACATATGTGTGGATAAGTAAATGAATAAATACATAAGCAAATAAATAACACCCATGAGTTACTGTCTGTTCTAGAACACATTGCCCTCCAGACCTCACCCAGGTCAGAGCAATGGTAACTTAAATATCATGGACTCTGCCCAAACAAAACTACAATCTGCTTTCCCATTGGTCCCTCGGACCATGTTAGTAGATCCAGTGCCCTGCTGTGACTGTGTGGTGTCTGAAATCAATACTCCACAAATTGGAAGTGCCTCCCCCATCCCCCAAACTCAGCTTCAAGTCTCTGCTTTGCTCTCCCAGCCTGCTTAACTGAGAGGAGCCGCTCTGGGCCCTGAGTCTCCTGGGGAACAAAATTGACTGTTTTCTGAGAACTAAAGTACTCCACTACTCTAGAAGGCCATTCATCTTCATTTCAGTTCCTTTTACACACAGCTGAAGCCTTAACAAGTCAGCAGTCTTTTAGTTCCAAGGGACCAGAATGTAAAGCAGGGACTGAAGCCATAAAAGGAGAGAGGGAGATCCTCTCTCTACATCCATTCCTCCCTTCTTAGAGCTCTCTATTCCTCCCTCTGTCTTCCCATTCCTTCCTGCTTTCCATCCATGCCTCCTTGTATTCCTCCAACTCTTCCTCCTTCCACTCTTCCACTCCTCTATTCATCTCTCTATCTGTCCATCCATCCATCTTCTCCCTCTGCCTTTTATGTCCTTCTGGGAAGCCCTTTTCATAATGAAGGCAAGATGATATTTAAAAGCACAACAATCCAGCAAAGTCCTGGGATGATGCTAAGTGAAACACCTGGGCAGGTGGACACTGGTACAGAGGTCTTGATGAACAGAGAAATGCCCACTGTGTGCTGCCTACTCATACTGACCTGGTTCAATTCCAATCACAGCTCATGGTTTGAGAAAGAGTGATAGTTTTTTTTTAAACAATTTGTTTGTGTGTGTGTGTGTGTGTGTGTGTGTGTGTGTGTGCATGCGCGCACACACACATCCATACATATGCATGACATGGTGTGCATGTGCAGGCCAGAGGACAACTTCTGCAGTTAGTTCTCTCCTTCCATCATGTGGATTCTAAGGATCAAATCATCAGGCTCGGTGGCAAGCTCCTTCACCCATGGATCCCTCTCAGCAGCCCAAGCATAACTTTTCAGAGAAAAAGTAGTCTGATGTGGAAAAAACATAGAGAATGAGTATTGGCCATTTTAAATAATAATAATAATAACAACAGCAACAACAACAAAGTGTGTTGTTTTAACAGGGGTGTGGTTGTACCTCACTGCACCTTTAATTTACATTTAAATAAGGACATGACTGTGACAATAAGCATCCACTTGCCAGAGATCAATTTCACACCATCAGATGTTTATGATCTGAGTAACAAATGATGCCCTTTAACCTGGAACTCAGTATTGAAACCATGGGGCAATTCAACCTGGTGTGGCAGATGAAAGATGAGTAGATTTTCAGCAGGACAGAAATGAGTGTCTGTCTGAAAGTCCTCCTAATTGTCATTTCAGATGAGTGGCTGCTGGCTCCTGAGGACCTGAGCGTCCAACACCTGCAACATGACAGCTTATGGGCACAGCACTAATGCCAGCAGGGCTTCCTAATAGAGACCATCACCCTCCAACTCAGATGCAAACACTGCATGGCAGAGGGATGGACCACAAAGGTGGAGGTCCCTGTCTTTCTTGAGTATGACTGGCTTGGCCATGAATGCTGATTTCCTTCTAGACCCTAGAAAGAAGAAGAATGTGATGAGGAAAGGTCTTCCACTCCACAGAGTATTGGGTGTTACTGTGAAAGGTCCTCAAGTTTGCTACGCAACCTTGCTATGCAAATCAGACATCTAACACGGCTATGAGGGTAGATGTGTAAAGCAGGCTGTGGTGAGCTATGGTGCCACTGAGAGGTGTGGTGCTCAAAGTTGGGTTCTGGTGATGGCCATGACTCACGGTGTGATGTTAGTAAGATCTGTCTATGCAATAAGGAGCAACTCCACCTACTTAAGAGGAGTTAATAAAGTGTTAGCCAGGTAATGAATGTGTGTGCAATGTTTGTTGCAGCCACAGAGGGAACGGTCCCATCTCCAATGCTACCAGGGAAAACCACCTACTACTTCCCTTCCTCCTCCTCCTCTTCCTCCTCCTCCTCCTCTTTCTCCTCCTCCTCACACATACTCCTTCTTTTCCTCCTCCTTCTTCCTCCTCCTTCTGCCTTTTTTTCTCTCCCTCCTCTATCAGCTCATTCCCTCTTTTCTCCATCAATTCTACTGTCACTTCTTCCACCCCTTCTTCTTCTTGCTCCTTTCTCATCTTCTTTCTCACTTCCTCCTTCCTTGTCTTCATCTTTTAGTGACATTCTGGAAATATTAACCACAAATAAAATTCCTCAAGAACCAAATACTTGAGGATTAAGTACAAAACTACAGACACAGCTATGTTGTGCACTCCTGGCATACATTTGAAGATGCCATCACACACAAGCATTAACATCATGGCCCTAGACCTGCTGCTCTGTCCCTCTGTTACCCTGAGGGCTGACTGCATGTGGGGGACTTTGAGTGCCTTCACTCTTCCTCAGCAGCAATATCTGCACTGAGCCAATGTGGAAATGTGGGCCCAGAAGAATTCAGGAATTTGACCAAGATCATATAACCAGAGAATATGGAAGCCAGGCATTGCCCTAGGTCCAGCTATTCCAGAGCAGAGACAGAATGTCAATCTTCTCATTATCTCTCTGGCTCACCCATCTCTTCCCCTCCCTGCATGTGGAGAGACAATGGCCAAATGGAAATGAGCCCATATGTCTACATGCAAAGCTTAACAGCATGGCCAGAGGTTGACAGACATCACCTCAGGTAGGAACATTAGCTGCCTACCTGACATCCTTTTGCCTTGAGTGTACGGAAACAGTCAACAGTAGAACAGATCTGAACCAAGGCGGGTCATTCTGGCTACAATCCTGATTAGGCAACATTAAGTCAAGGCTGCAGTTTCCCCTACAGATGCTGCAGTTTGGGCATGTGTGCCTCTATTAGTATACTCAGAAATACCATTCAGTTAAATGTTGAAAACTGGATCCAAACATTCCCTATGACAGGATAGCTAGGACTCTCCCTCTTGTGCATCCCTGTGGCAGATCCCATGTTGGTGTGGACCACACAGAGTTTATCTGTTCTTCCTAGTGAGATTCTGGGTGATCAGAATAGGAAAGACTTAAGTTCAAACTATGCTTCAGCCATGATGCCATCTTGAGGAAGTTAATATTCTATTGTGTGTGTTTGTTGTTGCTTTGAATGATTTATTTTATTACAAGGTTGGCCCTTCTTGATATTCCTTTTCAAAGATTAAATGTGTAATATAGTCAGATGACAAGTCAAAGCACCAAAGGAAAAGGCCATCCTACTTTGGGCATACCTGAGTCCTCAGCTGTACAGCAGTTATAGAGATGTTCAATAACATTTTCTCACAGCATAGCTACTTATGCAGACACACTTGTTCTCATGAAGCATATTTAATTAAATTGCATATCCTCAGTGCCAACCTTGAACCTCAGCATTGCTTTCTTTCTTGATTTCTTGTTTACCTCCCAGAACCATTCATATCTGAGCTCAGATGCTCAGATGTATGAAACAGTCACATGGTAAACTCTCTGCCACTTGTAACAGTGACCAGTGACCCCAAGTGACCTTCATTTTACTTTTATTTCTGAGAAAGATATTTTTCTGGATGTTCCACAATAGCAAGAAGAAAACTCTTGGTTGCTCACCATAAGGAGCTGGTTGCATGGCAGGGGGAAATTAAGCCTGAACTGAGCTAGATGTTTCTTCCACAGTAGCCAACTTTTGTAGTGCTGGAAGGTCCCAAGTGGGTTGCTGCAGGAGAAAGGTCATCAACAGTCTTACCCAGAGAGCTACAGTAATGACTTTCCAGGTGTGATGTGCCCGCTGATGTAATAGTAGTGTGACCATTATCAGGAAGTCGTAGTTACTTTTTTCTATCACTGGGATAAAATTCACTGAAAGAAAGATGTTTAAAAGAGAAACAGTTTCTTGTGGCTTAGCATTTGGGAGTAGAGAGCATAATGGGGGTGAACACCTGTTAGCAGAAGCATGAGGCAGCTGGTCGCAGAGTTCACAGAAAGAAAGAAAGATAAATGTTGGTGCTCAGCTTGCTTTCTCTTTTCTATGCATTGCAGAAAATGGCACCACCCAGATTTAGGATGGGTCTTTCCATTTCAATTAAACCAACCAAGGTAATACTTCACAGGCTTGGCCTGTGAGTGTGTGTGTGTGTGTGTGTGTGTGTATTCCTTTAAAGGCTTCTTATAGATAATTCTAGAGCATGTGAAGTTGACATTTTGCTTGGATTTTATGGCTGCACTACAGGAGGGATTTCATATCTGCTACTGTAAATCTGGCCTAACTGTTGTCCATGTTGGAACTAGAACCTGGGTTTTTGGATGAGCAGCCAATGTTCTTAACCACCAAATCATGTCTGGTGGGATCTAGCATCTTTGGTGGGATTTGAAAACATCAGTTTGTAGTCCTTTGTAGAATGACATCCCCAGGAAACCATTCTCATCTATCAAACATATATGAAACACCTCTTTTCAAACCACAAACCAGTAGCTTAGTGTAGCATCGTATATGGTTATAAAATAATAAGGATTAACTATAAACATCTGGAGAACACAACATCTGGGAATGAGCTTTGTAATGGGGATTTAAGAGTATTGCCATGGGTATCACAGTACAGTAAATATTTACTAAGTTCAAGGTGTTGAGGCAGGGAGAGAAGTTAAAAACAAAACAGTAGGATTACATCTGGTACTTCAAAACATTAATCCCTGGGGGTGACAATCAGTGGCAAGAGTGACATTTGTCTGATGGTGAACAACATCGTTGGACAGACATCCCAGTAGAAGCAATTTTGGTATGAGGTGGCTGTTCTAGTTGCTTTCTGTGGCTGTGATAAACACTGTTTTAGTCAGAGTTTCTATTCCTGGGCAAACATCATGATCAAGATGCAAGTTGGGGAGGAAAGGGTTTATTGAGCTTACACTTTCATGCTGCTGTTCATCACCAAAGGAAGTCAGGACTGGAACTCAAGCAGGTCAAGGAGCAGGAGCTAGTGCAGAGACCATGGAGGAATGCTGCTTACTGGCTTGTTTGCTTCTCCTGGCTTGCATAGCCTGGTTTCTTATAGAATCCAAGACTACCAGCCCACAGATGGTACCACCCACAAGGGGCCCTCCCCCCTTGATCACTAATTGAGAAAATGTCTTACCGCTGAATCTCATGGAGGCATTTTCTCAACTGAAACTCTTTCTCTGTGATAACTTCTGCTTGTATCAAGTTGACACACAAAACTAGCCAGTACAAACACCATGACCAAAAGCAACCTGAGGAGAAAAGGGTTCATTTGGCTAGCAGGTCATGCTCCATCACTGAAGGGACTCAAGACAGGAACCTGGAGGCAGGAGCTGAAACAGATGCACCTAGGAATATGGCTTACTGGTTTGTTCTTCCTGGCTTGTACAGGCTGATAGTTTATACACCCAGGACCACCTGCCTAGGTGTAGCACCACCCACATCCATCAGGAAAGTGCCCCTACAGACCTGCTTAAGGCCAATCTGAGGGAGGCAAATTTTCAGTTGAGGTCCCTGTTCCCAGATAGGTGAATGTTTTTGTCATTTTGATAAGAACAATATGACAATGAACGTGGCCTGTGTAGTAAGCTGACCCCAAGAGTCCTCAGTGGGGATTATCAACAAGCAATTATACATGAGAATTCTTTCCCAATCAGCTCCTGGCTTTATTGACTTTGTTTGGATTGGGTTGACAAACATGACTCCATTTTGATTCTGATGGCAAGGTTCCCATTTCCTTTTCAAGAGCATAGAATCTACTGGCTCTTGCCTCAAGAGGAGAAAGGGCGGAAAAGGTAATCAGGAGTCATGAGGCAGGCAACATGCCTTCCATCTCAAGCTTCCTCTTGGCAAAAGAGATTTCTGCTCTGCTTGCTTGTACTGTCTTCTCTGTCTGATTACCCAGCTCACTTCACCTTTGACATCTGTATAAGATAGGATTCTCAGGAGATGGAAAAAATCGATTGAATATATAGAATTTTAATCATCAAAGGGTTCTTAACAGATTGTTTTACACAATAGGAGATCAGGTAGACCAAGAAGTACAGTAGCCACTGAGCCCAGGAATTTGAAAGACTCACAGTGGATGTCAGAATGGGGCCACATTGAATAATACAGTCTTAGCCCAACAGTAAAGGCACAGAAACTTCCTAGAGTCTCTATGTTATGAGTTGTTCTGAGTCCATGCAGAAGGCTGAAGATGCTGGAGTCTGATGTCCACAGATGATGGTGACAGTAATAGGTGAGCTTATTTCAGAAAAGAATCTGCACAGTGCATCCATCTGTGCATGTACTGACTTCTTCCATTGCCTTCTTTCATTCAACCCAATGTCCAGGATACTGAATGGTACTGACAGCACTGAGGGCAGATCTGTCCCACTAGGTTGCTGATTCTACACATCTGCCATTGTCTTAGAGTCTCTATGGTTCTGAGATACACCATGACCAAAAAGCAAGTTGGAGAGGAAAGGATTTATCCAACTTACACTTCCAGATTGCTGTTCATCACTGAAGGAAATCAGGATGGAAACTCAGACAGGGAAGGAACCTGGAAGCAGGAGCTGATGCAGAGACCATGGATAGTGTTTACTTAGAGGTTTTCTCATTATGGCTCATTCAGTCTGCCTTCTTACCCCAGGACTACCAGCCTAGGGATGACACCACCCGCTATGGGCTGGCCCTTCTCCCCATGGATCACTAATTGAGAAAATGCCTTTTAGCTGGATCTTATGGAGGCATTTTTTTCAACTGAGACTCCTTCTTCTCTGATGACTCTAGTTTGTGTTCAGGTGACACAGAAAACTAGCCAGTACAGTCCTCTTTGAAGATGTCCTGACAGACATGTACACAGAAGAGATTTACTAGACATCTGTCAACCCAGTGATGTTGACCATCAAAATTAACTGTAATACATCTCACTTCTCCAGATGTCTTAGTCAGGGTTTCTATTTCTGTACAAAACATCATGAACAAGAAGCAAGTTGGGGAGGAAAGGGTTTATTCAGTTTATACTTCTACATTGCTGTTTATCACCAAAGGAAGTCAGGACTGGAATTAAGCAAATTAGGAAGCAGGAACTGATGCAGAGGCCATGGAGGAATGTTACTTACTGTTTTGCTCAGCTTGCTATCTTATAGAACCCAAGACTACCAGCCCAGGGACAGCATCACCTACAAGGGGCCCTCCCACCTTGATCACTAATTGAGAAAATGCCTTACACCTGGATCTCATGGAGGCATTTCCTCACCTGAAGCTCCTTTCTCTGTGATTAACTCCAGCCTGTGTCAAGTTGACACACAAAACCAGCCAGTACACCAGGTAATGGCCTTGTCATGCTTTGGTCATGTGAAACTGTGCTGGAAAACACTACATTGTTGTTTTCCTCACAGATTAGCAGCGTGGTGTACTCCTGGTACTACTGAGACTTAATCCCTCCCCACACAGATCCAAACCAGTCTCACAGAGCTGCCTCTTAAATAGGAGTTCTCAACAGCACTCAAGGGAGCCCCAAGAGGGAACTCTCATCAGATATAAAAATCATAAGTTGGTTTTTATCTCAGAGAATGAGACCATGTTCTATCCCATTAGGTTTTCTACTGCCTGGGCAGCTCTTTGTGCTGAGTGACTGTCACCATCTGTGAATTCCTATCCCCTAGAGAGAAGGTGACCTCATAGTCATCAGTAGAAGTGAGATGCCTCATCAGACAAAGATAAATATTTTGCAGAGTTAGATGTTTCAGGGGATTGGGGGTCAGAAAAGAAGACCCTTGAGGTTCACAGTGGCTCTTCACATTGGCTTTCCAATTTCATTCTGGTCTTTTCTCACACCGTATTAAAAGCTTTATAGCTTCCATTACCTAATCTTGAATAAGCAATTTCCCTCCAGGGTATTAATGTTTTAAGCTTGCTTTGCAATCACAGGAATAAATCCTAAAGTAGACTGCATTCACTGAAAGTGGGCTGAAGATGTCTTCTCCGTTATCTCAATGCTACGTTAACACCCAGTGGCCTGCCATGAGGCTTGTTCAGAGCAGGAAGTAGGGAAAGGAGACAGGTGGCTAGTGCTCACTTGCCTTTCTCTTCTACTTTTGTTCTGCCAAGCCTCAGCCCATGCAATGCTGTGTGTAAGTCTCCTTGCCCACCTGGCAATTAATCATCTCTGAAAACGCCCTCCCAGGCTCACCCAAAGTGAGCCTCACTGATGCCCTGGATGTTTCTTAATCCAAACAAGCTGATAATCCAAATCAGTGGTGCCATGGAGGAAAGTGAACAGCAAAGAAGTGATTTAGAGCCAAGAGCATCCTCCATATCTGCAGCCAGAGATGTTCTGTGGAAGGCGGAGAGCAAGCTGTGGCTAGAAGCTCAGACATGTAGGAGGTAGTGATAAGTGGGTGTGGTCGTGCCATGCTTAATATTCAGGACTCCAGAAGGAAAACACTGCCTTGAGAACCCAGCCCCTTTTTGAGAGACTGTAGTATGGTGCAGTACTGAACTACCTTTGTATTATTTGTCTCCACAGTTGATACCACCCAACCAAGCTCCATATAGCTAATGTTGATGTGGCTACATTGGATGTTTTAAAAGTCTATCATAAATATTCATGTTATGGATCGCATCTCACTAGATGGGTTATATCCTGTTCTTACCACAGAAACACCCTGAATTCTGCTAGTGGCTGAAGAACAACAGTTTCTCTTGAAAATGGATTTATCTGAGTCTGTTCCCAGGCTCTCTCAGAAAGTTGTATGCCAGGACAAGTTTCCTGAAAGCAGGCAAGTCAACAGAAGCTTACAGTGTACCTCTCCTCTTGTACATGTTAACTGTCTCAAATCTGATTGCTGGGACCAATCTTGTTGCATTTTATATTTTGGAGGAAATGGCATAGAATACTAGCCTTGCTTTTTGGTCACTGCAGGAATAAACTTGTGGAAGATGCTTGCTGGAGCACACACTGTAATAATGCTCAGCTTTGGGAACTTGCCCCACATGACCCCCTTAGATGGGTAGCCACTCACCCCACAGTGAGCATACACAACGGCATTGACAGAGCACCCGGTTTTAGTCCTATCCTATGAAGAATACTATTTCTAGATCCTGGAACACTGTATTCACATGACATACCTTCTCTGTGAACCTTTCAGCCTGAAACAGAATGGATCAATTAGTTACTTATATAACTAATTTGTACATAGTTGAGCAGACAGCTCTATGCAAAACATCTTGCCTATTCTAGCCCACATAAAAGCACAAAATATCCATTTGTACCCGACTTATTCTGAAACTAGTAGCCATACGGCCAAGTCCCTCTGGCACACAGCCTCAAACAAAGCCTGACAATGATGATGCTTTGAAGCATGACTCTGCAAAACTCATATGACATGAGAATTAACCAAAGTTAACTTAGGCAGATACAGAAAATCATTTCTTTCCTGTTAATGCTAATGCCCATATCCAGTGGGAAACAATCACCTTTATTGTGAAGAAATATTAAATCATGTAGAATCAGAAATCTATGTTTCAGGTTTCACTGGAAACCTGCAAGGTATAGACATTTAAGCTAATCTCCTGAGATCTAGCACACAGAATCTACCATACTCCTGCATCCTGGACAGACATCACTAATCAATCGCAGCATTCTAACAGAAGCCAGCTTTGTCATCAAGATCATTTCCATCATGGAGCTTTGGAGATGGATTCAGCTCGTGGCATGAAATCCATTTTATACTCAAACTGGATCAGAATTTAAAGACTGCAGTAGAAATATAAATAGTTCTAGAAATACCAGAAAGTTCAATGTAGAAAGCTAAATACCATATTTAAATATTCCCAACATGGAATAATATTTGACACAGATTTATCCTTTTAATCCCAGCACTCTGAAGGCAGAGGCTAGTGAATCTCTGTGAGTTTAAGGCCAGTTTGGACTACATAGAGAGTTCTAGGACAGCTGCAACTTTAGATAGATAGATAGATAGATAGATAGATAGATAGATAGATAGATAGATAGATAGATAGATATAATATGGATATATAGATATAGATGTAGATACAGATATTGGAGACATACATACATATATATATATATGTATATGTGAGAAATTCATACATGTATATAATGTGTTTTAATTAATTCTACCCTCACATCCTCAACTCCATTCCCTCCCCTATCTCCCCACTTCTTTTCCCTATCAACTTTCCTCTCTGTTTTCAAAACCCCGAATACACCTAGTGCTGCCTGTAGGTATATGGGTACAGAACCATCTGCTGGGTCATAGGCAGCCTCTCAGGGGTCACATCCCTGAAGAAAGCTGATTATCTGTCACTCAGCAGCCATCATTTTTCAACAGTTCCTCAGTTGTAGACAGAACATGAACCTCTCCCTCATCCATGCAGGGATTTTTTTCTGACTTGATCTTATACAGGTCTTGCACCTGCAGTCACAGACGCTGTGAGTTCATGGACTATGGCTATTTTGTGTCCAGCAAATGCTGTTTCACTGCTGACATCCTCTCCCTATGGCTCTTACAATTTTTCTGGGCCATCTCTCATGATGATCCCTGGGTCTGTGGGGAGAGGTGTGATATAGACATTTTATTTAGACCCTGAGCACTCCTCAGTTCCTTAGCCTTCACAGATTCACCAGTTGTATGTCTCTGTCAAAAGAAGTTTCTTTATTGAGGATTGAGAGATGCATTAATTTCTGGGAGTGCAATTTGTTACAGTGTTCACTTAGCAGAATAATCGCACTAAATTCTCCCCAGAGCCTATGACCTCTCAGTAAATTCTCTAAGGCACCAGTGTCAAGGGCCCAACAGTGTCTACACTAATGCATTAGTACAAGCACTTACTGAATAAGCATACTTGCATTCTAGACAACCCCTTGCATGCTTATGCAAGGTAAGAGTGCTATAGTTAAGAGCTCTCCGCAGAGAAATATAACCTGTGTCAATGAAAATACATAAAGTATTTAGATAAGAATCCCATAATTGAAGTACTGGTTAATTTTATGAGTTTGTGCCTGTTGCATACAACTCAGTAAAGATGGGAAATAGTCCATAAATGAATTGTTTCCTGGTCATTTATTTATTTGTCCTTGCAAAGAGTAGAAATGTATAGCAGGCATATTCTCCATAGCTCAATGGGTGAAGGAAAAAAAGCAGTGCTGAAAGTAACATAATTCTAGGGGGCTGTGGATGTGTGCTGTATAAATTCACCTAAATGAATTAATCTCCTTTCACAGACTTTCAGCAATACTGCACATTACATGTGGATCTGATACAGAACCACGTCCAAATTCATTAGTCTGAGTCCCTGCAAATAGCAGGATCTCATTTAGGATAGCTTGACTGAAATGATGAGGGAATTATTTACTCATGAGGGCATTACAAGAGGAGGCAATACAATGCCCAGGAGCTGTGATTGTCTGAGGTAAGCCAGACAAGAGGGGAAACCATTTAATCTCAACTTGGTGATGGGCAGGACACTTACAGGAGCTACAACTGTCTGTGGATGTCAGGGATGTGGCCAGAAACAATTCAGCACAAATGATGGGCCTGTGTTCTCTCCTTCTCTCCATCTACCCCAAGCACTAGACAGGGCTGAGCCTGAGCTGAACTGGTCAGCATGTGAAACCAGGTGGGCAGGCCATGGATATAGTGCCATGAGGTTACAAATCAGGGAGGTGTACATAGAGCATGGCTCTTGTAAAGGATATACTTTCTTCTTACTTTGAGTAAAATGAGCAAATGTGCTCCCATACTTTTGGCAGGACTACAAATTAGACCAAGCTTACTAGACAATATCATTGTGCAGCGAACATGCGTCCCACTGCAAGACCATATGAGGCCTTGAAGACACCATGTTGCCAAAGGTATTCATTACATATTTATTTTCGGTGGTTAATAGCATATGTTCAAATGTTTAATTGTGGAAAAACTGTTTTCAATAAGAATATAGTGTGCCCACAAAATATAATGCTATACCTACTCTCAAACTATGTAATGAGTTTATTTGTATTGACATAAGATATTTATTTAAAGAAGTCGTTTTAAGGAAAAAAAGAAGCAGAAATAAATAGAGTATTTTAATGTCAATTTAAGAATACATTTCATCAAAATAAACTCACAGCCTCAGGGCTTAAGATTCCACTGAATGAATTCGGTAGTGTTCCTTTTGTTTCGATTTTGTGGAATAGTTTGAAGAACATTGGTATTAGGTCTCTTTGAAGGTCTGATAGAATACTGCACTAAACCCATATAGTCCTGGGCTGTTTTTGTTTTGGTTGGGAGACTTTTAGTGACTGCTATTATTTCTTTAGGGGTTATGGGAGTGTTTAGATAGTTTATCTGATCCTGACTTAACTTTGATATTTGGAATCTGACTAGAAAATTGTTCATTTCATCCAGATTTTCCAATTTTGTTGAGTATAGGCTTTTGTAGTAAGATCTGATGATTTTTTTTTAATTTCCTCAGTTTCTTTTGTTATATCTCCCTTTTCATTTCTGATTTTGTTAATTTGGGTGCTGTCTCTGTGCCCTCTGGTTAGTCTAGCTAAGGGTTTATCTATTTTGTTGATTTTCTCAAAGAACCAGCTTCTGGTTTTGTTGATTCTTTGTATAGTTATTTTTGTTCCTACTTGGTGGACTTCAGCCCTGAGTTTGATTATTTCCTGCCTTCTACTCCTCTTGGGTGCATTAGCTTCTTTTTGTTCTAGAGCTTTCAGGTGTGCTGTTAAGCTGCTAGTGTATGTTCTCTCCAGGTTTTTTTTTGTTTTTGTTTTTGTTTTTGTTTTTGTTTTTTGTTTTTTTTAGGTACTCAGTGCTATGAGTTTTCGTCCTAGCACTGCTTTCATTGTGTCCCATAAGTTTGGGTGTGTTGTACTTTCATTTTCATTAAATTCTAGGAAGTCTTTAATTTCTTTCTTTATATCTTCCTTGATCAAGTTATTATTGAGTAGAGCGTTGTTCAGCTTCCATGTGTATGTGAGTTTTCTGTTGTTGTTGTTGTTGTTGTTGTTGTTGCTGCCATTGAAGACCATATGAAGATCAGATCCATAGTGATCTGATAGGTGACATGGGATTATTTCAATCTTCTATTATCTGTTGAGGTTTGTTTTGTGACCAATTATTTGGTCAGTAGACCATATAATTTTGTAAAAGGTACCATGAGGTGCTGAAAAGAAGGTATATTCTTTTGATTTAAGATGAAATATTCTATAGATATCTGTTAAATCCATTTGGTTCATAACATCTGTTAGTTTCACTGTGTCTCTGTTTAGTTTGTGTTTCCAAGATCTATCCATTCTTCATAGACTTAGAAAGAGCAATTCCCAAATTCATTTGGAATAACAAAAAACCCAGGATAGCAAAAACCATTCTCAACAATAAAAGAACTTCTGGGGGAATCAGCATCCCTGACCTCAAGCTGTACTACAGAGCAGTAGTGATAAAAACTGCACGATACTGGTACAGTGACAGGCAGGTTGATCAATGGAATAGAATTGAAGATCCAGAAATGAAGCCACACAGCTATGGTCGCTTTACCTTTGGCAAAGGAGCTAAAACTATCCAGTGGAAAAAAGACAGCATTTTCAACAAATGCTGCTGGTTCAACTGACGGTCAACATGTAGAAGAATGTAAATTGATCCATTCATATCTCCCTGTACAAAGCTCAAGTCCAAGTGGATCAAGGACCTCTACATAAAACCAGATACACTGAATCTAATAGAAGTGAAAGAGGGGGAAAATCTCGAACACATGGGCACAGGGGGAAAGTTCCTGAACAGAACACCAATGGCTTATGCTCTAAGATCAAGAATTGACAAATGGAACCTCATAAAATTACAAAGCTTCTGTAAGGCAAAGGACACTGTCAATAGGACAAAACGGCAACCAACAGATTGGGAAAAGATCTTTACCAATCCTGTGTCCCATAGAGGGCTAATATCCAATATATACAAAGAACTCAAGAAGTTAGACTCCAGAGAACCAAATAACCCTATCAAAAAATGGGGAACAGAGCTAAACAGAGAATTCTCAATTGAGAAAACTCGAAGGACTGAAAAGCTCCTAAAGAAATGTTCAACATCCTTAGTCATCAGGGAAATGCAAATCAAAACAACCCTGAGATTCCACCTCATACCAGTCAGAATGGCTAAGATCAAAAGCTCAAGTGACAGCAGATGCTGGCGAGGATGTGGAAAAAGAGGAACACTCCTCCATTGTTGGTGGGATTGCAAGTTGGGACAACCACTCTGGAAATCAGTTTGGCGGACCCTCAGAAAATTAGACATAGTACTACCTAGGGACCCAGGTATACCACTCCTGGGCATATACCCAGAAGACGCTCCAACATGTAATAAGGACACATGTTCCACTATGTTCATAGCAGCCATATTTATAATAGCCAGAAGCTGGAAACAACCCAGATGTCCCTCAACAGAGTAATGGATAAAGAAAATGTGGTACATTTACACAATGGAGTACTCAGCTATTAAAAACAATGACTTCATGAAATTTGCAGGCAAATGGATGGAACTTGAGAACATCATCCTGAGTGAGGTAACTCAGTCACAAAAGAAGAAACATGGTATGTACTCACTGATAAATGGATTTTAGCCCAAAAGTTCAGAATACCTAAGATTCAATTCACAGACCATATGAAGCCTAAGAAGAAGGAAGACCAAAACGCAGATGCTTTGGTGTTTCTTAGAAGGGTGAACAAAATACTCACAGGGGAAAACATTGAGACAAAGTGTGGAGCAGAGACTCAAGGAAAGGCCATCCAGAGGCTGGGGACACATCCCATATATAGCCACCAAACCTGGACATTCTTGTGGATGCTGGAGATTGCTTTCTGATGGAAGCATGATAAGCTGTCTCCAGAGAGGCTCAGGCCAAGCCTGACAAATACAGAGATGAATGCTCACAGCCAACCACTGGGCTGTGTGTAAGGTCCCAGATGGAGGAGTTGGAGAAGGGACTGAAGGAGCTGAGGGAGTTTGTAGCCCCATGGAGGGAGCAACAGTGTCAACTGGCCAGACCCCCCAGAGCTCCTGGAGACTGGACCACCAACCAAAGAATACACATGGAGGGACGCATGGTGCTGGCCACATATGTGGCAGAGGAGGGTCTTGTTGGCCATCAGGGGGAGGAGAAGCCCTTAGGCCTGAGGGTGTTAGATGCCCTAGTATAGGGGAATGCTAGGGAGGGAAGAGGGGAGTGGGTGGGTGGGTGGGTGGGGGAGCACCCTCATAGAGGCAGCGTGAGGGGGAATGGAATAGGGGAGTTCCAAAGGGGAAAACATTTGAAATGTATATAAAGTAATTATCTAAAAAAAAAAAAAAAGATTTCACCGAAACACAGGGGGACAGTTTTCAACTCTGCCAACTGTCCTGTATGCAGGATATTTGGTCATTAATTGCAGTCTGGGAGCAGAGAACAATGTGTATGTGAGATAGATGAATGGGTGAGCAAAGATCCTTTTGTAGGTAAAGAATCAGGTTTGGAGAACAGATCTGACCTTTTCTCAATAATGTGGGCTCTGCCCTTGCATTTCCATGGTCTGCTTTGGATGCTGATCAAACCCAAAATACCACAGGCTGATAACTCAACCCCAGAGACATATTTCTTCCTACTAAGGTAGTGGATAGTACAGACCTTAGGGAAAGCTCTTTTCCTGGCTTCTAGGCAGCAGGCTTTTTGCTCTGTCCTTGTGGGAGGAGGGGTAGAGAAAGAAAGAGATTGCCCTAGGCTCTTTTTATAAAATTAAAAACTTCATGAAAATAAAGCTTCATCCTTCCTTCCTCATGTAACTTTAATTACCTCCTTACTGGCCCTGTTTTCAAATATGGTCACAATGAAAGTAAGGTTATCAGCTGCAGGAGTTCTCTGGCAGAATTTTGAGGGTCACTTATGTATACTATCCTATCATCTGTGAATAGCTATACTAATTCTTATCTCCTTGATCTTCTTTGGTTATCTTATTGCTGTAGCTAAAACTTCAAGTACTATACTGAATAGATACAAAGAGAGTAGGCAGCCTATCTTGTCCCTGATTTTAATGGAGTTGCCTTAAGTTTCTCTCCATTTAATTTGACGTTACTATTGGCTTGTTTCATGTTGCTTATATTGTGTTTAGGAATGGGCCTTGTATCACTGATCTCTCTAAGACTTTTAACATGAAGGGGTGTTAGATTTTGTCAAAGGCCTTTTCACCACCTAATGAGATGATCACGTGGTTTTTGTCTTTCGGCTTGTTTATATGATGGATTACGTTGCTGAATTTTTGTATATTGAACCACCCCTGCATCCCTGGAATGAGCTTACTTAATCATGGCATATGATGTTTTTGATGTGTTCTTGGATTCAGTTTGCAACTATTTTATTGAGTATTTTTGCATCAATATTCATAAGGGAGATTGGTCTGAGATTCTTTTTCTTTGCTAGTTTAGGTATCTGGATGACTGTGGCCTCTTAGAATGAGTTTGGCAATACAGTTGGATGAGCTAGAAACCTAGAACAATGGAAACTTCTAGGAATCTGTGGAGGTGATCCAAGTTGAGAATACTAACAACAGGGTATATGGAACCTGAAACGGTTGCCTCCTGTAAACAAGGAAAGACTACCAATGGAGGGATGGGGACACCAACCCAGCCACAAAACCTTCAACCCACAATTTTCCATGCTTACAAGATGTGCAGGGATAAAGATGGAGCAGAAGTGGAGGAAATGGCCAACCAGTGACTGGACCAACTTGAAACCAATACCATGAAAGATCCCTCCCCTAGACACTATTAATGATAATTCTGCTGTGCAGGCAGACAGGAGCCTATCATAACTGTCCTCTGAGAGGCTTCACCCAGCACCTAATCAAAGAGATGCAGAGACCCACAGCCAAACATTAGACAGAGCCCAGGAAATCTTGTGGAAGAGGGGGAGGAAGGATTAAAGAAGCCAGAGAGGTCAAGGACACTACAAGAAAACCCACAGAATCAATTAACCTGAGCCCATAGGAGCTCATAGAGACTGAACCACCAACCAGAGACTAGGCCTCCTACACATATGTAACTGATCTGCAGCTTGGTCTTCATGTGGGTTCCCTAACAACAGATGCAGGGACTGTCTCTGATTCTGTGGCCTGCCTTTGGATTCCTTTCCCCTAATAATGCTGCCTTGTCTAGCCTCAATAGGAGAAGATGCACCTAGATCTACCGCAAGCTGATATGCCAAGGCAGGTTGATATTCTTGGGAGACCTTTCCTTCTCTGAAGAGAAAGAGCACATGGAGGGGAGGAGAGAGGGTGGGGCTTGGAGGTGATTGGGATATAAAGTTTTCTTCAGAGTTGCGGCCTCTCTTGTGTTCTCCATTCTCCAGAAAATGGCCCTCATACCCATGAGCATACGGAAAGCTGTAACGTGACTAAGTTAGAATTTGGCTAGGTGCAGGATGGTTTCTTGAAGAGGACGTGAAGTTGGGAAGGGGTTGAGGAGTATCCTGCCTGGGAGAAATTAGAGTGGGGTGAATATATCATAAAACAATACCAATATATGTGTATGAAATTCTCAAAGACTAGATAAATAATACTAAAACAGTTAAAGAATAATGTTAACATGTAAAGGCATAAATGATGGATAAAACAAAACCATACCCATCACAAGTGAGAAAGCACCTGTGTGACGGGTAGAGGATGGTCTAGCCGAATGTCTAGATGGGAGGAAGCTGTGTTCCTAAGAAGCTTCAAGGAGTGTTCTGGCATAGATTTCAAGAGCAGCTTTTCAGAGAGATGTCAGGAGACACTGAGCGATGAGCTGCCATCACTCCACTTTAATTGGTGGGTCAAAGATCTGACAAATGGTCTATAGAGAACCATTCTGCACCCCAGTCCCTCAGGGGAAGGTGTCGAGGTATGAAAGCACTCTCATAAAAACACAAGTTCCTAAATACTGCAGCTAATGCCACTTTTAGCCCAGAGGAACATCGCTCCTTCCTGGCTGTAATCTAACCATCTTTGTAATTCTCTGCCTACTCCAGCTGCTTCTAGCTCAGATCAGTGTCCATTTCTGCCATAGCTAAAGCTCCCTTTTTTGTCTTGATCATGACTCAAGAGTAAATATATAACTCTTCCATTTCATCTCCTTTAAGTGCTCTACTTGACTTGTCATGTTGCTTCTCCTAAGGTAGGCTAGGGGATTGGGAAGAAATATATCATGGAAATACTTATGCTATGATGTTGTGGTAGGCTTGAGTATGTATGTTTGGCCCAGGGAGTGGCACTATTAGGAGGTGTGGCCTTGTTCGAGTAGGTGTGATCTTGTTTGAGGAAGTACATCACTGTGGGGGTAGGGTTTTAGACTCTCTTCCTAGCCACACCTGTCTGTTCCTGGCTTCCTTTGGTTGAAGATGTGGGACTCTCAGCTCCTCCAGCACCATGCCTGCCTGGATGCTACCATGCCTCCTGCCATAACGATAAAGGAGTGGAACCTCAGACCCTGTAAGCCACTCCCAATTAAATGTTGTCCTTTATAAGAGTTGCCTTGGTCATGATGTCTCTTCACAATAATGGACACCCTAATGAAGAAAGATGTATCCTTAGAAATACTGGGAGGCAGTGTTCAAAAAAGCAGGCTGCTGTTGACACTCTACATCAGTCAAATAAGTGGGACAGTTTGTCAGAGGGATGTACTCAGAAAGCTTCTGTCCAACACCAGGACTGAAGGCAGAGGCCCATTCTCTGGGTGTCCCTTTATGGCCAGTGTCATGCAGAAGGGAAGCTGTTTGGTAAAAGTGCTCATCTTTTGGACGAGTGATCTGTGACTGGAGATCATAGAGGCTCACTCACCTTTCCACTGCTGACATCAGATGCAGGAATGATGTTGCTCAGACAAAAGCAAGCCAGGATGGTTGTTGTCTTGTCATTATGAAATGCTATTGAAGCATCGTCCTACCACATCCACTAGCTGGAATGTGTTGCTTTTCTCATCTCAGTGACGAAACTGAGACAAAAGCAATGCAGAGAAGGGATGCTTGATTAGGCTCTCAGGTTAAGGGCAACCAGGGAGGGCATTATGGTTGTAGCATGAGGTGGCTGGCCATATTGCTTCCAC
>CM052721.1:26587939-26610339 GCA_028551405.1 Uromys caudimaculatus
AGTGTGAGGGGCAGACAGTGCAGGTGGGTTGTGTTTATAAGAAGGGTGTACAGGGGACAGGGAGGTCTTCACTGAGGAGGCATTTATGATGTGTAGTCTCTGCTGGACCGGATTAAGAAGCACCTGGGAGGTTACTAATGCACACCTCCAGGTGCGTCCATGAAGGTGTGTGCATTAGTTAGTCTGTATTGTTAATTTGCACAACCTAGGCTGACTGGAAAGTAGAAACCTCAATTAAGAATGTGCCTCTACCAGATTGGACTGTTGACATGTTTGTGGTACATTTTATTGATTGTTGATTGATGTGGGAAGGCCCAGCCTACCGTGGGTGGCATCACTCTTGGTCAGTTGGTTGTGGGCTACTGGGTGGCAAAGAATCAAGGAAAGCAGACCAGTAAGCAGTAACCCCACTCCCACCCTCTCCCACCCCCTGCCTCTGCTACTGCCTCTCTCTGCCCCGAGCTCTTGTCTTGGGTTCCTGCCTTGGCTTTCTTCGGTGAGGGACTGTAACTTGTAAGCCAATTAATCCCTTTCTTCTCTCTCAAGTTGTTCTTGGTCAGTGTTTTAGTGCGGCAATAGCAAAACCAAACTAGGAGTGTGTGTGTGTGTGTGTGTGTGTGTGTGTGTGTGTGTGTGTGTGTGTGTAATACTTTAAAATTTTAAAAAATAGCCTGTGTTGAAACATTTCTGCACACTTACTTCTGCACACTCTTATCTGTTTTCCTAACAACCACAATATTATTTGGCCCATAGTAGTAACTCAGTAAATGGATGGCCGATTTGTTTTATACATAAATAAGCCAGAGGCAGAAACTGATGTGTTATTTGTCTAAAGTCATGGAAATATGTGGGGCAGTGGTCTGTGGCGGGCAATCTGGCACCTGGTTGAGCATAGACTGAAAACTCTGGGAGACCCAGCGGAGCAGTTCACAAGGGACTGGAAAACATTTTTGCCAACGCTCCTGGAAGGCTCTTGTAAAACAACTACAGCCTCCACAACCCCCTGCAGAGAGGCTGTCATGTGAGATTTGTCACATGGGAGCAACACCAAGCCCTCCCACATGCAAATAAGGTGCTCTTAAGCTCTCAGACCAAGCCAATGGGAAGTACCTGTTGTCAAACCCCTGACCCATCCCAAACAGTATATTAGACCATCCCAACCTGTATAGGAGAGATCCCCATCCAGAAGGAATAAAGGTGTGAGAACTACTTCGTCGTCTGAGAGGTTCTATCATAAGAGCTGTAACACTGATGCTCAGGAAAAGGTCTGATCTCCCAAATGCCACCAGAAGTTTCCCACACTCCTCCTCAGCTAGTCGGCCTCTCGTGGGCTCAGCCCAGGCCCTACTCAGCGCAGGGCAGCAGGTGCAGTGTCTTGGAGCAACCGAGGCGGCAACTGCGGAGACAGAGGTGGCAGAGACTCTGTTCCTACTCGCACTCTCTCATTTGCCTGAACCCTTGCATTTTGCCGGGCCAGAGATCCCTGAGGAAGGCTCCCAGCACACAGGCCAACAGAAATACTATAAAGACAGACACCAAATTCTACTAAGATCTTTTACCCTGTTGAATTCTGTTTTCCTGATTCAGGTCATACAAGTTATAATATTTGGATGCTTAGTGGCCCACATTATTCTGAACACTCATGTTTTGGCCACAAAGTAAGATGAGAAAAATGTAAATATAGTCTTTCTTGTATGGGCAGCCTAGCTTTTTCACCTGGGAAGAGTCCTTGAGACTTTTTTCCTCCAGAAGGAGCTTTGGCAATGTCTTCCCATTTCTGGTGATATTACTAACTTAGGAAATGGGCAGAAGCTCAAGGTGTTTCCTGCCTGTGTTGATGATGGAAAGACTCATTAAGAAGATATGTTAAAATTGGAAAATTATATTTCACAGGAAAAAATGTGTTATAATGAAGTCAGAACATGTCTGTGTTATTTAGGGAATCCCATAATGCTGGGGAGGGGGGTTGCTAATTTGGTACTTTGGGTGTATATTCATCCTGTTTCCTCTGGAACTGAATTTGATAATCATATGTTCAAGATCAAGCCAGCAAATACTAAGTATTACACACACACACACACACACACACACACACACACAACTGAGTATATTATACATACACATATATATATACATACATATGTACATACATACATAATATGTATACATACATACATATGTATACATATACATATACATACATAATAACCCCTTGAAACTGAGACTAATGCATCAAATGACTGCAATACACACATAATACCCCCACTAACTCAACAGAGATTGAGTAATGTCCATATATACTCCTGAAAGGAATGTGGGAGACCCATGTCCCACAGTGGAATTTACTAAATGTGGATATCATCAAGGATCAAAATGCAAACTGAAAGCCAGTACTAACTATGGTATCTGAAACACTAGGTGTTATGTTATATTACAATATTTAAACCAAATGTGGCACACTTGGGGAAGTCATATACTTCCTCTAGAACTGTTTATTTAAAAAGATTCAGACTCAAACCCAGCCCTCAACTTCTGTTCCTTCTTTCCAAGGCTTTCTGCTTCATGAATATAAATTCTGGGAGGAGGTCATCAGATTTCTGATTTGTCAGGAGCATTAGAACAACTTATCAGAAATGAACTCCAAGGATGTTTTTCTGAGACCAGAGGAAAAGAAATAAGCTTACTCACCATCCCATCTACCTCAACTCCTCAAAGCAAAGTGGAGCCTACATCTTATTATGATTTTCTCCTTTTCCAACACCCCAGCATGGATTTCAATAAGATATCTTCTTTTTATTAATTTTCTTATATTTACTGAGTTATGGATCTCTCCAGTCTAGACAATCACAATTATGTAGAGAACACTGTTTTCACAAGACAGAGAAAAGGAAAGTCCTCAGGTGGACTCAGGTTACTGAGTTTATTTTTAGCTGGAGCGCTGGCTCAGCAATTAAGAGCACCTGCTGCTCTTCCAGAAGATGCAGTTCCAAATCCTAGAACATGGCGACTCACAGCAGCCTGGAACTCCAGTTCCAAGGAATCTGATATCCATTCTGGCCCCTGGGGGTACCTGGGAGCACCAGGCACATACATGGTACATAGGCATAAAGGCAAAGCACTCACATACATAAAATTTTAAAAGTGTCTTTATTATTAGGAAAGGTAAGGGAGCACGATCCTGAAATGCTTGTCATTGTGTGAACACACTCCTTCACCACTAGTTCTTACTATAATGATATTGATCCTCTTACCCAGATTACAATGTAACTTTAATTTTTTTCAAAGCCTACTTTTAATGATGGATCTTAAATGCTTTAACCTCCCTTGTAGCCTACCACCCACCAAAAAGGGAAAGAAAGAACACTGGGAGTGGACCTGTTTAGAAATGGTTCTTTGGAACAAATCCCATCTGCATTGTCAGGAAATCAAAAGTTCCGTTCACAGGTCAGCAGCAGCAGCTTGATCCTCTTGCAGATGCTTCATGGATATACCAGCAGTGCTGTTCAATAGAGTGGGGATAGCAAACATGAATCGGCAGTGGTGGCACAACCTAGCAGAGACAACCAGGCCACAGCCAAATCAGCACAAGTCAGCAGGAGGAACCAGGAGGAACACCAGAAGTTCTTGGCTGTGCCTCTCAATGAAGAGAAGATCAGTGAGACCAACAAGTGTGGTATAGCTAGCTCTATCAGCAAGCCAAGCTCAGCCCCCATCACTGTCCATTAAGTCCTAATTTATACTCCCTCCAAACCTCACGTGTCCTTCATGAGTCTTGCCTCGCCATGAGTCTTGCCTCAGCACATGAGTCTGACTTAGCAAAACTCTATGTGAGTCTGTCTCAGCTGACATCACTCTGCCAATCAGCCAGAGTCCACTGAAGTGGCAAGAAGCCACTAGCATATCACCAGAAGATTTTTAATATATTGCTTTCTGTGGAGTCCCATCAAATGGAGCTCAACTACACAGTGTTAGGCGAACCAATACATGCGTGTCTTTAATGAGGAATCCTTCACCACGTGTCTTTTCATGTGTTTGCTTTAGTAGAGCAACCATTCACCTGTGTCGGCTTCAGCAAAATGGTCCTTCATGGGTCTACCTTAGCCTTTCACCTGTGTCAGCAAAACGTACCTTCATGTGTCTGCTTTAGCAAAACACCACTCAACACAGCTGACTTTGCAAAGAACCTGTAAGTTTCTACTTCACTATATTGTCAATACTGGCAGGCTATTATTACACATTTAAATAGTATTCAGCAAACAGGAATTTGTTTATTACCCAAGTGGGACATAACTGAACTCTTCTGTGTCAGGATTACGAAGCTATAGCTTTACTTAGTTTATAGATTATAGGAAGCTATAAGCTTTACTTAGTTCATCACAATAATTACTTAAAATAAGTGGAGTAGGACACTCACATTATCAAAGTAAAAAAAATTGCAATCATTATGAGAAGCAATGTGGGATTAGGTTTATGAAGGAGAATTCAAACCTGCCACATCAATTCAACCGATATCCCTGGTTAGTTATTAACAAAGAGTTTGGCGTCTTGGGAAAGAAGATGGAAGCTGCCTCAAAATAATCATTATCACAAAGGGATGCTTGCTGTGAGATTCTGGTATGAGACAGACCAGCCTCTCTTGAAGAGAAAGTGTACTGGGGCCAGAGTGTAGATCAGAGGTGCAACACTTAGCTCAACGAATTGTTTTCTTAACAACATTTGAGGGTTTGTGTTCAATAACCAACACACAACAATAAAAATTTGCAGTACTGTTTTATTGTTAGTAATCATGTTTAGAGAGTTCTCAAGAGTTGTGAAGAGTTGACCATTTTTCTCAGAAGGCATTAAAATTAATGTGTGGTCATATATAAGTCAGTATCCATTCTGAGTTCAGGGGATAATAGTATTAGTGCACAATGTTTTGGGTGGTGCCTGCTCATCCTTCTACTCTGAGTGTGTTGTTTTAATTATCCAGGTTTATTGATTTCCTTTCTGTTGTTCTAATAAAACACCTTGTTTAAAAATAAACTTAAGGAAGAAAGAGTCTATTGTAGTTTAGAGTTCCAGAAAACTAGAGTCCATCCTGATGGGGAAAGCACAGCTGCAGGAGAGCGACACTCGCCTGATATTCAGGAAGCAGAAAGACCAGTTTTGTCCACACACAGAAAGCTGAGAGAGCAGGAAGTGGGATGAAGCTATAATCCCTCAAAGCCCACCCCCAGTGATATACTAACTCCAGCCAGGTTCCATCTTCTAAAGGTTCCATAACCTCTTCAAACAGTGCCACCTGTTGGGGGCCAAGTATTCAAACCCCTGAGTCTATGGGGAACATTCTCCTTTAAACCATCATTCAAGAGGAACTGTTGATATGTCTACAATATTATTATATCTACAATATAACAATATAATTCAAAGACTGCTCTATGTTATTTTCTAGAGTGACCTTTGTTACATGTCACACCTGTTTCATTCTCTACTGCTTTATGGTGAGATAATTTCACATTTAGCCTCAAAATGCAATACAGTCCCATCCATATCTCATGTAGTTCTTTACAGATGTTGACCTAACACAACCAAGACACAATGACCAACACCACGAATGGATGTTATTGAAGATTAAAAGTGTTAGTAGAATTTTACCAGTTTATTTTTTTATTTTACTTTATTTTTAATTGTGTTTTATTTTTAATTGTGTGGGGTTGCTTAAAGAGACATGAATAGGGACACAGATTCAGATGCCCTTGAGAGGGAGTTGTGAAACACCTCATGTGGATACTAGGAACTGAATTCGGGTCCTTTGGAAAGAGCAACAAGCACTCTTCATGGTTGAGCCAACTCTCCATCCACCACCAGCAGTTCTGTATATGACATCATGCACTTGTTTATCTATCTGATTTAATGATTTTGCATGGTAAATGTGGATAAAAGTGTAACATGATGTACTGTAAATATAATCATTTTTAACTAACATAAAATTCAGAAAAATAAGTCTGTATTAATGCCTTCTTTTTATAAATTAGTTTTGTATGCCTAAGATATACTTTATATTGTTTTAGTTTCTGGAAGAAATTAACAGATAGAATTCTGTGTGACAAATTTATTTAGTATTCTTTTTAGTGCTCAGTACTAGTGGATTTTTGTTGTAGTGGCTTTTTTTTCATATTTAAAAATTAATTTAATGCTTGGCTAAAGCTTAATTGCATATATATTTATCAAACAATAGTCCTGAATTTCCAAAAGGTTCCTCTTCTGAAAAATCACAGAACCAGAAAGCATTAACCTTAAAATAAGTTTCTCTTGAGTATTTACAGTGTGGTATAAACATTACAGAATAATACCATGGATAGTAAATTGCCTGGGCATGTCTAATCAGCAAGGCATGTTCTTTATTGCATATATAACTCACATATGTGGGATTCAGAACAGGATAGACTATAGAAATTCATATTATCTATAGGCTGGCCAGGGAAGAAAATAATGAGAAAGGATAGTCAGTCTAAACCACGCAGTTAATTTGTGGGTTTACTGCCAAAAACTAAACTGACATCCTATGTAGTGGCTTTTTTTTTTTTTTTTTTTTTTTAGGTTTTTCGAGACAGGGTTTCTCTGTATAGCCCTGGCTGTCCTGGAACTCACTCTGTAGACCAGGCTGGCCTCGAACTCAGAAATCCACCTGCCTCTGCCTCCCAAGTGCTCTTTTTGTTTGCAACATTTCAGTGATAAATCTACTGTCACTGTCCCAGGAGAACAAAGACGATGACACCAGCCAGTTGCTTCCATGTTTCTTTCTTATCACTAGTTCATACTTTATCATGAAGCATCTTATAAAAATTTCATGGTTTTTGGACTTCAGGTACATTAGTAATTTTTAGATTTGGAGTTTCTTACTTTCATTCGATTTGAACATTTTCTGTGTTATTATTCTTTCAAATATCCCGCTTTCCTTCCCTTCTTAGTCTTTCCCTGGAAATGCTGCAGAATTCACTTCCGTGCATCTGTCCGTAAAGTTTCTGGTGCTTCATCCTTGTGTTGGAAGATGTATGTTGTTAGCTATTCAAGTTTACTCTCTTCAATTCTGTCGTGTGTGTGTGTGTGTGTGTGTGTGTGTGTGTGTCCCCTTTAATTGCATGTGTGGTAGTTTGAATATGCTTGGTTCATGGAAAGTGCCACCACTGGGATGTGTGGCCTTGTTGGAAGAAAGGCATTACTGTGGGGGTGGGCTTTGAGGTCCTGTGCTCAAGCTCTGCCCATTGCAGGAGAGACCTTCCTCCTGGCTAACTGGAGAAGACAGTCCCCTCCTGGATGCTTTTGGATCAAGATGTAGAACTCTCAGCTCTTCCAGCACCATGTCTGCCTGCAAGCTGTCATGCTTCCTGCCATGAAGATAATGGCCTGAACCTCTGGCCTTGTAAGCCAGCCCAATAAATGTTTTTCTTTATAAGAGTTGCCTTGGATCTTGTGGGAAGAGCAGAAGCAGGCGCTTTTGGCTCAGCGGGGTCCGCTGCAATCCGTGGAGGAACACGCCACCGAGCCACCATCATGCCTGGGCACCTACAGGAAGGCTTCGACTGCGTGGTCACCAACCGATTCGACCAGCTATTTGACGACGAATCGGACCCTTTCGAGGTACTGAAGGCAGCAGAGAACAAGAAAAAAGAAGTCGGCGGGGGCGGCGTTGGGGGCCCCGGGGCCAAGAGCGCGGTTCAGGCCACGGCCCAGACCAACTCCAACGCGGCAGGCAAACAGTTGTGTAAAGAGTCCCAGAAAGACCGCAAGAACCCACTGCCCCCCAGCGTCGGCGTGGCTGACAAAAAGGAGGAGACGCAGCCGGTGGTGCTTAAGAAAGAAGGAATAAGGAGAGTTGGAAGAAGACCTGATCAACAACTTCAGGGTGATGGGAAAATAATTGATAGGAGACCAAAAAGGCGACCACCTCGTGAAAGATTTGAAAAGCCACTTGAAGAAAAAGGTGAAGGAGGTGAATTTTCAGTTGATAGACCGATTATTGAACGGCCTATCCGAGGCCGAGGTGGTCTTGGAAGGGGTCGAGGAGGCCGTAGACGTGGAATGGGTCGAGGCGATGGATTTGATTCTCGTGGCAAGCGTGAATTCGATAGGCATAGTGGAAGTGATAGATCTTCTTTTTCACATTACAGTGGCCTGAAGCATGAGGACAAACGTGGAGTGATTTGGATCAATCAAATGTGACTGAGGAAACACCTGAAGGTGAAGAGCACCCAGTGGCAGACACTGAAAATAAGGAGAACGAAGTTGAAGAGGTTAAGGAAGAGGGTCCAAAAGAGATGACTTTGGATGAGTGGAAAGCTATTCAAAATAAAGACTGAGCAAAAGTAGAATTTAATATCCGAAAACCAAATGAAGGTGCTGATGGACAATGGAAAAAGGGATTTGTTCTGCATAAATCAAAAAGTGAAGAGGCTCATGCTGAAGATTCAGTTATGGACCATCATTTCCGGAAGCCAGCAAATGATATAACGTCTCAACTGGAGATCAATTTCGGAGACCTAGGCCGCCCAGGACGTGGTGGCACAGGAGGACGTGGTGGACGTGGGCGTGGTGGTCGTCCAAACCGCGGTAGCAGGACTGATAAGTCAAGTGCTTCTGCCCCGGATGTAGATGACCCGGAGGCGTTCCCAGCCCTGGCCTAACTGGATGCCGTGAGACAGCACCGGCCCCTTTGTGGGCCTCCTGTTCAAAGCTTTTGCATGCTTAAGGATCCCAAACAACTAAGAATTAAAAAAAAAACAAAAAAAAGACTGTCATTCATACCATTCACACCTAAAGACTGAATTTTATCTGTTTTGAAAACGAACTTCTCTAGCTACACAGAAGTAACAAATATGTTAGTCAGTTTTGTATTTAGAAATGTATTGGTAGCAGGGATGTTTTCATAATTTTCAGAGCTTATGCATTCTTCATGAATACTTTTGTATTGCTGCTTGCAAATATGCATTTCCAAACTTGAAATATAGGTGTGAACAGTGTGTACCAGTTTAAAAAAAAAAAAGAGTTGCCTTGGTCATGGTGTCTCTTCCAAGCAATGGAAATCCTAACTAGGACAGTATATTTCACTTTTTGTCAGTTATTTCCTGCCTGTTTCCCCACCAGGTTTGCATGGGGTTAAAAGATATTGGAGAAAGAAGAGGTCAAGATTTGTTCATGAATAAGCTACTGCGGATAACCAGTCACTCCGAGCAGATTTGCACAAGTCATGAACCAATATTTCCAGGCTCATGGGTCTTGATGGAAAGCTAGAGTCACCTTTCTGACTTCAGGCTTAGGCACCTGTGGGTCAGCTCTATGCATCCCCACACCATTTTGCAACAAGCAACCCAAAATAGCACATGGAAAAGGCAATTAATTACACGGATCACACGAGTACCCGTCATATTCTTTTAAAATCCAATTAACCAATGTGAATCACTAGTGAAACCCAAATTAAAAACACACCACCCATAAGACGATCCAGTATATATACTTGAATAAATCCAACATCAATTCATCGAGGAGTTGTCTACTTCTTACTCCATGCAGAAGCAGGAATATATGGAAGGACTTGATATTCGAAAACTAACACTAAATCCATAGAAATGGTTCTTGAAGGATGTTAAAACTGGCCTGATATTTATGAATAGGTAAGATATCAAGATGGGCAGAAAGAAAGCATGAATGTGGGTGTGTAGAAAAGTGCAATGAAAACCGTCAAAATGCGCAAAGAGAAGTTTCGCCAGATCACAACAGACTGGAGTGATTCCTGGCTCCTTTACACATCTCTTCCTACAATGTAAATAAGCAGATTTCTCTGTGACTAAAATATTGGAGTTCCTGAGCTGTGAATGAGATGTTTTCATTCCAAACTCATTTATTGGAAATGATGGTATGAGAAAAGCTTAATTAATTGACACATAGCATTCCGGGCTGGCACGTGGACATTCCCTGTGCTTATAATCCCAGGACCTCCCCATAGAGGGGAAGGAGTTGGGACTGAACACACAGATTTTCCTGTCCTCTTTTGTTGCATGTCTGCATAACTCACTGCCACCAGGGGGAGTAAATACAGTGAGCTCACTTAGACTCTTTTGTGATTTTTGTCTTACATACTCAGCCAAAATCGATTTTGTTGTTGTTGTTTTCTTTTTGACTTTTTTGTATATATGTGTGAATGTATGTATTTGCTGAGTATGTTTTTGCATGTTGCATGTATGCATACATGTATGTGGCATCCAGAGGTTGATGTATTCATCAGAATACACTATTCTTTCTTTAAAGATTTATTCATTTTATATATGTAAGTACACTGTCGCTGTCTTCAGACACACCAGAAGGAGGCATCAGAACCCATTACAGATGGTTATGACCCAGCATGTGGTTGCTGGGAATTGAATTCAGGACCTCTGGAAGAGCAGTCAGTGCTCTTAACTGCTGAGCCATCTCTCTAGCCCCAGAATACACTATTCTACTGTATTCATTGAGGCAAAGTCTCTTAAAACTCAGATATTTTTGAAACGTCTACTATTCTAGCCATCTTGGTCTGGGGAATCTCCTGGTTCTGCCTTCTGAAGCTGGAATTTCAAACCTGCTACCAGGCTATACCTGGCA
Organism: Uromys caudimaculatus; assembly: GCA_028551405.1. Lineage (NCBI taxonomy): Eukaryota > Metazoa > Chordata > Mammalia > Rodentia > Muridae > Uromys > Uromys caudimaculatus. The sequence goes on from CM052721.1 coordinate 26,598,557, forward strand.
TTTATGTGGGTTCTGGGGATTTGAATATGAGTCCTTATACTTGCTCAGCAAGTGCTTTTGCCCCTGAGCCATCTCCCCAGATCCTCTAAGTAGCTTCTTAGAACCATTTAGTAACAATGGTTTCCCTGTTTGCTCTTTGCTCTCAACCTTCTCTGAGTAGGTTTGGACTAAGTTGGAATTGAAGAGTGGACTCTGAGTGAAAGATTCAGTCATCTTTCTAGAGTAGGGATTCTCAACCTTTCCAATGCTGTGACCCTCCAATACAGTTCCTCATATTGTGGTCACCCTCAACCTTAAAATTTTTTCATTGTTCCTTCATAACTAATCTTGCTGCTGTTATGAATCGTGATGTAAATATCTGTGTTTTCCAAAGTTTTTAGGTGACCTTGTGAATGGGTCATTTGACTCAAAGGGATTGTGACCCATAGGTTGAGAACTGGTACTCTAGAACCAATTGCAGGTCACTTAATGTCCCTTACTTACTGGCTGTTTTCACATACTACTTGGACATGGCTGGGCACAGCACAAATGGTCATAGGACCAGATGGGGCAAGGTGATTGACAGGAATAGTACAACTATGAGAACCCATGTTTTTGCTAAAGTTTAATGTCAATCACTTACCAAACAGGATTTTTTCCCTTCAGTCCTTATCAGTGCCTTTATTACCCCCCAAACACCAGATTCTGCCTCAGTCTACCTAGAGGGCTTTCCACATCAACACACTGAAGAACTGAATTGATCATTGTACTCATGGGCAGAATTATTACCTCAGTACAAAAAAAGTTCACATGGACACTAGTTATAATTAACACTGGTTGAGAGCCTATTATGTGACAGCTGGAGAGCCAGGGAGATGATTTAGAGATTAATGTCTTTGCTCCACAGGGGAGGGCCAAAGTTCAAATCCCTAGACACCACGGTAAGTACCAAAGGGGGTGGTGGCCTATCTGTAATTCCAGCCCCAGAATATGGAGACAGGGATCCCCAAAACTAGCTAGCAAGTGACATTGACCATATCTGGGAGTTCTGGGTTTATTAAGGGACCCTGAATAAGATTATAGAGTGATTGAAAATGATCCCTTGGACCTTGGTACATGTACAAATACACACACACACACACACACACACTCACACACACACACACACCTATGCATGCACTCACATATGCATGCATGCCCACACACCTGAAAACATTCATACAACACATAAAGATGCTACATGCATGCAGCAACATATACACATGAAAACACAGTTGAAGGTGTCTCTATGTGGTCATCTCAAGGACCCTTGGAGGTGTGGCCTAATTTTATCCTAGACACTTCACAAATATAGGAAGTAGGTGGACAGAGACAAGGTTCCCTCAAGGAAGCAGCTCACTGATCAATGAATACCTAGGTCATAGTTCAGAGACCCCATAGTTCTATCTGCTGGAATATCCCAGCACACCACCAGCAAAGTGCCTTGTGGGAAAGGAAAAGACCATTCAGGAGCCGAAATGAAAATTATATGCTAAAATGTAAATCATGAAATAACATATATATGGATGGATAGATAGATAGATAGATAGATAGATAGATAGATAGATAGATAGATATAGATAGACAGACAGATAGAGACAGAGAGACAGAGAGACAGAGACAGAGACAGAGAACAAGCTGGTAAAGTCACCCTGCCATAGGGCAAAGACAATAGTAGCATAATCTCATGTTTCAAATAAGTGAGATGCATGCTGCAGAGAGCCATAGACGTCTTCACTGATTGTCATTGGCAAGGAGCTACAGTCCAACGATGCTGAAGCTCACCTGAGCCATGTCTTTCCCCCATGGCTCTCTTTTGAGAGGAGGAAAGGAATCCCCATGTTCAATCCTTTAACTACTATAAAAATAGAAATAAAGATGCCAGAGGTGTATGTATGTAGCATATTTATGTGCCATATGAATATTAGCAGGTGTGTGTGCATGCATGCATGTGCATGTTTATGTATGCATGCGTATGTGGTGTGTGTGTGTGTGTGTGTGTGTGTGTGTGTGTGTGTGTGTGTGTGTATTTGTACTGAGACTTGAGGATTTTGTCAGGAATCAATGTCCACATGTCCTGTATGACTGCTTGATTGATTTGTTACATAGAGAAATACAGTTCTTTAGTTGTTGTTTCTCAGTCTCTCCAGTGAATAATGAGATCAGAATCCATTACCCATTGCCCTGAGACCTCAAATCTAGGCAGACACAATGATGAGCATTCCCTGTTCAACTGAGTGACAGAGAGGTGGCAGGAGCTATATGGTCTCTGTAATTGTCTCCTCTTCCCTCTTGAGGTCCAACCATAGACACTTGCAGGAGCCTCTGACCCCCACTGTCTTGTCTCTGATACTATTTAGTAAAACCATATATATATATGGTTTTGTAAGTGTAAAGTGTTGAATCATAACAATCCATCACCCTATTCTGACTTCCCTGTGATTTACAATTCCATAAATTAAGGACAGAGACAGAGGGGAGGGAGAGGGGGAAGAGAGAAAAACAAAGAGTCCATTCATGGCTGTTTTAATCTAAAAGCAGATAATGGCTGCATTGCTTACATCAGACAGGACACACTGAATGTCATCAGGGACTCTTTTGGACTGGCCTGAATGTCCTCTCAACATATAAGACACCTTCTTTCCACTTGAGAAGCATCATTGCATATTCATTTCTGAGTCTACATCTGACCAAAAAGATGCATAGAAACAATCTCTCTGTTGCCCATCTGCCTTTACTTATTTATTTATTTTTTTGGACAGGGTCTCTCACTGGGCTGGAATGGAATTTGCTGGTTCCCAGAGGCTAACTGACAAGTGAGCCCCAGTGATCCACCTGTCTCCACTGCCCAGCACTGAAGTTACAACCACATACCTGGCTTTATCACTTGGGTTCTGGGGATGAAGCACAAGTCCTCAGTTTGCAAGGCAAGAATTTCACCTTCTAAGGCTCCTGATTCCATAGCCCCAGAGCACATCTCTTGTTTCTTCAAGATCCCCCAAAACTGGCCAATGTGTCAGTGAGACAGACACAAAAGGGTCAAAAAAGACCCAAGCACTTCCTTGAGCTACAAACTGTGTCCCCCCCTCCCCCAAGAACACCTCCAGCCTTTAAAGACATGGAGAGTTTATACAAAATACTCATTATCATTTGTTAGAAGTTCTGTCCACATCTCTCAACTTGAAAGATCCCCCCAAAAAAATGTTTCTATACTTGTTGATCAAAGTCGACCACAAAGAGAAGCTTGTGTTTTTATCCAGCTTGAGTGGGGTGGGGTCCCGTAGGACCTACACTTAGATTAGCAGGATATTAGTAACTTCTGCATTGAAACCAGCCTTTAATGTTTCATTTCCTCTGTTTAAAGACCGTTAATTAGGTACCTTTTCTCTCTATATACTCCATGCTAAACCCTCAAAAGCACTTGATCCTAATTTAAAACGTGTGTGCTGTGTGCATGTGCTTTCCTCTCCATGCGACGACCTGTGGAGACTTGGGAACATCCCTTGTTGTTTCTTCTCCCTGCACACTTTGTTTGAGACAGAGTCTCCTGTTTGCTAGTCCCAGGAATGTGGGGCTATTCTCCTGTCTCCATCTCCCATCTCACCATAGGAGCATTGTAATTACAGAGGCTCAGTTCCCTGTCTGGGTACTAGGGATCTGAACTCAGGCACTCATGATTGTGGCTTTACTCAGTGAGCTATCATCCCAGCCCTACAAGATCAATTTTAGTAATCACAGATTATATATAGACTCACAAACATTGTCACCCAGTGTCACATTGGCAAGATTTGAGCCAGCTTGCTCTCTGTGCCCTGGACTACAGTTCACAGCCAGGACCCCAATGCTAGAAGAAGCAGGGCAGGGAAAGAACTTGAACAGAGCATCCAGCCTTCCCTGTGGGAACACAATGAGACCTTGCCAAAGTTATGGTCACTTTTGCTGTCAACACCCAGTGCAGGCAGCAGGGGCTCCTTCCCCTTCCCTGGGAATCCTGCCTTCCCCTTCTCCCAACTCTCTAAAAGCTGATTGCTTGGTTTTTCTCTTAAAATAGTACCTTGAAGCTGGGTGTGCTTTAATTCTAGAACTCCGGAAGCAGAGGTAGAGACAGTCTTCCACCTCTGAGTTCGAGGCCAGCCTGGACTGCAAAGCAAGTTCCAGGATAGCCAGGGTTATACAGAGAAACCTTATCGGGAAAAACAAACACACAAACAAAAAAGAATAGCACCTTGAAACTCACGTGTTCAAATTAAGAGTTTAAAATGAGACTAATCAACAAATGTAATTTTTTTTTTTTTTTAGGTTATCATTGACCTCAGAGTTCAAAAAATTATGTGGGGCTACATGGCCATATGCCTAACCAAAGTTGTGTTGTATTTTTTGTTTTGTTTTTTTTTTTAAGGGAGTTTTAACTCCTTTCTCAATGACTTCAGTGTCTTTACTTGGGAACTGGAGAAATAGTCACGAATACTTCATTTGATCAGTAGTCTCCTGGGCTGGAGTCCAACAGTCCCAGCTCATCTTAAAGAATTTACTCTCACTTCTCTGGGATTCTTTGCTGGTCTCATTTATTTAGTGGACACCAGAGGCCTGGAGTCTCAGAGCATTTGAAGGAGTCATGGTCCAGGTGTAGAATGGGAACAGGCCAGCTTTTCGATGTGTTATTCACAACGGGATCCGTAAATACATAAAGCTAGTCTCAGCTTCACTGGGCGTCAGATAAATGTCGCCTTATCTATGAGAACATCCTGTAGCTAGTAGGAAATAGCCAGATCTGAAAATATGGCTGTGGAGGAGGTTGTAAGAAATGTGAGTGAAAACTTCTAGGAAGATCTTCTCCTTACACAGAGTCATCTACAAGGCTGAATAACTGGTGAGAAGACAAAATGGCTTGGTGGGAAAAGGATAAGAATTCTGAAGGCTGTTGAATGTACACTGGGTCAGAAGGATAGAGAGGGTCTTAATTTAAAACATTTTAAACCCTCATTAGTAGGAAATGTGCAAAACGAAGATGAGAACCATGGAGCTATAAAGGAGGGGGGAAGGAGATGGGAAAATAAGCAAGCTCAAAGCCAGGGAAGCATCAGTTAGCTGTTGGGATCCTTGCAGGGACATTGTTATGGCCAGGCAGGTGATCTGGGTAATTTCCTAAACCATCATGATTTACATGTCTCTTGTCAGGATTATTCTGCATAATCCTGACAAGCTGAGTTCAATCACCAATCCCCACATAAGGTGACAGGAGGGAAGTGAGTCTATAGCATTGACCTTTGACCTCCATATGCATGCCGTAGCATGTCCACATGCACAAGGCATGTGCATGCACATGCACATGCACACACAATGAGGATGATTAATAGCAATAACACACTTAGGAATAAATTTTTAAAAACTAAAGAAAAATAACTCCCATGCTGGAGAATGGAGTGTTTCCGGTCTACTGCTTAGTTAGACTCCATCTTGGTCTTGCTCTGACCCCTCAATAGCCATCTTTGCTGACACCCTGTGTTATCTTGTAACTAAGAGGTAAAACCTTTGCAATGTGTTACCTAAGCAGACCACTACCTTCCATCAGCCAAAGTCAGAGTCTCTTCAGACAGTATCTGAGGCCTGGGCCAGAGCTTTCTTCTCATAGCTCTAACCCACATTTGTCATTACCATCAATGTACTTGTCTTGACTTTTTTTTAATTTCTTTGTTCTACTGTTATAAAAAAAAACTTCATGAAACTGGAAACTGCTCACACATTGGAATGTGAAATTTGGAGTAACCTGAATCTGTGTTCACCAGTCATGGTCACTAATATTCACTCCAGAATAAACTATCTCTTATTTCATTTGGGGCGAGAACTGTTTTGTGTGTGGATAAAAAACAGAAAGTTTTCACTTTTTAAACCACTTCCAGAAAATGTCTGCCCACATTTAGTCAAGCTGGAGATGCATGCATGCTTTGACACAGAAATCTACTTGTAGATATGTTTAACTACACATAAGGAGACATGTAAATCATGACGGCTTACAGAATTACCGAGATCACCTCCCTGGCCATAACAATGTCCCTGTAAGGATCCCAACAGCTAACTGATGCTTCCCTGGCTTTGAACTGCTTATTTTCCTTCCCCCCTCCTTTATAGCTCCATGATTCTCATCTTCGTTTTGCACATTTCCTACTAATGAGAGTTTAAAATGTTTTAAATTAAGACCCTCTCTGTCCTTCTGACCCAGTGCACTGGGTAGTTACATTCAACAGCCTTCAGAATTCTTATCAAAGTGTTCCAGGCAGCTTGTACATTATATTCTATTAAAACTATCCCACCCAAAGTTGTCAAAATTCAAAGACTGCAGTATCTGTGGGACATTTTGTTAGGAATATATTCATAGATTCACTTTACTAGTTATCAAACATGTCCCACGAGGCTGTGTTTAACATCTCATTTGGTAACATAATTCAACAAAAATGGTAAAAAATGGACAATATTTATTCATACGGCTGGATGAATTTTGCTGCGATGTTAGATAGACACATGCTGGCTTCTCTACATTTGAACAACACACACAAGGTCAAACAGAGAAATGGAAATAAGAGAGGAAGAGTGAGACAGAAATGTGAAAAATCCTAATTATGTAACTTCCTTACATAAAAGAGTGCTTTTTCAACTTATGCAATCATTCTTATCCCTTCTAAAAATAATGAGAATGTTATTCTCATTTAAAAAAAAAAAAAAAAAAAAAAGCCGCCATCTGTTCTGTTCGTACGAATTTAAAGTCTCATCTCTTGATCCAAAAGTTTGAAAAATGTGCATCCCATTCGATCCACAGATGGCTGCTGTGAGAGACCCAGACTGTGATGTCTGCAGAGGCAGAGAGTCTCAGTGGGCTCCTCTATGATACTAGGGCCAGGAGGACACTGGTGTCCAGAGTGGTCCAGGAAGTCAGGACTGGAACTCAAGCAGGTCAAGGAGCAGGAGCTGATGCAGAGGCCATGGAAGAATGCTGCTTACTGGCTTGCTTCTCCTGGCTTGCTCAGCTGGCTTTCTTATAGAGCCCAAGACTACCAGCCCAGTTCTCTGTGATAACTCCAGCTTGTGTCACGTTGACACACAAAACTAGCCAGTACAAGCAGCATGGAAATGTAAGCTCAATAAACCCTTTCCTCCCTAACTTGCATCTTGGTCATGATGTTTGTGCAGGAATAGAAACCCTGGCTAAGACACACACATACACACGTGCACACACAAACACACACACATACATGCATGCGCACACATATACTCCGACATATATATATGCATACCTACACACCCACACACACACACAAATTAAACAAGCCTTTATAAAAGATACATTCTATTTGAGTTACTTTTCAATTGTCAAAATGAAATTCCATGGCCAACCAAGGCAAATTATAAAAGAAATAATTGAAGTTAGGGTCTCACAGTGCCACAGGGTTGGTCTACAACCATCACGGTATAGAACATGACAGTAGGAAGACTGGCATGGCCCTGCAGCAGTAACTGAGAACTCACATCTGATCCACAAGCACAAGGTAGACAGACAGCTAACTTGCAATGGTGTGGGTTTCTGAAACATCTCTTCCACAGTGACACACCTTCTCCTACAAAGTCACATCTCTTAGACCTTCCAAAATGGTTCAACCAACTGGGGACTCAGCATCCAAATATATGAGCCTATGGGCACTATTCTCATTCAAACCATCATATTTGAAGTAAAAAATATGGTTGCCTAACCAAGACATGCACAATGACAGCACCATTTGGCATAGCAACATAGATGGGGGAAATCTCACAAGGTGCCACCCTTAGATGTGGGTACTGAATGGCTGCCAAGAGAGGGATGATCAGCCTTCTCCAGGGATGAGACCCCTGATAGGTCATCCAATCCTAAGTGATCAACACTAAACACATGTATATGCAAGAAACACTAAATGAACTCAGCAGATTGTATTTATATGTAAAAACATATTTATAAGTATTACTGTATGCATACATGTATATGTGTAAGTATATATGTAAAAATCATTAAATGCCAATGATTTGAGAGGGTGAATGGGAAGAGTGGAAGTAGGGAGGTGTGAGAATTATTTAAATTGATATTCATGCATGAAAGCCTCAAACATTTTAATTAAGAAGTTCATGGGGTCAGTGACTAAGGAAAAAATGTGTAAAATGTGACAAGTGGCTCCTGGAGGGGAAAGTGACTGATAATAAATCACTGCTTAACGTGTGCTTAATGTGTACACACATACACAAACACACACATACATACACAAACATACACACACATACACAATTATACACACACATGCATACACATACACACACATACACACATGCACACATATACATACACACACATACACAAACATATACACACATACACACACTCATGCACATGCATGCATACACATACATGCATGCACACACACATATATGCCCACATATACACACACATACATACACATAAACACATGTACACAAACATCCACACATACACAGACATACACAAATACACACACACATATACACACACATATATACACATACACAAACATACACACATACACACATGCACACACCTAAAACCCACATATACACACACATGCATATACACACACATACATGCATATACACACACACACGCGCATATGCACACACACATATTTCAAAGAAAGAAAATTCTCATATTCATAAGGCAAGTTCATAGTTAAATTGTAGTCCAGAGAGTCTGGCCCCTGGGCTCACATTGTAAACATTATAAACAAAAGGTTATGGCCATAGGGACAAGGTCAGGTGTTAAGCCTAACATGTCACTGGCCTCGGGGTGCCATGGTTGTGTTTTTTATTCCTGTTGCTCTTGTTAGTGACAATCCAACTCACTCTGTTGTTGTAAAGTGTTAGCAATGCAAAGTGATGGACCCATATGTGTTGTGACTATTATGCTACATTTTCATCTCCATGAAAGTAGAAAACACACACACACACAAAAGCAGAAAAGAACCTGAAACTAGTGTGCTGTGAAAGATGACACATACAAACACAACTATTTAAAAAGACTAGTCAAGAGAAATGCATATAAGTTCAAATTGTCTTTATTTTTACAGTGATATGAGACACAGTCATTGCCACCTTCCCAAGAGAGCTGCATTCACCATGGTGCCAGGGAGGTGGGGAGAGTAAGTGCCAAACAGTCACTCCTGTGTTTCAACCCCAGAAGTGTGACTGGGAATCGAGAGATTTTCAAGAAGTTATTTAACTTTTTTAAAACTTAAATTGTGTATGTGCATGCAAGTGCAGTGCCCACGGGGGCCAAAAGAGGGCATCAGATGCCCTAGAATGGGAATCACAGGCATTTGTGAGCTGTTCAACATGAGTGCTGGGAACCAAACTCTGGTCCCATGCAAGAGCAGCAAATGCTCTTCACTGCTTAGCCTTGATTTTTTTTTTTTTTTCAGAAAATACTAATGACAATGACACTGAATTTCAGAGGATGTTATGAGCTTTGTGCACACAATAATGCTCCTGCCTTGGTGATAATGGACTGAACCTCTGAACTTGTAAGCCAGTCCCAATTAAATGTTGTCCTTATAAGAGTTGCCTCAGTCACGGTGTCTGTTCATAGCAGTAAAACCCTAGGACAACTTCTCTAGAGTTACCTTAGACTTGCCAGTTTTCTACCATTCAAAAAGTGTGTGTGTAACTTGATGTAACTGGGATTTTATCCCTTGAAGCTTTCCTTGGCACATATCCCGCAAGGTTGGAGGAGTTAATGTCTTTAGTGGGGCTGTGGACAGGGAATGTGTACGCTGTTTCACAGCCCTTCAAAGTAAGATGAAGTGTGTCCCTGCTGGTCCTACAGTGTGCCTGCCTTATGGGAAACATGCTAACCTGATGTACAAGGTGCTCCCAGGGCTAGAGAGACAGTTCAGTAGTTAAGAGTACTTTGTGTTCTCCCATTTCTCAGTAACCATGTCAGGTGACTCATAACTATAACTCCAGCTCCAGGGGATCTGATACCTCTGGCCTCACATACATATATCCACATACACACACATACGCATAATTTAAAAATTAAACTATAATTAATTATAATAATCAAAAAATTATTATCTTATAAATTTTTAAATTAAATTATCATTAAATAATTGTATATAAATATTAAATTAATGAAATTTAATAACAAAATATAAAATGCTGTTATAATATTAAATAACACTTAATATTATATTAATTGCAATTATAATATTTTGTTAAAGATGCCAACTCTCTCTAGATAAGGTGAATCTGTGGCTAGAGTCATCAACCATGTGGCTATCATGGGTAGTTAAGGAGTTCTTAAAATTCAGGGTTTATGTGTTCAAGAGGGTAAATGCCAAGACTCTAGAGGAGTCCAGTGGGCTCAATAGCCATTGAAAGGCCCATGTCTTGAATGGAGGACATTGAAATGGAATGTACCAGGTTTATCAAACTTCATGATTGGCAAGCAGGTGAATTACACAGACCCTCTTCCCACGAGGTACTGTGTGGTGTCATGGTATGTATTTTATCAAGAAAATCAATGAAATATAAGCTGCATGTGCTTACCATTGAGCCATATAAATATAATATCAATAATAGAAACAAGTTGATATTTTCACAGAAATTATTCCATTTATGTAAAATCTGAAGCAATGAAAAACAGTTTTAACTGAAAAGATATTAGTTGAGCTATATTCAAACATTTTGTTGATATACATATATATATGTATATATATATAATTTCAAACATGAATAAATATATCCACCTATGAAATTATTTTTTAAAAAACTTAATAAAAAAAAAATACACAGGGATGATAGCCACAGTGTAGAGCCATGTTTCCTCTAACAGAGAAGGAGCTGTGATGGGAAGGATACAACACCAGGTGTAGTGGGCTGGTCTGATGCTGCTTGGATTCTAATGCTAAATACTGACTTCTCAAGATGTGGCTGCCTTGGAAAGCAGATCCTCATTACACCATGTGATGCTATATGAACCTTCTCCCTAACTTAGCTGGTCAATAAAAGGCTAGAGCCTGTAATTGGGCATTGGGGGGAGAAAAGCAGAACTTGAGGATCAAGTGAGGGTTGTAGATAGAGGGAGAGAGGAAGGAAGAAGACACAGGTGGAGGAAGCTGCCATGAGAGGAGAAGAACCATGAGCATGTGACCAGGAAAAAAAGCAAGTAGCAAGGGACTCTATAACTGGGGAATAAGTTAAAATAGCTCCCAGCCCACCCAATCCAGGCTTCCTGCCTGTAAACAAAATACCTGGATTTATGCAGGATAGCTAGGACTATAGGTTCATTCTACAACCAGGGGCTGGGGCATAAGCAATGTCTTATTTCTTAAGCATCATAGTGGGCATTCATACTGGTCTTCGGGCTTTTTCTACATGTTAGATTCACGGAGAAAGCAGGTTTAGACTGATTATCAAACAACTATAGTCCCTAACTGTTCTGCAACATGCTGTCATGAATTCCAGATGACAGTCCCCCCCACACAACATTCTACCCAAAAGATATTGTTATTTCTGACCTGGAGCCTTTGTTTCTATCAGTGTCACATGCCCAGTCTTAAAGATGTTTTCCTGGTCATAATCCCCATCATGATGACAAAGGAAGCCATGGCTGAGTCATGGTGAATATAATCCTGTTCTAGTAAAGCTAGCTCCTGCGACCAGGACTCAAACTCAACATTCAAGGCTTCTGTTTCCTTCCTGGTTAGACATTTTCT
>CM052721.1:26610439-26620935 GCA_028551405.1 Uromys caudimaculatus
TGGCCTTTAACAGAGCAAGCCTGCATCTGAGGAACAATGAAAATGAATTCTATTCTTCGGTGTCTGAGATAGAAAAGAACTGGCTATTCCTCTGAAATAAAAATGTATTGGCTGTTCTTACAGAGGACCTGAGTTCTGTTCTCAGCACCCACCTGCAACTCTAGTTCCATGGGATCTGGCACCCTCTTCTGGCTTCTGCGTATATTGCAAGCACATGCTACACATAAAGCATGCAGGTTAACACTCATGCACATAAAATAAAAATTTTTTTAAAATTTGTTTTTTAAAGCAGTTCTTTCTGAGACTAGTGGTTTGTGCTGATAAACCTTGGCACAAGGCAAGGATTATTGCTTGAGATTGTGAATCAGGAGGATTGCTATGAATATGAGGTGAGCCTGGGTTCTCTGGTCTGTATAGTAAATTCTAGATCAGCTAGAACTACACAGTGAGACATTGTCTCAGAAGGAGAGAGAGAGAGAGAGAGAGAGAGAGAGAGAGAGAGAGAGAGAGAGAGTTCTTAAAGTGATTTGAATCCCATAATCAAATGTTATTATAAATCACTTACATGGTGATGGAACAGCAGTGGATGGGTTAACTAATGTAGTGATTGGGGGAGTCTGAGGGAACATGCCATAGAAGAAGGTACAGTTCGTTGTGTGGAAGCCTGGGGATTTCTTTATCCAGAGAGAGGGCAGCAACATGATTTTTCAATAATGCCACCATGACAACTTCCTGTCTTAGTGTGAAATGAGAACTGAGCTTTAAGTTATTTCCAAAGGTTTTTTCCTTGCAATGGATGTTTTCAGGGGTTTTCAAGCTGAAGTCATCCTAACGGATGGTTCTACATCTTCTGATGGTACTTCAGTAAGTGTGGAAGAGGGCTAGTTTATGGTAAAGTAGAAGAGTGCCCTTTATGTGGTAACAGCTTATAGCTGGGATGCAATGCTGGAGAAACCTCTTGGCTTTGTATTTGAAGGCTGGCTTGAATCCTGAGGCTCCCACTTCTGGAAAACAAGATCTCAGCATGTCCCCTGTGACAGCTCTCACATAGCTAAGGCAAGGCACATCTCTGTGCTGCTGCTGATCCCTTAGCAAGCAGTCTCCAAGGCAGAGGAAAGGGCAGAATCTGAATGGCACCTCCTGGAAACTGCTTAGGTCATCAAACAGTTTACAAAAGAGCAATAGAAAATCCGAATTCCATTTAGTTTCATTTGGTTTGAAGCGCCATATCAACAGCAAAAGATTCCATATGACCCACAATTAGCCCAGAGAAAAGTTGCCAAGTTATAAATGGGTTTAAAGTGTTATCTGCCCAAATAATTATAAGCAGTGTGTTGAAATGCTGTTTTACTCCTTGTCTGTCATTGGTTGCCTTCTGTGGGCAGCCAAGGCCCACGCCTGGCTCTTATCTCTTTCATTTATCTTTTTTTTTTTTTTTTTTAAGACAGGGTATTAGGAAGCCCAGGCTGATTTCAAGCTCACTATTTAAAGAGATGACCCTGAACTTCTGATCTGCCTCCCAATCCACTATGAGCAATTTATGCCAGATCAGGTTGGAGCTCCAGGCTTTGTGCTATGCAAATTTTCTGTCAACTGATTCTGAACCTTTGCCAACTTAATCACCCGACTCACCAGCTATACTGGAATGTTCCAGAATGTCGGAAGCACAGGCTTCACAAAAACTTAAGCATGAAGAGCAGTAGCAATTTTATTCATAATACTCAAGCCTGGAAACAACCCAAATGTTCATGAAGACAGGAAGAATCAATAAGTATTTACCCAACAATAAAATACCAGTCAGCTGTGAAAAGAGGAGTGGATTTCCGATTCACACCATGAATTGGCCTGGTGGTTCATACCTATTGCCAACTTGACAGGATGTAGACTGGCATAGAAGGCAAACCTCCTGCATGTCTGTGAGGGATTGTCTAGATGAGGTTGGCTGAGACAGGAAATCTGTCCCTAAGTTGTGTGTCACTATCCAATAGGCTGAAATCTTGAACCAATTAAAAGGTAGAAAGCAAGCTGAGTACCCACATCCATCTCCCTCTCCCTCCTGACCATGGAGGTGATGTGAAGAGTGGCCTCCCACTCCTGATGGCTTGGTGTCCATGTCAGGATGGTTGTACTGTCCAACAACGAGCCAGAATAAAATCTTCCAGGTTGGAAAGAAGGCTCAAAGGTTGAGCACCCTCACTGCTCTTTCCAAGGAGCAGAGTTTGGTTTCCAGCATCCACATAGGTGACTCACAAACACCTGTGACTCCAGCTCCAGGGGTTCTGATGCCTCTGTCCAATGTCCTCTACAGGCCACCAGGTCTCTAACAGGCACCTGCACTCATGTGGACACAGCCACACATATGCACAGAATTTAAAATAATAAATCTTTTAAAATAATAAAAGAAAATCCTCTTTATTCCTTAATTTGCTTTTACCAGGGAATTTTATCACAGCAACAGAAAAAATAACTTAGGTGCATGGATGAGCCTGAAATTGTCTTTTCAACAGATATTTGCTTATTTTTACTTTATTATGCAATTATTATTATATTTAGTTTATTATTTTTCATGCAATTTAAAAGTCAGTATGCAAAGTATCACATTTCACTGCAGCATGCCTATGCATCTTCTTCACTCTATTTTGCTCACTCACCCCCTCCCTAATCACCCCTTCCCTCCTCGTGCTGGTCCCCCACACACACAGCAAATAGTACCTCCTTCCATTTCCTGTCATCTGAACCCCACTTACCTTCCCCACCCCCACACTTCCCTCTCATTGTCTCCTCTCTCTCTCTCTCTCTCTCTCTCTCTCTCTCTCTCTCTCTCTCATTTAAATCTAGATTCTGCATGTGAGAAAGCATCTAGTTTCTCATTCACTACCATTTGCACAGTAACAGAAACTGTTGTATGATCCTAGCAAGAAAGAAAAAAAAATCAGTTTCAGATGGCCAGAAACCAAACACCAAAGCGTTACCATGCAATCCAATGCTTCTGTGGGAGGCAAAGCTATATCATGTATGAGAGAACTCTGATGAGTCATGGAATGTTCTGTCTTGCTTGTGATGGTAGCTTTGCTGGAGAGTGACAACATAGCCACATAAATTTAATCTCTACAGAGTTGATTTATTTTTTAGTTTATCCATGAGTTGATAAACCAAACATACACAATACACCAATATGCTTCAAATAGAACCACGCACCCCTGACAGCTCTTCCCAGACAGCAACTGAGGCCTTCAGCCAATTAATTGTCCTTCCTTCACTCTAGAGCTTGGTCTCTCAAGGTAGCTAAACCCTTAAAAGAGGGGCCTGGGCTTGAGAGATGGCTCAGCAGTTAAAAGCACTGGCTTCTTTTGCAGAAGATCCAAGTTCAATTCCTGGTACCCACACGACAGTTCACAGTCATGTGTAACTTTAGTTCCAGTAGATCTGATGCTCTTTTCAGGCCTCTGCTGGCACCAGATATGCATGTGGTACACAGACATACACACACAGGCAGAACACTCATACACATAAAACTAATTCAGTAATTACATTTAAAAAATAAAATAATTTATGTTCCTAAATCATCTGATAGCCAGAGATTCCATAGCTACAGTCATTATACCCACCCTCTAGCCACTAGGAAATAATAAAGCCTGCACCTCCCCACACTAAGTACACACCAAGAAAATGTGAGCACCGAGAAGCCAGGCCCTACTGAAGACGGGGAGGAGAACGGGGATGAGGGGAGAGGGGAGGAGGAGGAGGAGGAAGAGGAGGAGGAGGAGGAGGAGGAGGAGGAGGAGGAGGAGGAGGAGGAAGGAAGGAAGGAAGGAAGGAAGGAAGGAAGGAAGGAAGGAAGGAAGGAAGGAAGGAGGGAGAGGAGGATGAGAAGGAGAAGGAGGAGGAAGGAGAAAGAAGGAGGGAGGGAAGGAAGGAAGGAAGGAAGGAAGGAAGGAAGGAAGGAAGGAAGGAGGGAGAGGAGGATGAGAAGGAGAAGGAGGAGGAAGGAGAAAGAAGGAGGGAGGGAAGGAAGGAAGGAAGGAAGGAAGGAAGGAAGGAAGGAAGGAAGGAAGGAAGGAAGGAAGGAAGAGGAGGAAGGAAGAAAGGGAGGGAGGAGGAGGAGGGCGGAGGAGGAGGAGAACGCGGCAGGACTGGGGTCACCAGCTCCAGTGCCACTGGTCTGCCAGTGTCTGAGCAGCCCCTCTTCCTCTTCCATCTCTCCAACTCTCCTCCAGCACACCAAGCTTGCTCTAGCAGCCCACCCCCAGCCCCATACAGCCTGTCTCTCTGCTTGAGGGGAACTCCTGAACTTCAGTCGCGTCTCTCTGTGCTCCAGCTTCAGCCTTGCATGCTCAGCCCGGTCAGTTTTCTATTAGTTCCTATGGCTTTATTCTGCACGAGCTCAGAGAAATCTTCCTTCAAAAAGAAGGAAGGAATGAACGAACAAAGTGAAAGGGAAAAAAATGTCCACACCCTGCAAAGCTAAAGCTCTACAGAGAAGTGAAAACTGCCTAGCTGGGTAGTCTGAAAGCTTCCAACCAAAAGGACGATTCTCCGGCATGCTAATGACATTGTGAAGTCAAAGCAACTTTTCAGAGTCACTAAACTTTTCAAGGCATTTATAACCACTAAACTTTTCAAGGCATTTATGACGTCTTCTGGATACGCACAGAACAAGGGCAGAGAATGTGATTCTTTATCCTGAACCTGACAAGAATACATATGCGCTGGACAGGAAAGAGTTCCCCCAGGCCAATTGCTCTGGGACTCCAGCCCTGGCAGGGTAGAGCCGCTGGTGCACCCCCAGAAAGTGGAGAATGACATTAACAGCCGGTCGTGAGAAAGTGCCAGCATCGGTAATGTGTCCCAGCCAGACCCTTAAGCTCCCATCACTTTCCCGGTAGGGAGGAGGGATGGAATGACAAGTTTCCAGGAACAGGTCTCTTTGGGAAATTCAGTTCCATTTTCATCCTCATAGGTGGATAATGATGGGCCGGGTCAGTACCCGGTTGCTGCGAAGGTGAGCGTGGGGTAAGACCCTTCCCCTTTCAGAGTCACAGTGCAACTGAGTTTGGGTCAGGAAGCCACCATGGATAAAAGAGGCTTTTCCTTAGCTGCACCCCATGGATTGTGCGGGCACTCACCGCTGAGTGAAGCATTCTTGTGAGGAGACGGATTGCAACCAGCTTCCCCCACCGCACCCCCTCCCGCCGCGGTACCGGTCGATCTCCAGTTTGCATCTGTAGACAAATTCCCAAACAGGCTACCATCTTGCTGCTTTCTTTTTGCAGAAGGCGACCCCTAAGGCTCTGGGTTCTCCTCCCTGTCCTCCGCTCACTGGCCTGGACCTCTCACTGCGCCCCGCCCCTGACCCCGCCCACTGGCAGCCTTGACTTCCGAATGCACTCAGACAACTTTTTCAGGCCTTCTCTGAGCTTTTGCTTTCTTTCGGGCTCCCTCCATTCCAGCCTCCTCCTTCCCCCACATCCTCTAGGGCTCGCTGCTTCTTTTGGTTTCAGTAACCAGTTCTGGAGTCCCAGCATCCCGCGCCACTCCCACCCCTAACACAGGATAACTTGCTGTGCATAATGTATAACCGGACTGAGTATGCTAACAGGTGAAGGAGGAGGGACCCGCAGCCAGGAGGGTATCCCTGCCTTCCAAAGAGGAACTGCAGTGAAGGACTAGAGACTCTCCTACAGCATCTCTCCTTCCAGCCTTCAGAGTCCCTTGGAGTCTGAGGTGTGCACTACAGACCCAGCTTTAAGACACATGTTGCTAGGACACAGGCTGCTAGGACACAGGCTGCTAGAGAAAAGAGCCAGGTGGCTTTATATGAAAAGACCTAACTTCATCTTAAAGTGAGCAAACAGGACTGGAAATAAACAAATAAATACAAATGCATATTCTGTGTAAGTTAACAGGGATGCCCTTGAGAAATCTGGACAAAAAAGTAGGAGGTTTTGTGTATTTTGTTATGGTTATTTTTGCTATTTTTTGATCCATGAGCATTGTGTCTTGTCTGGTTTCTTAGTGTGTGTACACAGTGTACTCAGGAAAGTTAAACATGACACTTAACAATCTAGTCCCATTTCTGTGCAGAATAAGACAGAAATAATTTGGTATCCCCTCCCCCCCACCTACCCACCACCAATATCTTTTCCAGCACTGCCCTCTGATGCCCTCCAACCACCCAGTGATATTGCTAAACATTCATTGTTCCTGTGGTTGGTTGTGTCTCTTTTTGTGGGTGGGAATCTGACCCCTGCCTTCCAGAATTCCCTGAGCAGAAATTGTAACTATGGTACTTAGACTCCTCCAGGAAAGAGGACCTTCAGAGTTACCCTCACCTCTTCCTTCTGCCTAGCCCAAAACAGTAACCTGCACATCATGGCTCCCATCATGGGCAGTGGCATGATTTTTGTCTCTGGAAATGAACTCCAATGTCAAGTGTCCCATTTCTTCATTTCATTTGTCTGCCTTGGACTTGGGTTGAGGGATCAGACATAAAAATCCATCTAGACTGATTTTGTTGACTTAAAGAGTTGTTGAGAAACAGTTTTCTCCAAGATACAAACTTTACATCCTGCAGGGAAGTTTCTTAAGTCTGAGAAAAAAATAGCTCAAAGGCTTCAGGAAGTCCCTGAAACTGACCAGATTCACTGTCCCCCTCAAGGGCATATAAGCTATAGAGAGGGATAAGAGACCATCTCAGACAAGATAGACCACCTACAAGAAATAGAGATCACCTGAGCTACATGGAAGAGCCTCAGAGCAACTGAGTCATCTAGAAAGGACACTTATCAACTTGTCAAGCTGCCTGAAGGCTGCGTAGAGCACTCCAGGTTCCTGGCTTTTGTAGGCTGTCAGCCATGGTGGGGTGCACTATGGCGATGCAGCTGTCTTTGAGTCATTTCTACTCTGGTAAGTAGCCCCACACCTCCATTCTTACAAATAACCTTGATAAGCTCATTAGTTTACAAAGGTGGATTTGGGTGGTATCAATGCTTTGCTCTGCTCTCTAAGATGAGTAGATGTTCATGCCTCCATGGAAATCATCACAAGAAGAATAGTCTTTCTTTTGAAGGCGCTGAGCAGTTGCTGAATGACCTTAGCTTCTGGTCAGACTGGGAATAAAACTTGTCTTCACCAGAGTCGATATGAACAAAAGAGGGAGGAAGAAGGATGTGAACTGGATACGGGTACAGAGACATGCCACCAAAAAATGCATTCCAAGATGAAAGTGACAATGAGCTAAGGAATGAAGGCAACCTGGAGGCCCTGGAAGAAGTTGGAAGGTTACCAGGAAGAGCTAGTCCGACTGATCTCGGGGACGTAGCCCAGTAAGCCACCACTTGGGAGGACAATCATAATAATTCTCCTCGTTTACAGCCACTGAGCTTGCAGTAATTTGAAAGAGCAGCAAGAGGAAACCCAACATGAATCTGAATAACCACTCACCTCACTTCTCTCAGGCTCACACTGTCCTGATGGCTGAGGTGGTCTCATTGCTGGAACCACCGTCCCTGCCTACGCCTTTGCTATTCAATAATGGTTGATTTTTATAAAGGATTTGCGAGCACCTCATTAGGATGCACATGGAGCCCTTCCTACTCCATGCTTGAATATTAACTGTTCCTGTGCAGGCAGACACAGCTGCTGTGTTCATGCGTGTAGCTTCCTACCATGTCCCAAAGATAGTTTTACCCTGTTCATCTTGATTTTTGGTTCCGACAGACTTTCCATCCCCTCTTTTGTGCTGGCCCCTGAGCCCAGCCCCCTCCTCCGTGTGTGTGTGTGTGTGTGTGTGTGTGTGTGTGTGTGTGTGTGTGTGTGTGGTGTGATATGTGTATTTGTGTGTGTGGCGTATGTGTTGGTGTGTGTACGTGTTGGTGTGTGTGTTTGTGTGGTATATGTGTATGGTGCGTGTGTATGTGTGTGTGTGTGTGTGTGTGTGTGTGTGTGTGTGTGTGTAATGTATGTGTGCGTGTTTATATTGTGATATGTGTATCCGTGTGTGTGTGTGGTGTGTATATTTGTGCTGTTTGTGTGATGTGTAGGTGTTTATGTAGTGTGTATGTTTGTGTGGTGTGTGTGTATGATGTGTTTGTATGGTGTATGTGTGTGTGTGTATGGTGTGTGTGTGATGTATGTGTGTGTATATATATGTGCATATGTGTGTCCATGTGTCTTTGTGTGGTGTGTATGTGTTTGCTGTGTTTGTTTAATGTGTGTGTTTTTGTGGTGTGTATGTTTGTATAGTGTGTGTATTTGTGTGGTGTGGATGTTTGTATGATGTACGTCTATGCTTGTTTGTGTGATGTATGTGTGTTTCTGTGATGTGAGTGTGTGTTTGTATGTGTGTTTTTGTGTGATGTGTGTGTTTGTGTAGAATGTATATGATAAATAAATCTTTGTGTGACAATGTGTGTATGGTGTGTGTGTTTGTGATATATGTGTATGTGTGTGTGTGTGTTTGTGTGGTATGTGTATGGTGTATGTGTATTTTTGTGGTGTGTGCATGGCATATGTTTTTATGATGTGTGTGTTTATATGGTGTGTATGTGTGTGCATTTGTGGTATGTACATGTGTGTGTGTGTGTTACAGATATCCTATTTAGGACAAAACACTCCACACACACTTATTCTCTGCACTTTGTCCAGTTGTTTCTGTGTCCACTGCACAAAGAGACTTCTCTGATGAGGTTTGTGTCAGCAGGCACAGCAAGAAACCACTGAACAAAGCTACTCCATGGAGAGAAAAGTAGTTTATCAAAGACAAACTGCTAGGCTTCCTCAGAGAATAGAGAACAGCAGCTGGGCACAAAAGTTTGCTGGCTTTTATACTGATAAATGACAGGGGGCGCAGCTTGAGGGCTGGAATAGCCAGGGGAGTTAATGTAGAGACTTTCCAGGCAGAGGAGGAGGTGCATTTTGATGATCTGGAACATACAGCAATCTGTTAAAGGCTTCTGAGAAATGTTGCGGTTTAGGTTTTTAGTTTTTTAGCAAAGACCAGCCCAGGTGGGACCCAAGCTATCACCTTGAAATCTTACCATCAGCAGTGCCATTTGGCACCCATTTTGTGACTAAGTTTGCAAGTTACACTACTAGTATAGAGATACAAATTTAGAGATAAGTTTGATACCATGCACATGTAGTAGAATAATAGAAATAGATGCATCCCTGGGACCTGTGAGCACCCCAGTTTTTGATTCATGGCCGATTTATAGTAGCACAGATATGTTTCTTCCTGTGTGGAAGGCCCTACATACAGTTTGAAAACTATGGACGGGTTCTGTGGGAGGGACAGTCAGCTTCATTGAGGGTGTGGTTCCTGCTAATTCAACTGTGCTGTAGTGCATGACCACCACGTATTTAGAAGTATATCTGTGGCACAAATTGGAGTTGATGGGATGTTAAATTTAAGTGTGTTCATTGGTGCATGCATGGGTGGGTGCGTGAGCGTGCGTGTGTGTGTGTGTGTGTGTATGTGTGTTAAGAGTGCAGGCTACTCTTGCAGAGGATCTGTGTTCAATTCCCAGCATCCACATGGCAGCTCACAGGCACATGTAAGTCCTGTTTTAGGGTACCTACACCCTCTTCTGGCCTCTGAGAGACCAGGTGTACACATGGCCTACAAACACACATGTGCAGTGGGTTGGCATGATGCTGTTTGTATTCTGATGTTAATATTGCTTCTTCAAGAGGGGTTGTCCCCTAGGAGCAGTCCATTACATAGTCAGGTGACGTCATGTGAACCTTCTCCCCATTCTAACTGGTCAGTTAAAAAGTGCCTGTGATTGTGCAGTGTAGGGAAAAGGTGGGACGGGGGGCTCGGGAGTGGGGGCATGTAGAGGGGAAGAAGAGAATAGGAGAGGGAAAGGATGGAGGAAGAGGAAGAGGAAGGGAAGCCTCAATGGACCAGAACTGCATGGCTGGGAGAAACTGCAAATAGCAAGGGGTCTTAGAGCTGGGGAATAAGTGAGTATGGTGTTAGATCTGCCCAATCTAGGCATAGAGCTTATAATGATAATAACTGCATTGTGTGTTTTCATATCGGCTTATTAGGGTTGGAAATCAGCAGCACACATGCAGCCAGACCAGCCATAAACATATAATAATAGGTAATTAACATAAATAAAATGACTTAAATTTAAATAAAAGAGAGGATGTGAGTCCAAGGGGTAGAGAGGTGGGGTGTATCTAGGTGGAGTTAAGGGGAGGAGTTGTGGGTAAATATCAAAATACATTGTATAAATTTTTCAAAGAATTACTTAAAATTACTTAAATTATTTATTTCAAGAGAGACACACAAGGAAATTCTGATAAAACTGTGTTGTTTAGTACTTACCATGAGATAGTGGCATTTCCCTTAAAATTGCCTGAAATAGCTGTTCAGTGTTATTGAATCACAGTGGACAAATGCATTTCCTTAGACTCTGGCACTGAGTTAAGTGATAGAGCATTTAACACAAAGAAATAAAGAACATCTCAGGCTCCCTTGTAAAGGT
>CM052721.1:26621435-26645523 GCA_028551405.1 Uromys caudimaculatus
AAATTCTGATAAAACTGTGTTGTTTAGTACTTACCATGAGATAGTGGCATTTCCCTTAAAATTGCCTGAAATAGCTGTTCAGTGTTATTGAATCACAGTGGACAAATGCATTTCCTTAGACTCTGGCACTGAGTTAAGTGATAGAGCATTTAACACAAAGAAATAAAGAACATCTCAGGCTCCCTTGTAAAGGTTGCACCTATGCTAAAGCTATGAGCAAATCAAAATGACAGCACTAAGTCCAGTGGTGATTAGGACATTTTTTGGGTCACTGGGAAGAAATACTCAACTGCTGCTGGCCTCTCTACCACTGGCTTACATGAGTTAAGAGCTGTGAAGCTCCTGTGTTCATTTTTCTTTGGCATTACTTTAATAAATGGGGCTAAAGCCATGATATGAGGAGACTGGGAGGTGACCCTTCGTTCTTTGTGGCACTGATAATGTCTGGGAATATTCAGTTCTCTGCAGCTGGGGCCAGCTGGGTCTGGAGGAGGGATGACTAGTGGCAGAGCTGGTGATCTGTGCACTCTGTTCCCTTACACAATGAACTGGGGAGGTCATTTTTAGATGGAGGTGATGTCATCATGTTTTGGGTTGGACTGGCATAGCTATAGATAATGCAGAATAAGGTCGACACGGTAGGACTAAGTTTCACTGTGATGAGGAAATTCAATAATGAAGATAACAACAGAAGATTCGGGGGAAGGTTCTAGCGAGGATTCTGGAACTGTTAGGCTGCACTGCTGCAGGAGCAGGAATGGCAGGGGAGGTGGTGGATGTCACTCCTCTCTTGGTACCACTTTGAAAAGCCTGCAGCCAAGTACCCAGTGCTGAGAAGACAGTAGGTAGAAGTGACTGTGCAATTGGCTGACAATGCTCAAGCTGAAACCCACTGCCACTTGTCCATCAGTCCCTGCTGTTCCTAGGTGGACTTCAGAGATGAGATGGCTGTGCCTTCAGTCTCTTTTATTAAGCATGGAGAGCATCCTCTTAGCCTGGACACCACAGGGAAGGGAATTCTAGGAAATATAATCTCACTTCCCCAAACTGGCGAAGGGCAAACAGCTGCCATCTCCATAAATGGAAGTTTGGAGACGTGATGTGTAAACACCATCCAAAGGAACACCTGTCTTTAAAACTTAATATAAATAAAACTTGGGGTTGGAGAGACGGGTTAATAATTAAGAGCACTGGAGGCTCCTCCAGAGGACCAGTGTTTGGTCTCAGCACTCACATGATGGATCACAGCCATCTGTAACTCCAGTTCCAGGGTATCTGAACCGTCTTCTGGCTTCTGTGGGCAACACGCTTTGAGGTAGTGCATAGACATATATCCGGGCAACACACACACACACACACACACACACACACACACACACACGCGCGCGGACACACACACACACTAATATATGATGGATAATTTCATAATGGCGGAGTCATGGTGCTGTGTGTAGCTGTGGTTTTGTTTCTATTGGATTTGCAAATGCTCTCAAAGAGTGGTATGAAATTCAGTATCACCCGATGAGACCCAGGAAGATAGAACCAACAAGAGGACAAAACAAAGATCCAGTCAGAATACACAAATCATCCCAGTGGATGAGGGATGGGCTGTCCCATACAAATCACACCACACACATACACACATGCATATACATATACCACACATATACGTACACACACACCATATACTCATACACATAAAACATGCACACCAATCATACTGGGTTTCCTAGTTTACACTCTCTACAGAATTGTACTCAGCAACCAGTGGGGCAGAGCTATGGTGCATTAATTGGGACAGTGCGACAGACAGATATGTGGGAGGGAACATGGAGAAGAGAGACTCTTCAGATGGTGGCAGGAGCTGACATCCAGAGCAGAGAGCCTACATCCTCACACGTGGGGATTTGCATCAACCTCTGAGAGGCAACTGTCTCCCTATGATTATGAGTCTCAGGTTGAAAATCTTTTTTAAACAACCATGATTGAGTTACTGGGTACCATGTGTTCAGCCTTAGAGGACTGAAAGAAGAGCGTTTCATCTTTGCAAAATTGTGAGGGAGAGATGACAGCTGCCTGATGGATGTACTGTGCCGGCTAGCAATAAGCATCAGGGTTGGTCTGTATTTTAAAATGCCATCAGGGGGTCTTGCAAAGTTTCCTGAGTTAGACTGTACAATAGGTCATCCCACAGGTCTGAAACATTCAGCTCTCTGACCCAAGAAGAAACTGGGGGAAATTACTAAAGACAGAAGAGAGTGGGAGGTAGCCAAATAAAGATGTAAATAAAAGTACTTCGAGGCTGTCCTAAAGTGTTTGCTGCAGGGGAGGGAGTTACAATCCCCAGAACCCAAGTGAAGCCAGGAATTTTTGGTATCTGTAATGTCAGCATTCCTGCTGACAGAAGGAAGGTAGAGGCAGGAGAATCTCCAGATGCTCTGGGACCAGCTAAGAAAAGACCCCATCTCAGGCATGGTGAGAACCAGTACCCAGCATTGTACATTTGCATCCAGGCACATGCTATAACACATGAACCTGTGTGACCCCCACATTATACACATGCTCACACAAACACTGAGGCTGAAAAAAATTTTAATTTCGTATTTATAATAAAACGGGTGTTTTAAAATTATGTTTTAAATCACAGCAGGTTTATTCTTCCATAGGGTTATTGTTGTTGTTGTTGTTGCTGCTGCTGTTGTTATTATTATTATTATTATTATTATTATTATTTATTATTATTATTATTATTATTATTATTATCTGATGCAATGTTGGGAAAGACACCCTACACTTTAGTTTTTTATTTGATCTTCTCTCATTTATTACATTCTCCCTCCTCTCCTCCCTGTCTCTCCCCCTTGCCTCCCCTCTCCTCTAGGTCCTCTCCTTCTCCATTTCCCTTCCCAAAAGGGCAGACCTTCCAGGGATAGCAACCAAACATGGCATATCAAGTTATAATAAAACTAGGCACATCCCCTCATATTAAGGTTGGATGAGGGAACCCAGTAGGAGTTTAGAGTTTATTTTTATGTTTATCTATGTGTATGTGGGGGCACACACACATACGCATGCATGTATGTGAGTTTTCAGCCACGTACCTGTTCTGTATATAAAACGAATGAATGGCAGATATAGCCGGAACTTAGATGCTAAAATCTCTGACTTCCATAGGTAGGAATAGAACTTCTGTCCCCTTGGGAAACCTTGACTCTGTTGTCAAATTGCTGCACTACTTGACACATTGTATCTGAAGTTAGAAAGTTTCTCAACTTCTTGTAACCCAAGGATATTCCAGCAACAATGTGCCTTTGTGCGTTTTGTTAGGGGTGACACACTGGCTGGGTTTTATAGCTCTGCAGTTGGTGTCCTGGTTTTCAGAGTAACTCCCTTCTTTATGGCCCACCATTTAATTTCCCTGCTGTCAAAAGGCAGGATTAAGTTATCCCTCTTTTTAAAAGAACGATGTAAGTGGGGAATAATGAATGCAAAGCACTGTAGTTAAACATCAGCAGATGAACTGATGGATCGGCTGTCACTCATATTATGCTATAAATGGAAAGCAAGCGATATTTAATCATTTGCAAAAAAATAAAAGCTGTGTTGATGGATTTGGTGAGCTTGGACTCTGAGTGACTCATTATTGCAAATTGTTGTTTTCCAGCTAATAGAGAGAATAAAAAGGGCAGAGCAGGGCAAAGTCATCACTTTCAGGAACACAGCAAGCCTCCCGCATGGCTGAGATAAGGGAAATGTTGCTAGTCACATGGTCTAGTCTGACTCGTGTCCTCCCCAAACAGCCTGGAATGGGACTGAATTTGGAGATAGGGTTCAAGGGGGTTTTCTAAGGTTAAATAGGGCCAGTAGTGTGGTCCAAACACAATCCTGACAGTCCTGACAAAAGGAGATTAGAGCATGCACTCTACACAAACACACACACACAGAGACACACCACATACACACACTACATACACGCATATACACCATTCATGCACATATACATACACACACCACACATACACACACATACATACATACACAGAGAGCATACACAGACATACGCATGCATACACTACACATACACACACACCATATATACACACACCACATACACCATACATATACACACATATATATACACATACATATCATATGCACAGACACCATACATATGCATACACCACATACACACAATATATATACGTACACCATACACAGACACACAGACACACATCATACATACACACACCATACACAAAGATATACACACGTATACATGTTCCATACACATACCATGCAGACATATACATAAAGTGTATATACATAACCATAAACACACGTACACATATCATACACCACACACAATATACATATATCATACATGTACATATGCAAACCATACACACATACACATAAAACATGCACACAGATCATACTCATATATGCGTATACACATATAAACATGTACATATACCATACAAATACACACATGCACATACCATACACATACATATACAAATACCACATGCAAAGTACACATTCCACACACATGTACACACATATATACATACTGTGCACACATACTCACAATTACATATACTCATACATTTATATGCACACATGCATATACACACACTACGCAGATGCATCTCACATGTATATCACCTATACGTACATATACCATGAATATGTACATGTATACGCACATACATGTTCACATACATACATATTGGGCACATTTGAAGACACAGGGGAAGGTAATCATCTTCAAGCCAAGGAGACAAGGTTCAGAAAAAAATAGTCTGAGGACAACGGGGCTGGTGCTCTGCCTCTAGAGCTCTGTCCCCTCAGTCAGAACTCAGAGGACTCTATCTTCTCTGTCCCCTGAGAACTGACTCTCTTATTCAGAGGGTAAGTTGGAAGCCCATGAACCTGTCCCAGAATGCCTGTCCACTGCAGTTGTTGTGGTTAAACCCAGTGTTTGGAAGTCAGGATGTTTGAATCATATACACAACTGAAGTGCTAAGAATTGAGAGGCTCTGGGACAGGTTGAGTGTCTTGAATACTCATGACTCCTAGAGCTACATGCAGCCATGTGAGATAGATACAGCCTTTCTCATTTCCCCCCTGTAGTCTTCTCCAACTCCTTGACCCTTCACAGAAACAGAATGGGTATTTTTTGACTGTTATCTTGAAATGGAAATAGTCTAAATGTTGTTGTCTTTATAGGACAGTGTGTGTGTGTGTGTGTGTGTGTGTGTGTGTGTGTGTGTGTGTGTGTGTGTGTGTGTATTATATGCCCATGACAGTACACTCAGCCGCTGATACAATATCTGCCTGTCTTCTAATGATATTTGTGACAGTATCTAGGACTATACATTGTCCTGTGACTGTAAATTATCTCCCTGTTACTAAAAAAATCCTAAATAATGGACTTTAAAAGAAGACAAAATTGGGGGCTGGAGAGATGGCTCAGCGGTTAAGAGCATCGACTGCTCTTCCGAAGATCCTGAGTTCAAATCCCAGCAACCACATGGTGACTCACAACCATCCATAATGAGATCTGACGCCCTCTTCTGGTGTGTCTGAAGACAGCTACAGTATACTTACATATAATAATAAATAAATCTTAAAAAAAAAAAAAAAAAAAAAAAAGAAGAAGACAAAATTATTGTGGTCCTCAGTCTTGAAAGTTTCAGGCCATGGTAGGCCTGTAAACTGTGACAAGCTAATACACTGTACAGAGAGAGCATGGTGCAAAGAGTCCCTCATCTCCCTGTGGATGGGAAGCAAATAAAATGATAGAGATGAGGGTCCCAGAATCCCCTTCAAGAGCATGCTTCCAATGACCTAAAAGGTTCCACAGCTGCTCAAGAGCACCATGGACTGGAAACACGAGCCTTTGTAGGGAGTTCCAGATCCAAGAACAGGTGATTATCAGTCAAATTGTCAGAAACATGGTGGCTTAAGCAAAATTAATTTATTCCCTCATAAGTTTCAATGGCCAGAAGTGTGAAGTCAGGCTGTTGACAGGGTCATGTTTTCAGGAAAGTCTCTAAGGAGGATCTTTATTTGCCTTCCAGATTCTGACAGCTGTCAAAATCCTCCATAACTGCATTACTCCAGTCCCTCCCTGCACTTCCCTGGAGATGCCCTTTCTTCACAAGCTTTTTCTTTCACATGAGCCTTTCTATTGGATTGACGGTTCACCTAGGCAATATTCTCACGTAAGTACATACCTAGGGCCCATTGTTAAAGAACAGCACACTAATCGTTTCTAGGATACATTGGGGACCTACTCTCAGCCTACCATCCCTCTTGATTGCTATAGGAATCACAGTCTCTCATCTCTCAGTGCTCATAGTGATACCTGGTGAAGAGCAAGTAGCTTGTGTGTGTTAACTAACTCAGTATTATCCTCCACATCTGTATCATATGTGTTTCTATTGTTGTAAAGACAAAAAAAAAAAATGACCAAAAGCAACTTACAGAGGAAAGAATTTGTTTTGGCTTATGGTTCCAGAGAGCTATGAGTCCATCATGGTTCCAGAGGGCTATGAGCCCATCATGGTCCCAGAGGGTTATGAGCCCATCATGGTTCCAGAGAGCTATGAGTTCATCATGGTTCCAGAGGGCTATGACCCATCATGGTTCCAGAGGGCAATGAGCCCATCATGGTTCCAGAGTGCTATGAGTCCATCATGGTTCCAGAGGGCTATGAGCCCATCATGGTTCCAGAGGGCTATGAGCCCATCATGGCTCCAGAGGACT
The DNA here is from genome assembly GCA_028551405.1 of Uromys caudimaculatus. Taxonomy (NCBI): domain Eukaryota; kingdom Metazoa; phylum Chordata; class Mammalia; order Rodentia; family Muridae; genus Uromys; species Uromys caudimaculatus. The sequence goes on from CM052721.1 coordinate 26,628,207, forward strand.
ATGAGTCCATCATGGCTCCAGAGGGCTATGAGTCCATTATGGTTCCAGAGGGCTATGAGTCCATCATGGCGGGTAGGCTTGGTAGCCAGACAGGGAACTGAGAACTCACATCTTTAACCACAGGCATGAGAGAGAGAGAAAGAGAGATACAAACTCTCAAAGAGCACCTCCAGTGACATACTCTCTCCAGCAAGACTTGATCCCCTAAGGGTTCCATACCCTCCCCAAACTGCCACTTACTGGGGAACAAGTGTTCAAATATGCCTGGGGAAGGGGGGGATAATTTCTCGTTCAAACCACAAACACTCTGCCAAAAGGAAAACATATTAGGGATTGATCTAGCTTAAGATAAATGAGAAGAAACATGTCTACATAAGGAAACATTCCTGAGATGTGCACACAAGGCTTTCCCGTGGAAGAAACAAGATGGAGTTCTACAGCACTGTGAAAGTACAGAGAAAAGTGTTTGATAAAGAGCCATAATCAGATAGCAGTAAGGATTAGAGCAAGGTGGGTGCTAATTTGTGCAGATATGTGGACTGGTTTCCCCTGTGGAAAGTCCCCCCTCCTGAGGACATCTACTGGCCCCTCATGTACTTAGTTCTGTGTACCTCTGACCTCACACTAGGATGTAGTGGAATAAGATCAGTGCGATCTGGACTCTTCTCAGGGCCAGGAGGAGGGAGCTGTTTAAGATGCAGTCACAGCTTGGGATCCACAGGCAGACAACTGGATTCCCTGATGGAGTCTCTGAGCCCTAATGTGAATTGAGTCACATGGTAAGCTGCTTCCAAACTGCTTCTGTAAAAGCTGGAGTTAGCTGCAGACTCATGCACATGAAATGAATTAATAAATCAAAAACAAATTTAAGATTTATTTTATTACTTATTTGTGTGTGTGCATAAATGTGCTGTGTGTGTGTGTGTGTGTGTGTGTGTGTGTGTGTGTGTGTGTGTGTGTGTTATGTGAACTACACAAGGAAGCCAGAAGAGTCAGTCAAAACTCCAAAAATGGAGTTACAGGTAGTTGTAAGCCACCATGTGGATTCCCAGTTCAGCTGGGAACTAAACTCAGCTTCTCTGTAAGAGCAGCTTGTGCTCTTAACCCCTCAGCAAGCTCTCTATCCCTATAAGCCAATTCTTTAAAAATACTGGAGTATAATTACACACGTTATGGAATAAGAACTGATGTTGATGTACACAGTGTAGAATGGCAGCAACAAATAAACTTAATTAAGAATAAGTTAACCATTCTCCTCCAACATCTATCATTTCTTCCAAACATTGTTTTTATTGATCATGGTACGCTTTCCCAGGCCCTGGTGGCCACCATTCTATTCTTCTGAGTTTGTGGTAGTGAAGTTACAGACTCCACCCTACTGATGAATAGAGACAGACAATACAATCTGCATACACAACACAATACCATTCCACCTTAATAGAAAAGGAAGTTCTGCCATTTTTAGCAGTGTAGTTGAACCCAGTGGCAAGGCATGAAACCAGATCCACAAGAAGAAATGGTCCCTTGTACATGGAAACTAAATGGCTTGTTCTTATTGGTGTATTCCCTCAGCAGAATTCAAGACTAAGACTTGAAACGAACTTGATTTCAAATACAGTGGGTTTTTTCTTCTGTTTATTTTTTTTTCTGTCAGTTAAAAAAGTAAAAGAAAAAGAGCCAAGTAAAAATGTTTATTAGCAAACATTATAGTCTTCTTAGGTAGATAAGGGATCCCAGAGCGGAGGACACAATAGACTCTAAGGGGATTAGGTTTTCTTTTGGCTTTAGGGTGTGTCCCATCTGGTTATCATCTTCCTTCCCCTGTCTCACTGGTCTAAAGGTATCTATGTGTGCTTCTATAAGAGGAGTCCATTCACAAGCATGGAAATGCCTGAAGTGTTCACTGGCTAAGGTAAGAGCAGATGCCCCAACCCCCACCACTCTCTGTGATGCAAGAGGACAGGGCTACATTTCAGAGAAACAAAGTTACTGCTGAGAACAAAGGCCACAAAGAAACAGACTTACTGCTTGTTTCTGGGTGGGAAAACATCATATAAAACTCAAAATAAGGTTTTCCTTTTCCCTCTTCTCCCATCCTAGTGTCCCACGGCCCCAACTTCTCCCCTGGCCATACAGGCAAGCTGATTGTTTTAACTGAAGGCACAATGTCTCATGAGTAGACACCGAGAGTAGATGCAGCTCTGCAGCTCCTCAGAGAAAGTCCCATGCAGTGTTTGGATTACTTTCCCAGAAACCCTTTTGGATACAATTGTACCCTCTGCAGGAGAACCATAAAGAAAGTGACTGTTAGTCACACTGTGGTTCTGTTCCCACCAGATCCAGACCTAGAGAATGCTTCTCTGCTGGCCTCCGTGACCACTGAATATGAAATTCTGATAATTCTTAGAAAGCAGAACAGGGTTTATAAAAAGATAGAAATGCAGCCACACTGTGTGGCTTTTCCTATGGATGCACAAACAAACATCTCTTTGCCCAAGACACAGTGCTGATGCCAGGTAGAAGAAATGAATGCTTAATAAAGCAGTGGGTTTATTGGTGTTACATAAAGGAGCAGAGTTATCTCAAAGGCAGCTGTGTCACCAAAAAGCTCACCGGAGAGTAAGTGACAGCTCAAAAGAGCTTAGAGGCTCCCTGTACAGCTTATAGGCAGTTCCACCAGAATCGCATTTCCCTGGTAGATTTTGCTGCTGATCTAGCCTCAGGGAGAGGCCTCCTGAGTTTTACGAGCCCCTTCCTCTCTGGGAGGAAATGTTCTAGCCCTGAGGACACAACTACATTGTAATGCCTTCTCATGACACCTGCCAAATAAGATTTAGAAATGCTGATCATGACAAAAATACCTTTCAGGTAACTATTAACTTTATTTGACAGACCTTAGACCCTGGCCAATCCAGTCATGACAAACAATAATAATATATGGTAAAGAATCTAGCTATTGAGGCTGGAGGAACGGCTTAGTGGTTAAGAGCACTGGTTTCTCTTTCAGAAGACCAGGATTCAGTTCCCAGCATGGTCACTCATAACCATCTATAACTACAGTTCTAGATATCTGGATGCTTTCTCTGAGGACACTGAATGCAGGTCATGTACATACATGCAAAACACCAACACATAAAATAAAAATTAAAACATAAACATTAAAAATGCCATAAAAATCTGGTCATTTTTCTTCCCAGAAAGGTCTGTCCATTGTCCCTAGTTGCTGGGAGGTAGTCACGGTCTTCTGAATGGGAAAATCTTGGCTTAGGGCAGCAGCTGGCCATGTTGTACCTTAGGATAGCCTTGGCAACATCTGATGGTCTTAGGGTGGAGACTCACCCTGCAGAAAGACCAGTGCTGAGATGAAGATACGCTTTAGTTCACAGGGTAGCAGTTACCATAGAGACCGAATTCTGTCAATCATAACCCTGGTCGGAGTTATAACCAGAAAAATCTCCAGAAAAATCATCGCATTCGAAGTGGTCTGCGGGACCCATGAACTTGAACTGAGTGTCACCCATCACTGAATGTGGTCTTGTGTGGGTTTATGTGTGTGCATGTCTTATACTTGACTATGGTTCTTGGCTTTGAAGCCTGCCCAGCTAAGTCTTGTGATAAATTACAGGAGAAGGCAGGTTTGTGGAAAGGAAGTCTGAGGTGAAATTAGGGGACTATATAGGCTTGTGGTTAAAGCCGGCCATGATGAGTGGCTGAGAGTTATATAGGCTTATGGTTAAAGCCGGCCATGATGAGTGTCTGATGTAGAATTTTAGAAGAGATTCCAGCATGTACACAGGCTGATGGACTGAAGGTATATTAGCCCACTGGACCATATGGCCCTGCCCTTCTCCCCGGTTCCATCTGCCTAGCTAAAAACCATTAGATTACATTCCTAAAGCTAGCCACCAAGGTCTAGTTCGTTATTTGGCCACTTACTCCTCTGGAGACTGACTACGAAGGTCTAACAGAGTATTGAAGTCCAGCAATAAAAAGCTCCCTTTGACTCACCTAGTTAACATGCCCAATTCAAATGAAATGCCTCATTCTAACACAGGGTTTGCTCTTATACCTTATTGACTGTTGTTTGCCTATGGGCCATGTCCGGCTCCTCTCTACCCAGAGGCAGTTCTTTGTGTTCCAGTCCTCCCCCCCCCACAAGTCCCCCTTTCTCTCCCTTATTCCCTTCCCCTTCTCCCTCTTACTCTGTCTCCTGTCTTTGTCCCTTATCCCTGCCTTCTGACCCTTGGGGCAAATAAATCTCCTTTGTGCTGAGAACTTGATCTTGGGTGTTTTGAGCTGACTCCGAGGTTCCCTACATGGACAATCCTAACGGGAAAGAGAAAAACTTCCAGTTATGTAGGACAGAGAAAATGTCTCACTCTTCCAGGATTTCAGTGGGCTGAGCAGGAAACTGCACACCGTGCTAATGTACTGATGTAGTCTCCGTGCTAGATAGAGGGCAGAGGGCAGGAGAAATGATGTAATTATAATTTCAAAAGATAAAAGAAATAATTTCAAACAAAACAGAAAGTTGTCAGTCAAGTTTGTCTGGTAGCTGCAAAGGGGAGGAAGAGAACTCTGAGGAAGTTGGGCAGGGAGAGAGATTACATGGAGCTGTGACCTGGTTTGGGGAAGCAAGAAAGCAGCAAACAGAAGCTTTTTGAGCTCTGAGATCCCAGCCAAGTAAGTGGTGGGTGCAGCTCCCAGTGCCTTCTCACTGGGGACCCCTCAGATCTTTGTAGAAGGTGAGGGTCCCTACGTGCTATTCAGTATCTAAAATCTTAGGGTGCTGTCACCTTGAGAGTATATCATTCTGCAGCCTGGAAGCTTTGTTATCCCCCATGGTTGAAGACCTGGGGTGGGCAGCAGGCGAGAGCCTGCATCAGTTTCAGGTCTAAGATCAGAGCGGTTTTGGGGACACTACTTGGCATAACAAAGGACCTACAGTGTGGTCTCTCCCTCTGTAAGCTAAGCTGTAGAAGGTCCGAGGACAGGGAGGGAGGGCAGTGTGCTGATCTGGTCTCTTCTGTGACTAAATGTTAAGTCTCTGAAACACTTTTAAACAGCAGCTATGTGTATTTGCTGGGAAGGGCCAACAATGCGCTCCTTTAAGGGGGCTTTAGGGAGATAGATAATGCCCTCTCTGCGTACTTTTCCACTCAGTATTTGTGTAATAGTTCTCTTTTAAGACAGAAAGTGGATTTATTTTAAATTTAAATGGCAATAAATTACACTTAAGGATGTTCAATTAAAGTGTATTTATCACAAACCTGGTTACATCTATCATGGCGAGCAGCTGCCACAGCCGCGCGATGCACCCCTGAAGCTGCAAGAGAAATGTCTATTATCTGTTGATAACGGCTTCCTTTGTTTCATTTGTTTTTCTCTGGTGCCTCAGTGACAATAGAATAGAAGGGCGACCACACACTGTGAAATTGAGCTGAATTGGTGAGCGCAGGGTTCAGGATGCGCGTACCCCTCCCGCCTCCCGGAAAAGCTCTGAAGTTGTCTCCTCCTCGCACAGGAAATGTTCCCTCTTCTTGTGCTGTTTTCCAATTTGGAGGAAAAAATCTTTCTTTGCTAAAAATACGCTCTCCCCGTTTTTCTTAAAGACGAGCTTGGGTATTGACTCATACGTACTGTATGCACAAGTCTCTAATCTGTCGCTGTGTAATATAATCCCAGTTACTCAAAGGAGACCTCATGCTTGCCCATGCTTTAAATTCAGAATTGATGTTCATTCTTCCATTGGTGTGATTTTAAAACCACGTGGAGGAAGGAATGTTGGAGAAAGGACTTGGGGGTTAAGGGCACGTGTTGCTCTTGCAGAGGGCAGAGTTCAGTTCCTGCCTGGCATCAGGCAGCTCACACCCACCCGTAACTCCAGATCCAGGGCATCCGACAGTCTCTTCTAGCCTTTATTTATATCTTCATTCACATTTACACATACATATGCACACCACACAAACATGATAAAATAACATAAAACAAAAAAATTTAAGGTTCATTACAGGGTACCATACAGCCCCAAGATTTTACTAATGATCATTTATTCCAGGAAAATTAAATTTTCCATGTGTTTTCATCTCAAACCCAAGACAGATGGTTGGCATGCCTATTTGACACATCAATGCAGACCTCCAGTCTGCACCCCCAGCAGCCAACCACCCTTCCCTAAGACACCCTTTCCTATATAATCCATTTTGCTATGTCTGGCCTTTTGGGTCTTTTTGGTCTAGGCTTTGCTCCCTGGACTCTTGATCTGACTCTCAAATCTCCCTTCCCACCTCTCCTCACATGGCTCAGGGTAAAGTTCACTCTGGACTCTCCCAGATGTCTCTGTTTCAGCTTATGCTCTCTCTCATTTCTACAATAAATCATCTCCCCCACCGTACCTAGGAGCAGGCATGTTCCCCCCCCCCCCCACTGTGCACAGAAATTGAATACCATCACAGTTTCATTCACATAAGCCAAAGGCCATGAACAACACATATCTTTGCTATCATAGAGCACTATGCAGCACCAAAAGGAAACCAGTTATTGTTCCATTGACTCTAAGTAGATCCTTGGGAAGTCATAATGACCTCACAAGTCAACTCCAACAGCCTCTGTGTTCTATGCTATGGACTTTCTTCCTATGGGATTCCCAGAATGTCAAAATTGAAGAGTTGAAGGACAGGCCAGTGATTGGTTGTAGGGGTAGAGCTGCCCACAGGATGTAAGAGGTCAGGAAGGAGGCAGACAGGGCTATGGACAGAACCTCCCTGCCATGGTGAGGATAAAACCTACACTGTGAGAACTACATGGACGTAACAAGCAAAAGCACACAAAAGAGTGAAGGTTAAGTTCCAAAATGGAAACAATGTCATTGCTCTGTCCTGGATGTCCATGTCCAGCTCTAGTCCAGACGTTGTGCTGTGATTATGCAGGGTGTAGCCCTTGAGGGAAATTGGTTGGATGTGTATGTTCTCTCTATAGATCAGATCTTACAACTTCAGGTGAATGTGCAAAACACACACACACACACACACACACACACACACACACACACACACGTGCACATCATGCAGGATGAGCTGTTGCACAGGTGGAAAAGTTGAGAGAAGTCACTACACAGTCTTCCTGAGCAACTGTAGCCCACTACTCCAGCTTCTTCGGACTTCAGCCCTCCAGGGATGCTAGGCCTTCAGAATCACATTGGGATTGCAGGGCTTCCTTTGAATACCGAGAAACTACTTGGTTCTATGCCTCTCCAGTGTACAAAGGGCACTGTTGGACTCTCCAACCTCTGTCCTGTAAACTAATCCAATAAGCCCCACATAAACAGTGAGTCTGGTTACTTAGAAAAGATGGATCTGGATGTCTGGGACAGTTGGGTTTTAAAACAGTGATATTTACTTCTGTTTGATAATTTCATACATTCGTGTAGCACATTTGATCAAATCCATTCACTCTTCTCTCCTCTCCAGTTCTTCTCCTATCCCCCAATAGCAATTTCATGTTATCTATCTATCTATCTATTATCTATCTATCTATCTATCTAAATACATCCTTGTCTATTTGACCTGTGCAAGGTTCAAAGGAGCCAAGCGTACCCCTGTTCTTTAAATATGACTTCAGTCTTGTGAAGAAGGCCAGGATGAATCCCCAGCTCCCTCCACGTAAACCTGCATTTATTGACTTCCAACTGTGTCCTCCTAACTCAGCTCTTTTCTGCTTTTCTGAAAACTATTCCCAGGGAGCATTGCACACATGTCTCTCTCCATGAAGGACCTGGGAGGTAGGGACATGGACCACAGGGACATTGTGTGTCAGAGACCTCATCTCTGAAACTAGTGTCTGAATGGTTGACTTTGCCTTCCCCCACCCCTACCTCACACACAGGGTTTTGCCGTGGTACAAGAGACTTCAGCTCTGAAGGGAAAATGAGATAAAAGACTTTGTTTGCTTTTGAATCTCCTTGTTCAGATTTTCTCTACAAGTTAGTCCTGGTCTCTCTCACCCCTTCCATGCCACCCATCTGGGAGTCAAGTTTTGGCTTTGCTTTCATGGTGCACTCCTGGAAGCAAAGACTGTGACATGTTTGTCTTTATGTCCCCTGAGGCTGACACACAGTGGGAGTTTCGGAACTGCAGGTGCCCCATGCAACCTCACCTTTGAACTGTGGGTTTTATTCATGGTTTCTATAACAAACTATATTTTTATTTGTTTTTGTTTTTTGACAGACCAGAAATTTGTGGTGACAGGCTGGAAAAGACAGGCCAAAGGGGACAATTCACCAACACAAAAATAGAAGGAAGTGAAAGTAACAGTGCCACAGCAGGCAAGACAGTAGAGAGACTCACCTGGGCCTCCAAAGGACTGACTTTCTGGGGAATTCTATACAGGGAGCCAGGCAGCAACATTCAACACCATGATTCTAGAATACTTATGATAAGCCCTCCTTGGGAAGGTAATATAGTCTGGCTTTGAAGAAATGACAGTTTTTCCCTAGGTCAGAAATGGCTCAGCAGCTGGGTCATGGTGCTGTACAACTTTAAACTCAGCACTCTGGAGGTTTGAGGCCAGCCTGGTCTACAGAAACAGTTCCAGGACAGCCAGGGCTCCCAGAGAAACTCTGTCTTTAAAAACATAATAATAATAATAATAATAATAATAATAATAATAATAATAATAATAGTAGTAGTAGAAAAAAGAAAATGAATAGCTCAGCATGGCCACCTGTCCTTAACTGACACCCGACCCCACCCCTTTTATTTAAATTGAAATTGTCCATTCTCTTTCAGATGGAGGCTCTTGTCTGCAGTTATCACCTCCTCTCCTTTATCTGCCTTTCTTTCATCTTGGGGACACCCAAACTTCTGTTCCTTGTCTGGGGCCAGGACTACTCCCCCAACTTGCAGCAAGTGTTGCCTGGGGGGGGGCACAGGTTGACACCTCTGCCTTCTGCAGCTTGCCCTTCTGAAGAGCAAGCCTTTCCAAGGTCAGTGGGGGCTTGTGGTCCCTCGTTCTAATGACAAAGCTGTGTGGAGACTGAGTGACAAGAACGGGCAGGCAGGGTTGGCTGAGGAAATGGTTCTCCTGCCATCCATTTCCCTCTGCATCTCTGAGCCTCTTTAGTTTCCCATCAACACTCCTTCTGAAAGACCTGACCCCCTTATGAGGAAAGTTAGACCCCTAGCACACTTGGAGCCAGAAACAGAAATAGGACTGAAATTGCCTGCTTGATCAAACCCCACCCAGCTGCATTCTTTCCCCTAAGAAACCAGTGACCTTGGCCTGGCCCCAGGGCCAGAGGCACAATGTTTCAGGAACTAGCTAACCATAAAAATGTTTGTGCAACCGCCTTGTGACTAACTTAGAACACTCTGTACTTCCCCATAATGCAAATTCTTTCCGTTCCCCACCCCTTGCTTTGTGTTTTTTCCCTTGCTTTGTGTTTTTTTCCTTTAAATACCCCTGACTTCAGCTGCTCGGGGTCGGACTCCTCTGCCCCTGCGTGGGTTATGAGCTCCACCCCAGTGCACTGGTCCCCCCCCCCCGAATAAACCTCATGTGATTGCAGCAAGGACGGTCTTTCGTGAGTTCTTGGGGGGTCGCGCCATCCCGAGACTTGAGCGAGGGTCTCCCCAGCTCGGAGGTCTTTCATTTCATGTTGCTAATTTAGTCTAGTGGGATTGCTCTCCATGCTCAGTCAGCACAGGGCTTTGCACTCTGGGACCTCATTGTCTGTGTTAATCAAAGCTGCCATTCAGCTCAGCTAGAGAGAGCCAGTTAGTACAGAGGGATCATGGCAGGGTCCTGGGGAAGTAACACAAAGAAAATCCTGCTCTTCTAGGGAGCTCTGTGCACAGGAGACATTTAGGGAGATTCTAGAGCAATTGATTCCATTGGGGAAGGGCTGTAAGTGTGCACTAGAAACACCAAGGGGAGAAGGACTGAAGGGGAGCATCTCCAGGCAGAGCCAAGGCTAGAGAGAAGGCACACAGACCGGCAAGTGCCACATGAGCCTACTGTAAATGTCCAGAGATATGCAGGGCCAAGTGAGCATTTATAGATATCTGCAGCTGTCTGAATGTTCAGGTGAGCATTATGCAGAAGTCTGCAGGTATACAGGGCCAAGTGAGCATTGCACAGAAGTCAGCAGGTCTCTGTGTGTGTGTGTGTGTGTGTGTGTGTGTGTATGTATGTCCAGGTGAGCATTGCACAGAAGTCTATAGGTGTGTAGGTACAGGTGAGCATTTTTACAATGGCAGGCAGGTAAACCTATCCAGGTGAGCACATTGTAAACCTACAGGAGTACATATCAGAATGTAATGGGAGTGTCTGAAACTAGACTTTCATAGGCAGGTGGTGACAAGGTGACCTAGTAACTTATGGAGAGCCTAGTTGTTCTCTGCACAGGGGTGAGGCTGAACAGAGAGAGCTTCAGCTCCAAGATGTGCATCCAAAGAAGGTCCCTGGGGGAATGGGAAGAGCAGTACCCAGAGGTCTGCTGTACAGCAAGTTCAGGAAGATTGAAGCAGTGGAGGCAGAGGAGATCTGAGAGTGAAGAGATCAGTGTGGCTGGAACCATCAGGACCCAGAGTCCATATGCAATGCCACACAGGGTGGAGAGGAGCAGGGAATAAGAACAGAGGTGCCACCAGGGCTGAGACTGCAGTGTTGAGTGGAGCCAAATGCCAAAGGCCTAGCCACATGTGTTTATTATGAGCTTATTTCCTTCCTGCACCAAACAACAGGAGACTGGGCAAGAGTCTGGAAGCATCTGGCAACCCAGGTCAGAATCCTGTGGAAGGGGAGGAAGCAAAGGAAGCCACACTCTCAAATAGGCAGCAAGGGTTTCTGGGGGATGTGCAGGACCTTGTAGGACAATCATCCCTGAAGGCCCCTCAGGGCTCGGGGATTTTATTCAGAGCACTGGGCTGCACACAGAATCAGAAACATGATCAGGAGATGAGATCCACCTCCATGGAGTCTATGTCTGTGGCAACTGTATGTAAAGATATTCAGTCTGGAAAAAAAACATGGGGATGGTCCTACCTGCCATACCAGACTGTGGAGATACTGAGATCATCAATGGACAGGAAGGATACAGGGTAGACTCATGTTTTCACAACCACCCAATGGGACAATGGGCCTTGGTACCATTTGACCCCCTGTCTTTTTTAAATCTAAACATTGGAGTGTGGGTTCCTGAAAGTTGTCTGCACATCCAATAAGGCATCAGGAAGTGACATGGAAGGTGTGTGGTACTGGGGCCCAGTAGCATTGTCAAACGACACTGCTGTCTGTCCAGTCACAGTCATTCTCAACCCTGTCAGCCCTGTGCTGAGGGTTTATCCAAAGTTCTGTAGGCTCCCTGCTGTTCTGGCCATGTGCAGGGGTGTCATTAACACCAGAGAGGGCTGGCACTGGGTGGTTGAGGAAGCTTGCACCTAGTAGGTAGAGGGACCCTAGATACCTGGGAAGATCAGGCTCAAGTTGCCCCAGAAGGATGTCAGTGTAAACTGTATTGTTCACTGTCATCTTCTCACCCACAGGCCTTGGTGACTGATTCCTACTTCCTGAAGTTTCTGAGAACACTTTCCTTTTTGCAATTAAGCCAAATACAAATCCATCTTTGAGACAGTAACTCACTGTATAGCCCCAGCTGACCTAGAACTCACTATGTAGCCTAAGCTGGCCTCATACTCAGAGATCTACCAGCTCTGCCTCCTGAGTGTTGAGATTGAAGGCCTGTACCAGCATGCCTGGCTAGTGTTCTCAGTGTGAAGCCCCAGCACAATACAAATGAAATTAAGAGTAGCTGCTTACATTTAGAAGCAACTTCATTAATGCATACCATTGACCCTGGAGTACTAGAATGTTTTTCTTTCCAAGACACTAGTGTGGGATACTCATCCTCAAGACAATGACCCTCAAGAAGTAAAAAGGTTACTCTCACAAAACCTAACCTAACCATCCCCTGTAATCTTATAACCCTGACCATTCTGAAGGGCATCTCAAAGAATACTATTTCCTTTCAAGTTTTTAAAATTTTACTAGTCTCAGTAAGTTAGTTTTGTCTTCATAAGACAAATTTCCCTGTAAGTCCTGAGTTTCTAATTAATGTAACAAGGAGTTGTGTCTCTTCTTCTAAGTGGGATAATCTGAATTATGAGATTGTTTGTGGAAAAGAGCTTCCTGACACATTTGAATAATAAAGATATCCAGGAAGGTGATCTAAGCAAAGAATAAAGTTGGACCAGAGTCCTTATCAGTGGAGGTATCAGCTGCATCCATGACAACTGAAGCCCTGAGGCTTTCTCCAACCTTCTGCAAGTGGGTTGAAGATCCTCCTTTAAACCTAGGGCCATATTTGAAGCCAAAAAGGCTATTAGAGAAATAGGAATCACTAGGACAAGGTCCAACATCCCAGTGCTCACTGTGGGTGGGCTGATGGCAGGAAGACTGGAGGCAACCATGCTAGGACATGAACCATGATGGCTCATTATGATCCATAGTCTCTCTGTCTATCTGGGAACAGCCTCAGATCATCCAGTGGTTACCAGAGAGGTATTCCAAGATAAGGCTGCTCACATTCTGGTCTTAAGAGAAGATAGATGTCTATATTTGAAGGAGACTCTCTTAAGGAGGGCTAAAAAAATCACATCTTCATGCCAGGTCAAACGTTTCCTTAAACCGGTTGTATGTGGTCCTCTCTCACCAACTGCCAAAGGAATTTTGCACTCTTGCATTCTTCTTTATTGAAAGAGGGTTCTCATCCTAAGACTTCCACCCTGGGTACTCCTGAACTCTGCCATGTCTACCTAACCTTTCTTCAGTGTACCTCACTGAGCTCAGTGTCTTGTAGTCAGGTCAATTGTTCCTTGCTTATTCTCAGTCCTGGTAGGGAATTAACTGGACACTTTCCTTGTGCATACAAGGGACGGGTAGATGAGATGGAGAAGTGTTTGTCCTTAGTCTGCATCCCTAAGAGAGTAGCCCTTCTCACATCTGAGTATACTCCTCTGCCTGTACCAATCTCACCCATTCTCCAAGACCTGGCCTACGCCTGACCTCTTCTGAAAAGTCCCTGTCCATTACATTCTGAATCCATTGCCTTTATTATGTGCCTGGGATGTGTATGCAAGTATGTATGTGCACTCCTGGTACCCACAGAGGCCAGAAGAGGGTGCTAGATCCTCTGGAACTGGAGTTACAGATGGTTGTGAGTAGCCATGTAGATGCTGGGAACTAAACTAGGGTCCTCCATAAGAACAGCAATTGATCTTAAGGGCTGAGTTTCTCCTTATTTAATCCCCAACTTCACACTGGGGCTGGGGAGTGGGGCACTGAGAGCTTCAACAGACAAATTCTGTAGGGCAGACACTCTCAACCCACAACAGTTCCAGATAATTACCTATGCGTCCTTTTGTTTCATTTAATTATTTTGTTAGGTAAGTCCTGCCCAGAGCTTTACACTACAGGTCCAGGCTAAAAGACTCCCTCAGCTTAGGGGGTGCACTAAAAGATCCACAAAGGAAAAGTCTCTCTGTAAGGTAGCTGGTCCCTGACTGAATGAAATTTTACCAATCTTGCTGTTGCACTGTAAGGATTTTTCTCTTAAATATGAAGCACACTGAAAGCAATTGAACTACTTCTCTTGAGCTCAATAAAGCTTCCTCTTGATACTTGCAATGCTCTCCTGACCCAATCCACTTTATCCAAATCCTACTTGTGAGGCAAATGCGTTTTCATTAGTGGCAGGATATTTTTAAAGCTTGATGATCATAGCCTTCCATTAACCGGCCATCCCCTTGAGCCCGGGGTGGGAATTCACACAGACTTCCCGCATCTTTATATTGATTTGATAGGAATGGATGGTAATGGGGTCTGTTCACAGTGTGGCATGCGGCTTCAGAATCAAACACCTTCCATTTATGTGTTGCTGGCCGCTAGTTGTTTATGGATTTCTCCCTCTTCACATGGAGAACTTTTGATATTTCTGATTCATAAAATCAATTTTTCATTTCTGTTGCATTTTTCTCTATTTAGGGTTGTGATTGCCTGGGCTGGGTGGCCTTTGGGAAAGCATGACTGTGCATTTTGCAGGAAAATTAATGAGAAAAAGCAAGTTCCTCTGCAGTAGCCTCAGAGCCTCATGCCCCTTGGCTCAACAGGGAGCTTTGGAGTCTCAGACCTGCCTTCATAGCACAGAGGAACAAACTTCAAGACACTCATGAAGGCAGTGCATTCTGTTCCTTCTGGACTCAGGAGAGCTCCCCTTCACACCCAGCCACTTGAAGGGCTGCCCCAAAGCTGCTAACTCTGGTCAGCTGATCTTCAGCAGGGTTACCTCTGCTGGGGAAGAACATCAAGCAGCATGGAGCTAACACTGACAGTTGCTGAGTCAGGTATCTCCTGCATGCTGCCAAGCTCCTGTGCCTTTAGTTTTGGGGTTGAAGGATGGGCAGGCAGGAGCCACAGTGGCTTCTGTGTATGCTCACCCAGTTTTAATCACTTGATCATTTCAGCCCCAGGGTAATGTAAATGGTAGTGTTGTGACTACACATCTTAGCAATGTCTTTAGTACCTTTAGCAAGGTAGGGCTTGCAAGCCTCTCAGATCAGGGGCTGTAGTGTCCTTATGTCCATGAGGATTTCCACAGGGTGGAGAATGGTGATGGCCACTGCAGAATGGCTGCCCTGGCTCTAAGGGTAAAGCCAGCCTGAGCCACCTTAGCCACCCTCAGCAGTGTCCCCCACACTCACTGTCCCCTGCCTAAGCTGTGCAGGCACCTTGAACATGAGCCCTGGAGTCCATTTCCACATCAGCCTAAATGAGGATTCACTCCACAGTCCATGTAGCAGTCAGACTCCAAGGCAAGGGACGATTACTAATTTGCTAAATAGCATGGGGAAACTGTAATTATATTGGTTGTTTTTCCCTGTGGGAAAAAAGCAATGGTGTTGCTTCTATGTCCATGTTTCTCACTTATGAGAACTTTATGACTTTGGCCATGATAGACCGAACCCTGAACTTTGTATCTATTTTCTAATTGGCTAAAACCATTGGCCAAAAGGAATATTTCAAACACCCTTCTAGAAGCCACTTTTGAGCTACAGAAAAGTCGCCTTTGGAGAGAAATGTTCATCTCTCCCCTATTGTTTAAGAACTTGGCTATAAAAATGCATTGTCTTTGTTGTCAGTATTAATAATTCAAAGCAAAGGGCAGACACCTTTACTGGCAGAAGTTAGTGGAATTCTGTGAATTTAAGGCCAGCCTGGTCTTAAACATATGACCTAGGGCTACATGGTCAGACCCAATAATTGGTCATTAACATAGAGACACACAAGTGGACTCATGTACAGAGTGAGAGATCATGGAACATACATTTTCAGATAGTCTTCATTAAACCCCTCCTGTTAAGGCTCAGGAATCTATTTGAAAGAGGAGGAAGAAACAATGTAAGAGCCAGCTGACACCATAGCAACAGTATCTTCCAGACACAGTGGGGCTGGTGACATAAGAACTCAAGAGACTGTAACAGCATGCACAAGACTGGAACAAACAAATCAGATGGGGTTCCAGCACTGAGAGGGGGAAGTGGACACAGGGTCCCCCTCCCCCAACCGAAAATCTATGTGCAACTGATAAACGCTTGCAAAGGAAAATCTAGTTTGTTTCTACTGGAGTCTCACTGGGTATAGAAAGCATACTGCAGAGAAGACCCTGTCTTAGCCAGTGATTCTATCACTGCAATGAAAACACCATGCCCCAGAAGCAAGTTGGGGAGGGAAAGGTTTATTTGGCTTAGACGTCCAAATCATAGTCCATCACTGTAGGAAGTCAGGACAGGAACTCAAGCAAGACTGGAACCTGGAGGCAGGAGCTGATACAGAGACCATGGAGGGATGCTGCTTTACTGGCTTGTTCCCCATGGCTTGCTCTGCCTGATTCTTATAGAACTGAAGACCACCAGCCCAGGGATGTTACCACCCACCATGGGCTGGGCCCTTACCCCATTGATCACTAATTGAGAAAATGCCTTGCAGGTGGATCTCAGGGAAGCATTTTCTCAACTGAGGCTCTGTCCTGTCTCATGACTCTGGCTTGGGTCAAGTAGATACACAAAACCAGCTAGTACAGGCCCCTTGCTGAGGATTGACTGGTCGATATGAAAACCAACACTATGGTGTACTGTTTTGTTTTAAATGTGTTTTTGTTTGTTGGTTGGTTTGTTGTTGTTATGGTTTGGTGATTTTTTTTTGTTTTTTAAATCATTTTTGTTTTTGAGTTGTTTTTGTTTGTTTTTAGGTTGTTTGTGTGTGTGTGTGTGTGTGTGAGAGAGAGAGAGAGAGAGAGAGAGAGAGAGAGAGAGAGAGAAGTAGGTTGGGTAGGGAAGTGGGGAGGAATCTAGGAGGACTTGGGGAGGGGAAGAATATGATCAAGATATGTTGCAAGCAAAAAATAAAATAATTAAAAATACCACACAGGTTTGTTGTTTTGTTTTGTTTTTTTTTCTCCAAAAAGTTCAAATGGTCCAAAGAAAATTGTTTAAGTAGTGGACTGAAACTAAGTGCTAATTATGCATGGAAAAAAATGTCTTTTTGAAAAGCTAAACCTTAGGTTGTGCATCATTGTAACTAGGTAGAAAATACAGGCATATGGAAAAACACGACGATATTTAAATTTAACTGATACCTAAATATGCAAGCTATTAAAACATAAAGGAGAGTAAGAAAGGAAGGAAAGAAGAGAAAAGAAGGGAAGCAAAGAAGAGAGGAGAAAAGGTGAGTAGAGAACAGACAACTCTTAAGACTTGGCCAACATCCCCATCCCCATTCTCTTAGGTTTCCCAGAGACAGGGCACCCCAAAGTCAGCAGGAAGCAACTAAAGATCAGGACGACCCCATTCCTGCCTCACCATCACCTCTTTCTAGTTCCTCTCCCTCTCTCTCTCTCTCTCTCTCTCTCTCTCTCTCTCTCTCTCTCTCTCTCTCTCGTTTATTCAGGGCATGGGGAGAGGAGTTAAGAGGGTAATAGAGACAGAGAAAGGCAGAGAGAGAGAAGTAGAAGAGGAGTAGAGGAGTAGAGGAGTAGAGGCCGGCCATGAGCATGTGGGAAAAAAGGGGGGAAGGAGTGAGGAGACAGAGTGGGAGCAAGAAGGGAAGAGCAAGAGCCTAGTTTCTCATTTTTAATTAAACCAAAATGGAGAATGTTAGCATTTCTTCTAGGCTCCACCCAACAGTAACCTAGCAATAGCCAGGTAGGCCTGGCTTGATAAAAAAAAAAAAAAACCAACGATTTCTCTCTCTCTCTCTCTCTCTC
>CM052721.1:26646023-26673382 GCA_028551405.1 Uromys caudimaculatus
GAAGGAGCTGAGGGAGTTTGCAGCCCCATGGAGGGAGCAACAGTGTCAACTGGCCCAACCCCCCCCCCATCCTCCTGGAGTTCGGACCACCAACCAAAGAATACACATTGATGGACTTATGGTTTGGACCACATATGTGGCAGAGGAGGGCCTTGTTGGCCATCAGGGGGAGGAGAGGCCCTTGGGCCTGAGGGTGTTAGAGGCCCCAGTAAAGGGGAATGTCAAGGTGGGAATAAGGGAGCGGGTGGGCGGGTGGGTGGGAGGTGGAATACCCTCATAGATGCGGGGGAGGGGGAGGGGATAGGAGATTTCCAAAGAGGAGACCTGGAAAGGGGGAAACACTGGAAATGTAAATAAAGTATCAAAAAAAAGTAAAAAAAAAAAAAATAATAATAATGAGTATTTATTAACACAATGTTATATAATCGTAAGTGTATATTATATAGCATATATTATATATGCTAATTGTATAATATAATAAAATTATTGTTGTTATTGTTATTATTATTATTATTATTATTATTATTATTATTATTATTGAAACAGGGTTTCTCTGTGTAGCCCTGGCTGTCTTGGAACTTGTTTTGTAAACCAGACTGGCCTTGAAATTAGAGATCCCCTGCTTCTGCCTCCCAAGTTTTTGGATTGAAGGTGTGTGTCACCACACCTGGCTCTATTTTTTTTTTTATTTTAATTATGTGTGTGTGCACGCAAATGGGTACATGTAAGTGCAGTACCCATTGAGGCCAGCAGAGGGCATTGGAATCCCTGGAGCTAGAGTTATAAGCAATTGTGAGCCACCCGCTGTGAATGCTGGGAACTGGATTAGATCCTCAGCAAGAGCAGTGCTAGCTTTTAATTGCTGAGCCATTCCTCTAGCCCTTTTCTAGACATTACTTTTAAACACTTTTAAATACTTTTAAACTTTTAAACAGCTTACCATTTTCCCATGCACAAATCTGCCTTATACTTGCTTAGACAGACAAAATTTCATAATCCATTCATTGTAGACATGTTCATGTTTTCATGAGCCAAATTTCAGGAGAGCTGGAGTAAGATGTATCTGGGACAAAAGAAGCTATGGTACTGCGTATTCATGATCCTCTTAACTGCGGTTGACTTAAGACCAAATTACTGTAGAATAACTAACCTTTGATGAAGTTTGTGAGGCCATGTAATTAATACGTTGGATTCAGTAGGTGACCAGGAAGGATCACTGGATTTGATTAATTCATTTCAGAACACATTCCTGAAAGAGAGCATTCACACACTTTGGGAATTCAGGAGGGTGTACAATGATTCTCCATTGAATTTTTGCTTAACCAAGAAGCATATAATAAATGCCAGGTAACTGAAAGTTAAAAGAATAGTCTGATTTCACTGCAGTGCCTTTTGGCATGCCATAGATGCCTGGGCTTCTCTTCATTAAGGGGAATCCTTACTTGGGCTTCTGTTAACAGGTTCTAGAATGCTTTCCACTGTGGGACCTGGAGAGAAATATGTGTAAAGCTTTTAGTCAAAGTGGGTATTTGGGGATTTCTCCTGACTAAGGCTTCTTTTTGCTTTCCTTTGATCCTGTTCTTCCTTTTTCCTTTGTTTGTCTGAGGTTGAAATGCAGGTGTTTTGAGGCTTTGAGAGGATTAACTGTGAGTGAACCGCAGGTGGCAGTTTTTGCCTTATCAGTAAGAGCGGCTAGTCAAGGCTGAGCTGAGTTTTGCAGAAACCTGTGCCCATCTTCCTTGTGTGTCAAGTCCACTGCAAGCAGAGCTACCTCCAAGATTTAGACATCTGATTCTGCAGCCCTGTGAAGCCTTCTAGATGAACTTCCCCATAGAACATCAAAATGTAACAGAGAGAGAGAGAGAGAGAGAGAGAGAGAGAGAGACAGAGAGAGAGAGAGAGAGACAGAGAGAGACAGAGAGAGAGAGAGAGACAGAGAGAATGAGAGTGCTCTGGAGCCACATACAAATAAGTCCTTATATGCTCTACCTCCTGTAAGTGTGATTGCATCTGATCAGGCTTCCTTGGTCACAGGTCACAAATGTTGCTCTCTGCTATCTTGCTCGATATGCAGAAAAATCGCCTTTGCTGACTTCCAGGGCAAGACATAACTGTGACTGATTATACCCTCTCTCCATTCATTTGCCAGTGAAGGTCAGGATGTCCTTCAAGATCACCCATCTTTTAGAGCACTGGTTCTCAACCTCCCTAAGGCTGACATTATTTAATACATTTCATGTTGTGTTGAATCCCGTACCATAAAATTATTTTGTCGCTACTTCATAACTGTAATTTTGCCACTGTAACAAATAGTAATGTAAATATCTGTGGTTTTTGATAATCTTAGGTGACCCCTCTGAAAGGGGTCATTAGATCCGCAAGGGGTCGCAACCCATAGGTTGAGAACCTCTGTTCTAGAGGCAGCTGAGATAATAATGTATTGTGCAACGTGTTTATTGGCATCATTCTTGTTCAGCTCATGTTTGGTCAGCCATGTCGGAGATAATTTATGTATGTAGATTCTGACATTAGTAGAAGACACAATCTCACAGCAAACATCCAGTTCCTCTGGCTCTTACAATCTCTCCACGATGTTCCCTGAACCTTATGGTCAGGAGTTTGGACTGAGATCCACAACTCTGCACCATGGTTTTCTATAATGGTCTGTGTCTGTTGCAAAGAGAAGTTTCCTTGATGAAGTGTGAGGACTACACTTACCTTTGGGTATAAGGACAAATATTTGGAATGTAGTTAGAGATTATGCTGGCTTAGTGAAGTAGAAGTTGTAGGTTCTCTTCTAAGATGCATGACATCACTAGCTCTGGGTAGCATGCTAACATGGATGGGGGAAAGCTCATGAGGTCTCAACCCTACACAAATCACAAGACACTACAGGCAACTGAGAATTATTGAGAGTAGGAGAAATAGTCTTCCCCAGGGAAGAGCATACTAATTGGCTATTCCAAATAGCCAGCCTTGAGTATATTTGTGTGTGTGTGTGTGTGTGTGTGTGTGTGTGTGTGTGTGTGTGTGTGTATGTATATATAGTCTTCCCCCAGCCTTGAGTAGGACAAACAACCTGGCTGGAGCCAGTTCAGCCTCTCTGCATTTGTAACTTCCTACAGGAACCTTGAGTTGACCGCCGGTTGAGCTTGCTGAAACAAAGGATGTGGTCTTTGAGCTTTCCCTTTAAAAGCAGTACAGAATAAAAAAGTTAGAGCCTTGATCAGAAACTTTATCTTGGCTTCATTCTTCTCTCACACCCCATCCTTTTTCATTTCCAGCCTCCCTTTCAGGTAGACCCAGTTCAACCATGACTGCTGGACAGATACATACATATATATATATATATATATATATATATATATATATATATATATATATATATATATATATATATATATACACACACACACACACACACACACACACACACACACACACACAGACTGAGCAGGTTGTATTTAGAAATAGACACATACACATATATACACCACACATATATACATATATACTTAACAATAATTAATTTAAAAAAGAGAGAGAGACCATGAGTTTGAAAGAGAACAAAGAAGGGTACATGGAAATGTTTGGAGGAAGAAAAGGGGGAAGGGTATAATGATAATTAAGAAAAAGAGAAACAAGGGAGAACCTGCTGGCTCACAGTTTCTGCACGCATAGAACTACTACAGGAGCCATAGGTCATGTTATGTGAGTGAGAATCTCAGGCTGAAGAGGAGGAAATCCTTTTCTTGCTCTCTAATACATTTCATTTGTAAATACTGAGATGTGCTATTCATTCCAAAGATAACATTATATTATTAAAAATCTTCTTACAAAGTTCCCAGGTGCACACTTAGACAAACACACAGATCTATGAATGTTCACCCTGCCTTTACACCCTAAGGCTTGTAGACAGAGTTCAAACGATCAAAAAACTATGTGTATTATCAGCATGTAAACTTCATCCCACATGAGAATGTCTAACTTAAGAAATAAGATGTAAAAGGATTTAAGAAGTCATTTTGCATTAGTTTTTTTTTTATATCAAGAATAATTATATGAAGGATCAAAAAGGTGCAACTCCTGTGGTGGCTTGAATGAGAAATATCCCCCACAGGCTCAGGTGTTTGAACGTTTGGTCTCCAGAAGGTGGCGCTGTTTGAGAAGATTGTAGAACCGTTAGGAGGTGGAGCCTTGCTGGAGGAAATACAATACTGGGGGTGGGCTTTGGGGTTCATAGCCCATCTCACTTCCTGTTCTTTCTCTAATTCATGCTTGTGGTTGATGTGAGCTCTAAGCTTCGAATCTAGCTGCCTGTTACCATGCCTCTCCACCATGATGGACTCTTCTCAGTCTGGAAACTTAAGCCAAAACAAACTTTTCCCTTTGCTGATGGTGTTTTGTCACAGCAACAAAAAGTAACTGATGCTAGCTTAAAAGTTGCAGATAAGGAAGCTAGATAATTCTGAACCATCACTTCCTGGAAGGTGAGTTCTTGTCATAAAGTGACAGACAGGTCTTACAGCCTTTGCCAGAGCTGTCTCTAGGCTTATCACAGTGACTCCTTAAAATCTACTAAATCTTCCAGGAGGGCAAAATTGCTAGTGTGAGAATTTGCCATTGATTTGGCAGCCGAGAAACTGCTCATTATCAGTGCTTATTATATCTACCTCTGAGAAAGTGCTGGCTAAGCAAGAGTGTGTTCCTCATACTAGGAATAAAGGTGGATTTTACTTGAAAAAGCTTGGAGATGCAAAGAAAAATGGGGAAAGGCAGAGATGCTGTAAGATCATCCTGTTACTATTCAGGAGGAAGGTAGTGGGTGAGCTTGCTTGCTAGGTGCTCATTAAAGAATCAGAGGGAGGATTTCCTAGAACCTTTATGCTAGAGGAAAATATATTTGAGATAACTTAACTCAGCAAAATTGGTCAAATGGGAAATCTGTGGCTCCAAACTTTCAATCAAGAAAATCTACAATATTACAGAAGAGTATCAGAAATGATATATGCCTATCTACTGAATGTTTTACTCTATATTTGGATGTATTGTATTGGATATTTTAGAAGGGAATTTTACCAATATCATAGGAGGTCATGAATGGTCCTTCTTGATTCTTTTCTTTTTTGTTCTACAAGGTAGTGACTGACTTTTCTCCTCAATGTGACTATTATGGATTCATTCTATTGCTGATAAATACCATGACCAATAGCAACTTAAAGGAGGAGAGGGTTTGTTTGGGATACAGTTAGTAGCCCAGAATTGAGGGAATTCAGCACAGGAATTCAAGTTAGGAGAAATGTTGCTTGCAGGCTCATTCCCTGGTTCATACTGGGCTAGCTTTTTTACTCAATGACAACCTGCCTAAGGAATGGTGCTACCCATGGTGCGCAGCACCCCCAAGTTGCTGCAGTTCTGCATATTCTTCTTCAGAAAACATTTTCATGTTTCCCCTGTGTTTTTCATTTTGGGGAGTTTCTCCTGTTAAGTCTTTGAGTCAGTAACCTAGCATGAAATGTATAATTTGAGGTCATCTCACACACATAGCTTGTATTTTAGAAATTCAACACATCACCAATTTAAGTTCTATTTGTCAAGACACCTATTGTTTATATTAGTTTTTTGTTGTTGTTGTTGTTGTTGTTGTATATAGGATCACCATGAGAAAAGCTAAATCTCTGACAGTGCTTCAAGTTATCTGTGACCTCTTGGTTTTTTTTTTTTATTTACCTTCTTTTTCCTTTTACTTCTTTCTCTTTCTTTTTTCTTTACTTTTTTCTTTTTCTTTTATTTTCTTCTTTTTTTTTCTTACAACCTGGGTACAAGCTCCTCCTTGAACTTGCAGCAATCCTTCTGCTTAAGCCTGCTGCATTCTGGTATTACCAGCATGTGTCAATCATTATACCTGGCTGTTGGTTGTTTTAACTGATTGACTTTCCTACTTGTTTTGGTTCAAATTTTTATGCTTCCTTGAATGCCTAGAAATTACAGATTAGATATCAGATGTATATTTTTACTTGTTAGAGTTTTTTTTTAATATATTTTAATCAATGTACTTCAAGTTCACACATCTCATTGTTTTGCTTGGAAATTATTTGTCCCTTTGGTGTTTTTAATGATTTTAAAAGAGACATTATAGTTGATTAAGAGCGTGATTTTCTCCACCAATGAGGCTAACTACGTTGAGTATTCTAAGTAGTTGTGACAGAAGAAGGTGGTCTAGTGAGCCAGGCTGTGTGAACTGGCCCACATGACCACATTATCTTATAAAACAGAAGTGGAGGGTTGTTCAGGTATAATTGCAGATCTCTAAGGATGCCCATGCTTAATCAAAATAGGCTGGTCTTGACCTATACAGAGGTCCCTTGAAATGAGTATCATGAGGCCATGCTCTCAAGCAGACAGTTCTTCTGCCACATTACCAACTGTTTCAGCAGCAATGAGAGGTGATCTCTAATAGAAGCTTGGGCAAGCTAGCAAGGAGCCTCTTCTCAAGGATGCACAGCCCAGCCGGCATCATGAGCTCAGTGTTGGCAGACCCTGAGTCTGGGGTCTGTCAGGCACAGAGATAAAGGGGAACAAAGAAAGAACCCTACATGGTGCTGTTGTGTCTTGAGTGTAGGATGGCTCCACTGGCTCCTGCATCTGAATTCTTGGTCTCCAGCTGTCTGTGCTGGTTAGGGTTATAGAACCTTTGGGGCTAGAGATGGAGGATGGAGGTGAGTTACAGGGAAAAACTCTAGAGGTTTATAGAACAGCTCTGCTCCCAGCCTGAGCATTCTGGTTCTGCTTCCTGCCCTCTATGCTTTCTAATGTAAGGTCTACTGCAAGTCCTCACCACACAAGCCACCCAAACCACTATCCTTCCACTGCCATGATGGACTATTAGCAAAGTGATTCCTCCTCTCAGTTCCTCTTGTCAGACAGTCTGTCCTAGCAACAAGAAAGTAACAGGTGCGTATTCAGGATAGGGTAGAATGGAGCCACAAAGACCGGAAAATCATGTTGTCTGTGTAAGGGATGAGATGGAATAAGTCAGATACAGAAGGAGAATGACTGCATGTTTTCTCTAGAATGTGGAAACTAAATATGAAGATAAGCTAAAGATCAAAGAGGGCCTATTAGGGAAAGGGGAGGGGATGTGAATGGGGATGCAAACTAAGATGGAGAGGGGGCTGGGAACTATAAAAGAATATGTGTATATGGAAATGTCACAGTGACTTCTACAATTGGATGATAACCATCAATTTAAAAACAATACAGCATATTCAGGTGTTTTATACTGTGAGTGAATACGTGGTGTAAAGCAATTGGAAAGTCATAGAATCATTAGATCCCCCATCAGATGATGGTGGCAGTAGGGCCTCAGGCCTGAGTTTCTCTCCCTGTCATAGGCCGGCTCCTTTTGTCCTCTCCCTGCCTATAGACCTCACCTCCCTCCCCTGCCCCACACTCCAGGCCATCCCTGCACAATGGTTCTCTTTTGCTCTGTTCTTTGAGCCAATCCTCAATTTCTCCTGGTATTTTCACCTCACTCACTGGCTCTACACCCTGCTGGGCCCCTGTCCCCAGTCTGTGCTTAGAAATCCTCCCAGAAGGAATGCTGGTAATTCAGTCCATCCCAGCATGACTTAGACAACACTGGTAGTCTCTGGCTGTGTACAAATGTTCACTTAAGTGCAGGGTTCTCAACTTCATGTTATTAATCTTTGGAGAAAAAAACACCAACATACAAAAAACCCTCACTATTCTATATGGCAATCCAGCCACCCACACCCAGGGTGACACCCAAATGAGACTCTAGACATTGCAGCTTTTTGCTTGGTGGCCAAATTGCCATCAGTTGAAAATTAATGTTCTAATCAGGCGGAAAAAGAGTGTATACACGTATATTTACCAGCCAGACATGAGAAGGTAGCTCCAGGCTCAATTAACATTTGGCTTCTTGTTTCCCAGAAGGAAAATTACATCCCTGGAATGTTGCAGTGTCCTGCTAGGAAATTGAATCTGTTCGATCAATTAAACCAATGTGAATTGAATTCCTACAGTGTGTGTCGGGCAGAGGGCCAGCTGCTTTAGTGGAGGAGGAAGCTGGGTGTGACTTGGTCCACAGGGAGTTCTTTTCAATGGTTGCCTTAATGATGACCAGCCTTGAGGGAGTGTGAGTTGGTTGGGGCCCCTCAGCTAGGAGGCAGGATTGCATGTGTGGGGAAGCTATTGAGATGGTTTTAGAGGTCTCATTCTCAATGAGCTTAGGTTAAGAATTGGATTTCAAACCAGAGAATGGAAAGGATTCAGAATACACAGAGTGCAACGAGTGACAAGCATTTGAAGCACAGATATAAGGAACCCTATATGTTCTTTACAGATTGTGTCACAAAGTATCACACTATATTTCTTAAATAAGCACAGCAGAAAAATAAGTCATGTAACGTTGTAGTGAAAACAGATAAAAGATGGGTCAGTATAGAGTTTTCTCACTGTACTGCACAGGACACAAGGCTAGATGAAGATGCTTTGGGGAACCCCAGGTTAAAGGTCATCAACATGGCAGGGCTCCCTGGTGTGAGTTCCATAGAGCAGCAGTGTTATAGTGAGGTAATATCATCGTTGAGATGCAGGGGTGTGAGGTCCTAAGGCTGACTCATGGGCTAAAATATCTTTGAGGTATAAACCAACCAGGAGAACCTGTTCCTGAGGGTGCTGAGGCAAAGGGAGACACAGTGCCCTCAGTCCCTCAGCATCTGAAAGGGACCATCATTCACCAGCAGCAGCTGAGGGAGCTGGGTTGGAAGCCTGTAAGCCCCGAGGTCATGTGCCCTCTAGTTAGAGACTGACAGTACCAGGAGCATCCAGACTCCAAGAGCAACAGTACCACTTGTCCATCCAGAGTCAACACTGGACAATCACCGTGGGTAAAGCAAGGCTTCTTTCTCTCATACTTATTAAATTCTCCCTCCTTTCCCTCTCTCCTGCCTCCCTCCCTCCCTCTCTCCCTCCCTCCCTCTCTCCTGCCTCCCTATCTCCCTCCCTCCCTTTCTCCTTCCCTCCCTCCTCTCCTCCATCCCTTCCTTTCTCCCCTTCTCCATATTGCCTCCCTCCCAGCTTGCTCTTTTGGCAAGCCTGTGCACAGTTGATACTGTTGATATTGCTGAATGTTAAATGTGCATGCAACTCCTCGGTCTGTAGGATTCCATGGCCCTGTGCAGTATAAATAATTTCAAATCAAGACAAAGCTGATCAATTTAAAATAATCTAAAAGCCATGGCTCTAATAGAACCCCTTCTTCTGGCTAATGGGGAGAGGATTTCCAGAAGTCAGGTGACTTACTCAAGTGTCACAGAAAGCTAATGACAGAGACAGGAGGACAGGACAGACCTCACAAACACTGCCAGATGGTCTTGCCTGCCTTCCCCCAACCATCATTGACATTCATGCTGCACCACAGCCAGTATCCAGCAGTTTCCTCTCACTTGGGGACTTTGGTTTAATATAGCCACCATTCAGCATTTACGTGGTTTTGGTTAGCACTGATGTCAATGCTCAAGGACCAACGGTGTCCTAAGGTCTGGAAGGAGTCCAGGTACTGGGCAGCCTGTCCATTCTCACTTCCAGGAGTTTCTCTTGTGACCTTCAGGCCATTCTGAAGACCATTGGCTCAAGCATCCTAGTACAGTGTATTCTCAGAGAGGTAGCTCCTCCTTGCTCTCTCTATCATTCCTCTATCTCCTCTGCACTCTCCCTATCCCCTGCCCTTCTCTCTGATTCCTCTCTGTCTCTTCCTTCTCCCATCTCCCCATCTCTTCTTTTCTCTATTTCCTCTTTTCCTTTCTCTCCATCTCTCTTTCCTTTGCCCTCCTCTTTTCTTTCTTCCCCTGTCTCTCTCCATCTCTGTCTCCTTTATCTCTCTTCTTTCTCTAGTCTCCTCTCTCTCTCTCTCTCTCCTTTCTTCCAAGTTATCTGTTCTTTTCACTGAGAGTGAGTCATCTAGTCACCTAAGCACCTCTATCTGGAATATTCCAAAGTTCTAAATTCCAGAGGGAAGGCAGCTACGCAGAGCAGCCTATGACACTTTGCAAGTATATTCTTAAAATGGATGGGGCAGAACTTAGCAACCTATTGTGTCTGGAACCTACCTGAGATGTTCACAGATACCAATCAAGGCTCAGGATTTCTAACAAGAGCATCATTCTGCTGGCCATCATTAAGACATCAACAGATGCTCACCTCAGTGTTGTGACCGGTGAGGGTATATTGGGTCGGGGTATGGTGAATGGAAAGTGGGGGTGACTGAAGATCATAATGAAAGGTCCCATCTGTCCTGGAGGGGAATAGGTATCAAATGGTTGTGGACTTAGCCTGTGTGTAGCTACAGAGCATAGGTTCGGGGTGTAGAAGGCAGGTAGCTGTGTAGGTGTCTCTAATGATGGGATCCTCCTGCTTGACCAGGGAAGAACAGAACAACACAGTATATTCCAGACATTCTGCTGCTTTGGGGGCTTTAAACTAAACAGTAATGCCTGTCTTTTAGAAAAAAATGGTCTGATTAAATCTTACTATAGAAGTGGCCTGGGAAATGCTCACCTCTGTGACCTTGCAGTCAGTCTCTGTTGGCATTGTCCCTATGGCCAAGGTGAGAAATCAGCTCTACAAAAACTGTGCCACCAGCTTGCCTTTTCATGAGTATCTTATGCAAAGCAGCACGAAGCTCTTTATAACCTGATTTCCAGGCATCTGACACTCTGGCTTAAACAAAGAAAACACAGTTTAGTTGAGTTTTGCTTATCCACTTTCCATAAGGGCTCCTGGGAAGCCATTCAGGGTCTACCCTGCAAATCTCTTTTCATTTGTGGTGTTGCTGAGTGGCTCCTGGGCACCTCTTGTCTTTTATTGTCCCCATCTGTGTTTACTGAAGTGTGTAAGGACTGTGTGCTGGGGACAGAGGCTCTAGAGTCCCAGGAACCAGCCCTTTATCAGTTGGCGATGCCCTGAGAATCCCCAGGTAGCCTGAGAATTGGCAAAGTTTAAGACACAGATGGACTAAAAGAGAACCTTGTGCGGAACTCACCAGCTGAAGCTGGGCAGGTTCCCAGAGTGCATTATGTTGCTCATGTATCTGCCCTATTGTCCTGTCAGGGATGATACTTCTTTAACTTGGCTGAAGCTCCACTCATGATGATAGTTAGGGGCAACTCTGAGCAAGTTCTAGAAGCTTCTAGAAGTGATGGCGCATTTTTGTGGGGAGAGGGTCATAAAAGCATGATAATGCCTACTGAGTTGCAGACCCACCATAGCCCCCTAGCACGCTATCCACATGGACCACCCAGGACGACCCTTGAATTATAGTGAATCTAATTCTCAGCAGACACCCCATGGTCTCCCTGGGGTGTTAGAACTGGGACGTGTAGGAAACCCAATCTGAGAATATCCCTTACTCCCAGTCCTGGGTGGCTGCAGGATCTTCAGCCACAGGTCTGCAGATGTCTGTAGTTCTTGCCCCTCAGCCCTGTGGTCGTTCTGCCTTCTTGTGTCTCAGTGACATCCTTTTTGGTGTGATGGAAAAGGACCAGTATGAACTGGTCTCTCTGGCAACCAGTCCTTTGTCCACCTGGGTAGGTTTTAAAAACATGTTTAAATTTCAAAATGGCATTGTCTCAGCTGAGGGAGGTCTTTGTCCCACCGATGCTCACCAGCGCTGTGTCCTTAATTCCTTCTATTACCTCAGGTAGTGAGTGGCCTGTTCTCTGCACGATTTAATCTGACTGTCTGTACCTCAAGCATTGAAGCCCTAGGCAATCTACTCATAAGTGAGAGCGATGATTATTTTCTTTCTTGTTTCAATGTGTATGTGCTGTGCATGCACAACTTTGCATGTATATGGGCACACATGTATGTGCATATGGAGCCCGACATTGATGTTGGGAATAATGCTCAATTGCTTGTCCACCTTATTCATCGAGGGAGGATCTCTTAATGAAACCCAGAGTGCACCCATTATTACAACTCTCCCTCACCAACCTGCTCTGGGAAATCCCTCATCTCCATCTCTGTCCAAGGTCACAATTATAGACATGCTGCCATGCCCACCCAGCACTGAGATAGGATCTGGGGGATCTGGACACGGGTCCTCATATGGGAAGGGTAAGCACTGAGGAGCCATCTCTCCCTATGCTTGCTTGTGTGTGTGTTTTCAATCATCATCTCTGGAATGAGGATTCTTGCTACAGCTCTACACACACACACACAAACACACACACACACACACACACACACACACACACCCCTCTGCATCTTTGAATCTCTGTCTTGCCTCTTCTTCTGCCTGGAAACACTCTTCCTTTACTTTCCAAGTGCTGCTGGCACATCTTCATCCAGGATTCTAGGAGACCTTCCCTAATCCCATGTCCCTCTCCTGCTAGCTGTCTTCCTACCCAGCACCCTGTCACCATCCATTCATCATAGGTTCCATCATCGATAGGTATTCTGGTGTCTTCACCTGATTTTCTCACCAGAGGACCTGGTGACGTCTATCTTTCCAGTCCCTGAAATAACACCTGAACACTTAAACACTTAATATTGGTCAAATTTAAATGTGAAAATGTACAACTTTTACAAATAATACAAGAAAACCATCTTCAAGAATTAAGGTAGGAAAGACATCTCAGATTACAAACTGAACAAGCCATCTGGACCTGGGCATTGTCAAAATTAAAGCCTTTTAAGATCAATTAATAATAATAATTATTTTTTTTTTACATATGTGTCTGTGTACACCTTTGTAGGTATCTGCAATGCCCATAGAGCCAGAAGAGGGCATCAGTTCCCCTGAAGCTGGAGTTATAGTAGGTTGTGTGTCACCTGATGGGGGTGCTGGGAACTGAACCCTGGTCCTCTGAGGACCCATTGGAGCAAGTTCAGGAGAGAAGGAGATGGTGTCTATCAAAAGAACAAAGTGGTAGAAGCCTGGGTATTTCTAAGACACAGGTGTGACATGATATGTTTGTCAGCCTGTTAATATTTATGACCCATTCTATCAAAGCAGCCAGCAGAGCAGCCAATCCATCAAAGACTTCTTCCCTGGCACAGTTCTGTTTTGTGGGGCGATCAGCCCTGAAAGGCAAAATTGAGAACAATTACTAAAGAACATGGTGCTCGTGGCTTGCAAATCTTCATAGTTGGTGAAATAATCAGGATTCTGTATTTGTTTTCTTTAACAGATTGCCCACACTGACAGGTGAGCCAGGTCATTTATCACTGAGCGCTCATAATAAATATGCTCACGTCCTGAGCCTCGAAAGATCTCTGACTGCTCCTAGATTCCATTTTTCTAAAACTCTGCGCTTCTATTTAGAAATACCAGATCTAAACTCCTGGACTCCAGAGAGCTTTAGATCTCTGTTATTTCATAGAGAACTATCTTTTCTCCAGAATTGGGGAACTATGGAAAGGTTTGTGGCTAAGAGAGACAAGAGTTGTTTAATTTGAACCTCCCTCACTGGCTGCTTCAGAATCTCAACGCTCCTCAGCCCTATGAGGGCTTGGCTTCCGTTTTTGCTAAGTAGGGTCTCTAATTCCTTCTAGAACAGCCTTCTCAGTTAACTTTGAGGATTGAAGAAGGAAAGGACAGATGTACAGACCTGTCATGGTGGGTGATGGCCAGCAAGCTCATTTTTATGATATCAGAATACTCCAGCATGGCTAAAAGGGAAGGCCTAGACAGTGAGGAAGCAGAAATCATCTATAGTATAGCGGAGTTAGAATTTACGGTCCCTCTTGACCCAGCCTCCCCACAGCTGTATGCCAGCCTCACCTGAAGCAAACGGGATCTTCCAACGTAGTGCTTTGACCTATTTTAACTGCAGAGCCCATGGTGCCGATTCTTCACTGGTTTTAATTTCTCAACTAGTCAAAATGATGTACCTTTGTCCTTTGTCTTTTATTTTTATTAGCACATATTAATTATTCATAATGTGCCTTATTATAGCATTTTCATGTGTATGTGTAATGTATTTGATCATCTTTACTCCTCATTACTCTTTTGTCCCCCTCCCCCTCCCCCCTGCTGATCTCCTTCCAAGTAAGCTTCCTTCACACCTCCACCTCCTGTCCTTTCTCCTCAAGTGTTATGGTTGTTAAAAGGACCACAGGGGAGGGGGTACTTATAGAATGTGCACCTTACCAGTGCTACACCAATGAAGAAACTGACTTTCCCTCTCCCAGTGAACATCCCCTGGTTGTAAATCATTAGGGGTGGGCGGGGCCTCCTTAACTCCTCCCTAACTCCACGACCAGATTATGTTGACAGCACAGCTGCAGGGGAGCATGGAGGTGCAAGGCCTTTTCAAACCAGGAGATAGGGTCCCCATCCCTCCTTCCTCCAGCCTTTCCATTCTCTCGGCCCCTTCTGAATGCTCAGAACGACGTTTCCATAGACTGGGGGTTTTTTTGTTTTTTGTTTTTGTTTTGTTTGGTTTGATTTGGTTTTTCGAGACAGGGTTTCTCTGTGTAGACATGGCTGTCCTGGAACTCACTCTGTAGACCAGGCTGGCCTCGAACTCAGAAATCCACCTGCCTCTGCCTCCCGAGTGCTGGGATTAAAGGCATGCGCCACCCACTGCCCGGCTAAGACCGTTTATTTTTAAATGACTACGCAAGGCATTAGATGTCATTAGGTATTTTTGAACAAGGTATAGTTTTAGTAGGGTCTCCTTCACAATCATACCCACACTGCTTCTTAATGCTCCTGACTCTCCACCCCAGCTCCCTATATAAGCTCCCATTCACACGAGATACGTCCTTCCTTGGCACCTATTTTTTACTCCCTCTTGCTTAGGGTTTACCCACTACCAGGCACACACACACACACACATATACACACACACACACACACACACACATACACACACACGGTGGAGGGGGCGGTGAGAATTCCCATATGAGAAAAAAGCAAGCTGTTTTGTCATTCTGTGTTTAGGCCACGTCACTTAGTATTATATACTTTCCAGATCTATTCATCCATCTCCCTTGGCTCTTTCCCAGGGTGGTCATAGGTGACAGTCCCGATATGCCCACTAGGTGGTGCTGACAGACCAGCTTGTGACATGTGTTCGCCCTGCCCCCTCCCAAGAGGCTCTTGGGCACCCGCCCTTCACTCTTTCCCTTCTGGAGCTTCCTGGGACCTTTGCTTTCCAGCCTTTGCTTCAGTTCTTCCACCTCAGGAGCTCCTGCTCCCAGTGTGGGCCAAGGTTGCCTCCTCCTCTGCAGGGCTCCTGGCTGCTTGTATGAAACGCGCCTCCCTGGGCAACTCGCTGCCTCTGCTGTGGACTTCCTTGTTAGCTGAATAGAAGGCATTGCTTTCTTAGCTCCTTTGCTTTTATGTACAACGTCGGAAACCCAGGATAAAATTTATAAACATAGGAAGAAAAAAAATACCAAATCTCAGCCCCTTCCCACGTCACCGGGAGCTATACTGGAGAACATTGATTCCATCTACCTATTCCATATCCTTACATGTGCAGAGATTAATGGCTGGGTGGGCAGATAAACACACAGCAGATGGGTGTGGCACTTTATGACAGTGAAATCTGACTTCTATAAAGACAATTTACAGTGCATTCTATATGTGAAAGTCACACATTCTTTTTTATTTATAGTTAGAGCATTAAGAATTTAAAATACAGTTGCTGTGTTTCACAAAACAAACCAGTGTGTGTGTGTGTGTGTGTGTGTGTGTGTGTGTGTGTGTGTGTGTGTGTGTGTGTGCCTTTATTCATCCATCCATAAACCATTAGCTTGGTTCCATATTGCTATTGTCAATAATGCTGCAGGGCATGTGGGAACACACACATCCTGTTTACACAGTAATTTCATTTCTTTGGATATATATTCCAACGTGGGAATGTTAGCTTGTATGATCATTCTATTTTTAACGTCTCAAGAGGCCTCCATATGCTTTGCATCATGGCTGGGCTAACGTACATCACTCAGCCCTATTGTAAGAAAGGAAATCCTGACACTGGAGACAATGTGGATGATGTGAGAGTTAAGTCGGATGCAGAGAAACACACTTAATTGTGGTGTATCATAGAAACTGCACTGTAGATAGGATGGCCCATGGGCTGTGGATGAGAATGAGGTGACATTCATTAAAGCTAAAAAAAATGGGGGAACCATTTATGTGGCTGCTGAAAGAGGGGGAGTCAGTCTTCTCCAGAGAAGAACCTCCTGATAGGCTGTCCAATCCTAAGTAGTGAGCCCTAAATATATACACATGTATGCCACACTAAATGGACTCAGCAAATTTTGTATGTGCACCGTGTGCGTAACAATAATAATTAAAGTTCTCTAGTAATGCTGGGATGTCCAATGCTTGGTACCTACATCAGGAAACCAGGGAAATGGACTGGATGGCTCGGTGGTTAAAAGCACTACTGGCTGGATGCTCTTGTAGAGGACCCAGGTTGGATTCCCAGCATCTACAGGGCAGCTCCATTACAGCCATCTGTAATCTAGCACCCTAGGCCTTTTGGCTTCCTTGGACATATGGTACACAGGCATGCAAGCAGACAAAACACTCATATACAGAAACTCATAAAACAAATCTGAAATAAAAGAGCTGAGAGCAAATCTGTGTATTAAATGCCTGGGGCTTCCTACAGCTAACATGGGGACAGTTTTGCTTTTGTTTTTGACAAGTGCACTTCTCCAGAGGCTGTGTGCAGCTGATGGATCGACACAAGTCATGGGCTTCAACAGTGTAGCCACACCGTGTTCCAAGGCTAGTGGGACCATGGCAGGATGGGACTGTTTGTAGCCTTCCTCCACGGACACAGGTTCAGACCCTCATGGGCTGCTTCACAGCTGTGTTGTCTCAGCAAAACCTGGCCAATTGTTCTGCATTCAGAGCTGCTCAACTCTATAATGAACTTGTAATTTACTTGGCAGTGTATTGGAGCCACTGGAGGCAGCGAGCGATGGCTTATGTAGAATGACCCAGAAGCCTCCCAAGGAAGCCGATGCTGCCATTTCAGCAAGAAACCAAAGAAAGGCAAGAAAGCGTGATATTGCCATCTAGGAAGGAGACAGCAATGGCAGCAGGAGTCACTGTGATTCCCACATTGAAAATACAACAGCACTGGGGTGAATACACTGCAGAGCCTTGACCTTCAGAGAAAGATAGTACTTAGGGCAAGAGTAATGGTTGACCAGAACTGGAATTTCTTAAAAATTTAAAATTCCGTTTAGTGTGTGCATGGGTCTATGTATCACAGTGTGTGTGGGGTCAGAAAACAACTGTAGGCGTCAGTTCCCACCTCCTGCTTGTGGGTGCTGGGGTTCAAACTGAGGTGGTCGGGCATGGGCTTGGCAGCAAGTACCAGCACACACACACTGAGCCATCTTGCTGGTCCCAGAACTTGAGTCTTAATTGATTGTCAATGTTGACCAGGGCTTAATGACTGAGGGACTTTAAACTTGAGCCTGCCTGATGGCAGAAAGAAACTGAATGCACAGTAGCTATAGGCCTCAGGCCACAGGGCACCACATGACCAAGAGGGGAGACTCAGTGTTATATCAGGAGGGTGACCCACGAATCTCCATGCCTCATTAGAGGTTGTGCGTGTGGTCTGCTGTCCAAGGGCATTTAGTGGAGGTGTATGTATATTGTCCCAGAGACTACCACACATACTTCACACTAGCCCAGGGCTTTGTGTGCACACACTTCTCCATGTTAGTTAAAAAGACTCTCACTGAAATTTCTTTTTCTTATAACTGCTGCAATATCTGAAGCCAAGGGAATGCATGGTTGGATTAGTGAAATGCCTCAGCAGGCGCCCAAACCTGACATCCTGAGCTCCATCCCTGGGACCAACATGGTGGAAAGGTAGAACAGATTCCTGCAAGATGTCCTCTGACCTCTTCACAGGTGCTGTGGTGTGCGTAATCTCCCTACTTAAGCAGCAAGTGCACGGGTCATTTAGGGTCCATCCTCAGAATAGTGGAAGTAGCCATAAAGGAAAGCTTGCTCCCTTTCCTGCTAAAGCACTCAGTGTGATGCTTGCTTCCCAGGCTTATGAGACTTATGGTCATAGTGGCATAGCACCACAACTCTCCTTGGAAAAACCATCTCTGCATCTCTGCTTGGCCATAATACTATGAGGTTTAATCAACAAAGATACCATCCAGGGTGGGTGCTGGAGAGATGGCTCAGAGGTTAAGATTATTGGATGCTCTTGCGGAAGACCCAAGTTTAATTCCCTTGGTGGCTCACAACAATCTTTAACTCCAGCTCCAGGGAATCAGACACCCTCTTCTGGCTTCCACTGGCACCAGGAATGCATGTCACACACACACACACACACACACACACACACACACACACAGAGGCAGACAAAACTCCTATACATATAAAAGGTTTCAAAATTAAAAATGAAAATGAAAAGCTGCCATCGATCCTGTTCAGTTGGCACACACTATCCTCCTGAACACTGGCTCCCACTACCTGGATGGAGATGATTACTGATAATCACACATATGGCACTTTCTTGTCCTGATAACTTTTTAAAATCTACATTGTCTCTGTCATAAAGCATATGGTGGTGCTGGCTTGCTGGTGTGTCATAAAGAACCTTTAGATGCAATGTTTAAAAGTTGACAGTCATTGGTCATCACCCAGCTGGTGTCTGGTCAGCTGGGGTGGTGACCCAACTGTGAGCCCATCTGGGTGACTCCGCTAGGCTCCTCTGTGCCCTGGGTGTCATTTTTCTTCTGGGAGCAAAGCTCATCCTCTTGTGTTCTTATCCTTAAGGGTTCTGTGAGTTCTGTCCTCTAAGCATTACAGCTGTTACCATCTTCAGGGCTGCTATGACTCTCCACAAGACACCCTCAACATGTTGACATTCCTTCATAGAAGGCAGTGGTGTGGGGAGGGTTATTAGATCTGAGATCTCTGCCATTCCCTTGTGTCTCACTCAGCTGGATGTACTTCTGCCTCAGCTCATGTCAGATCTAGGATTCTTTAGACAACTGGGCCAGAGTCTTTCTCCACTGGTGTAGCTGTGGGAACTTTGTCTATGGTGGCAGAGTGCTTTTCAGTGATGTAATGCTTAGGGGCTCATTCATGCTCCTGTAAGGAACCCCACAGTCATGCTCCTATGAGAATTCCTCACCTATGCTCCTGTAAGGAACTCCCAAATCATACTTCTGTGTATAACCCCTCGATCATGTTATTCTGTGGAAGCCAAGCAGTCCATTACTTCACCAAGATGAGCTTGGATGAAACTTTACTTTGTTTTGTCATTGGCATCCTGTCTGGAGTAAGCTGACATTTGTTGATGAGTCCCAGTAAAAGTCACTGTGGTAGTTTGAATAAGAATGAGGGCCAGAGGCTCATATATTTGAATGCTTAGTCATCACGGAGTGGCACTACTTAGGATTAAGTTGTGTGTCCTTGTTGGGTAGGTGTGGCCGTGTTGGAGGAAGTGTGTCACTGGGGCTGGGCTTTGAGATTTCAAGAGCCCAAATCCGGCCAGGCAGTTCTCTCTCTCTTCTTGCTACCTGCAGATCTGGATGTAGAATTCTCAGATACTTCTCCAGAACCACATCTGCCTGCATGCTGCCATGCTCCCTACCATGATGATAATGGGCTAAACCCTTGAATATGTAAGCAAGCTCCAATTAAATGTTTTCCTTCATAAGAGTTGCTGTGAAATGCTGGCAAGGATGTAGAGAAAGAGGAACACTCCTCCATTGTTGGTGGGATTGCAAGCTGGTACAACCACTCTGGTAATCAGTTTGGCGGACCCTCAGAAAAATGGACATAATACTACCTGAGGACCCAGCTATACCACTCCTGGGCATATACCCAGAAGATGCTCCAATATGTAATAAGGACACATGCTCCACCATGTTCATAGCAGCCATACTTATAATAACCAGAAGCTAGAAACAACCCAGATGTCCCTCAACAGAGGAATGGATACAGAAAATGTGGTACATTTACACAATGAAGTACTACTCAGCTATTAAAAACAATGACTGACGTGTTTATAAAAAGATAAAGAGATAAGAGGGTTCTATGTGGGTGTGGTGAGGGAGGTGAGGTAGGGTGTGCCCATGCTGAGGCATCCCTTCCCCCTGAGGGACCAGCCACACCACGGTATAGTATAGAAGAGGGTTTATTCAGGGCATGGGGAGGGGAGCTAAGAGGGTAGTAGAGGCAGAGAAAGGCAGAGAGAAGGAGAGAGTAGAGAAGCAGAGGCCAGCCATGACCACGTGGAGAGAGGGGGGAAAGGAATGGGGAAAGAGAGGGGGGGAAGGGGCAAGGCAAGAAAACAAGAGCAAAAGAAGCAAGAGAGAGAGGAGGGGCAAGCAGCCCCTTTTATAGTGGGCCAGGCCCACTGGCTATTTCCAGGCAACTGTGGGGAGGAGCATACCTGGCTATTGCCAGGTAACTGTGGGGTGGAGTTTAGACAGAATGCTAATAACAATGACTTCATGAAATTCGCAAGCAAATGGATGGAACTTGAAAATATCATCCTGAGTGAGAAAACTCAGTCACAAAAGAACGAACACGGTATGTATTCACTAATAAGTGGATATTAGCCCAAAAGTTAGGAATACCCAAGATTCAATTCACAGCAACCGTTGGACTGAGCATGGGGTCCCAGATGGAGGAGTTGGAGAAGAGACTGAAGGAGCTGAGGGAGTTCGCAGCCCCATGGAGGGAGCAACAGTGTCAACTGGCCTGACACACACACACACTCACACACACACACACACACACACACACCCCGTGCTCCGGGAGATTGGACCACCAACCAAAGAATACACATGGAGGAACCCATGGTGGTGGCCACGTATGTGGCAGAGGAGGGCCTTGTTGGCCATCAATGGGAGGAGAGACCCTTGGGCCTGAGGGTGTTAGATGCCCCAGTATAGGGGAATGCCAGGGAGGGAAGACAGGAGTGGGTGGGGGAATACCCTCATAGAGGCAGAGGGAGGGGGGATGGGATAGGGGGTTTCCAAAGGGGAGACCTAGAAAGGGGAAAACATTTGAAATGTAAGTAAAGTATCAAAAAATAATTTAAAAAAAAGACAAGAAAAAGAGTTGCTGTGATCATGCTGTCTCTTCAGAGCAATAGAATACTGATCAAGACAGTCACACAGCAGAGTAAACAGAAAATCCTTAAGTTTGTTAGAGGGCAGGCTCAGAGAGAGACATATTCCCACTACCAAACAAGCTATGTGGTTGAACTAAAAGCTGAGGGTTGGGACCTGTGTCTTGGTCCTGATGAGGCCACAACTAAGGGATGGAGAACTGAGGACAACTCTGACTACCAGGACCTTTTGCAAGAAGCCTCCTCCACATTACTGTGACCATTCTAAGGCAGAGGTTAGTGGCTCAGGGATTCTTTTATTCCACTGAGACATTCATTGCTTAGCTGACTCCTATTGGAATTCAGGAAACATCAAGGATGGCTGAGTGAATATTCATTTTGGTTTTTGCCCATGTCTGCTTACTTCCTGGGGTGATTTATTAAAAGGGGTTGCTAGACCGTAGTGCATATACAATGCTAAGCCATCTGCTCAGTGTGAACAAACTTCTATGTAGAAAATAGTGGGAACTTTCTTTGAGACCGTGACAGAGATGCTCACCTCATTGCCCCCTCACTGCTAGAGGGCCATCGTCTTATTTTAAAAACATCTTTATCGACGGGGTAGGTAGGAGATGCTGTGGAATTCTAAATTTTATTTTGTGGATTCCCAGAGATATACAGATATGCTCCTTCTCCCGTGAATAAGCCATATGTTGAAACCACCTTAAGATTATGTACAATGGCTTCCTGGTTGACAGTGCTATTCAGCCATTTATCTATTTATTCAA
Organism: Uromys caudimaculatus; assembly: GCA_028551405.1. NCBI lineage: Eukaryota > Metazoa > Chordata > Mammalia > Rodentia > Muridae > Uromys > Uromys caudimaculatus. The sequence continues at coordinate 26,667,907 of CM052721.1, forward strand.
CACACAGCTCCACCCCGGGATCTTGAAGAGATAACAACATGGACACAAATCCCCACATCTGTGTGATTTACATGCTAATGGAAGGTGAGAGACAATAACCGCAGCCAATAAATAAAATATGCAGATGATGAGAGTGAGGAATGGCTGAGGAGGGGAATGAAGCGGGAGACAGGAGACATCACTTTGAAGGGAGGAGATGGGCTTTTCAGCTGAGTTTTCCCAAGAAAATGGCAAACTTAAATATATGCATTCAGGAGCAAACTGTGTGCCCATGGAGAGCTACAGAGGAGGTGTGTGTGTGTGTGTGTGTGCGTGTGTGTGTGTGTGTGTGTGTGTGTGTGTGTGTGTGTGTGTGTGTGCGCGTGCGTGGAGGGAGTTCTTCATCTCAGTGACCTAAACCTGACAAAACAACCCAAGGCAAAGAGGAGTTGTCGTTTTTATGCAGATCATTGTGGGAGGAGCATGGTGGCACAGAGCAGTTCATCACAGCAGCAAGGAACAAGGAAGGGGTCTTGGCTTTCTGTGGCTGTGATAAATATCACGACCCAAAATAACTGAGGTGGAGGGGTGGCTGGTAGTTACATCATATATGCATGTCACAGTACATGAGCAAAGACAGGGCAGGAACTCAAGGTAGAAACCAAGAGTCAGGAGCTGAAGCAGAGACCATGGAGGAGTGCTGCTTACGGACTTGCTCCCCATTGCTTCCTCAGCCTGCTTTGTTATACCACGCAGGACCACTGTCCTGGGATGGCACCACCCACAGTGGGTTGGGACCTCCTACATTAATTATTAATAAAAAATGTCCTACAGTCTTGTCTACAAGCCAATCTGATGGAAGTATTTTCTCAGTTGAGGCATCCTCTTCCCAGATCACCATAGCTTAGGTCAAGTTGACACAAAACTAACCACCGATGGCCGCAAGGAATAAGGCTACAGGAAGAAGTCTGCAAAGTATATACACCCAAGAATATTCCCCTACTCCCCCCACAACACACACCAGAGACCTCCCTAGAGCTAGGCCCCACCTCCTGCCTTCATCACGTCCTAATAAAGGCATCACATTGTGAATCCATGAAGGGATTGATCTATTCTTCGAGGCAGAGCCCTCGTGATTTAATTTCTGATAGAAATTCCATCACAGACCCACTCAGAGGCTTGCTGTACAGATCTCCTAGGTGCTTCTTAATCTAGTCAAGGTGACTGGAGGATGACCTATCTATTGAAGAGAACTAGCATGTGTCAGAATCCCGAGGTGTGGAGGCATCTGCTTTGTTGTAAGAAGCCAAGATGGAGAGAGTGGTGAAACAAGGCCAGGGAATCACAGAGGGGAGGGAGGGATGGTTGGTCAGTGAAGACCTCATTGTAGTCTTTATTTTGTAAAATGTTTGCCTTCATGTGGAAGGAGGCTAAAGAAGGACAAAGTCTCTCTTTATGTAATTATTAATTTTATGCAATTATTAATTATGAAATTACATAATATGAATTATGTAATTTCAGTGGGATTGCTCTGACGTTGGGGTCAACTGAACACAACAAGAATGATGGGAAGACATGGCTTAGGGATGTTTCCAGTTAACGGAGACAAGGATGATGAGAGCTGGGGCCAGGGACTAAGCTTACAAGGTAAGATGTTGCCACATTCTGGAATGTAGTGAGATTCGCTAGGATATCTTATAAATGTGGAGCCAGGGAGGACATGATGGCTTTTGTTGTTTTCCTGCCCTGGAAAGTGAACCCAGGACCCTGTCCAAGTCAGGCAAACTCCCTACCCACTGAGCTACACCCCCAACTCTCTTTCCACTTTCCATTTTGAGGCAGAGTTTTACTAAGTAGCCAAGGTTGGCCTCAGATTCTCTCTGAAGCCCAGGTTAGACATGAGCTTGCAATGCCCTGCATCAGCTTTCAATGACCTGAGATTACAAGTTCGTAAGATACTTGGAACGAGAAACAGAAAGGGTAAAGTTATAGTTGAATGTCCTCAGAACGCGCACAGCTTGATTCCTTTGGGCAGGAATGGAGGGCGACCATCCACAGCACGGGTCAGCCAACAAAGGCTTATGGGCTAAATCCCACCCACATTCTGTTCCTCTCCATATGGTCTCTTTGGACCCCAGCTTTGTCTGTTCCCCTGAGCACTAGTTATGGCTGACTTCAGCTACAAGGGAAGAACTGAGTGTCCTCAACAAGGAGGACTGACATTAGGTCTCTTTTAAGCTCTTGATTTACAGATTAAGTTATAATTCTTTTTATGAGCTAATGATTTAACATAAAACAATTATTATTTATAAAAACCAGAACAGGAGAGAAAAGAGATCTTTGACTAGAAGAAAGTGGCTCCCATTTGTCTCTGGGACCCCAGATTCCCAAATGGAAATAATCCTCAATTTTCTCTTCTTTTCTTGCAGCCATAATGCCTGCAATGCGTTATGTATTAATATGGGCTCGTTTAGATAAAATAATCTGTATAATTTTCTCCCATGGAAATGAGGAGACATAATGACCACAGAACTGGATAACAGCAACCCCTACCTCATAGCTGGCTACCACCTGCTGCTGTAATGCAGATGCTGAAGTCACCCAGCTCAAGTCTACCTCCATCTCTGAAGGTTCATTAGTTGAGAGTTACTAGATTCGTTCCCAGCAGAGAACAGAGAGGATGACCCATGCTCTGAGGCTTTCTGCTGGCAAGAAAAGGTGAATATAGTCCTTGTAACCTAACAGAGGGGGAACACAAGGCCCAAAGATGTGGTGACTGTGTGGTCTCATGCCTGAGTGTGACAAGGGTTGTTGCAGGCAGTGCAGGACAGGGGTTTGAACAACGGGGCAGGAGCAGGGCTTCAGGGTGAAGGTGTTTGATGACAGTTTCCTCTGAAATGGAAACATTTCCTATGAGAGAAAGGGGTCGCTCCTGTGACTCAGGAGGAAACAAACCTCACATACCTGGGAAAGCTAAGACTTGTGAGGCTCCCCTTCCCTCAGCTTTACAGAAGCACGTGAACACCTGCTCAGGGAGCAGACTGCCCATCAGGCTGCAGGGAGGGGATTCTCAGGAACAAGAATCTGCCTGCAAGCTGCACATAGAGCTGCAGAGTGGCAGCTTTTGAGAATCTTCACTCCTGTTTTGGTGGGCTTCTCAGTGATGCAAGTGCTTTTGAGTCAATCCTGTCTCTGTCAGTAACTCCAACAAGAATTCATTGGTTCACCAAGTTGAACTTTGGCATGTCTGCATGTGTGCATATGTGTGTGTGCATGTATGTACATGTGTGTGTGTGTGTGCATGCATGCATTAGAGTATAGAACTACTTTGTGCACCAAGATATAAGGTGTTTTAAACACCTCCCAGGGATGGATCAAACAGGCACCTTGACTTTCACAAGGGACTGGCCAGTGAAGCTTCGTAAGAAGGTTTAGGCTCCTTTTACACTAGTAGTCCTGTGCATGATTAAATAAGAAGCCTTTAAATACCTTTCTTCCCATGAACATTTGTGTTTCCTAGTCCTCAAAGGTTCCATCCTGTCCAGGAGGAAAGAACATTCTGGCTACTGTGGTAGTTTTTCAGGATGATGAATGGCTTAGAATTTGGAACTGTCCTTCCATGAGGAAGACAGCAGACCTGGCTCTGAGGCTCATTCTCCTGAGTAGACATGACTCATCATGCCGGATGTTGTGTCATCCTTAAATGAACATGAAATTCGCGGCCAGATATTCTGCCCTTGTGGACACTTGTGACATTTAGGAACAGAGCAGAGAGGTGGCAGAGTGGAGGACCATGCGTGTCCAGTGGGGGCCTGGTGACAGAAATTGTCAGCTACAAGTCAAAGGCATCTTGAGAACTCGTGACGGGGTCTGTGTCCTATGGCTGTGGAAACCGTAAGTCCCAGGTACCTCTGGCCCACAAAGTGTGACCCCTATAGAAGAGCCTCAGATAGGTTCAGTCTATACTAATGTGCAGTGTGGTTTGCTGAGGGTAGCCAACTAACCAAGTTCCTGCTGGAGCAGCCTCTTCTGATCAAAGGAAGATCTTTAATTGAATCCAACAGTTTGTCCAAGTAATTACAAACAAAGCAGAATGGAGCAATTCAACATGAACACAATTTGCTAATCTAACAGACTTCTGGACTAAGGCAGGTTCTGAAAACCTCAACCATCAACAGGATCTGACAGCTGGTATAGAAAAAGAAAGTGACCACTTAATTGGCTACAGAATAATTGGTTAATTGGTTACAGAGCTTCCTGAAATCAGCTAGATCTCAGCCTCTGTGATTAAACTTGATATTGCTTTAGTCTGCTGAGTCCAACAGATTATACCAAATCAGATGTAGGAAACAAGAAACAGTTTACATCCGAGCGTCCCTGGATATCTGACCTAGGAAGAAGAGACAGAGTGATATTTGAAGGGACTGCCAGCTCAAGTGTGGCAAACCTTTTGCCCATTCCCCAATTCCTTCTGCCTAGCTAAAAACCATTAGATGCATTGCCAAAGTTAGCCACCAAGGTCTAGTCCCTTATTTGGCTACTTCTTCCTCCTGAGACTGACCATCAAGATCCAGCTATCAAAGCATTTAAGTCCAGCAATCAAAAGCCCTCTTAGGCTCATCTAATTAACATGCTCAATCAAAATTAAGCACCTCATCCTAATATGGGGTTTTCCCTTTTCCCTTTATAAACTGTCATTTTCGTATGAGCTATGTTCATCCCCTTTCTACCCAGAGACAGTCCTTTGTCCTTGGGGACAACTACTCCTGTCCCCTCTCCCTATTACCTTCCCCTTTCCCCCTATTCTCTATTTCCTGCCCTGTTTCTTCTTCACTGTCCTCTGTCACTCTGGTGCAAATAAATCTCCTTTGTGCTGAGAACTTGGTCTTGAAGATCCTGAGCCAGTACTTTTCTTTTCAGTAAGGTCGTTTATAATGATAACTATTAACATCCACTGAATATTTAACCCAGAGTCAGGAACGGTATGTGCTAAGCAACTCACCTGCTCTACAATAGTTCCCAACCTATTGCATTTTTTAAAAATTATTTTTGATACTTTATTTACATTTCCAATGTTTCCCTTTTTCTAGGTCTCCTCTTTGGAAACCCCCTATCCCCTCCCCCTCCCCGCCTCTATGAGGAAATTCCACCTGCCACCCACCCGCCCACCCATTCCCATATTCCCACCTTGACATTCCCCTTTACTGGGGCCTCTAACGCCCTCAGGCCCAATGGCCTCACCTCTCTCCCTGATGGCCAACGAGGCCATCCTCCACTGTTGGTGGGATTGCAAGCTGGTACAACAACTCTGGAAATCAGTTTGGCGCACCCTCAGAAAAATGGACATAATACTACCTGAGGACCCAGCTATACCACTCCTGGGCATATACCCAGAAGATGCTCCAACATGTAATAAAGACGCATGCTCCACTATGTTCATAGCAGCCATATTTATAATAGCCAGAAGCTGGAAACAACCCAGATGTCCCTCACCAGA
>CM052721.1:26673482-26695674 GCA_028551405.1 Uromys caudimaculatus
GTTTCACTTTACAGTAACCTCTGGACTGAGAGTGAGGTCCCAGATGGAGGAGTGGGAGAAGGGACTGAAGGAGCTGAGGAAGTTTGCAGCCCCATGGAGGGAGCAACAGTGTCAACTGGCCGACACCCCCCCCCCCCATCATCTTAGAGTCTGGACCACCAACCAAAGAATACACATCTATGGACCCATGGTTCGGACCACATATGTGACCTATTGCATTTAACCAGACTTTCCTGTGCATCTTCTATGGGTCAGACGTGAGTATCAGGGATGCCATAGTAGACAGAAGGATGTGGCCATGACCACATGGGCATCACTGCTGGTGGAGGAGTCTGCCAGGCAGAGATGCTGAGATGTTATGTTGAGCTAGTGACCTGTCGGGATAGGAAGCCTAAGGCAAGGGTATAAGAAAACGAGAGAGGGACAGAGGTGCTCAAGAGGGAGGCTGAGGGAGGGCGCTGAGACTGAGACTTACCCAAGGACAATTCTGGTGTGCTCGGAATGGAAGGAAGTGCGAAGACAGATGTGTGAATGTGATGGCTGAGTGGTGGCTAACCTTTATTGTCGACTGGACTGGATTTATAACCCCCACAGAAACACGTTGATAGGTGCATCTAGGAAAGAATTTTTCCAGAAAGGTTTAACTGAGGAGGGAAGACCCACCCTGAATGTGGGTGGCAGAGACATCCCATGGACTGGAGTTCTGGGCTGGTTACAAAGGAAAATGTGAGCTGAGCATCAGCATCTCCCCCTCCCATCCTCTCCCCCTCCCATCTCCCACTCCCTTTTTCTCCCTCGCCCCCTCCCCCTCCATCTCGCTTCCCCCTTCCCCTCTCATCGCTTCCCTTTCCCCTTCCATCCCTATCTCTCTCCCCTCCCCCTCCCCCTCCCATCCCCCATTCCTCTCTCCTTCTCCCCCCCTCACCCTCTCCCTCTCCTCTCTCACTCTATCCTCCCTCTCCCTTTTCCCCCTCCTCCTTCCTCATCCTCTCTCTCTCTCTCTCTCTCTCTCTCTCTCTCTCTCTCTCTCTCTCTCTCGTTTCCTGACTGTGGATACAGAGTGACAAGCTACCTCATGTTTGGCCACCATGCTCACGCCACCTGACATCCAGACTCTCTCTCATCTTAAACTGTGAGCCAAAACAAACTGCCTTTTCTCTAAACTGCTTTGGTCTGGATTTTTTTCTTTTTCTTGCTGATAATGGACTGAACCTCTGAACCTGTAAACCAGCCCCAATTGAATGCTGCCCTTATAAGAGTTACCTTGGTCATGGGTGTCTCTTCACAGCAATAAAACTCTAAGACATTTGTTCAAGGCAAAGCAGTCAGCCTTAAAAGCACACACACACAAACAACAAAAGCAGACTCAGAAGGTTGCCTCTGTGTGTGTGTGTGTGTGTGTGTGTGTGTGTGTGTGTGTGTGTGTACACTCGCGCACTCGTGTGTGTTTGAGAGTGAGGGACTTGGAGTGGCTGGAAGGAAGGATAAGTGATGGATTTTATTTCAATTAAAAATGTATTTAAGTACAAAAATTTAAAAAGCATGTGGAAACCTAAGACCAAGGGAGGGAAACTCTGGCCATGGTGGCTGTGGCAGTTCCTGGGAGGTACCAAGACTCAAAGGCCAAGCCTCCTGATATCTGAGACTGACAGTTGCTAAGCTGGTCAGTATACACCCTGAGATTCTCAGAGCTTGGATGGTTAAGATTCTGAGTCTGTCAACAACCCCACAGATGCCGTTATACTCAAGAGTCGGGGTCTCCTAAGCCCAGAGGAGCTTAATCAAGGTTGCCATCTGAAAAGAGCAGAAGCTCCCAGGCCAATGCATTAGCACCAGGGCTTCATCCCCCTCCCTGGGATGCCCCGTGTCTTCCAAAACCGAGGTGAAGTGTGTCTTTGAGCGCAGAACCACAGTTGTTTTCAGGAGAGGAGAGTGGTAGGTGCTGGTGGGTGGAATTAGGAGGAAACGTTGTTCGAGTCAATTATGGAAACAGGTGCGGTGCACAGCTCCTTGGTCCTGCTATGTATAAGTGTTGGTTTCCTCTCTAAGTGAGGCTGACAACCTAAATGATGGGTCCACTTTAAGTTAGGCAGTAAGTGGATTTGGCCCACTGCAGTTAAGCTGAGTTCCCAGGATCCCAAGGAGCAGAGGAGAGACAGAATCGCAAGGTCATTTCCAACTGTGAGGAGTCCATCACAGTTTACAGTCATCATATCACATTCCAGCCTCGGAAGCTCTTGGGACCTGCACTTTCCAAACACAATACAAGGCTGAGTGTCCGAAGCCACTCATGACTGGCTGTGCTACACCTGCAGGCGCAAAGGCCTCTGGACTGGTGAGGGACAAGGTTGCTGGTTACAAGTTGCAAAAGCCAGATTCTGATTGGATGAGCTGGGTCATGTGTTGGGCTTTAATTCTATCACTGGGACTCAAAGAATTTCAGGTGCTCACTGGGTGAGCATCCCTCACAGGGGTTGAATCCTGGATGGATTTCTGAAACCTGGGGTGGGTGGGGACACACACACACACACACACACACACACACATTTGTTCAACAAGGAAAGCACATTTGCAAACTAATGAAAAACTATGCTCATTTATTTTTACATAAAGAATGAAACCTTGCTCAAATATTTAATAGTGCAGAATGTTGAAACCCTGCAACATTTTTCAGAGTTGACTGATAATTTGGCTTTATAATCACCAACACTGAGAACACCATTTTGAATAAATAGTATCCTGTTTGGGGCTATTTTCAAAACTGTTGGAATCCTGTCTTAATCCCAAACTAAAATTCATTTAGTGGTTTTGCTTGTTTTTTTTTCTTGTGAAACTCAAGGCAGCCCCACAGACAGCAATTTTTAAGATCGTGTATTCTAACAAAACCCCAAACAGTGGCATACTAATTTGATACTCACATCCTGATGAAGGATGGGAGGAAAAGATTAAAAATTAAAGAAATTAAAAGTCTGATTCTGTAAGAGCAGAAAGCCGTGTATGTATAGAATAACACGGCATGCATCACGGACAGAATTTGAAATCTGAGTCCAGGTGCTCTGGCTGTGTTCAGTCGAGTTGTAGGAGGGATAGCATGCACAGTGTCTGGTCATGTGCTCAGAAGTGAGGCTGCAATGGACAGTCCACAGAAACATGAGCAGGGACATCAGCTAGGCGGCTGTAGAGGCAGAAGCATTATCAACAGCTGTCTTAGCAATGGCAGTAGTACTGCTAAGGAGTCTCAGCAGCTCCCAAGAGGGACTGAGGGCAATCAAGGGAAGGGACCAGAACCTGGGCTCCTCATGCCTTGGATTTTGAGTTGATTTTTGGCTATTGCACGGTCAGAAATCTTAACTGTGGACTAGCCTTCTGCAAATCCACATTCAATCCCATGATCCCACGTAGGGTCACGAGCATCCCTTTGGATGGCAAGGTGGCATGCAGGCAGTTCTGGGGCTTCTGGTATGTAAGAAAATCGAGGAGGTTTGTGGTTGCCAAGGAGCGGGAAGCCACTCTAACTTCGCTGAGTCCTGGTTGTCTCTCACACAAGCACAATCTGTATTCTACCTTGAGAGCTGGGGAATTCATGTCCTTGCTTGAGGCTTTGGTTTAAGGACTTGCTTTCGTTGCTGTGAGGCTGGTGGGATGTGGCAAAGGTGCAGAGTCATTAAGTGTGATGTTTTTCTGTCTGCCAGCACATTAGAATCACATTGGATAGTAATAACAAAGTGACCTTTGTAAGCTAACCTTAGTAAATTTAGTCATGTTAAGATGAGGTGAACACTTTATCACAAAGAACAAAATCATGTTATAATCTCTCTTAGTGTAATTTTACAAGTATCTCTTTAGAATATCTTAGACTGGGCATGGTGGTGCTCACCTTTAATCCCACCATTTAGGAGGCAGGGGCAGGTGAGTCCCTGTGAGTTCAAGGTCAGCTTGGTCTACATAGAGAGACCCTGTCTCAAAACAATGAGATACCAACCCACTAACAAAAAGCCAAGGAACGAAAAAAAAATTAGTTTTTCAGGGTTTATTTACTTTATTTTTAAATTATGTGTATGTCACTTTCTGTACATGTACCACATGGGTGCAGTGACAACAGAGGCTAGAAGAGGGAGGTCTGATCTCCCAGAACTGGTGTTAAAGAAGGTTGTGGGCTACCGCGTGTGTGTTGGGAACCAAACCTGCCAAGTAGCCAGTGTTCTTAACACAGAGTCATCTCTCCAGTTCCTAAAAAGCATTGTTTTGATCACTGTCCACAGCAGTGGATCTCAGCCTGTGGGTCACGTGCTACACCCTTGGCAAACATCGATTCTCAAATATATTTCCATTATGATTCATAACATTAGTGAGATTCCAGTTAGAAAGTAGCAACAAAATAATTTTATGGTGGGATCGTCACAGCATGAGGGACTGTATGAAAGGGTGAGAAGCCCTGCACTACAATGACGGCTTAGCAGAAAAAGGTGAGACTGTGGTTCTTCATGGAGGCTCTTTATTTGACGTTCTTTAGTGAGACTCTGCTTCTCATTGTGTTGCTAAAGACAAAAATATCTAACAGCTTTGAAGAAAAATGTGGATGCAGTCAGATATGCCCATTAGAACATGCAGCCATTTTTAGCTGTGTGAATAAGATATATATCAGCTGATATAATTGATATAATCCATATCTATATCTATACCTGTATTTATGTCTGTATATCTATATCTCTACCTAATATTTATATCATCTCTATATCTGTATCTCTGTATCATCTCTATATCTATATATCTCCATATCTACTTCTACCTCTATATCTCTACTAAATCTACTTATATCATTTGTATTATATCTCTCTGTGTCTCTCTCTGTGTCTCTGTCTGTCTGTCTACCTCTCTCTTTCTCTCTCTCTCCCCATATATATATATATATATAATATTTCATTTCTGGCGTGTGTGGGAACTCACAGAATGTCCAGAATCAAGGGCCCAATGCAAGCACTGAGACTTCTTAAGCTTCTATAATAAAGTGTGACATTATGATTTAACACCCTGACACACCAACTCTTCACACAACCCACTTAAGTTAATGAAAATAATCATTTTCTTGCCTTGATTGTTTCTAGCTTTAGACCACTAAGAATTAGGTATTTTAAAATATAGAATAGGTAGTTTTATGTGAAAAATTGTCAACTCTTGGTTAAATAATAAGGAATCGTCCAATTGTCTGTTAAAAAAATGATGTATTTTCTTTCTCTTTAGTTTTTAGAGCTGTTTTGAGAAGAAAATGAGCAAAAAAGACAGAAAAGTCCACACTCCTCCTGTTCTCACAGATATATACCATCTTCATGTCATTGTCCCTTACCAGAGAATTGCCTGAATTATAATTGACTACATGTATGTATAATTACCACCAAGGTGAGAAGTTCACAGTGGGGTTATTGTAGTGCTGTATTTTCTGTGGACTTGGACGATGATATGTGCCCACCATTGCACTATCAACATGTTTCTATTGCTATAGCTCTCTTTATGTCTGTCTGTCTGTCTGTGTCTGTCTGTTTCTCTGTCTCACCATTTCTGTCTCTGTTTATGTCTCTCTGTGTCTCTGTCTCTCCCCGCTCATGTGTGTTCTGGTGTTTATGCACTTCTGTGTGCATACAATGGAGGTAGTGGTGCTTTGAATAGGAATGGCCCCCATAAGCTCATATATTTGGATGCTGGGTCATTAGGGAGTAGTGCTACTTGACAGGGATTAGAAGATGTGGCCTTGTTTGAGGAGGTGTTTCACTGGGGGTCTGCTCTGAGGTTTCAGAAGTCAAGGCCAGGCCCAGTGGCTCCCTCTGCCTGCTGCCTGTGGACCAGCTGTAGAACTCTCAGCTACTCTCAGCTACCTCCCCAGCCTCATGTCTGCCTGTGTACCACCAGGCTTCCCACCATGATGATAATGGATTAAACTTCTGAAACTGTAAGCCAGCCCCAAAGGATGTTTGCCTTTATAAGAGTTGCTGTGGTTATGGCGTCTCTTCACAGCAATAGAACAGTGATTACAACAGAGACCACAGGTCACCCTTGGATCTTATTCCTTAAAAGCCAGCCGCAGGCATCTGCCAGTGTCTGCCACTCTGGTGCTGTGAATACCAGCTCTCAGCCGCAGGCATCTGCCTGTGTCTGCCACCCTGGTGCTGTGAATACCAGCTCTCAGCACATCTGGCTTATTCATTGTGGGGGCTGGGGTGCAGCTCAGACCCTCCTGCCTGCCCAGCAGCTACTTTATTGACTGAGTCATCTGCCCAGCCCCGGCAGTAAAGCTTTCTGTGTGCGATCTATTCCTTCCTCCCACACCTCCTTGAGTGACATCCATCTATTTACCATTTCCTCTGCCTTGCCTTTTCCAGATGCTACCTGATGAAGCCACAGCCTTCCAGACTGTCTTCTTTTGCTAACTAATGCTCAAGTTTCTTCCACATTTGGGCTTGGCAGTTCATTTCCTCCCAGCATGCAGTGCTCCATTGTCTGGAGGCACGGGTCTCTCTCCATTCACCTGCTAAAAGTTATCTCTGTGATTTCCAAGTTCTGACAGATGTGAACAAAAGAGCTCTTAAACCCCGCCCCCCCTTTGCAGGTTCTCATGTGGACATAAATCTTTAATTCCTTTTCATAAATTCTGTGCAGAGCACTAAGACTGTTTAGTTTTGTAAGGAGCAGCAGTACTGTCTACAGTGTTGAATGTACCATATGAATACCAATGAACACAGAGTGGACTGGGGTGTCCTTTTAGCACACACCCCCTCCAGCTTTTGGCGTTTCCAGAACTTTTTTTGCCTATGTGACGAGTGTGGAGCTGCATTTCACTGAGTCCCTGATAGCAGGTGACATGGTAAGAGGTAGATCTTTTCACAAACTCATTACCATGGGCATCTTGGAAAGCTTGGGGGGGAGTTCTGTATCAGTAAATTGTTAAAGTCTGCTCTATGCTCCTGGTGGGTGTGCACGCATCTCTGTACCTGCCCAAGAGTTCTGGATTCATGAATGAAAGACATACACATGCAACCTTTATATTTTAATGTTTTAACTAACTCAATGGCTGGACCACTCCTGAACCTCATGTTGCTAACATATTCTCCCCTCCAATATTCTTGAGTTATTTCTTTTTTTTTTTTTTTTTTTTTTTTTGGTTTTTCGAGACAGGGTTTTTCTGTATAGCCCTGGCTGTCCTGGAAGAGTTATTACTTTCTAAAATCTATATTTTATCTTTGCTACCCCAGACCCAATGGGGGAGTGGCCTCTGGGACTGCTTTTCCTGATTCTTACATGGTTGACTCTCTGTCTTCCACAGCTCTCATATTTGTATCTTCTTTCTTCCTTCCACCCTAGTGTTTCTCCTTCTTCCTCTCCTGCATTTTCTTCCCTGGGATCCTCAAAGTCCTGCCTCTCTCCTCCTGCCCAAACATTGGCTGCTGGCTCTTTATTGACCAGTCAAAAAAACAACTGTTGCCAGGGACCCACAGCAGCCATGCGAATTCCCATGTCATCACAAATCAAATCCCCAACAGAGTTCTGCATTAATTAAGCCTTATTTGAATGATGAGCACATGCTATTTATTTTCTTGGAGAGCTGCTCTGAGGATAGCAGCAAGGCTCCTCCTGCAGGAAACCTGGTGGCTGTGGGCCTGCATCCCATCACTCAGAGGAGGGAAGAGAAGGCAAGGGTGCTATTTTAAACTCCCTGTTATTGCAGGAAATGCCCCTAACTCGAACACCATGGAGCGGCTGTCATCTGTTCCGATGAGAAAAGGCCTCGGGTCACCTAGCATTTCTCCATCTCCTCAATACTGCTCTTGCTGTGCATGTGAGATGGTTGAAATCTGCCCATCTCATCTCTCCAAATCATGTGCTCTTGGTTTGTTGTGAGGCCAGGCAGAACTGGGAACTTGAATTGTGTGACCCTCTTACTGGGTCAGGAGGGACTCCACAGTGGGAGGGGTGGGTGCTCTCACTCAGGAAACACCCATACCTGCCTGGTGTCATCTGGGGTGCGGAACATTCTTGGTATGGACCATTAGTTGTGGGGATTTGGATCTTATGAGGCTTCACCGACCAGGCTGAGGAGAGGAACTCTGAGTCTGTTTATTCTGTGTGAGCTTGTGCAGGTGGCTGTGTGCACAGTGACTGCGTCTCTCTCACATGGGATATGCAGCAGTCATCCAGATTCCCATGGCCTTTCATTCCTAGACAGCCAAGGCTTTCTTCAACAAAACCACACACTCCGATTCGAATCAGAGCTCTGATGATTCAGAGTATGAAGGAAGGCACTTACCCGTTTTTCTGTTTTTGAGCCAAAAGAAACCTCACCAACACAGATGAAAAGTCAAACGAGCTAAAGAAGTTAGAAATTATCTCTGGGAAAATTGGGAGGCAGAGTTACCCTCTGATTCCCCATTAGCACTGTTGTAATTTTTGAGTTTAGATTTTCTGAATCAGTATGTAACCAAGCACATCTTCTTCACTAACATCAGAGGTTGGATTTTCACTTTAGAGTGTAGTTCTCTGGGGTCCTGCATGCTACCTTGTGTTAGCCACTAAGTATCAAATATCAACCAGAAAAATGTAGTTAGGAGGTTGTGTTACATGCCAAAAAGCCTCACAACATGCTGACTTGGAGTAGGCACAGGATTCTCTCAAGTCTCTATGGACACAGACTTTCCCTCTTTTACAGCCTGGGCTCAATCACCTCCATCCCTTGCTCCTGACAGACTCACACTACTTCCTAGCTCTCTGACAGATCCAGCTCTGGCTGGTAGAAGAGAAAATGCTGCTCTTTGGAGGAGGAGACTAAGGTGTTGACCTTCTATCTCTGGTTCAGAGAGAATGGTACCATCTGTAGAATTAGGGAAAATGATGTTTGACTCCTGTGTCCCTGTGAGATGAGTCCTTGAGACTCCCATGACCCTATGAAACATTCTCATGAGTACTATGTGCGGAGAGGTTGGGTCCACATTTATTCCTTAATAAGGAGCCCTAATTCTGACTCTGTGGTTCTCAAGCTATTAAGTCCTGTGGGAGAGGCCATTCCAGGGATGTCATAAAGAACATCTGATTCTGTCTTCTGAGGTGTGAGCATGGCTGAGCTGGGCTAGGATCCCTGTGCGCTCTGCTCTCAGTATAGTAGGGGCACCAGGCAAATGAGGTCAGGGAGTCTGCACTGTCCCACCTAAACTGGTACATATTCCCTCAAGAGCTTCCCATCCATGAAGGTGCCATAGTCTCAACTTGTAATTTTGATAAACCAGCAATGAAGTAGGCAGTGACTTCAGTAGAGCAGGGCTGCATCAGCCCTGGGAGATGGATCCTCATCTCTCTAGAAACATCACCTTTTTGAGGTTCTAAATCCAATTAACCCATCAGTTCAGCTGCCTGATAGTGTGTGTTCATGATAACAGAGAGGCCACAGTATAAGCGCATCAACTAAGTATTTGGGAAGATGATCACAATTAGCAGTATAAACAGGAGTAAAATAGAAGAAAGTGAGGGGCTGAAGGGATGGATCAATGGTTAAGAGCACTGGCAGTTCTTGAAAAGGACCTGGGTTTGAGTCCCAGCACCCGTAAGATGGCTCACAACCATTTGGAATGCCAGTTCCTGGGGATCTGATGCCCCCTTCTGGCTTCCCTGGGCACTTCACACCTAAGGTGGGCTTACATACATGCAGGCAAAACACCCCAACACATAAAATAAAATAGATCTTCAAAAAGGAGTAAAAAAATAGAAACATCTTAAGAGAAAAAAATAAACATTCAAGAAAACATAGAAAAACAACCTTGTTTATATTAACCTTAAAGGATAATGATGGCAAGCTATTATTAATATTTGAAAAGATGATATTTCTATATACAACTGTGTACCACTTTATTGTTATTTCTATGGTAAAATCATGTTCATTTCATAATTTAATTTAAACTCGACAGTCTTCAATTCTTCTTAATTAGTCAACATTGAAAGGATTGAGCTAAACTTCCGAGCACCCAGAGGTGTTTTCTTTGTAAAGTAGATATGGGGTCTTTGCAAAATGAAGTGCCACATCTATCCTTATGAACTGACCGGCACCTTTCTCCTGGCGCAGAGGGATACATTAACTCTCTTTTATAGGAAATCTTTGATGTTAAAATAGGAGAAGAAACTTACCGTCATAGTCTGTTCAGAGTCCTGTGATAAAATGCTGCCCTAGTTAGGTTTCTGTTGCTGTGATAATCACCATGACCAAAAGCAACTTGGGGAGGAAGTTACAACTTACATTCACCACTTCAAGAAGCCAGGACAAGAACTCAAGGCAGGAACTGAAGCAGAGGTCATGAAGGAATGGTTCTTATTGGCAACCACCCATGACTTTCTCAGCCTGCCTTCTTATAGAACCAGGACCAGTACCCCAGTGGTGGTTTTACATACAGTGTTCTGAGCTCTCTCATTAACCAAGAAAAGGCACCACAGGACAATCTGATAGAGGAATTTTCTCAGTTGAGGTTCCTTCTTTCTAGATGACTCTAGCTTGTGTCAAGTTGACAAAACAAACCAAAAAACTGCAAAATTAACCAGCACATTCACCATTACCAAGGTAGCTTAAACACTAGAGAACATGTTACCTACAATTCTGGAAGCTGGGTATCTGAGATGCATCCTGTTCTAGGGTTAAAGAGAACTATTTCCCACTCATGGGTGTCACTTTCTTCACTAAAGCCTCACAAAGTAGAAGGGACTCTTCAATGTCTCCTTTAAAACCACTAAACTCATCATGCCATTTTTTGGTACACCACTCAGAATCAGGACTTCTTAAATTCTCATTTCTACCCAAGGTCCTGTATGGGAATCCAGTTCTGTCTGATTCAAAGAGGGTCTAGTAAATGTGTGAGAGGAAACAGTTTCTGTCTTCACAATGATACATTTCCCCCTTGCTGTAATGGGAAGGATTGGGACATAATTGAAAAGGGAATACAATTTCTCACTCTGTGATTATGTGCACTAATGTCCTGTCTGGCATAGCTGAAAATCACACAGCATGCTCATCCCATGATGGCTACACTTTGTTAAGCACTGCCAGAGTAAAGGGGGGGAAACTGACATTTGCATGATACTGAGTATTTTAAATGAAGAAGAAGAAGATGAAGATTTCATAAGGATGTGCAAAACTGTAGCCTTAGAGACAAAAATCTACACATGAATCATGCATGCAGGCTCACACATGCATGGCTTCCGAGAGGTTCGTGCATTTTAACATGCACTTTGTATTTATTTATTTATTTACTCTGTGTGTGTATGGGTGTGTGCACATATCAAGATCTGGGGACCAATGCAGGAGCTGCTGCTTCTCCTCCGCTGTGTGGATTCTGGGATTCAAACTTAAGTCATATGGCTTATGCACAAGCACCTATGCTGAGCAATCTTCCCACCCCTCTTCTGCTCTTCAGTGTCAAATTTTTAAGTCAAGAAATAGTCTGGCGGTGGTGGCGCATGCCTTTAATCCCAGCACTTGGGAGGCAGAGACAGGCGGATTTCTGAATTCGAGGCCAGCCTGGTCTACAGAGTGAGTTCCAGGACAGCCAGGGCTATACAGAGAAACCCTGTCTCGAAATACCAAAAAAAAAAAAAAAAGAAATAGTCTGGCCATGATTCCTAGTATCTTTATTTAATTTCAGAAACCAAGATAATACAAAGGCAATCAGCTGGAGTCTACGAAAAAATGCCAAGGTTGTATTACAAGAATGTCAAACAATTAGTGTTAACCAAAAATCCCATCGCAGCTAGTTTTGTTGGCAGAGCCATGGTGGAAATATCTTATTAACAAGGTGTTACTTAGTCTCTCTTAATTATACAATGCTGATATTTTCCCTCCTTGTCATAACGTTTATAACGCTATTTATTAAAATGTCTCTTTTAATTAAATACAAATACATGTGTTTTAAAACACAACTGAAAGAATACTGTGCAGGGGGAAAAGTGTTCCATCCGCAACTGAATAAAAAGCAGTTCAGTCTATGCGGTGCTTGTGATGTGTTTCAGTTTGCTTCTCAGTATCTGTGAGGAGATGCAGATACCTAACAGCTCACAGTCCATCAATTTGGGGAAATCAGGGTGAGAACTCAGGGCAGGAACCTTTAAGCAGTAGCCGAAACAGAGAACATGGAGGAATATTGCTTCCTGGCTCTCCATGTCTTGTTCAACCTGCTTTCTCATACCACCCAAGACCACCTGCCCAGGGTTGGCACCATCCACAGTGGGATTGGCCCTCCCACATCAATCACCAATAAAGTAATTGCCCTATAGATAGATCTGGTGAAGGCATTTTCTTAATTGGGTTTCTCTCTTCTCTGATGACTCTATAACAATTTGACAAAAACTAACCAACGCACATTGAAACCTGAAGACCCAAGTTCAATCCCCAGAACCCACATTACAAAGCATAAACAGCAGGCATGGCGATGCACACGTGTAACCTCAGTGTTGGTAAGGTCTCTAGAGACAGACAGATCCCTGGGGATCGTAGACTAACATCCTACCCTAATCAGTGAGCTCCAAGACAATGACAGACCTTATCCCCCAAAAAACCAATGTGGATGGTGTCTGAGGAACTATAGGTAAGGTTAATCTCTGGCCTCCAAATGTCCTTGCACACACATATGAATACAACACACATATACACATTTGTACTTGCATGCACAGAGGGATATGACACACAAGTACGCTCACATACAAGAAAGAGAAGGAAATAAACTCAACAAAAGGGAACCACTCCCCTGTACCTGGTGCCTGTATCCTGCTTCCCATTGGTCATGAAAGACGCTAAGAAACACAAGGCGGGGAGGAGTGAAGAAGATGGATGGTGATGCTCTGCTTGCTGTCACTGAAGATGTCTAATAAGCTTCAGACAGGAGCTGCACACAACTGCATCAGATGCTAATTCAGATGCAGCCGCATATTCTGAAGACTGTGCAAGCCATTCAAGAACTATACACCACCACTCCTCTGCCACTGTTTACTGGCAAAGGTGGGGTGATGTCAGCTGCAGGCACTCTGTCAAGGCTGCTGATTCATCCTCCTGAGACAGTGGTTGGTCAAGGCAAGGGACAAGGACCTATTTCTATTTCTGGCCCACTATTCTCATGATATTTATGGTGAGTGTTCAAGCTGAGGCAGTGTTCTTGCTACAGGAGGCACAGGCTTCTTGGGGAAATCAATGGAGGATCTGGAAGATGGGAGATTTCTGAGGCTTTCGTGACTTCTTTGACTTTCTGGGCTGAGTTCACACCCAAACATCTTATTGAGTATCAGTCATGTTTATGGTTTAAGAAGGCTTTGGTTATAATGTGTTGCCTGCTTACCACTAAAGGTGCATTCAGCAGTGTAACTTTACAACCTACATAGCTGCCTAGATCAGACAAACTAAATCCAGGACTCTCTCTTTCTGTAGAGCATCAACAAAGGGACATGAAATAAAGTAGACAATTAAAATAGTAGGAAAAAACGCAAAGAGAAAAAAAGTAACTTTTCTTAGTTTTTTACTTTCTTAGTTACTAATGTTTGATGTTTAAGTCAATAGATTTTAAGAAAAGACATGCATGTGGATGGAGAAATGGCTCAGGGGTTAAGAGCACTTGCTGTTCTTCCAGAGGACCTGAGTTCGATTCCCAGCACCCACATGGTGGCTCACAACCATCTGTACCTCCAGGTTCAGGGAATCTGATGCCCTCTTCTGGCCTCCAAGGGCACTGCATTCATGTGACACACAGACACATGTAGGCAAACACTCATACACATAAAAAAAAGTAAATATGAAAAAAAGAGATGCCAAGTTATTTTGAAAAATGAATTATAAATTGTTTACCTCGAAGGGGGAACATAACAAACTTTCTTGGATGTTTCTAAAGGTCAGTAAATGGAATGGTTCTCATATCCCCTTCATGTGGTCCTACTGACCCATATAAGCTGGCTGCTTCCTTCTCTCCAAATTGACACCTGTAGTCAGAGAGGAGAGAGGCCATGGTACATACTAGAGCCTCTCACCAGGGGAAATTCAAGGAGGGATGTTTTCTAGCCCATGTCTCATGGCTTTCTGCTTAGAAAGACTAGGCAAAGGAGGGCACATATCTGGAGTAAGCTCACAGTACTGAAAGAACTGAAGTCAGGTCCTGAGAACATGGAGATCACAGTTGAGGGATTTTAAGATCCTCGTGTGAAATCTGCCAATGTTCCTGGGATTCCACTAAAGAGCAGAAATGATGAGCCCCACTGGAGTTTAGCCAGGCTGTGGCAACTGTGGCACCTTCTAATACAGTCTGCTCTGTGCTGAATCTACTCACTGATCATTCAGGGGATCAATCACTGATTGCAGCCTAAGAGGGAAGGAGCACAGTAGAGATGGAGGAGATATGGGACTGTGTCTTTTGGTGCTGTGAGCACCACAGGCTTACCCATGTTATCTCCATTGTAGGAGCATGTGGGCTAGCCCATGGCATAGATCAGCAGGGCAAGTGCATACAACTGGAGGGAAGTGTTCCTCAGTGCATCCCCGGCTACTAAATGACATGAGATATTGTGATGAGTCTTCAATTGGAGGACTCTGAACCATCTTCTACTCCTCCACCATTCCCATGCTAGGTAGACACAAGCAGGTCCAATGCTCTGGCCCTGACCATACTGGGACAAATGACCACACACACACAAACACACACACACACACACACACACACACACACACGTATATATATTAAAACTGTATAGGTCTGAACAGTGGGACTCAAGAACACATGGCTGGGAAGCAGAAGAGACAGAAGCAAGTTTGTCTATCACTCAGTTGAAGGAGACCTCAGGGAGGTTTTCTTAGAAGGTTTCTGAAGTCTTCATGGGTGTCTTGTGCCTGGAAGGACACTTTTAAACAAAGGGGCAGGGGAGAGGAATCAGACAGAGATTTGGGCACAGGTGCTCCCTCCCCTGGAACATCTTACCCTGGAGGTTTTGGTCCTCACTCCATTCAGGACAGACTGGACCTATCTAAACTTAGGTCATTCTGTCCAGAGTTGCTGGGTCCTCAGGGGGTCCTTCTACACTCCAGGAGCCTCATACAATACCCTCAGGGTGCTACCAAAATAGTCTCCATTCTGGTGTGCCTTGGCTTTAGAAAGGATGGGTTCTCCACTGCAGTCCAGCCCCCTGGTGGTGCATTCTGGTTGCCAGGCACCCATCTGTATGTGAAATAGAACACTCTGTGGGGTTCTACCCCATTTGTTCTACTCAGAAGTACACTGACAGCTAGGTTGCTGTGACAGCCAAGCTTGGGCCTCATGGTGGACTAATTTCCTGCCACACACCAGTGCCTGTTTTCCCTGAGGAAGATAGGTCTTCCATAGTGTCTGAGGGCCTCAGATAGGCCTGGGCTACTGGGGTCTCTCTAGGAGATTGGTTAAATGTTGCTGTTATAGTTGTCAGAGTAAGTCAGTTGACTGTAAGGGGGAAAAGGAATTAACATGTTTTAATTAGTATTATTTCTCAAATTAATGGAGTCTGTGACAAACACTGTTGATCGCAAGTGTCTAAAGACGACTGAAATTATCCTTTTGAACAATGTGGAAACAGTAAATTTGTAGCAAACAATCAGACAATCGTAGGTCTTTTTTTTTTTTTTTTTTTTTTTTTTTTTTTTTTTTTTTTTTTTTTTTTTTTTTTTTTTTTTTTTTTTTTTTTTTTTTTTTGATAAGACTAAAAAGACTAAACCTAATGCTGTGGTGCTCATCTGTAACTTCAGCACTAGGGAGGTAGAGGCAGGAACTCCAGGTTCAAGGTCCTTCTTAACTGTATGAGTTCAAAACCAGCCTGGGATATGTGAGATCCTGTCTCAAGCAAAGAAACAAACGAAACAAACAAGGACTAAAGAAACAGCACTAAAGATTGAGAGAAGGAAGTGGAGAACTTTGTGGACTTTCACTCTAAGTATGTTTGTGGCTCACACGTAAACGTGGCTGTAGCCATCAGAAAGTGTCAGAATTCTCGTTCTGTACCTCCATGAGTCAAACACAGAGCTCCTGAAAACTCAGTTTGAGAGACTGAAGAACTTGGAACCGTGGTGAGAGACGGAGTTTTACTGCAGCTCTATGACAGTTGGAGCCCGTGTCCATCACCAGCTCACAGGCTGAAGGAAAACGTGTCAGTTGAGAGTAGCCATGTTCACAGGTCTGGGACATGTCCCACTGACAGACAATGGCAGCCCCTGGTTGTGGTCAGCTGCCTGCAGCATGTGATGCTCTCCCTGAACTCCTTTGTGATAGCTGCATGAAGGTGGCTGTGGCTTAGCTATAAAGGGTCTGAATACATATGACGGGGTTGGCCTGGATGCTCACTTCCAGAGTGACCAAGCACTCTACAGTTAGAGCTTAGTGGGGGCGGGGAGGGATGGAATTCACAGTCTATGAAAGCAGAAGGGGGAAAAGTATTGGAGACCTGAAGAGTAGCAGGAAGGGGGAGGGTGGGGAGGTAACAAGAGGGCAGCGGAGAGGGAGGGGGATGAATAAAAGCAGTCAAATACAATGGCACAGATGTGCAAAAAACGGCATAGCAGAGCCCTGTGTATTTTTACTAAGTTAAAAAGAATTCATGACCAAATTCATGAGTCTAAGCCAGGCAGGAGGTACATGTCTGTTACACACGCCACCACCACCACCACCGCCCCACCCCCCACGCCCCGCAATTGTGCAGTGATGACTGTTACCCCCGCCTGCGCTTGCGTGGTGAGGGCAGCAAGAGTGTGAAGGCATGAAGCAAGCTCTAGCTACAAGGTGAGACAGTATATTGAGAATACAATAGAAATAAATAAAGGACGAAAAGCAAATGCACAGCGGGACCCCGATGTTCAGCAGAATCTCCATAGGCCTTCTGCACCAGCTTGAGGCTCCCTGTGGCGACAATCACAAGTTTCAGTTTGTTCTGAGCCCTGTCCTCTGCCAAGGGATTTCCCTGTGTGAAACCCTGTAGTTCTAACACAGCCTTTGTGCAAAGGGACCCTCACTGATGGGGAAGCCAAGGGGCTGAGAGACACAGGGAGAAGTGTAGCAGAAGGTGAGGTGCATGAGGAAACAGACTTGCATCTGCACAGGACTACACAGCGGAAGCTGCCCGCTGCAGAGCCGTGACGGGCAGCTGGGCAAGAAGCAGACCCCATGGTACAGTTTAGAGAACTTGCAAGCTACCAGGCCTTGATGACTACCTGCCCTAGAACAGTTCCCTTAGATGGGAGTGTTGGGAACAAGATAGACTGAGACCCAAAGAAGGAGAAAGCCAGACTGGAAATGCCGTCTGTAAATTATTAGTGATGCAAGCAGGAGGCTCTGAGTTGAAGTGCCAGGACCCAGGGTTTTAGTTACTTTTCTGTTGCTGTGATATCACACAATAATCAAGGCAACTTATAGAACAAAATGGTTGTTTGGGCTGATGGTTCCAGAGTCCATCCTGACAGGAAGCATGGTAGCAAGCTGCAGGCATAGTGACTGGAGCAGAAAGCTGAGAGCTTCCGCCCTCCACTGCAAGCATGAAGTAGAGAATGAATTGAAAGTTGTGTGTGCCTTAAACTCTCAAAGCCCAGGTTCAGCAACATACTTCCTACAGCAAGGCTACACCTCCCTCTAACCTCTCCAGTCAGCTCTATCAACTGGGCACCAAGGATTTAAATACTCAAGCCTATGGGGCGATATTTCTCATTCAAAGCACCACCCCTAAGTAAGCAAAGAAACAAAAGTTAAAATCTAAGTGTAGTGGCTTAGTTATAATTATAATCCTAGAACTGGAGATGAAAAAAACCAAAAAAACAAAAATGCGGAGGATGCTTAGAGATCATTGGCCGGCCCAGTTAACCTAATTGGCAAGCCCCAGGTGCAAGTGAGAGATCCTGGCTCCTGAGGAAGGACCCCTGAGCAAGGACATGGGTGCCCATACATGTGCGTGCATGAATGCGCGTGCACGCGCACGCACGCGCGCACACACACACACACACACACACACACACGAGTGTAAAAGTCTGAGCCTCTGCATAAGAAAAGCAAGCAGCAGCCACAGCACCCAGAATCCTCCTCCCAGGCTTGCTTGCTGGCTCTTTTATTGGTAAAACCATCAGTCTTGTTAGCTTTGGCAACACAGCACTGATGACAGGGCGTGTTGTCAGTGTTGTTATTATTCTAACATAATCACTATTGGAGGCATCTGTTGTTAAACACAGTACTGTGTGCACAGTCTTGGTTGATTGGTTTCTGTTAATTGCATCCATAAATTATGCATTAAAGTGGAGGCTGAAGCAGAGGGAGTGTAGCAGGCACCCGGGAATACTGAGGCAGCCATCTCCCTAGGAAGAGGCTGGAACTCAGACCCTTCAGTTTCTCTTTCTCTGACTGACTCCCTCCCCTTTAACTTGTGTGTTTATATCTCCACAACTGGTAGAAATCCCAGAGAATGGATGTCTCACTGGGGATCCAGGAAGACATTTCCCAGACATTCCCAGTGGCATCTGTGCGTCCGTCCATGGATCCGTCCTTAACCCAGGGTGAGGTAGGATCACTGTTTACGCTGTACTTAGAGACCTGCTCTGGGCTGAGCTCCCCAGGACAGACTACAGGGGTAGAGTCTTGATTCATCCTTATGACTCTGCTGGAAAGGACCAGCCGGCCCCAAATCATTAGCCACAGATATTCTCTTCTTATTGACCAACGTCCACAATAGGTTTCTGTGCAAGGCCAACCTCAGCGGGGTGCTCCACACAAACCATCTCCCGGGACTTGGAAATAGGCTGACTGAAGCTCCCTTCACCCTTACAAGTGTCTCCATTCTTACATCTTGAACATCTTCACTTCAGTGGCTCCTCCTTCGGCACCTTGGGTCTCTCCAGACTCTGAAGCTGATGTCAACAGGTAGTCAAGGATCTTGACATCCTCTAGTGGAAAAAATATTAAAATCCTGGCTCGGGGCTTCTTTCCACCTTAGACTGTTTATGCTCACGGATGAAAGACACACACAGCCTTTATATTTTTAATATGCCTTAGGCTGCACAATAGCTGGGCAGCTGCCTACCCTCCATGCTGTTAGACTCTGCTTTCCTCTCAATAACTCCACGTTATCACTTACTATTTACTGTGTTCCATCCAGGCCACTCTTAACCCAAATGGGCAGCCATCTGGGCCACGTTCTTTTGGTCCTTAGCCAGTGGTGGCTCTCCTTCTCCTTCCTGCACATTCTTTTTCCAAGGTGGCTTCTCTCTCCCCCTCCTCATGGTCCCCTCCCTCCAAGCCCACAAAACCCAACTGTCTCTTCTGCTCACTTATGGGCTGTCGCATCTTTATTCACCAATCAGAATTAACTTGGGGGCAGGGTTCCAGGGGCTGTTGGCAGATTCCAGGTCTTGGGGGCCCACACTTAGCATTATGATAGACAGTAAAAGACAAAATCGCAACAATGTCCCCATCCCCAGGATGCAGGGCACCTGTTTCCCAGGAGCACCCACTGACGTAGCCGTTCCTCTTCTGGAGTCCTCCTTTCTTGTGGCCTTGGGTTCTCCTGTGATGGCGTCACTTTGTGCTTTTCATGGACCTAGACTGTGGGTTCTCTGGGTCTCCCTTTTTCTCACTATCTCCTCCTCTGTATTGTCTAGTACATAGGGTGGACACTGCATGAGTCCTCTTGCCCTCTACTTCTCCATCAGTGAATGAGAGATGCAGTGACCTTGTGCTGACATGGTGAAGAGTGAGTGACCAAATTCAGAGTAGTGCTCAGAGGAGATGGATCATCACTGTCACGATCAGGGTGATGGGCTCCTTGGGCTTTGACCCCACAGGTTGCTAATGGCTACCATGTTTTCCCTGGTGGAGGGTTTTGGTTTGGTTTTCCTAAGACATGAACATCTTTTTCACTTGAGCCTCCAGAATGAGCCTAGTTCCTACACTTAGAAGACTGTCTTTTTCCATTGTGTGTCCTGCCATGTGTGGAAGCTAAGATCCTGTGGCTTTCTTTCCATATTGGGTTATCTTCTTATCACCTTGATATAGAGACCAAAGTCTCATTGTGGCTCATGGTTTCAGGAGGTTTGGTTCACGGGTGGTAATTCCTGTGCACCCAGGTTTATCACATTGGAGGGTGGAGAGAAAGGGTTGTAGTTGTATGGTCGGCTTTCTCCTTCTCTCCAGCCCACATGAAGCTACCACTCGCATGCAGGGCAGGATTTCTCTTAGCTAACCCTCTCCAGAATCGCTCTCACAGAAAAGTCTATAACTGTGCTTTACTCTCCTGGGTGATTCTAAGGCAAGCCACAACACCAATGGAGATTAAATATCTCACCTGATCTCACAGATCTGCTGGCTTCAGTATACATTCACCTAGGAGAGTGGATGTCATACCTAGGTTGCTGATGACACCCAAATCCCTGAATCTGGGTCTTAGAGCTCCATCAGATCTGCTTCTGACCACTCCTGTCCACCTCTGCCCACCCCTGCCCACCTCTACTGCCTGTAGCATCTGCCTGAGTGCTACCTTCCAATTCATTTGAATCCTTCCTCTATTGCCCTCCCCACAGCTACAAGACCCAACACTGAAGCAAAAACTGTGATGTAACAGATTACATCACCCTCCATATGTGTCCTCTCCCAGCCCCTCAGCACGTGTCCGAGTGTAAAGTCCCTTCCAGATCTGTCCCCAAATCTTACTCCTAAATTTTCTTTCTGCCCAGACTGGGCTTTTCTGTCCTTCATATAAGATTTTTTTTTTCATCCCAGTCCCAGAATTTCCTCATCAATTCCTTGTCTTGCTTATATTTCATCTTAGACAAAGTTTCCTGCCCTGGAAACTGTCCCTGTTATCTTATGCTATTTCTTCTTCTTCCTCTTCCTCCTTATCATCATCATCATCACCATCACCACATGTACACATGTACACACATACACACACACACACACACACACACACACACACACACACTGTTGGTATGACAAGACACTCTGACTATGACTAAAGCAACTTAAAGAAGGAAGGATCTATTTGGCTTATGATTTATTTAGCAACTTTTGGGTCCTCAAAAGGTAGTGACTGGACAGTTTTTCTAGCAAGTATGCTATCTCTCCCATGTATGCAATCTTGAAAAAAAAAATCAGAGAATCTGGATTTTTTTCTTGTTAAATCTGCAGAGCTATAGGTGAAAATTGGGTCTTTTTGAAATTGCTTTTTCTTTTAACCATCCTTATGTAGTTGATTGATACCAAATTAGACTTTAGACTGAATTATCTCTCTATTTGTGTATTCCTTATATGTGATTAAGCACACCATTCTCAGGAAACAATCTGGTCACTTTTCTCCAGGTTTGAGCTG
This sequence comes from Uromys caudimaculatus, assembly GCA_028551405.1. Lineage (NCBI taxonomy): Eukaryota > Metazoa > Chordata > Mammalia > Rodentia > Muridae > Uromys > Uromys caudimaculatus. Next base: position 26,694,840 of record CM052721.1, read on the forward strand.
AAGTTTCAAATACTTAAATATTTGGAATTGTTGGCTGGAAGATTCTTAACTGGTTGTCTCATAACTGTCAAGTACATTTTCCTAGGATCAACATTGATAACAAAGTCAAGCTTAATCCTATTATGTCACTGCAGGCTGGCTGTAGAGAGCGGTTAGAGTATTCGCCATTACAAGATGGCGCTGACTTCTGCTGTCGCTCTAAGGAAACTTATGGATAGCGTGGGGTGACTCACCCGAAGCGCTTGCACATTAAGGGTGTACATGACTAATCACCGCCCACTCCTGGGGCGCGCCAATCAGTGGAGGACACGCTGCCTCAGGGCTATATAAGCAGCGCCATTCTGGGGCCCGGGGCCTTCCTCTTTTCATCATCCAATAAATGCTTTGCTGCAGAAGGATCCGTGTGTCCGCGTGGGTTCTTGCTGGTGAGACCAAATAGCGCATGGGACAACTGGTGCCGAAACCCAGGAACGTAGCGACTTCATCATCGCAGGCACCGAGGAGACCCTCCGCTTCTGCGGAGTGGATTCAGAACTGCAGGACTAAAGGTAAGCTCTGAGAGGTATGTCTGTCCGCGAATTTTTTCCCCACCTTCCTCCACAATCGGCTAACGCGATAGAAGCTAGCCTTATCGTATCGGCCGCACTCGCCCTCTTTACGGGGACCATGTCTTTGTGGAAACTGGTAAAATCATGTTTGGAGGATGAAAACTGCCGCCCGACAGTAATAGAGGGACAGGGGCACTGGAGGATTTGCAGGACAGCATGTCAGAAACAGAGCGAGACAGAAGGAAAAGAAAAGGTATGCCTAAGAAAAAAGACCTTTCTGAGGACCT
>CM052721.1:26696174-26722024 GCA_028551405.1 Uromys caudimaculatus
CTAGCAGCTGAAGTCGGGGGTATTTAAAAGAAGAAACATCCCCAAGGCAATGAAGGAAATACAACTCAGGAAAAGGCTCATAAAACAGAGAATTCACAAAGCAAGGGGTGGGGAACGAAAGAATTTGCATTATGGGGAAGTGAGGTTTGTTCTAAGCTATTCACAGGTTGGTTGCACAAACGTTTCTGGTTCCTGAAACATCTTGCCTCTGGTCCTGAGGCCAGGTCAAAGTCACCCGTAGGAATGTAGCTGGATGGGATTTTTGCCCGGGCATGTAGTTTCTAATCTTGGCCCTGAGCCAGGTCAAAGTAACCCGTAGGAATGTAGCTGGGTGGGATTTTTGCCCGGGCATGTAGTTTCTACTCTTGGCCCTGGGCCAGGTCAAAGTCACCCATTTCTTAGGAGAAAGAATGTCATTGCCTTCCTCATAAAAGGGCCAGATCTTACATTATGACTGGGGCTTTAGGGGATAAATTTCTAGGAAATAAGGATTTGTGATAACAGAGTTGCTGGGGAGTCTGCTGTCTGTCCTCTGTTGCAGTTTGCTCGTGTGGAAATGGGAGGTATTAAGGCTGAGACACTCTGAGTACACAGCAAAGCCCCAGAGGCTCCTGACACACATCTGAGCTCCTGGCTTGGACCTAAGGAGAGCTCCTGGGAGCTACCCATCACCTCATGCCTGACTACTGCATGGTCTGACTATGGTCTACCTGTTGAAGCAAAATGTGGTGTGGTGTTTCATTGCTTGTTTGTTTGTGCTGAACACCTCCAGTAGACATCTTCCGTGCTGAGATAGTGGGAAGGAGATAGAAAGGGAAACACTATTCCACACTGTGTAGCTCTCAGATACTCACTCTTCCATTCATGTTCTGTTCAGAATCATGTCCCATGTGCACCATAGCATTGCTGTGATAGAACACACGCAGTTTTTATGCTGCCATTGAGCACATGTAAGAGTAGGGACTAAAGCAGAAATGTCCCTGCATTGATGGAAATATCCCATTCAACATCATGATATCCTTACTCACATATCTAGTTTTATTTATGTATATATGTAGGAGGGGTATTGTAAATTAGTGTCATGGAACATTTGTGGAGGTTAGAAGATATCTGGTAAGCTTTAGGTGTCACTTGACACAAACTAGAGTCATCTGGGAGTTTCAATTGAGAGACTCCCCGGATAAAAATAGCCTGTAAGCATGTCTGTGAAAATTGTCTTGATTATTCACTGATGCAGTAGGACTCAGCTCACCGTGGGCAGCACCATTCCCCAGGCAGAAAGCTACCTGAACATGAGGCTTTGAGTGAGCCAGCAAATGACAAGCTCCAAAGTTTCTGCTCCAAGTTCATAGTTGAGTTCTTGTCTTAACTCTCTCAAGGATAGGCCATTTCATGTAAACTGAAATAAACCCTTTCTTTCCATAAGTTGCTGTTGGTTAGAGCATTTTATTACAGCAACAGAATAGAAGATAGGACAGAGAGCAGCATTGTGGGGTTGGTGTACTTTCTCCAACATGTCTTGGGTTCTGGAGTTAGAACGCAGGTCATCTGTCTTTTATTCATAGAACTGTCTCACTGGAGCAATATATTTTAAATGAAGATCCAATTCTGTAATTTCTCATTACGATGCCCAACAAAGAAGAGATATATTGGCTTCTATATATGTATCTATTTTTAATCTATTAATTATGCATCTATCTCTCCATCTCATTTCATGCCTTCCCATTTTTCAATTATGAGTCACCAGTAAAGAGTCCTGTAAATTTTGAGCCATAGTTTTGAATTTCTCTGTGGTGGGGTTGGCTTAATGCTGCTTGTATTCTAACATTAATTTCAGTCCCCAAAACTGCTTACACAAGTGTCTGCATGTAGCTTCTGGGAACCTGCCCCCAGTTGGTTGTGATTGGTAAATAAAAATGGCAACAGCCATTTGCTGGAAAGGACAGGCAGAGGCAGGGGCTTTGGAATTTCCAAGGCTTGGAAGAGAGAGATGGGGGGGGGGGGGAGAAGGAGATCCCCTATGCCGGGATAGTGTGGAGAAGAGGAGAGAAACCATGCCTGAGGAGAGGCATGACTGCCCTGTGAGGGAGCTGGGAGAGTATGGTCCAGAGTGTGGCCTAGATAGAATACAGAATTTAGTAAGTAATAACAGGAGGTGGATTAACTGCATGGAGTTTAGGAAGTGGCCCAGGTATTGCGCTGCTTATCAAAGGAATATCAAAATATAAAGGCTGTGTATGTTTTTCATTTGGGAACTTAAAACATTGTGGCGGGTAGCAACAAATCTGCCACCAGGATTTTATTAATAAATAATTATTTCAACACCTCTCAACTTTTGTTCAAGAACAAGTCACTACATCAAAGGATGAGAAACAGTGCTGTAGCATTTTTCACTCTCCCATTGATTTTGCCTTAAAATTTAACCTAAATTCAACTTTCAATTTTCTCCTCTAGGTCCCTGATTGTACTAAAAAATATTCTTTCATGGCTTTGTGTCTACTGAATCTTTTTATTAAAGATTTATCTTTTATTTTGTGTGTATAGGTGTTTTGCCTGAATGTAAGTCTGTGTGTGTGCTACAGTGCCACAGAGGCCAGAGGAGGTTGCCAGGGCCCTGGAACTGGAGTTACAGATGGTGGTGAGCCACCTTATGGATGTTGGGGATCAAACCCAGGTCCTCTGCAAGAACAAGTGCTTTTAACCTCTGAGCCATCTCTCTAGCTCCAGTGTTCACTAATTCTTAGGTTTCAAACTTTTGATAAAAGCCATAATAATTGTGTCAGTTATATAATGTGTATTTCCACTAGTACAATTTTAAAATAATTTTATATTACAAGCCATTGTATTGGTGTGTGCTAATTTTATATACAGGACCAAGTTTCACAGATATATCTTCTTTCAAATATATCATACACTTTGATTATATTAAATGTTCTTTATCTATCTCTCCCTCTCTCTGTTTTATTAATTTCTTCCCTTCTACAGACATTCTATCTTTAAGTAGGTATCATTGATAAGTCTATTCAAATATATCATATCATTTATTATGGTTCTTATAGGGGACCCAAGTTCAGTTCTCATTACCCAAGTTAGGTTGTTCACAATTGCCTGCCATTCTAGTTCTTAGAAATGAGGGGGGGGTTATATATTTGCCTGTCTGTGTTCCAATAAACAGTATCCTTCTTGGTTCCTGCTGTGCTCTTAGACTCTTAGGCTGTTCCTTACTGAGAGGTAATGCTGTGTGGAATACAAGCATGCTTGTGTTCATATTTCTGCCCCCTTAGTGATGGACTGTGACCTGAGAGAATGAATCAAATAAACCTCCTCTAAGTTGTTTTTGGTAGGATTATTTTATAACAGCCACAGAAAGAAAAATAGAACAAGAAAATCCATAATGACAGAAACCAGGTCTGTGATTGACAAGGAACTAGGGGCTGGGGAGAAATGGGGCATAGTTAGTGAAGAGCAGAAATGTGTAGAACATAATAGAAGATTCTGGAACTATTTCATAGTGATGGTTACATAGCATGGCAAATGCATTTAGTGTTCTCTGTTGTCTTCTTGACAGTGTTACAGCCAGCAGCACACTGTGTGGATCCGATGATTTAAAAAGGGAAGGAAATTAGATTTAGTGTATTTATTTATTTACTTACATAGTGACTGTTTCAGGTGTGTGCACAGTGGATGTGGAGGTCAGGAGACAACTCTTAGGAATTGATTCTCTCCTTGCACATTGTGGGATCTCAGGATCAGGCTCATCCTTGGGCCTGTGTACAAGTGCCTCCACCCACTGAGTCATCTCACCAGTCCTGACTTTGGACCTTGGCCACTGTTTTGTCTTTTCCCATCATTTTAGAGTATCAAGGTCCACTGGCAACAAGCTCTCTGCCCCAGCACACTGGCTGTACTAAGAGGTTTGATTGTCCACCATCAGGACCAAATGCTGGGTGATGCTGAGAAACCACTGGATGTGTTTTGATAGAGGGAAGTAGTTTTCCACACTCTCCAAGCTGAACAGCAGAAATCGGATCTGAACATTTCTCTTTGTCAATGAAGGGAAGTAAATACAAGGTTTGAGCAAGTTTTCAAAATTGCTTTGACAGCTTTTCCATTATAGTTCAGCGACTCTGGGAGTGAAGATCTATATTTTGTTTGGATTAAATTGTCTGAGGGGTAAGCTTCTCAGCTGACAATCCTCCTGTTTTCAACAAAGGTTGGCAACCCAATGGATTTGTGAATTGGGGAGAGATACATGAGAGCAAATTATGTGTCCATGAAAATTGCCGAGCTGGGAGGCTCTGGAACTGTGTGAATTTTCTTTTTAAAACAGAAACATTACCGTTCTTTTGTTTCTGTGATTTTTCAGGTGAAATAAAAAGTTGAGCAGCACAATGCCTGAAGTTGTTTTCTTGCCACTCATCGTTAGAGATAACTGGAAAATAAAACAGGAAAACAAAAGCAGGCTATGAACAGAAAACATTCTGGCCTCAGAACAATAACTCTATACTCAGGAAATTGTGTTTAGCTCAGAGAAAGCTCTTCAGTTGCTTGATGCCTGGCTCATGGTACAGCACAGACCAGGAGGATTGGGCTCAGGCTTGGGGTCCAGCTTAATGATGGCAAGAGAGGACAAGGATGGAGGAACTGAGCTCTGGTACTTAGTTGTAGGGATCTGTGCTTCCCAGGAGTGTTAACAAATTAAAATATATCTATATTTCTTGTCCCTAAAAGAGAAGGCATCTCAAGTCCTGAAGTTAATTTATGAGCAATGGTAAAAAGCAGATGTCAGCCACTTTCTACTCTGGGGTTGTAAAACTAGTGACTAAGTCGACATGTGCTCCCAGAGGGCCATTTTGGGGATGTTTGCTGAGCATATAAACAATGCCAGTAAGGATTATTGTCTTCAACTGAATGTAGTATCTGAGATGAGGCAGCCTCATGTCTGTCTGAGGACAGTCACTCAACCATGATGGCCCCCATTTGACTAACAGACACAAACCCGTAATGGCAAATTAAATTTAAATCAATTTTACCTAAGAACAAGCTGATGTGGAAAGCCCATGCAAAGAATGGGTAAAATTTCATACCTAGAGTCTCCTGAGTTGCAAAGAACAGAAGGTAGGACCCTTGAAATACAGGTAAGCAAAATGATTCCTTCACAGAGCACCAGCTTCTTGTGCACACAGCCCATTTCTTCCCCGGCACAAAGTGGAGCTATATTTGATTTTCAGTACAAGGTGGTTCCTTTTTCAGTATCTTTTTTTTTTTTTTTTTTTTTTTTTTTTGAGACAGAGTTTCTCTGTGTAGCCCTGGCTGTCCTGGAACTCTCTCTATAGACCAGGCTGGCCTTGAACTCAGAAATCCACCTGCCTCTGCCTCCCAAGTGCTGGGATTAAAGGTGTGTGCCACCACTGCCCAGCTTCAGTGTCTTAACTAACAGGTCCAGGCTGCAACTGGAAGTTGAGTTTCATTAAATATACTAGGCTGTCTCATACATCTTTTTACTGAGGCACAGATCCCATTCTCAAGGTCTGGACTCTGTAGTCTAATATCCTATCAATGTCTCCACTTCTGAATACCATTGAGATTCAGGAGTAGGTGGTTTTCCTATGATGTCAGATGCACCTGTTTGTCTCTGGATTGCCCCACACTGAATCTGACCATTTCTGACAATCTGAGAGACATTAAAACAACACAGGAATCAAAGATTATGGGCTTCAATGGCCATCTTTGTGGAAAAGATGCCTATGTGTGAGATCTCTGGGAAGCAGGGGACTCTATAGTCACTGGGAGTTGTTGATACCATGCTAAAAGAATGTATGAAAGGGGTCAGCTTGAAGGATGTCTGTGTCTACAGCTAAAAATCACTAAAACAAAGGTCAAAAGTCTGAGCACATTATTGAAGGTTTGAGCGCATTACACAAGATGTATACAAGATACGGCTGAAATAATGTGACTAGTAATTACAATTGTTCTGAATTGCTCACACACCAAACACTAACTTACATGCTTTTTAGATGATTATTTAAAGATATGGCTTAATGCTTTAGGCACCCACATGCCTTCTTGGCCACTGTAGCAATTTCAGTCATGGACCCCTCTGCAAACTTGGATAGAGTATGAAGCCTAGAGGGACAGGAGAGTAATTATGACTTTCTATCCCACAACGGATAACATAAGGTCCCAGAGTCAAGGCAAGGTCGATGATGACCCTATTTTTGTCCTCCAAGATCCTTCACACTTCAATAAACTTAATAAAAGTTTCTTTTGCAAAGCATTTTCTTTGAACGGGTTTTGAGAGAGTCAAATAGTTGAGGAGCACATTTGTAACTGACACACAGCCTGCTGAGCTTGGCCAAGCCAGTGCGTCCTTTGTCTCAACTCAGCTGGATTTTCAGTGGAGTTGTATTGTTTGAGCTCAAGTCTTTACTTGGCAGTATTTACTGATGAGCATTAAATGAGGAAGATAAAATTAAAGTTGTGTGAAAGATTAAAGCTGCTTTGTGCTGAGAGACATCTTTTATCGCTTCCAGTCGGAGTGTTCACACTCCATAGACCAAGTGCAAAACAAATTTAAATTAAAGGAAGAAGTCACAGAATCTGAACAAAGCTGCCAACCTTGGGGGTACCCAATGATGTCTTATTATTCCAAAGATAGTTGCAAATCAACATGTCCAGATTTCTATTCTGTAGGAAGAAAAACTCTGGTCATTAGAGCTATGAAGTCTACAGTCTTCCAACACAATACCCAGGAATCCAACCCCGGAACTGGGAACCTTCGGGAATCTGTTATGATTTTTGTGTGGTGAAGGGGCATTTGAGGCATATGTCATGAGATTCACAGTCTTTCTTTGATCCATACACTTAATATTCTTGATGGGTGCCCACCCTTGCAGCGTTCTGTGTGAGGTACAAAGAAAGTCATGGAGAATTGGTCCCTTCTGCCCGTGGCTGAAGACCTGAGACACAGTCTGATTAACTGGAGCCAATGGCCACATGTACCTTTAGATGCAGGGAATTTTTTTTTCTTTATTCTTATTCTTTAATCTCATTTTCCTTTAAATCATTTAGAGTTGGAAAGAGCTAAGGAGATAACTAAGTCATTGAGGTGCTTGGCGTGCATGCATGACTACTTGAGTATGAAGCCCATACCTCACATTAAAGAAGTCATGCTTACACTTGCAATTCCAGTACTGGGAAGTGGAGACAAGAAGATTCCAGGCACTGAGTCTGGGGTAATCAGTGAGCTTCAGGCCAAAGACAGACAGTGTTTTAAAAAAACAAGGTGGGTCTGTAAAATGTTGCTTGTATTTGTACATGTTTAGGGCTGACCATCTGGTATTGGGTTACCAATTGGTGAAGACTATTTCTCCCACTCAGCATTCCTTATTTGCCATCACTCTCTGTAGGGTTGGCTCCTCAAAGGCCTCCCTGTCCATTTTGGCATGTCTAATAACATCATCCTTGTTTAGCTCATTTTAGATGACCATGTTGGCAGAAAGAAATACCTTTTAAAAACCAAAATATAAAACAAGATGAACAGGCCCTGAGGAATGGGGTGGGGAGGCACATTACAGACCCATGTGCACACACACCCAGCACCTATATACACAGATATATCCAAAGAAATGTATTTAATTAAGTTAGACCAAGTCTGGTTCACTCAAGTGTGAGCTGCTCTCCTGCTCTCTGCCTTTCTATCTCTCCTGTCTCCTCCTACTCCTTTTTTCTTCTTTTATTCTGTTTTTTTTTCTTCAGTTTTCTCTTTATTTTATGCCATTTGTACTCCTTCACTTTCCTCTGTATTTCTTTAGAAATTCAAACCTGGTGCCACTATTCTAAATCCCATTGGCTCTAGAGTAAAATCTCCATTTAGCACCATGTCATATTGGGCAGTTATCAGGAAAACAGAGGGTCAGTGTTACATTGTCATCAAGAGGTTGTCTCTTTTGCTGTTGTTATCTGCTTGTTTATTGAAAAGTATAAATTTTATTAAAAACAAACACATGGCCTGAGCCTGGTATGACTGTGTACACATATAATGCTAGCACTCAGAGGCCGATGCAGGGAGATAATGAATTTGGGGTTAATTTGGTTGGATGAGGTGATATACTGAGACTTCATCTCAAACACAACAGAGGAATATGCTTTTTAAATCAAGGAATTTTGTTTTTTGGCATTAAGGAAATAGAGATATGTGTAAATGCATGGACATGTTTTCTAGTAAACCCATAAGAAATGATGTAAATATTGGAGAGTGGACGATGAAGTGATTGTTGGACATATCATCAAAGCAATAGCTGTGGAAGGAGGAGCCATTTTCACAAACAGCACATGTGATCCATTTGCCCTGTAATGTCTCTTCTTCTGTCCCTCTCCTTTCTCCTCCTCTTCTCCCCCCTCTTTATTTTCTCTCTTTTCCCCTCTCTCCCTCCTTACCCTTCTCTCCAGTCTTCCTCTTCATCTCCCCACCAACCCCTGCTTCTGTAACTTGACTTGCCTTCTCATCCTTACCACACTTGAGTCTTCTTGCTCAGTTGCCAGCTTTAAATCTCCTCATCAAACAGGTCCACATACATGTCCTTCGCCTGGAGATACATGGCCAAGCCTGACCTCAAGGGAGGATGGGAAGTCACTTCTGTTTCCAAAGACATTTTGCCTCCTAACAGATGCTTTCTTTTCCCATGGAGGGCAGCATGGGGTGAATGGGGTGACATCACCTCCTCAGCACCTGTCTGTGCTTGTCCTCTGCACAGCCATCATTCTTGTTTGGTTACAACCCTCCCTTCTCACAGCATTTTAGGCATCTGAGAACTTGTCTTTGTATCAGTCATTTTGTTAATATAATTCCTTTATGTAGATAGTCAAAAAGACTTTTTGCAGGATAAGAATATCAGACATATATCTTCTCACTCAAAACTTCACAAATGGGATTTTGAAAGCCTCAAATGGATTGTCCATTATTTCTATGAGAATTTTAAGTCATATCTTCCATTATCATTTTTAAAGCACTAAAAGCACATTCAGATGCTTTCGTTTATCTCTGGTAGATCCCTCCAGCACTCAGTGGTGTCTATATTTCAATCCTGAGGACAGGATTCAATTTCTCCATCCTCTCAATGCAGAGGAGCCTGTAGAACCTGCACAGATGTCTCCGTGAGCAGAAGCAGTGGAGGGGATGTGCCTCTTCCACACTTACTCTCTCTTCCATTGCCAGGTTTTCATGGAGGAGGGATCCTAAGCACAGGGCAGATGCACAAGATGTCAAGAGCCTGGGTCCCCAGGACAAAGACATGACAGCAGGAGGCTGATCGCTGCAGGACTCAGGAGCTGTCAGGACTTGTATCTTACTGCTTTAGTCTCTACTTGTGTCTAGAATGGTTCGAGGTGGAAGTTGCTCAGGAGAAGTGTGGCTGATCCCAAGAACTGGACCCTAGATAACAAATGTTTGGATTATTTTTCACTTCTCTAAAAATCCTAGAAGTTTTGCGTAATCAGTTTTCCTGATTCTCTTCATGCCTGGCAGAAATATGGTTGACAGCAAGAACCAGATTTTCCATGCCTAGGGAGGCCCTGGATACATCTCTATCTGTAGTCCAACCTTGGAACAAATATCTGAAGGAAGAAGAGAACCATGATAGAGTCTGTGGGTTGGAGGAGACATTTAGATTTATCCTAAACCTCAGTCAGAGGCAGAGGATGTGGGCTCACATCAGGCTCATCCTATAAACTGATGTGTCATGGGATTTTGCCCCTGAATGTTCTCCTGCAGAGCTCTCCTAGTATCAAAAACTAGTTTTAATTGGATTGCAGAGTGGTTGGATCTGTGGATTTTGACAAGTAAACGTGTTTCTGAACTTACTCACCAGCAAAAAACATTGCTGAAGAAAATTAAAAGTGAACTGTTGGATATAATTATTTTGATAATATCTGACCTTCCCCTCATCTCTAACTTCTCCAAGACCACAAAACACATCCCCTCCCAATGCCAAGTTCTTTTCTTTTTAAGTCTGATTATTGCTGCACCTATGCATACCAGTGTGGGGCCATCCATAGATCTTTTATCCAAAAGAAATGAGTAAATTGCTTGTTCTACATTGAAAGGAACCGCCTCCCCAACCGGTAGAGGGTTCACTCACAGGCAGGTGGCTCGTATCTGCAATCCCAGCAAGGAAGACCTGCCCCATTGTGGCCCAGCCCAAGATTTTGGTCCTCTAGGAACATACACAGCAAGAAGGCAGGAAAATATCTGGGACTACATCAATCAAAATATTGTATAGGAAACTTTAGATGTTTGTAGGATTGTGAAAGGCAGTCTGGTTCCTGGCTGAGTTAAGGTTTGAAACCCAGGCGACCCTGAGGGATGGCAGGTGTTTTGCCTGGTTCCCAGAAACTAGGCTCCTGACAGGAGAACACAGCCCTTCATAGATTTGTGGCCATCAGTCATGTAAGGGCAATTCCCCAAGCCCCTTCACAGCTAGAGGACTTACCTGTGATCAAGTAGCTTTAGAGAAAGATCTCCATTTTAATGAGGTACCTAAAGGCTTCGAGGCTTAGCCAATAAACTCCTCTTCCCAGACACTCCTCCCTACAAAAGGTGTTTAACCTCAGACCCACCCTTGAGAAGTGGGGTACAGTTTTTACTCATCCACTTTCTACCACGACAATAAATGTCTTAAAACCATGGACTGCCTCTTTTCATTGGGATCTGCTGTGTGAAGCAATGGTGAGGGCCTTTGCCTAAATAGCTGAGGAGTCAGCTCAGGAACTTTGAGATATTCCACCAGGGTTCCCTCCCCCATCCGAGCACATGGGCACCCCTCCCCTCCTGGAAGAAACAGGTTAGAGAGCACATAGGCTGGAAGGGAGGGGCTCATTAAGTCCCTGCTACCGCATTCCCTAAAGACCAATCAGTTTAAAAGTCACACTGTTCTGCCAATCACATTGTGCCTAATGGTGACTGCTCTAAAATCAGTATATAAGGTCCCTGAAGGGGATCCACGAGGTCGCGCTCCCATCTTGGTATGCAGAGTGACCTCAGCATGACAAATTAATAAATTCCTCTTGCATTTTGCATCAATCCCCGACTCCATGTGTTCACTCGAAGGGTCTTGGGTAAGTTAAGGCTCCCTAGAATCTTACATATGGTGCACTGGCTGGTATACAACCCTCTGTGGGAACGCACGGGAGATCGGCGGATTGGAGGAATGACTCGGATTGGAGGAATGACTCGGGCAGATAACCTCAGTTGTCTCAATGTTTGTCTTAGTCTGTGTCTGTAAGTCTGTTTAAAAGTCTTGCTTGCAAGCTCTGTTATCTGGCTTCTGCCCATGCATTCGGCAGGGCCACCTGGTTTCCCATCTGGGCACTTCTGTGCTGCCTGTCTGGTGGCATTCACGGCGGGTAGACATACCTGAACACAGTGGCCATGGAGCAACTGAGGGACGCCTCAGACCCTCTCAGTTTGCCTGAGTATCTGGCTTTTGCTGATGCATTTGGCAGGGCCACCTGGTTTAACCCAACACAGCAAGAGCTGGCTGGGAAAGTCTGTTCTGAATCTGTGGAAGGGACAAACTGTGCATTGGCTGTTTGTACCTGTTGCCCTTGTCAGGGGCAAGCTGGGGTGAATTGTTGGTGTGTGAATTGTTTTCTGTTCTAATTGTTTTGTGTTCTGTGTTCTAAGACTCAGACTGACTGACTTTTTTTGTTGTTTTTGTTTTTTGACATCGAACAGACTGACTTTATCCAGTTAAACATGGGAAAGTTAGGGAGAGAGAAGAAAACAAAGAGGGGAGAGGTGGTTTCTCGGCGAGAGGAGGAGTCATGTGGTGGCTCAAGCATTGAACCTTAAACAAAGAGACCCAAGGGCAGACTCAGCTCACTGGCTCTGTGGTCGCCTGCTGTGAACAGAGACAAGATGATTGCTCTGAGGCAAAAAGCCTAAGAATAGGTTAATGCAGTATTTGTGTAGTTTACTTCACTTGGTTTGAATTGTTTTAATTATCAAAATGGGTGTGATTTTGAGTTTTGTGATTGTTTTATTATTCTTCTGGGAGAGAGGTCAAGCTAAAACTTTTCCTAGTTACTGACTAAAAGACATGCTCATTTGGGAGAAAGGCTTTGTCTTTGTGGTTTTAGAAAAAGTGATTAGACTCTACACATCTTCCAGAGTTATATGGATCAGATTTGATAGAGGGAGACCCCCCTAAAGAACTAGATTCAAGAGAATCAAAAAAGATAAACATTCTTTGTGCCATCCTTCACATGGCACAAATAAAGACTTATTATTGGTTATTATTAAAATTGGCTCATAAAAAAGACTGCCTTTACAAATTGATTTTAGATTATTAAGCATACGAGCTAAGGACCATATAGCAAGTTCATAGCTCTGAGTTAATTGTTAGGGTGTTTTCAAGCTATTTTAATTAAAAATAGCTGGGAATAGTTAAAGGACAACAGTGTAGATCACTGTGCATAGATAGATAGATTTCAATAATGTCAGAAATCCACAGAATATGACATTTAATGTTACTTAATCATTTTTGTTGAGACATATCTACTCCTGACAGCACCCCATTCTTGGAAACAGGGGACTCTATAGGTAGACAGCTGTCTCTACATTTTGTTTCAGTTCTGGAAGCTGTGATAGGCTTCCTATATTTCCAGGTAAATTTTATGTCACTCTCAGAATTCTGATGAGATTGAAGACTGATTATAGTCTCATAGCCAATCCAAGCTGAGAAAGATGATATAGACTTGAGAGAATGGTTTTCAGATAGTATACAAGCTAAACCAGGACATAACAGGTGTGGAACTATAATACTTCTAAGTTAGAATATATAGATGGCAGAATGCCTTATTTAGTCAACAAAAATGATGGACTGGGTGTTAGTTGTATCTTATACTTTATAAATGACAGAATGTTAATAGTTGTGCTCAATTTCTATCTGAGAGAAAAGAGCCCTTTAATTGGGCAAAAAGGAGGAAATGTGCATTGCTGTCTGTAGGCAGGTGAGGGCAGGTGAAAGATAAGGCTAGAGCCTGTGATTTGGAAGTAGAAAAGAAAGGCATGCTGAGAGTTTTAGAGTGGGGACAAAAATGGACAAGGAGGGAGAAAATCTAGTAGAGGGCCCCCTCCCCCTCATAGATAAAGACCTTTCTTTCCCCCAAGACCTGCCTCACAGGTTCTGGCCATCAGGAAAAAGGAAGCCCTGGAGGAGAGATCCAGACCTGAGAAGTCGATCCTCCAAGACCCTTCAACAGTGGACCTGTTACTCCAAGACTCTCCTCCATATCCCCTTACCCTGGCCCTACAAGTACCAGCACTGATCCCAGGATCCACAGCCCATATGGGACTGGGGCCATTGTACCCCCATTTACGAGAGGGAGGAGCAGGAGGAGATCCCATCTCCTTTTCCAAGGAGCCAATCAATCTCTTTAAAACTATCTTAGTTACTCATCAACCTACCTAGGATGAAGTTAGAAAGAATGCCCCCTCAGACACCATTGATTGACCAGGCTATCATCAACAGCTGGCTTTCCAGACTATGGCATAAGGTAAGGGGCACCTTAAAGTCAGTCCATTACCAGGCTCCGTTGGCAGGTCTAGAGAGGGCCAGTTGATAACCCATAAATCTGACCAAGGTATAAGCAGGGATGAGTTGCCAACAGCTGCTCATAGAGGCATTCCGCCAATATACACCCTATGACCTCAGCAGCAAGGAGGACAAAGCTACTGTGTCAATAGCTTTTATAGACCAGGCTAGTAGAGATAACAGGAAAAAGCTTCAGAGGCTAGAAAGACAGGGTAAGCCATTAAGAGAGTTAGTGCAGATTGCTGAGAAAGTCTACCACAACAGGGAGACAGGGGAGGAGAAGGAGCAGAGAAAGAGAAAAAGGAAGAAAAGTGACAGGGAAGGAATCTACAAGAAGTCCTGACATTCAGCCAAGAACAAAGAAACAGGCTTCAGGCAGGAATCTAATCTTAGGCTAGAACAGGGAAGTAAGTTCAGGTAGAAATCTTAATTTTAGGGTGGAATAGAAGTAGGTTTCAGGTGAGAATCTGATTTGGGGCTTGGACAAGGAAGTAGGCTCAGATATTTCTGTCATCCTGACAAGCCCTCAGAAACAGCAATCACAGGATTGATCATGGAATTTTGCTAGTTACCTTGCTCATTCCTTGGCTAGTTGTTTTTATTATATTGCTTGTTCCTCAACCTAGAACTGACCTTATTGCTTGCATGTAATTAAAATGGTATAAAAACAGATTAGGCCTGAGAGTGTCCTATCAGAAGCCAGGAGCAAGAAATCCGGGCCTTTGGATTTGTGCCCCCAAGCAGCAAAAATTTTTAGCCCTATGATTAGGAGAGATGGAGTTCAGACCCTCTCCCCGAACCCAGGGTAACTCTGAGAGTGGAGGAGAAACCCACTCAATTCTTGGTGGATACAGGGGCTCAACACTTGGTCCTCCAAGCTGATGGCCCTGTTTTCAAGAAAAGATCTTGGGTTCAAGAAGCCATTGGCACCAACATGTATTCATGGACTACCCGAAGAACAGTGGACTTAGGGATGGGCCAGGTATCCCATTCATTTAAGATCATCCCAGACTTTCCCTACCTTCTGTTGGGGTGAGACATACTCTCCAAAATAGGGGCCCAGATACATTTCCTGCCTGATGGGCCACAACGAGCTGACCCAAAAGGAGAGACCTCTCTGACTGACCCCTGCCAAAAGCTGAGGCTACTTGGTTTATAGACGGGAGCAGTTTTCTCCATGAAGGTCAGAGCCAAGCAGGTTCTGCTGTGGTGGTCAGCACAAATGTCATCTGGGTGGAACCTCTACCCCCTGAGGTGTTGATGAAGGAAGTGGAGCTAACTGCCCCCACCAAGGCCTTAGAACTTGGAGCCTGCAAGAAAATCAACATCTACACAGATAGCAGGTATGCCTTTGCCACATCCTATGACCACATAGCTATATGCCAAGAGAGAGGACAGCTCACACCAGAGGAAACAAACAAGAAATCCTGGATCTCTTAGATGCCCCAATGAAGTTGGTAACTGTTGAGTATTATTCACACCCAGGACATCATAAAGGAAGAAAGTCAGTGGCCCAGAGCAATAACCAGGCAGACCTAGTGGCTCAAGAAGTGGCTATGCAGGCACCTATCCTGGTTATGGGCCTACAAGAGACACCTGCTGGGAAATGGGACTGGACTAAGGGATGGCCTCACTTAGAATACACTGAAGAAGAAAGGATTCAGATTGCTAGCCACCCTACCAACTATCACCTAGAGAAGGAAGGGAAATGGCACACAAGAAAGAAAACTATGCTCCCCAGAAAGCAAGCAAAAGACTTAATAGGCCAAATACACAGATGGACTTGTTTAGGGGATAAAAAGCTTGTCCAAGCACTTAAGGGACCTAGAGTATATATATTAAGACTCAGGTTTTGAGCCAGAAAGATAGTAAAACAGTGTAAAGTATGCCAGCAAGTTAATGTTTAATAAACAGGGCAAAAGATCTAGGGGAGAACAGCCTAGAGTATGTTGAGAGGTTGATTTTACAGAAGTTAACCCAGGAAAATGTGGCTACAAACACCTTCAGGTGTTCATACATACTTTCTTTAGATGGGCTGAGCCATTCCCCACCAAGCTGGAAACAGCTGCTATGGTATCCAAGAAGATATTAGAGGAAATTTCCTCGAGGTTTGGAGTGCCCAAGGCAAGTAGATAAGACAATGGTTCTGCTTTTGTCAGGTAAGGCAGTGTGTGGCAAAATTATTGGGGACAGATTGGAAACTTCATTATGAGTACAGTCCCCAAAGCTCAGGGCAGGTAGAGAGAATGAATAGAACCCCCCTCAAAAAAAAAGAGAGCTTAACTAAATTGAGTTTGGATACTGGCTCAGACTGGGTGGTGCCCTTCCCCTTGGCCCTGTTCTGAGCTCGGAACACCCCCTACCATTTTAACCTTACCCCTTTTGAGATCCCGTGTGGTAACCCAACTCCCTTGATGTACACTGGGCCCTCCCAGGTAGTATCCCACAGCATGAGATTTGGCCCAAACTGTCTGTCTTAAATGCTCCAGGGATGCCAGAGACCTGATTTATGTAAAGAGACATCGAACACAGTCGCTGGAACTCAAATGAAAGAGACCTTTCCTGGCGCTGCTAACTACTCCCACAGTCCTCAAGGTAGACGGTATTGAGACCTGGGTGTATGCTTCCTGTGTGAAACCTTCATATGCTCCACTCCCCAGAGACCCCCGATAGATGGTACAGAAGATGGACAATCTGCTCAAGCTCAAGATCACTCAACCTTAATCATGACTGTGGTACCTTTGGACAACACTCACAGTCTCCATTCTGTTGTGGTTGGGGGTGGCTGGGGCAGGCACCAGGACATCCTCTTTGGTCTTACAAAGGGAAAATTATAACAGTCTGAGGGCAGTCATTGATTTAGATATAGAGAGAATAGAAGCTTCTTTCAGTCATCTTAAAGAATCACTGACTTTGTTATCAGAAGTAGTATGACAGAAAAGGAGGAGATTGGACTTAACTTTTCTTCCAGGAACGAGGGCTCTGTTCTGCCTTAGCTGAAAAGTGTTGCTTTTATATAAACCTTTCTGGGGTTGTTGAAGATTCAATGACCAAGGTGAGAGTAGGGTTAGCCAAGTGGAAGAGAGAGAGGGAACAGAGTCAGGACTGGTTCAAGTCTTGGTTTAACCTCTTAGTTAACAGCCCTCATATCTACCTTGTTAAGACCTTAATTGTTCTATTGTTCACTTTTGGTCCCTATATTTTCAACTACTTAGCTGTTTTTGTTAAGGAACACATAGGTGCAGTACAGCTAATGATCTTAAGGCAGAAATACAGAGAGCTAGATATAGAAGACCAGGAGTATGAGCTGTATAGTCATCAACAATAACTTCAGAATTGAAGCATGCACAAGAAAAAGGGGGAATGAGGAGTCAGCTCGGGAACTTCGAGATATTCCACCAGGGTCCCCTCCCCCCTCTGAGCACATGGGCACCCCTCCCCTCCTGGAAGAAACAGGTTAGAAAGCATGGAAGGGAGGGGCTGATTAAGCCCCTGCTACCTCATTCCCTAAAGACCAATCAGCTTAAAAGTCACACTGTTCTGCCAATCACATTGTGCCTAATGGTGGCTGCTCTAAAATCAGTTTATAAGGTCCCTGAACGGGATCTGTGAGGTCCCTCTCCAATCTTGATATGCAGAGCGACCTAAGCATGCTGAATTAATAAATTCCTCTTGCATTTTGCATCAATCCCCAACTCCATATGTTCACTCGGAGGGTCTGTGGTAAGTTAAGGCTCCCTACAGTCTTACATAGCTGGCCTGTCTAATCTCCTGTGGAAGGTCTCTCAATATTCCCAGCCACAGTCACCAAGCCCAAGCCAAGCTAACTGCCTACAAGCCAAGGGCTATCCCAGAGGGATCCAGCCAGAGTGCTACCCTCTTTGGCCCCAGGCTAGATCCAGCCTGTGGGCCCCCACTCCATTCTCAGCTCTTCTGCAGCATCCAGTGGCAACTGGGTGTCCAAGAGCCTGAGAACCAGACAGCTCTGGCCTCCTTGCAGATCCTGGAACTCCCGAGCCAGCCAGCCCAGCTGTCCTGAGCCTCATACTGTGCTCCCCTATCCCAGGAGTGGTGTCCTGTGGCTTCCCCATAGCCTGACTCCTGCCTAGTGCCAAGCGGGGTAAGTGCAGTCAAAACTCCCACATCCTGCCTCCCCGATCGGCCTAGCCCTGCGGTGGAGTGGATGTGGGACACCATTAACCCTATAGATGTTTATACTGCCTTTGCTTTTGAAATGGATATTGTGAAGAAAAGCAGTATGGGATATGAAGGAGCATGTGAATTTTACAGACCTAACAATTTTCAAGGCTTTTATACTTTGAGAAAAAGGGGTGTGTTTGTGTGTGTGTGTGTGTGTTTGTGTGTGTGTGTGTGTGTGTGTGTGTGTGTGTGTGTGTGTGTGTGTGTGTACACATTGTTTTAGTTGACTTGTTTGGAAACCAACTGGGCCAATTTTTTGGGTAAAGTCCCAAGTTGGAAAAGCTGACAGGCTGCAGAAATAACAGCAGGAAGGGGAGGCATCAGCCTGGAGGTTGCATGGTTCACTGGAGATTGAACTCATAGCTTCATGCTTGGTAACAGATCTACAAATCAAGCCATGTGCCTATGTGTCAATGGCAATATTTTTATGTTCCTTATCCTTTCATTAAAAGTATCATAAATGTATTACTAAAACACTCACTTTTAAAAAATAGTCTCCCTGTGCCCACTTTGGAAAAATCTCCAGAGTTCTCTGTATAGGGTCTCAGGAATAAAAGAACAAATATTTCCATTGTCTATAAGGAATCTCCTTAGAGAGAAAATATCATGTAAGTCATTATGTGTGAAAGGACCTAAATGCAGTAAGTAATCATTTTCCTGCTCGAAAGTCACTGAGCAAATTAGATCATAAGTATTCTCTTTAAATTAGCTGCCACGGGGATACAAAGATGACTAAACACTTAAGAACCTATACTATGCTTCTAGAAGATTCCAGTTCCTTCTGAGCTCATACCCAGGTGGAACAGCTCACAAACATCTGTAATTCCTGCTCCTGGGAATCCTTCGCCCTCTTCTGGCCTCTGAAGGCAATGCACTCACACAGATACACACAATACTTATACACATACATAAAAATACATATTTTAAAACACTTGATCAAATAAATGAGCTGCCATGATGGGGATCCTCAATAATTCAAGTCTAGCCATTTGCCATGAAAACCAAACAAATTAAAAAAACAATGAACTTATGAAGAGTCTTTGATCAGAATGTGAAAGACATGGAGACACAGACCCTTAGCTCTCCCTTTGGAAGTATAAGAGTTTGTAACTTGCTGAAGAATGATACCCTGGACTCGAATAGTGAGAGGTCAGCTCGGAAACTTTGAAATATTACACCCGGGTCCCCTCCCTCCTCCAAGCACATGGAAGAAACAGGTTAGAAAGCACGTAGGCTGGAAGGGAGGGGCTGATTAAGCCCCTGCTACCTCATTCCCTAAAGACCAATCAGATTAAAAGTCACACTGTTCTGCCAATAACATTGTACCTAATGGTGGCTGCTGCTCTAAAAAATCCTATATAAGGTCCCTGAATGGGCTCCACGAGGTCGCCCTCCCATCTTGGTAGGTATGTAGAGCGACCTCAGCATGCTGATGAATCAATAAATTTCTCTTGCATTTTGCATCAATCCCTGACTCCATGTGTCCATTCGGAGGGTCTTCGGTAAGTTAAGACTCCCCAGAGTCTAACAATAGTGTGTCAACACAAAGAGTGTTTTATTTTGCAGAAGTCCAGCATGTTGGGGTCTCCCATTACCAAGATAGAGACAGCCAAGTGAGGTCACAGGCCTGATTTAAAGCACATGAGGGGAATTCCGGGGTAGGTAACCTTTATCTTGCTTCATTTCTAGGGACATCCCAGAGCTACTGTTGGGGTGTGGGGGCTGGAAACTGTTGCTAGAGAGGTCTGGAAACTGTTGTTGAGGAAGTCTGGAAACTTCTGTGGTTTCCCCTTATCCTTCCCTCATGCCAGATGGGGTGTGGGGCAGCTTCTGAGGCCTGGACTTGCCTGGACTTGTTCAGTTCTTAGAAACAGAGATTTAGGCTTCTGAACTGCCAATTTGAAGCCTGTCATGGAGTCAGCCTAGCCTTCTATTGACACATCTGTGAGTTCCCAGGTTCTTTAAGGAAGGAATAGATGGGGGTGTAGACTGGGAGTGTGGAGTCTTGTGCAATTAATTAAGTCTTGATCAAATCAATGTGGGATGATCATTATCTCAAGATTGATCCAGGAACCTTTGTCAAGATAAGAACAATGCTCTTTTCTGAGGCAGTCTAGACTCACATCACAAGATGTTTATTGATCAGACCCACCATTCTGGGAATCCAAGGTGACTTTGGGGGCAAAGGAGAAGGCCAGGAACCATGGGCAGAGACACCCTCAGGCGCCCTCAGGCACTCTCAGTCATCTATGTATCTCTCAGCTATGTTTACTTTTGGTTTTCCAGAGACTGGAGAGATGGGAGATGTGGTTCAAAGGGCACAGAAAGTCCTTTAGACATGAGGAATATGCTTTTAGCTCAGTCACACAGCATGCTGGTTACTGTATATAAGGATGCATATTTCCTGTTTGTTACCTGCTTCCCCAGGCCAATTGTTTCTAGAACGTCTGACTTGCTTCTTGTCTAAGCTTGTGCCTAAGTAAT
Organism: Uromys caudimaculatus; assembly: GCA_028551405.1. Taxonomy (NCBI): domain Eukaryota; kingdom Metazoa; phylum Chordata; class Mammalia; order Rodentia; family Muridae; genus Uromys; species Uromys caudimaculatus. The sequence continues at coordinate 26,716,454 of CM052721.1, forward strand.
CCCTACCCTCTACCTGTAAGCTTTCTCAATTATGAGACCTTATTCCTCTAACAATGAGTTCCTATAGCACCAGATGTTTTAATTGACTCATGAGTGTTTGTTGAATGAATAACTGAATGTAAAGTAGGAGTTGCTTCTAGTAATTCATGTTTTGTTTGTATGTTTTATTTTGTTTTTTCTTCACTTGAAGCACAAGGTCTACAGAACAGAGTAGACAAGTTTACCTGGGATTTAAGAAACTTTAAAATTATCTGTTGAGGGGCTGGAGAAATGGCTTGGCGTTAAGAACACTTGCTACTCTTGTAGAAGATCCCAGTTCAATTCTCAGCACCCACAAAGTTGGCTCAGAACCTTGGATAACTTCAGCTTCAGGGTATCTCACACCCTCATGGTGCCTACATGGTCACCAGGAATACACATGATAGACATACATGCATGCAGGTAAAACACCCATACATAAAATACAAGTGAATAAATCTTTTTAAAAAAATCTGTGTTTTTGGCTCCCACCCGAGGCTGCATATCATGGACCCTATCATTTGGTCGTGGGACTTGGCTTTCTTTTTATCTTCTCCAGCTAAGCAATTATATGCAGCCTTGCACTGTCAACCTTTAGGAGGGAGACTCCCCAAGATCTTCTGCCCAAAGCTGTTCTGTTTCAAGCTTCACACTAGGAAGGAACTCTTTCATTAGCATGTGTGCCCTGTGCCAGGAGCATGCATACCACACGCTTGTTCCCCATGCTTCCTGCTGGCTTTGTTTTGTTGCTGTGCTTTCATAGTTGATTTTGTCTTTTGTGCAGGACTTGACTTTAGTAACCATTATCACATTTAAAAACCTTTAGTACTTAGTATAATATAATTGTGGCATAATTGCAGAGTGTCTTAATTGTGACTGGTTGCATCTATTCAGATTTCCCTAAATAAACACAACCTTTTTGTTTCCTTCATGATACTGACTGAGGCTGAGTTAGGACTTCATTGTTCCCTCTTCCAGAATGTCCAATTTCAACACAATTGAGTTCTGCTTAAAACAACACTCTAAGGACAGTGGAGAGTCACAGGCTCGACGTCCTGTTCTTCTGTTTGTGTTTTTCTTGTCTGACACATTGAACTTAGAGTTGAGTCGGAAAGAGTGGGTAATACTGTGTTCCACTCCATAAGTTCAGAGTTTACAATAAAGAACAGCAGTGTGGAAGCATCTCATTCCTGATTTTTCATTTATAGACACTAGGTCTGAATCATGATGCTTTCTAAGACAATAGGCCAGGTTCACTCTTACAAAATATGCACTGGACATTGGTGGCACACACCTTTAATCCTAGCAGAGGCAGGTGAATCTCTATGAGTTCAAGGCCAACCTGGTCTACAGAGTGAGTTGTAGGACATCCAGAGCTAAAGAGACCCTGTTTTTCTACCCATCTCACCACCAAAATGTATCTATGCTGGTCCTTTTGTCTTGGGTCAGCTGGCAATATTTTTTTTTTTTTAAATATTTGTGAGTATTCCATCTGCATGTATACCTCCATGCCAGAAGAAGGCATCAGATCCCAGTATAGACAGGAGCCACTAATTCCCTTGGGATTGAACTCAGGACCTCTGGAAGAGCAGAGAGTGCTCTTAACTGCTAAGCCATCTCTCAAGGACTTAGTCGTTTATCTTAAGTTTTTAATATCAATCTGTAATAAAACTTATACAGCTTCAGGGGCTTCATTCTCCAAAGACTGGTCATCTTAGGTAAATAAAGTCCTACTGTGTCTGCTATAAATTTTCCTATAATCTTTGAAAAGCTGGAGTTGGATTTCTTTACTTTTTGTGTCCACAGTGAGGTTCACCAAAAAAAGAATTGCTGAAACTCCAGAATCCTTGCTTTTTCTTTCCACAGACCATGCGTGGCTTATCTTTATACTCTTATTCCTCAATCCGTGCTAGAGTTGCTTCCTCCTGTCAAGCACCATGACCTGGAAATTGGAATATATAATGATCTGGTCATTTATTGGAATATACAGTAGTATGATCGCTCTTGTATTTAAGGTCTCTCTGTTGTTCTTTCTTAACCGGGATTGTTTCACTTAACTGCTATTTTTAAGATGTATTTATTTTTAATTAGTTGTATGCATCTGTAGAGTGGGGGTGTGCAGTGCCCATAGAGTCCAGAAGAGGGCGCTGGATTCTCGTGGAGCTGTAGTTACAGGTGCAGGGAATTGAACCTGGATCCTCTGCAAAAGCAGTATGTGTTCTTAACCACTCAGACATCTCTCCAGCCCCTCTCACATCATTTTGAAAAATAAGGATATTATTTCCATGGCCTAAAGAATTACTGGGGCATATATCCAATTGCTCCCAAACTAGAGCATGTTTCCTGAAACTGCAGAGTTGTTTGATTGAGCATTTGCTACTTTCAACTATTTTTTGTCTAGTGCTTTTAGTAGCTGGACAATGTTTCTCTAGAGAAGCTATCCCAGCTGTTAACATTTTATACTCTACAGAGGAATATGAATTTGAATGTTGTGGGGCAGTGACTGTGACACGCAATCTGGCACCCAGTTGAGCACAGGTGTAAAATCTGGGCAACCCAGTGGAACAATCCGCAAGGGACCAGAAAACATTATGATAAAAGCCTTCCGGGAGGCTTTTGGCTCCATTCACAGTCACATACCACTCCTCCTCGGGTAGAGGCATGCCACACAGCTCCAAGCCATCCCCATATTAATGAGACACCTAGAGGCTTAGCTGAGCCCCTTCCCACATCTGCCTCGCATCTCCAGGAGGCCACGAGGTACAATTCCATCCATGCCACTCCACATATTGAAAATAAACATCTTAGAATTATGGACTGTCTCTTCCCTGCCATGGGAAGCAAGGGATCCGGCCCTCGATTAAGGAGCTGCAGCTAATCTCTCACCAAGGGCTTCCCAGAGCTCCCAGAAGATACCCATTCACCCAAGTCTAAGCAGCTAGTCCAGCGCCCCAAGCTGCTGAAACGCAGTCTCAGTGGGAACCCCAGCTGCGCTCCAGCTAGCCTGTCTGTGGCACCCTGCTTCGACTGCAGTACCCAGGGCTAGAGAACCCACGGAGATGGCTGCCGAGTTCCCTGAGAATGGCCCCCTCCCTCCCTCACGGGCAGCACCCGGGACAGACACATGGGGTTTCTTTCTACCTCGCCAAGTTTGTTCCAACAGAATGACAGGGTTTTAAAAAGAAAAAAAAATGTTAAGGTCTCCGAAGCTTAAATAATTTGTTCTCATTTGAGTTCACAAGGACACTCAATTTTATTTTTTTAAGGAAACATATATCTCCATACCTCTGAGGAGGTGAGGTATTGCAGGAGAGTAGTCACCTGCTTCCTCTAACTGCGCGTAATAAATCACTGCTTAGAATGTTAAGGCAGGATTGAAGCCTGTATACCCTCATACATTCAAAACCCACTCTAGAAATTTACAGCATTCAAGATCCCCAGATCTTTCAATTTACCTAGCTGAACGACTGACATAAATCCCAATCTTTGACCCAAGTGTCATTCTAGGTCTTATGCCTCCAACAATCATAAAGTTTAAACCAGCATCCTCTGGTTTAGGCATGCGATGTGAATTCCCTTTGCTGTTTTCTGTTTCTCAGAAACATAGTTGTTTGTCTAGATGGTGCCTAAAGGAGCTACTAGGAAAAGCGGGGTGATGGCTTAACAGTTAAGAGAACTTACTGTTCTTGCAGAGGACTTAGGTTCAGTTCCCACTGATCACAGCCAACTTAATGACTTCTTGTTTAACTCCAGCTCCAGGGAGGATCTGATGCCCTCTTCTGACCTCTGTGGGCATTGCACTCATGTGCACTCACAGCTGTATAAAATAGAAACATAAAAAAACTGCAGGCAAAAGTCTAACCCTTTGAGAAGAACTGGTTTTAAGTGTGTGTGTGTGTGTGTGTGTGTGTGTGTGTGTGTATTTAGAAAACTTTTCTGTTTTACCAAATCAAAGACTGATGTTATCCATAGGAAATAATATTGTGAACTATGTGTTATTTGCAAGAAGCAGTACAAAATCAGCCACTGGGCCTGCTTCCAGAGTTGGAGTGAAGTTATGACAAACTGGCTATAGATAGATGAGGGTTAGCACAGCCTATAGGTAAGGACCTGTTAGGCCAAATAAATTAAGTTGTAATGAAATAGATTGCTCGTTGATGAAAATTTAAAATATGTAAGATCTCATTGTAAGTTTAAATTTGGAACCCCCGCTTTATGTAGATAGTTACTTCAAAATGAAAACCACTTTAAAAATAATGCTTTTATTGGTTCTTTGAGAAGTTTATATAATATGTTTTGATCTCAGGCTTTCCTCTCCTGCAGTTCCTCCCAGATCCTCCCCATCTCTCTACCTGCCCAACTTCATATTCTCTCTGTCTCTCAGCTACTCCTGCACCATGCCTGCCTAGATGCTGCCATGTTCCCACCTTGGTGATAATGGACTGAACCTCTGAACTTGTAAGCCAGCCCCAATTAAATGTTGTCCTTATAAGATTTGCTTTGGTCATTGTGTCTGTTCATAGTAGTAAACCTTGCTTGTTTTCCTGGCTTGAGCTTGTGCTGGTCTTGTGCATGCTATCACAGTCTCTGAGTTCATATGTGTGTCTGCTCTGTTGTGTCTGGGAAAGGAGAATTTCACATGTGTGTTTGGAGGTCAGTTGGCAATTAAGAGGGTGTCATACATATACTTCAAGAAATAGGTCATTCCTGGGGTGCAGAGCTGGTTCAGCTCCCAAAAGGGAGCTCACAGCTACCTGTAACTCCAGCTCCAGGGAATATAATACCCTCTGCTAGCCTCCACAAGTGCCACACACACAATGTGCACAGTCATGCATGTAGGCAAATATTTATACACATAATACTATGAAATTAAAATAAAGAAATTAAGTGATTTTTTTAGTGAGCATATGTACGTGAGCGACATAAGTATGATGATAGTTCCATCAGATCCTATAATTCTATACATTACCCAGTGGACATTCTCTGATCTAATAAAGAACATCTGTAAGGCATTCAGTAAGATGGACCTTGTGATGATGCATCTTGTCAATGCATCCTCTGTGTGCATGCCTGTGGGGGATTTCTTTGATTAGAATAATGGAGGTGTCCACAGCTCACCAGGAACTGCTCCGAATCTGCAAGACACAGGGACTGAGGTAGGCGGGCATAGAAACCCCCTGGATCCCAACAGCGGCAGGGGCAGCAGGAGACCTCTGCCTGGGCCACCAGGGTTCCATAGTCAAGCAGCACCGGGAGAAAGTTACTCTCCCAGGAGCATGGAAAAAACACCTCTCAGAGAGAGCTGGTCTTCAAGGAGTATTGATACAGAGGACTGCAGGTGAGAAAAGCCATAGCCAGACAGTAAGATCAGCTAACATCAGAGTTAACAAGATGGCAAAAGTCAAGGGCAAGAACCTAAGGAACAGAAAACAAGGCCAATTGGCATGATCAGAACCCAACTCTCCCACCACAGCAAGCGTTGGTTTCCCCAATACGCCAGAAAAGCAAGACTCAGATTTAAAATCATTTCTCATGATGATGATAGAAGACTTT
>CM052721.1:26722524-26742676 GCA_028551405.1 Uromys caudimaculatus
CTGAGAGGTGTTTGGGTTTGGAGAGCTATGGCACCAGGTCTGATCCTGGTCCTGGAAGTTGCTGACCTTCAGTCTCTGTGGCCCTCGGAAAGCGGGCGGAGTCCTTGAGCTCTGGGGCTCGTTTTGCCCCTGCTAGAGGCTTTTCCTCGTTCCTGGGAGAGAGAATTTTCTCCCGCGGCTGCTTGTCTATAGAATCCTAGTGTCCCAGGCAGAAGTTTCCTGCTACAGCCGCCCGCTTTTGGGATCCAGGGGTGTTTCTAGGCCCGCCTACCTCGGTCCCTGTGTCTCGAAGGTTCGGGGCAGTACCTGGTGAGCTGTGGGGCGTGTCTTTGGCCCTCTGCTGGGTCTTGCGATCTCCTGAGAGGGATCTTTGTCCCGGCGCTGATTAGCTGTGGGGCCCTGTGGCCCAAGCTGAGGTTTCCGCCACTGTTTGTTCTTACCTCTTCTGTTATGGTGGGCTCTTTCTTGTGCTGATGAGAAGGGCCTGTATCTGATCTGATCCTGTGAAACAAGGTACAAAGTGGCCTTTTAAATACATGATCACTATCAATCATCCTCACGGAAGCCCTTGTATAGAACCCAGCCCCCCCTCCCCCCTTTTTTTCTTTTGGCCTCAGGGTATAGATGAGTTAGGCAGTAAGTGATATGTGTGCCTTTTTGAACAGCAGCAAGGACACAGGCAATCTTTGGCAAGTTCATGCTATACCAGGCAAGTATTTATGGTGTCAGTGACAGGACCTCTCCTGAAATGTTTTCCCCTATGACAGCATTGATTACTATGGAGACATAGATGTCACTGTTCCATCCGATGCATAGGAGGATTTATTAGTAAAGGATAGGTTTTTTTTGGTGTGGTTTTGACTTTTCCTATGCCCATGGTTAATTCTCAGAAGGTAGTAGCCCCCTCATGAAAGACATATGGATATGCCCCATGGGTGTAGTTGCTACACACATGCCCTAGAATTTCAATGACCAGACAATTAAAAGCAAATGACCTGTGCTATTATTCAGTATGGATTTCTCCTAAGAAGCCCACATCTGAATTGATATATTTCTGGGTCCCACTTCCTCAGCAGCTAAGTGTGTGAACTGCCTGATGCCTCAGCCTTTCAATAGCTATAAAATATTTCCAGCCTCAGGAGTCTGAAATGGACCATAAATTCTTGTTTGTGTTGCCATGGTGATTGATATTGTCAGCCTTTTAATAACCACATCAAATGCAGGCATTAAGTAGTAATATAACACCTCTACAAAATTTAGCACCAGCCATTTATAACAACTCCTGGCATGATTTGAAACATTACATGAGGAAATTAAAAGTAAATAGAGATAAATCACCTCAAGCCTGAAACACACAAATATTGGATCTGTGTGTTCATCAGTTTTACATTACTGTAACAAATACCTGAGGAAATCGACTTATAAAGAGGAAAGGTTTATTTAGGCTCTGTGTGAGTAGGGTTCCAGTCCATGATCGATGGGCTGCCTCATTGCTTTTGGACCTGTGTTGAGACAGTTTAACACAATAGGAAATGAAGGAAGAAGGAAGGATGGAGGGGGAATGGGGGGAGGAAGAGACAGAGGAGGAGAGAGGGGAGGAGGAGGGGAGACCAGGGTTTCATAATTCCACTGAAAGGCAAACACTTATCTGACCTGCAGACATCCAACGAGACCCCTCCTTGAAAGCTACCACCACCCAGCAACAGTAGTTGGGGGATCATGCCTTTAACACATAGACCACTCAAGGACTAGGGTCAAGATCAAAATGATAGCAAGTTGTGATCGTTGAATAAAAAATGGTGTCAGGAAATGTTGGCTCTAGTATTTCATTTAAAAAGCAAACAAACAAATAAACCTATAGTTAGCTGTTAGGAATTATACTAGAATTATTCTTTTTTCCTGGCTTTTAAAAATGTTAATTAATTAATTAATTTATAGCCACAGCACACATATGAAGGTCAGAGGACAACTCACAGGATTCTGTTTCCTGATCCCGCCAACTGTGTCCTGTTAGGAGCCACTACATTTCAGAACCAGGTTCCTCCCACTTTCAATGACTTGGCACTAACTCCATGTCATCATTAAAGGCCAACATGACACATCATCACTACTACCCCATGAGACACATTTCCCATGTCACCATGGTCATGTGTGTGCATGCTTTCTACACCCTATAAAGTCCACCTACCATGGATCTTGATTTTTGCTCTCTCTTTCATCCGCACTCAGAGGCAGCCTGTGACACTATCCCCTCCACAATTCTCTTGTGTGAGGTCTGTTGTATGTTGTGATCTTTGTGGCCTTCTGATCACCACAAAAACCCTTACAGGTTCCAGGGGTTGAACTCAGGTCCTCAGGGCTGACTGAAAGCACCTATACCCGCTGAGCCATCTTGGCAGCCCTCCTTTGCAGATAGGAAGCACACATTTTGACATTACTGGGACACAGGACTCCAGATGCCTTTTTATGGGTTTTGGTGAAGAATTTACAGTCACATGCTATGGAACCATGGAGGATTACTTTTGAGAAACTAATGAGAGATGGAGGCTGTATCACCATGTGTCCACTGGGTTAAACTTTAAATGTGGTTACTCCTTATTTTCTTCATCAGGGTTGATCTCCTCCCATCTGATGAAAGGGGGTGGCCATTGCGCATGTGGTTGGATTAAGGGTCCTGGGAGATGAAATACAGAGTGTTTGAGCCAGTGTAGAATGTATGGGAGCTGAAGCAGAAAGAGTCCCAGGAGAGACTGAAGGGGATCGTGATTTCCTGAACAATGGATAGATGTTCCCTTTCTCATGCCCCAGATAATGCAAATCTGGGCTAATGGTCAATCTGCTTTCTTTTCTTCCTTCATTTCATTTATTTCTCTTCCTTTTTACTTTTCTCTGCTTTGTTATCTCTTCTCCTCCTCCTTTTTGTTTTCACTGTCCAGTTATGTTGGCTTTTTTTCTATTTTATTCGGTTATTATACCTTTCATCCTTCCAACCTTTTTTTAAAAAAACAGAATACTGGAAGAAGAAAAACCAAAAACAGAAAATCCCCTGTGGCAGCATAGCCAGAGAGAACTCAGTGACAGCAGTTGCAATAAACGTTTTGCTCACATCCTGAAACCGTGTATTCATTCCTTCATGCCCTGCCATCTCCTCTTCAGCATTAGAAACCAAGTTTCCCATTTTGCATTGCCCTGTCTGGGTTCCACTTACTGGCATTTTTCAAAATCTTTTTTATTGGCTATCTCTCACCCTTCCAACCTTTATTTTACCCTAATACCTTCCAATCCCCCAATACTAGGTAGGAGAGGAAGAAGGTTAGAGGGGAAAAGGGGTGTAGACCTCTACGCTGCTACTTTCTCCTGGTTAGGGTCATCAGGTTCCTTGAGGCAAGTCCAATCTTTGTAGTCAGGGCATCGCCAACTTCTTTTTGTCAAATTGCAGCAACAGCAACCAGGAGCAGCAGGGACCAGCCTCCTCCTCCTCCTCCTCCTCCTCCTCCTCCTCCTCCTCCTCCTCCTCCTCCTCCTCCTCGTCCTCCTCTCCCTTCAGAGCATCCCTTGCCCCTCTTGGAGCTCTGTTATTTATAACATCTCCAGCATTTCTGTAATTAAACTGTCTGCAGCTGGTGAAAATCATGTCCCTGTGAGAGCAAGAGACAACCATAGTTAACAACTGTGGACAAACTGAGGCAGCCTCATATCTCACACCTGGGATTAAAACACAAATATATTCATATAACATAACTGAGGTTTTAAAGAAAACAAAACTCTCATTGAACAGCCATGCTTCTTTTTTCTTTTCAGGATTTCTTATATGCATACTATATTTCCACCTTCCTGCCCCTCCTCCAGCTCTTGTCCCTCCCACTCATTCTCTCTCAGATATATGACCCCTTCTTCAATTCCTATTGTTAAACACACAAGCCTGCTGTGTCCATTTAGCTTAGGGCTGACTGCTTGGGATTGGATAACCCCTCAGGATGCTCATCTCTGGAGAAGACTGATCCTCCCTCTCTCAGAAACCATTGTTTGCTTAGAGCTCTTTATATATGGGTGGGGCCTTGTATTTACCCCTTCCATAGTGGATGTTGACTGGTGATTAGCTTATGTTTAGGAGACCATACTGTTGAGAATTCATGACACAACTTCCCTGTGGGAAGATAGATGTTATCCTTACCTTCAAGGTTGCATAAGCCATTCATGACTCGACATCCTACTGGTGACAGCTCTTGTTCCAACAGTGAACACATAGCCCATGTTGTCCTAACGATCCATCATAATTCAAAGTCTTTAAAATTTTGATCTAGGAACCATTTTCTTCTCTTTCCTCGTCTTATTTCTTTGTGAGTCAAGACCTAGCCCTATCAAATTACTTAAAGGAGGATGATACTTCTGTGAACAGAGAGATGGAAGAAGCTTGGGGCTAAGTAAGGGCACCTGAGCTAACAACAGTGGGAGCCTGTTCTGCCTTGGGTTATGTATTGAAAGATCCTAATTTTCTACATTGTTTTAAACACATGTGAATTGGCCTTTCCAACCTGTGACAATGTCAACCCATCTAATAAACCCTCTCCTGAACTGTATACATCCCACATCCTGCTGGATCTGTTCTTGCGGAGAACCTTAATCATTTTCATAAGCCCATCATTTCTTTCTGGCTTTGAATTCCATAGAGGATAGCAAGACAGATTTCTCCTTTAGGCCACAAGATTTATTTAATGCTGGAAAGATTGCAGCAGGGTTCATAAAGAAGAGAAAAGATTTTTTAAAAAATCATTGAAATGAGCTGAGAAGTCTATTTTACAGCTTTTTAGCGAAGGGGAGTGGGTGCCCTGCATTGTGGGGAAGGAATCCTGTTGATGTAGGACTTAGACCACATAGGGGAAGCATGGAGGCTGAGCATAGTTATACAGTGGGGTGGCATAGTCCCTTGATGCCTCAAACTGGCAACATGAGGTCTGTCACCTTCCTTGGTGCCTGGAATCCAAACACCTGAAGAGTCTGTTTACAAACTTGTAGGCAGGCTCTTGGTAGGGTGATTGTCTCTTCCTGTAGTGCAAAGAATCCCAGGTTGACAATGAGGATAGAGATGGAGAGAGCTAGAGGCAGACATAGCCTGAGACACTCTGGATTGGCATTTGGCATTTCTTTCCTGGAGTGTGGGTGCCTTACCTGTGAGCCTGATAGACATTCACAGACAAGCTCAGGGCAGGGTGCCTATGAGGCTGCACGTTATTGCAGCCTGATTCACTGTTGGCTTAAATGTAACAATTCCCATCCCTGGCCTGAAAAGTCAGTCTGCTTGATCAATCAATTCTTAGATTCTAGAGGAGAGGATGGACAGGCAGGACACATGATTCAGGTCAAAGCCTGCAACCAGCCTTTAGCCACTGGTAAGAGAGGAAGCAGGAAATCACATTCACTGGTTTTCCTCTTTATTTTGTTCCTGGTCTGTAGGAGTCAGTACCAATGGGAAGCAGTGAAGTATGGTAAGAAACTTGAGACACAAGCTCAGATTCCTGGAGACATCCCCACTGGAATTGTCTCTTTCTTAGCAACCACATAACTCCCACCCAGCTCACTGGGTCTTGTGAGAAGACTGTACACCTGGCTCTAACTCTAATGCGTCTGCTGGGACTGATCTGTAAGAAGAGGAAGCCAGAACAGACACTACATGAAGGAGTATCTAATGTGGAGTTTGAGAGGGACACTGAGACCGACTGCTGGGGGTAAGAAGGATGTTAGTTAACATGATTGATAGACAGACAAATACCACCATGGCAGGGTCTCTGAATAGAGATTAGACTCAAGGGCAAAAGACAGACAGAATGTTGGGGCCACTGAAGAAAGGTATCTGGTCCACTTTGCAGAGCTGGGGCCCTTTATAGATCTCTGAAAATGAGGGTTTCACAGCAGGAGCCTATAGTCAGGAAGGAAGCAGGGGAGCCAATGGGGAGCAAGCTGTGTGGCCATCAGTGCCCCTCTAGATGTGAGCTCACCATCCCAGGTAAGAAATCTGTGCCATGGAAGTGTACTAGCTAGAGACTCATAGCCAACATTCTTAGTAGGGGCCTGTCAATGTCGGTGAGGGTGGAGGACTGTTAGAGTGTTGTGGCCTGAGCCACAGTCTGGTCTGGGTTCTATTTGTAAAGTACACCATGGTGGAAGGTGTAGTTGTGTGCATTACTATTACTCACTTAGCTATATGGTCCCCTGTGCTGGGCAAGAGAGGGCTACCTAGAGACAAAAAGCAAACATGTTTAGGTCCTAACTCATGGAATGTATGGTAGAGTGGGCTATAGGATAGGTGGCATCTGTGGAACCATGCTTAAGTGTAGTTTATAAGACATCATGCTGTGGGAGCTGGAGATATGGCTCAGTGGTTCGGAGCATTGGCTGTTCTTCCAGAGGACCTGGGTTCAGTTCCTAGCACTGCCATTGTAGCTTCCAACCTCTATAATTCATGTTCTAGCCTGTCCAATGTCCTCTTTTGTCCTCCATAGGCCCTGCTCACATGTGGTACACATGCATACATGCAGGCAAAACACCTAAACACACAAAGTAAGAACAAATAAATATGTATTTTTAAAAGCATGCCATGATGAAGAAAAATAAAGAAGACAGAAGTGCTTGAAAGTTACCAATCTGAAAGTAACAGTTTTTCTTTAAGAAGTCAAGAAGAGCCTTTGAAGATCTACTACTGGTAGGCGATGAAGGGCAGGAACAGTGGCTTTCTGGCCAATATATCCCAACTATGAATGGACACTATATCCCTCCCCTCATTTTTTTCTTTTTGTCTCAAATGTCTCTATAAATGATGTGCACTATACACCTTCCATGGCTTCAGTTTTTGTACTATTTTTGAAACAATGTTGACTGAATGTTACTATACATCAAAGGATATCCTGGGCATCCTCCTGCCTCACCCCCTGAGTGCTAGGACCACAGCTCTTACAGAACTTCCGTTCCTTTTTTATTTTTCTGCAGTTGTGGTTAACTGTGGCCAACAGCAGGCTAACTGATTTAATTTTTATCTTGATTTTCTCAAGAGGTCACATGCCTGTAACCTCCTATGATTATTAAGATTTACTAGTTATTATCATTAAACTCTAACTCTGCATAATATATTTAAATATTTATCTTGTTTTCATTTTGTATGTGTGAGTGTTTTACCTGCATGCACATGTTTGCATCATGTGTATGGTCCATGGGCACCAGAAGAGGATGTCAGGTCCCCTGTGACTGCAGTTATGGATGGTTGTGAGTCTCCATGTAGGTGCTGGGAACTACATCCAAGTCTTCTTGAAGAGCAGCTAGTGTTCTTAAACCACTGAACCATCTCCATAGTCCAAAGCAGTGCCTAATTTTTAAGTTAAGTTTTGCTATATGAATGTATGAATAGAGAAGCTTGCTGCATACCGGTATTGTGATTTCAGTCATGTCTTGGGTCATGGATGGCTTTTCCTCTGAATAATGGGTTACCACTATGCATCTTTAAGCTGTGTGTTGGAGACCAAAAGGCCTTGACTTAATTGGGCCTAAGGCCTTGACTTATTTAGCAAGTCGAAGTGTCCCAGGCTTGACTTATTTAGCAAGTTAAAGTGTCCCAGGCTCCACAGCAGGCATTCCTTTGATTCCTTCCCATTCTCACTGCCTCCAGCAAGTGATAAGACATCCTGTTTGAAGTAGCCTGCAGCTTCAAGACAACAATGACTGTCTCACAGCTATGTGTGACATCTGGTTACCTTTTGGAATCCCCCTTCCTCTGCCACTTCCCGCCCTACGTGCTTAAATACAGACATGGAATAAAGGCTGGTCGGAGCTTGATCAGACATATTGTCTTGCTCCCACACAATTCTTGTTTCCTGTCTTTCTTTCCATTATCCACAGCTCTCCCTCCTCAGCACCGAGTGTCCTGCAGGCAGGGCACCTCAGACCCAGGTCAATAGTCTCTCCCGGGAGGGCCCCCTGGGCAGGACGGGACAGCAAGCTCTTCGCACTGTGGAGATAAATGTCTACAACATTGATCAACCCAAAGTCTATATTTCTTAGTGTAGAGGGCTATCTGTGGAGGAAAGACCATGTTGTCATTTCAAGAGAATCCATAGAAGTTATCAAATTGCCGGTTGCCAACCCCGTGATTTCTTGTACTCACCATACTAATATGTCAGCAGAGAAATGAAGCCAAACTCCTTTCTTCTTCATCCTCTTGGTTCATGAAACAAAGATAAAACCTGTCAGCATTGCTTCTATCCAATTGTCTTTTTTCCTAACAACTTGATATGAGTCTTAGAAAGTGGAGCCAGCTTGAACAAATCCCTCAGCCTGGACTCAGCCTCACTGATTGCTGTACAAGTCACAGATAGATAGCCTAGAAAAACAAATTGCTGAGTTATAAATAATTGGAGTTCTCAGTAGCATAATTTTATGGTAACATCATAGCTACCTAGTAGACTTCATTGTCAATGCACACCCATTAAAATATCATACATATTCATTAAATAGAGGCAACATGGAATGTGTATTAATCACAAATATTCAAGGATTACATGGATGGAATATTGGTCAGGGCACACAAAAGAAGTGTTTCTGGATCATTTTGCCCGTATTATTGACATAATTTATCTTGACAGTCCATTTTGGTCTTCAATATGATTTCAAATAGATTAATACTTTAAATAAGCATTAATATGAAAAAAAGAAAGGAGAAAGCAAACAAACAAACAAGAAACCCAAAACAATGAAAGCTTTCTCTTGTGTCAGCAGTCAGAATCTGAATGTGCTTTTGCTCTACTTTGGATAGGTTTTCTTCGGAGCATCCTACATGGTCATGTTTTAGCAAGAGAGTGTTCCACAAATGACTCATCACATGTTGATGCTATGTGGATTTTCCTAGGGAGACCTGAGCAAATATTTACTCATCCCAGGTAGGACATCAAGGATGACAAAAGAAAGATAAGGTTGAAGTGTAGCTCAGTAAACCAATGAGTTTATGGAGTTGTACACAGGAATATGGATGACTCAAAGGCAGCTGTATTATCAAAGGGCCCACACAGGAAAGTTTGACGGCTCAGGAAAGCTGCATCCATGGAGCTGAAGGCAAAATATGCAGGTGGCTCAGCATGTTTGAGAGTCTTAAACCCCTTCTGTGATGGGAAATATTTTTCAGAACCTTGCAGGCTTCAGGAACTTTTGAGACTTCCTTGTTGTTTTCTTCCAGAATTTCAGTTCTACAGATTTGGTTACATTATCCATCTCCACCAGACTCCCTCTAGGATAAAAATGTTTCATTTTAGAGGAAACCTCCTGACAGTTGATGCACACTGATGAGGTGTCAGGGGAGAGACTGAGAGATGTGTGCTTTGTAATAACCTGGAACGTCCCTGAGTTTAATGCTGATGTTAAAATCATGGATCCAGGACATTTACACAGAATCACAGAACCTAGATACTCCACATGCTTTAGTGAGGAAGAGGCAGAGTAAATGCCAACAAATCTGCATCTGGACCTATTACATTCATCTCTTAGAAAAGTGAATTTATAGACCAAAAAAAGCTTGAAAAAATGAATGTGTCCATGCAGATGAGGTAGGTATGAAATGTTAAGTTTAGAAACCAGACAGGTGGGAATGGGGCAGAGCAAACTATTTGAGCATGCAAAGAACTCATGTTTGTATGTGTGTGTGACATCGGTGAACTCATCTTCCAGAAGTGAACAAAAACTGAAGCCATTTTCACAGGAGAGAGAGGGGTAAAGGAGAGGGAGAGAGATTATTGCCAACAAAATGCAATCGAATACGACCTTCAATTTCAGAAATGGTAGGCCACAGAGGGGTTGAGGTAAAGTCATTGATAGAGCAATGGAAGAGATAAGTGGGGTAATGATCCATCTACATTGATATCACTGTATAAAACACAAATTCAAATATGATCAGTGCACGGATATAGACTCAACTGGGTGGGCATTTAGGTAGTGATGGGGAATGGGGTACTGGCCAAAGAACTTTACAAAGGAATGGATCTTTACGATTTTTACAATATTTGCTTATTTATTTATTTATTTATTTATTTATTTATTTATCTATCTATCTATCTATATTTATATATTTCTTTATTTGGGATGTGTTTGTGTGTGTGTGTTCACACACATACAGACAGGTACATACATGTGTCACAATGTACATGTGGAGGTCAGAAAGCAATTCTTAGGATGCTTAGGAGTTAATTCTTTTCTACCACTTTGTGGGTTCCAGGCAGGGCTCCAACCGAAGTCACTGGGCCTGAGCACAAACAACTCTATGAGCTAAGACATCTCTACTGTCCAAAGTTTCATTTTAAAAGAGAAAACCACCTTCAATTTGTCAACAAAACAAAACATGAGTAAGAAACAACTTGGAAGAATGGGTTCAGAAAACAGTCATGCAACTGTTGTATGTGAGTGTACTCTGTGTTCTATGTGAGTACACTCAGAAGCCTTTTCCCCATTCACCTTTCCTATTGCTGTGATAAGCACCATGTCCAGAAGCAGCCTGAGTTGTAAATGGTTTGCTTCAGCTTACAGGCCACAGCCTGTCATCTAGGGGAGGAACATTATTAACTAGTTTGCTTAGGCACGTTCAGCTACCTTTCTTGTACAGCTAGAGACCACCTACCCATCTGGACAATCCTACATTAATTATCAATCAAGAAAATGACATGTCCACAGGACAATCCAATGAAGGTAATTCCTCAAATGAAGTTTCTTCTTCTCAGATGTATCAGGCTAACAATCAAAATTAGCCATTACAGTGTTTGAAGTAACTATAACACTATGGTGTGAGGTCAAACACATCTGTGCTTGAAGTGGAACTTTCTAGAAAACTGAGAAAAGATAAGAAATCAGGTTCCAGACAAGAATGAATCTTTTTAGGCGAAAAAAAAAAATGTTCCTTTTCAGTGGTTAGGATGAACCCTGACACTCTTTGACCTTCCTGGTCATGTCCAACAAAACCCCACATACAGCCCTACTTTCCCAACATTCTTTGATGTTAAGCTGGGGCCATAGACTGCATATCTATTCCTCACCTGTAAATTCTGGCTATAAGTGGTTTGTGTCAATCTTGATGGGAAATAACACTTTACTTCCTCAGGCTAGAGAGATGGCTCAGTGGTTAAGAGTACTTATTGACTGTCCTTCCTCAGGATCAGCTTCAGTTCCCAGCACCCCCAAGAAGGTTCACAACTGGAGTTTGTAACTCCAGTTCCAAAGGATCTGACACCCTCTTCTGACCTCCGCTGTTACTGCATGCTTATGGTGCACACAGACATGTATGAAGGCAAAAATAAATAAATCTTTATTTGCTACAGTGTTTCATGGTTGGGAAGATGGCTTAGTGGGTAAGGCACTTGCTGTACTCACCAGCACATGAACTTGAGTTTGTCCTCAGAAACTGTGTAAAATCAGATTTAGTATATACCATGTATCTGTAATCCCAGAGAGGCAGAGATGGAAAAAAGTTTCAGAAGCTCCCAGGATTGCTAGCTCACTGTGAGCAACAATGATGAAAAAGTCTCAAACAAGGAGGAAAGTGGGGACCAAGAACATATGTGTGCTATAGCATGTGTATCCCCCAACAGCATGTGTGTGCTATAGCATGTGTGCATCCCCCAACAACATGTGTGTGTGATTGCATGTGTGTATCCCAGTTCTTTCTCTCTCTCTCTCTGTATGTCTCTCTCTTTCTCATACACACATGCACACACACATGTATACACACACATGCACATACACACAAAAGAAAAAAACACTTCATTCTCTACATCAATAAGATTCTTGCATTTCTCTGGTTGTAGCAACTAGTATTAATTAATCTATGAAGAACAGTTCATGCTAATGACTTTTCCAAAGCATATTCTAGACAATGTATTCAGGCAAGAAAAATGTGCAATTCCCAGGAAATCTCAACAATAAAGTCACCTAAATGAGACCCATGTAGTCACATGACCAGTTGATATGCAAATGTGGACGGAGAATTTCCCAAGACTCTTTGCCTAGATGAAGAGCTACAGGCAGTCAATGACTGCTGAGAGAGAATCCATTTTCTCCAGGGAAGAGCCTCCTGAAACATTATCCAATCCCAATTGTGTATCCACGCACACAGTAGCAACACTAAACGGACTCAGTCTATCTGTGTAACAACAATAATTAAATAAGAGCTCATATGTTTGAGAGGGAGTCAGGGGCATGGGGGTAGTTGCAAGAGGAGAGGGAGGGGAAGAAATCATGTAAATATAGTGCTTGTGTACAAAATTCTCAAAACATAAAATTTAGATTTAAAAAGAAAAAGAAAAAGAAAAAGAAAAAAATGTACGAGCAGGATTTCTAAGCCAGAGCCAATGCTTAGGTGAGAGAAATAAAGACCTCTGTCCATCCAACACCCTGCAGATTCATCATGTCAAACCAACTCCATGGAGGGAACAGAGCTCCCTGGTGATGGCAGATGACGTCTAGCTGCTCAAAATAGGTAGATTCAGTAAATAATGAAACTTGTCTAAACCACAAATACAGCAGGACCCATAGTCTACATATCACAGCTCCTAAATTAATAGGACTGTCTCTTTCTTTGGCCTTTTACTGTTAAACACAATAAAATATCACCTGGATTTTAGAGCTGTCATTTTCTAATTCTCTCAGTCAAAGTGTATATTGAATTTCCATTATTAGACAGAATTGTGTCAAGCACTAAAAATTCAGGTGTAGATAAGATACAACCCTACTCCTTTAGGAATTGTCCACAGCTAGTTTAGACACACTACATGAAAGTCCATAGCAGAAGTCTGCATGAAGCATCATGGGAGAACAGCAAGGTGAGACTCACCATAGCAGTGGCGATCAGGGGAAGATTCCTGACAAGAGATGATAACTTCATGAAATGTAGGGAAAGGACTGGGAAAGAATCAAAGGTTGGAGACAGGGGTTTGCAAGAATGATGAAGAGAGGTTAGTTGCTATGGGTGTTGTGAAGGTACTAAGGGTGATTCTCTGTTTTGATTGACAGAAGGTACTGAGGCTGGTTCCCTGATGGGTTCCGTGAAGGTAGTAAGGGTGTGTAGCAACAATTTTGGTGTTTTCATTTCTTCAAAAAAACACAGAAATATTATATGAATGTGTGTTTTTGTTTTAATTCCAGGTATGGGATATGGGGCTGCTTAGGACTGTCCATAGTAGCTGACTGTGATTTACCTCATGCTTTAGCAGAGACATGATTTTGCCAGCTGCAGATAGTTTCTGCATTCATGTGATGTTTGGAATTCTGGGGACTTTTCAGAGGGTATATAAATGCTAGGGCTCTGAGAGGTAGGGTGGGGTTTTCGGTTGGTTGTTGATAGGTTGTGGGTTGGTTTTTGGTTGTGGTTTGTTAAGCAATCATGCACAACAAAGAAACAACAAGAATAAATTAGATATTTTGATGGTGAAGGTCAAACTTGCCCCAAGGAACTGATGCCCCTAGTCAGCAGGAAGTAGTCTAATGATAGCATTGAGCCCTGACTTGATTCAGGGAGCCCTTTCCTTTCCTTTCCTTTCCTTTCCTTTCCTTTCCTTTCCTTTCCTTTCCTTCCTTTTTTTTCTCTCTGATCTACTGTTATGGGGTTGAAAGGATGGAAGAAAAGGGATGGAGAAGGGTGGAAAAAAGAAGAACCTACAAAGTAGCAAAGACCAGCTCCAAGAGTGATTCTCTGTTTTGATTGACAGAAGGTAGTGAGGGCAGTTCTCTCTTTTGATGGACAGATTATGTCATGTTATCATTTTCTACTGTGAACTTTTACTTCCCACAACGCACCTGATTTTAGTCATATTCACACCCAAGTATACAAAGATGGCAGATGGGGATTCTCCCTGTAAATCCCACCCCTAACCAAGAAACTATTTGCAATTGATACCTTCTCAGAGAAGGAAAATTTGTTTTCTCCAATGGAGGTTAACTGTAGATCAACCACATCCAGGTTATGCTCAGGAGTAGTTGGTCAGCACAGAATGGACTCCATGTTTTCTGTGTTGCTTAAAAAAATTGTTGGGGGTTGGGGAGGAGAAAGACTATGATTAAAATATATGGAATGAATACAATTTAAAATAAAATTTAAATTCACTCGAAGACACAGTTTTGCCTTTCACATCAGGTATCCAGAATGAATTCAGGCTGGCTCAACCCTACCCACCCACAACCACAACCTGCATGCACATGCTCTCTCTCTCTCTCTCTCTCTCTCTCTCTCTCTCTCTCTCTCTCTCACACACACACACACACACACACACACACACACACACACTCCATATGAGGATTTGAAAATCCAACTTAAGAAAGGTGGAAGGACATATCCTATTGCTCACCAAAGGCTGTGCATGAAGTCTACAGGTGAAGTTTTTGCTGCCCAGGGCATTGTTAAAAGACAGGTGTGTATAACCCAAAGCAATTACATTCCCATGTTACTAAACTTCCCTGTGCTTGCTGCCCTGATTTTAAACATTATAATGTTCCCTCTTATTTGTAAACAAAAATTGAAAGAAGACTTGGTCATTGGCAAATGCTCTTTAGGGTCTGGCTCTGATGAGGGTGTGGTTAAGAATCTATTAGTCTTGCTTCAGAGCAGAAATGCCCTTTTAAGTTCTGTGCTCAGGCCCCGGAAGCACCTGGGGTTTATGCTAACTCTGTTTTCCTGCAAACAAGCTCCTGTAGATTTTCTGCATCACCTGACATTTGAAGAATGATTCCCATCTGTGAAAGTGAGCTGGTTTAGCCTACAGTGAACTTTCTGGATCTTGTGTGCACTGAGGGCTTACCTGTGAAAAGCCCAGTGCGGGTGAGGGCTCTCCTGGCTGATTTCTGTAGGCTCTCAGCATGTGTCCTTCTCTCTCCCATTCTCTTAGATTTGGGGAAGATATCACTTCATAGTACATGAGGAGACTCAGTTTCCCCTCACTCCATAGACAATGCTTGGGTTTGCTACTGTTCACTTCCTGGATTCTGACTTTTCAGGCACCCCACTTTTAGTCTTGAGGCTAGGAATTGATAGGTTATTTCTTTGCCTGTGAAATAAGCCAATTCAAACCAGGTTATGTTATATTAAATGCAGGCTTATTAGGAAGCTGCTCTCCAGCAAGTTCATTGGCCCTGAGGACCAAGGCCAAGGAAATCACCATAGGGGGAGGGGAGAGAAGCAGAGAAATGTCTCAGCCAGAGATAAACAAGAAGAGAAGAAAAGGAGGAGGGAGGGAGAGAGAGAGGGAGAGGGAGAGAGAGAAGGAGGGGGATTGGGTGTTATAGCAAAGAGCCGCTGGGGGAAAGGGCAACCCAGCCCCTAGATTGGAAACTTCCTGGTTGGGGACAGGTCTGTTTTGATATGTGAAATGTGCAACTCAGTCTTTTGTCCTGGGTCTGAATTCAAACAAGTCTGTGTTCTCTTGTGAGAATCAGGATGGCTCACTTTCTCCCTGGGTGTAGTGGCTCACTTTTGTAATCCCAGCTCTTGAAACACAGAGACAAGATGATAGTCATGGTACAGTGTGCATGAGGGACTCTGGAGGAAAAAAAAATACATTCTATGGAAAACTGGGAAACAATGCAAAAGATAGAAAGATCTGGGGAACAGAACACATTGGGCCTTGCCCAATGGAAAAGACATCTCCATTTGTCTTGACAACAGTCGTTCCCATGAGCTCTCCCTAAAGGAATATTTGTGCCCCAGCACTCCAGCCTCCCTGCCCCCAACCCCCCAACCCCTCAGCCCCCCAGCCCCTGAGAACAAAATATGCACGGACATTCTCAGGCATTATTCTTGCTGAGAATTTCTGTTTCTCTCCTCTTTGTGTTGGTGTGGATCCCTGGATATCTATTTTGAGACAATCTAACAGTACTTATTTGTTCCATATTCATTTATATTACTTTTTACAGCTTTGACTATTTTACCAAAGCTCATCCAGTTGTCCCCTTCACCTAGTGTGACATTTTCTTCTCAGTTAGTCTTTACTTACTTTCTTCCTTAAAGATAGTCTAGGTTCACCTCATGTGTCCCCTGTCTTAGTCCTGATCTATATACATTTCTAAAAATCCTTTGGTGGGTGGCATCAGACAGACAGACACAGACACAGATACACAGAAAGAGACAGGGACAGAGACAGAGAATGACAGAGTCAGAGATAAGACAGACAGGAGGACAGAGTCCTTCTATATCACAAGCTCACATGAAATAAACCATCATCGTTTTCCCATTTCTAGAATTCATTTTCAAATTATCTTTCTATGTTTGTGAGCGTATCTGCATACATTTCTATATTAGATTATCTTTTTGACTATATTTCTGTGGGTCAGAATCCCAAGCAAGACTGGCTGGGCCTTCTATTCAGGGTCTTACAAGCCAGTATCAAGGCAGTCATATGCCTTTGCTCTGTCAGTCTCTTCCATTTGGGGTTTTCTGTTCTCCCAACATCTTTCTCCTATGCTGGTTCAGAGACTTTGTCTTTGTGATGGTCTTGGGAATGCTCCAAATGTGGCTTGGCTTACTGAAAATCAGGCATGTCCTGGGTTTTCTTGAGTCCATGTTGGGCACCATGTTGGTGCGTTTAGTTGCATTTGTGGCTGAGTTTGATACCTTCAACTCAGCAGCTCTTCTCTGGACCATTAGCTGGGAACCTAGAACCTGCCATGGCATCTTTCTTCTGGGCTCTATTTTTGAATAATAAATGGCATGATCTCCCTCACCCTCTCTCCCATAATTTTCTGAGCAAGACATCACAGCCCTGCCACCATGTTTGGACTTGAAGGTAGAAGACTAATGAGGGAGAACATGAAGCTGATATAGGACTATTGTCAGGACCCAAGGAACAACATCCTCTGATTTCCACTTGCTGTTTTTCCTTCGTGGACACAGAGTGCCTCCTGGTCATATCAGAATGGGGAATTATTACCTAATGGGGTAAAGAAAGTGCCTTAAACCTATTTGCTCTGTTAGTATAAAATCACTTGTAAAGAGTGGAGACAGAGAGAAGTGTGCATCTCTGTGATGTTTAGACAGAAGAGGGCTTCAGTATGATAAAAAGCTATGTAAAAACCAATAAAGAATAATCTCAGGCATATAATGTTTTGAAGTTCCCGTTCATCCCACTCAACCAAAGCCAAAAATGAAAGGAGGTGAATAACAGTTTTTTGGGGGAGAAAATATTTGCAAAGCAGATAATGGGACTCAAGGCAGAGAATTTGTAAATTAATCAAGTTGAAAGCAAATTTGTCAACCAAATGAGTAAAGGGCATTAGCGAGGAAGTGGGATGGGAAGTAAATGAAACATTTGAAGAAGACACTCAACTTCATTAGTCATAAAATGATTCTAGGAGCTCGGAATGGTTGTTTTATTGATATAACTGGGAAATGCCTTGTTGGGCCACTGGCCCGGTTTCCAGCTGTGTTGAAATGGGCACTTCAGTCATTACTGGTAATTCTGCATATTAATGTCACCTTTCTCAAGGACAATTTTGCAATTAGACTCAAAAGGATTCTTTATAAACGACTGTAATACCGGACACAATGATTTTCCTCCTAGGTGTTTACTTGAAGCAAAGGGTAGGAAATGCATCAGGATGGCTAAGGTTATAGAGGAAAGCACCAATTTCTCCATTTCAGGGAGAAACTGACCACTGGAGGCAATGAGGAGTCCCAAAGAGGGCTAATTCCATAAGCAGTCCTGGCACTCCATGTCTGAGATTTTATGACTCCATCGCCGTTGGATAGAACATAATACTCAAGGCTCTAATGATGCTGTAAACTCTTTATTCATTACCTTGATAGACAGAGCAGCTGGAAGCTAACACTTGTCCTGTACCTAACACTGTTGCAAGCACATTATAGACACTAGCTCAACGAAGCCTTGCAACATTCTCATGGTCATATTCCTTCTTTGATATGTAAGCAAAGTGAGGCACAGAGAGGTCAAGTAATAGTCTCAAGGTTACACAGAAAACAAGTAAACAGACCAGGCTCTAACCATCTTGGAAGAAATGAAGATATTCAAAAATAAACAAACACTCATGTCCCTCCCTTTGAGCCATCAGCCTACTGAAACAATGGTCCCCAAGAAATTGGATTTCCCAAGTCTCATGCTGGGGAAAGGGGATGGTGGAATCCTGGTGCCAGTTAGAGAAGAGCTGGCAAGGAAGAGATTTCCACATAGTCATACAACTTGTCAGGCCACCTTGCAGGAGAGACTGGAGCTGAGACAAAGGAGTCAGTGACGGGCAGGACCTAAGCCTCGTATCTGGAACCTGAAGCTGGACTTGGGGTCACTTGATTTCTGTATTTGTTCCTCTTCCATAGTGGCCGCATGGAATAAATCTCTACTCTCTGCCTTTCAGTATTGTCAGTTTAATTGGCATACTGAGGATGGGTGGTTATATTGGGGGCGGTTACCACAGCTGTATTAAAGGGTCGCAGTAGTAGGAAGGCTGAGAGCCCCTGAGGTAGATGGAGGAAGAAGTGAATGATAACCACAGCCAGTCCTTTGCCACTGTTGGCAAGTACATCTCTATTCATTTTTAATCATAGCCTGTAGTTTGCATTGCTCATGGCTCCCAAATGTCCATGTGTTTATGTGATAAAGGTTTGTCTATAACCCATGATTCAGACACACACACACACACACACACATATATTATCTCAAAAGAAATTGAGTGTTACTATAAAACATTGTGGGAGACCATGAAGACAGAAAATATTTCCAGGTAATATTGATTTTTTTCTTTTCATAAAAAAGTGACATAAATTACTCAGTGATTTATTTCAACTTAAAACAGGATGGATTCGAAGTTATGAATTCTGTGCGATCTATACAGAGACATGAAGCATAAATTCAAGGATGTGTCTGGAGTCCCCAGTCTGGTTTCTTTCAATTTCCTTTCTTTCTGGTCTTTCACTTGCTTGAGGAGGGAGAGATGGGCCTACGAGGTGACTCAGAGTGTAAAGACCATTACAGGTAGGTTCAACCCTCAGGGCCCACATGACGGGAGATGAGAGCCGACTCCTGCAAGTTGTTTTCTGACCTGTGCATTTGCGTGACGACAATCCTCATAGGCACACATGACAAATACATTCGATGAAGATAATAACATTAGCATTTTTAAGGCTGAGATCTGCACTGTCAAGGAGAAGTCAGCAGAGCTGCTTGGAGTCTACAATAGCTCCACGCATAGCTTTGTAATAATGACCACTGCTGCTGAAAGTGGAGCAACTAATTATAACGATCATTAGAAACACACTTCTTGACCCTCAAAAGAAATGGAGCCTGCTGCCACACAAAACACCAGGTTCTGAGGAGGGGTGGGGAGCGCAGGCTGGGCAACAAGATCTTTTGCTGTTTTGAGTCTTTATTTTTTAAGGAAAGGGTTTTTAATATGTATTTTCTTTTTAATTATGTCTGCATCTGTGCAGAGGCTGGAGAAGGGCCTGTGTATGTGAGTGCTGGTGTACATCAGATGCAAGTGGAGGCAAGAAGAGGGCATAGTGAGCTAGAGTCACGGTTGGTTATTACTTCTGGGACAAAAGCCACAGAGAAGTACAGACTTACTGTGTGTTGCTGGATGCAAACAACAACAACAACAACAATAATAATAACAGCAGCAGCAACAAGAACACCAACTCAGGCTGGTGTCTTTACATTCCTCCTTCTCCCATCTTAGGACTCCATGGTGTCATCCCCACCCTGGGATCTACAACTGTCATCAAGCATTCTCTTCTACACAACTTCTTCCCTGTTGGCTAGGACCTGCTAGCTCCAGACTACCAACGCCAAACTCAAATCTTCACACACACACACACACACACACACACACACACACACACACACACACACACAGAGTTGTCATAACACAGCTCAGTGAAGCATATGTTAACCCTTCTGAGCTTGCTTGCTTTGCAAAGTCTGTGTAGTTGTATTCAAGGACACCTGTTAGCCACAGCAAACATGGAACCAAGTTACTATAAAGACCTACAAGTGGGTGCTAAATTTTAAAGTTCTCTGATCCAGGACCCCCTACAATGCTGTGAGTAGAAATGTACTAGACATGTAATTCTTAACCCCACCAGTGTCATCTGTAATCCTCCCTCCTGGGCGGGCACACCTCTTTTTTTTTTTTT
>CM052721.1:26743176-26760676 GCA_028551405.1 Uromys caudimaculatus
CCTAGTCCGTCGGCTGATCACGCCCCCAGCCTCTACCCGAGACTGGGAGATCATCGGCCCCTCACTGGGCCGAGAGCAACTGCATACCAGACTGCGCGCATACCGAAAATACAGATTCAGACTTCAGCCAGCACAGACGAACAAGAACACAAACAGAATCTCACCTCCAAGTAGGTTTTCGGAGACAAGGGTGGTCGCAAATCCCGGACGAGCCCCCAAATGAAAGACCCCCCAAGTCGGGGAGACCCTTGCTCAAGTCTCGGGATGGCACGACCCCCCAAGAACTCACGAAAGACCGTCCTTGCTGCAATCACATGAGTTTTAATTCGGGGGTGGTGAGAAGGACCAATGGACTGGGGTTGAACCCGTAACCTACACAGAGGCAGAGGGGTTCGGCCCCGAGCAGCTGAAGTCAGGGGTATTTAAAGGAAAAAACCACAAAGGGGTGGGGAACGGAAGGAATTTGCATTATGGGGAAGTACAGAATGTTAGTCACAAGTCAGTTGCCCTGAGGTCAGGTCAAAGTCACCTGTAGGAATGTAGCTGGGTGGGATTTTTGCCCGGGCATGTCTCGGCTCTAAGTTTGCTAGGGGTCTTTGCCCGGGCATGTCTCAGCTCTAAGTTTGCTAAGGGCCTAACCTTCCTCATAAGGGTTCAGATCTTTCACAGGGTCCAAGGCTAAACTATCCTCTCTGCTTGCCTACCTTACGTTAGCCTTAAATGTACAATCCTCCTGTCTCTTTCTTCTGAGACTAGCGATTACAGGCTGTGCCACTACACCTGGCTGTAAAATCATGTTTCCACTCTGCTGCAGGTAACCAGTAGATTTAATTGTGCTTAATAAAATTGATCATTAAATCCAGCTTGAGAAATACTCCCATTTTAAACCAATTACTTCCAGGTCATATCTTCTTTCTCCTAAAGAAAAGGAGAAATGGAGACCTGGTCCCATTTCCCGTAAATGCATCCCTTGCTTAGCGATAAGATAAATGAAGTCACAAGGAGTTGGCCTTTAGACTCCTGAGATCTGAAGGACTACATTAAGTAGCCAATTTAGGTAGAAAACATCAAGGACAGAGACAGGCGCACATTGTAAGTTTTCTGGCATCTCTCTGGGCAGATTTTATCTATGCTGATTGGCTCCACTGAAGTAGAAACTGAAGTAGAAACGAGATTCTTTGAAATTCCCACTTCCATTACCCAATAAAATCCATCTGCTGTCTGACCTTCTAGTTATTTACTTGTGGTGGAGATGGCAGAGAGGACAGAAATGAGACAGCTTGCTGACCACTCATTGCCCCGTGTAAGAGCATCAAGGCTCTTGCTGGCCTACCTGTCTCTTCCTCCCTCCCCACTGTAGAGTACCATGACTTTCTTTATTATCCTTAAGCAATGTGCTGGATTTCCTCTCAACTTTGATTTCTTTTCTTTTCTTTTTTTGTTCTTACTAGAGATTTGTTTTAGTGTGTGTGTGTGTGTGTGTGTGTGTGTGTGTGTGTGTGTGTGTGTATGTGTGTGTGTTGCTCATGAAAGTACTCTTAGCCACTGAGAAATCTCCATTTTATTTCCTAAATTTTCTACTATGAATAGATCCCGATTTTGTAGTCCGCAAGTTTTGTGATTATTACTTGCATAAGAAACTCTTGACTATTGAATCAAGGTCACAATTGATGTGAATCAAGAACAGTAATTTTAAAACATTCTTAGGCATTTTTAACTCAAGAGTTCTCCTAACAAACTCAACAAGGACTTCACACTATCTTAGGTCTATCCTTATTTTATAGTTTCTCAGTATAAACAACTTTTTTGCCTGTGTAACATACACGTGATGGCTAACTTTCTCAACTTGATAAAAGCTAGTCACCTGGGAAGAGATCCTCAGTGAAGGACTGTCTACATTGGCTTGACCTGTGGAGGGCGAACTGGGTCTTGCCCCTCCCACATTCCTACTGGAAGTCATATACTGTGCATGGCAACACCCCTGCATCCTATTACAGTTTTTAAGAGTTTTCTCTGATGGCTTCCAGTCTAGGCTGTTACTATTTTTTGTGTGGGGGCTGGGGGATGTTGGGATAGAAATAAGGTTGTCACTGAAATCTTCCATGTCCCTCTTTCTTAACTGTTCATCTGCAGTCATCAATATCACTTTGAAAATAACTTATCTGCATTTTACTGACCATGGGAGCATGGATTATGGGTTTCCGTGTGGTTTCTGGTGTCAGCACAGACAATGAACAGAGTCCCTGCTTGCAATAGAGCCACTGACATGGATAAAGGGCCTCCGATGCACTTGGGATCAAGGACATCAACATGGTTCCTGGGCACAGCATAAACCACAGACCTCTTCCCGGCATCCGGTAAGCCAACAGATTTTGCAGCAAGGATTTTACAACAGATTTTTATTGCACAAGAAATGGACAGGTTTGTTCTGGAATCCTTGGCTTCTGTTGTCAGCTGGCAAGCAGGCATCCTTGGACACAGTAACTGCATTATTCTCCTCAGAGCTTCAGCTGCATTCTCACTGTGGCAGAAACTTAGAACTTGACCTCTCACTCTGCCTTTTCTATTTAAAAGGTCATCTGTCCACATCCAGGAAGCTAGGAGGAGATGGTAATTACCAGATTATTCCTGCAGCCTTCTGTGCTTGTGCATGGTAGGCTCCCATTTCCTCTTTTTGATATTCAAGACACAGGAACACCTGGGGCATCTAAGCTCCCACACCTAGTCTCAACCTATTTTACTACGTGGGTGGAAATAATATTTTCTTACTCCTGCTAAATCTGGAACTTCATCCCAACCATAGAATCAACAAAACCTATTTTTTTTCTTCCACTATGGATGCTCTTTTTGAGTTAGGGAAATACCTTAGAGGGGATAGAAAACACACCTCACTATGCTTCCTCCCAGGATAACTTTTTGTAGCTTTTTCTCTCTTTTAAAACAAAGCTGTTAAGCATAGCAAGGTTTTACAAACAGCGACACTTTCATTCTCCTGGTTCCTAACCTCAGTAAAATTGATTTCTCAGGCATATTTATTTTCTATGAATTAATGATGAATCTTAGAGAAATTTCCAGCCACAAGACATGCATGAGATATGAAGAAGCCTAGTTAAGGTAGAGACACTGGTCAGATAGACCTAACCTCTGGAGGCCCTATTCCCATCACCTGAGAGAGAGAATAATGATCAGACCCCAAGCCCCAGCACTTATGAGAATTAAATGGGAGAATAAACACAGACATAATACATCAATCTTGACTTTTCCATGTGGTTGAGATTGTCACAAACAGTCCCCCCCTCCACAGGACTGAGTGCTTACAGTGAATAGGAAGTGGTATGTCCCTGTTAAAATGCTGTTGACTGCCTCCTGAGTACTAGGGTTAAAGGCCTGTGCTATCACACCAGGAGAGCAGAACCTTGCCTCGTAGGGAAAGCAGTTGCTTTCCCTTGGCCCCTACAAGCAAGACACAAGAGACAGGATTTTAGTGGGTTAGCTGCAGAGATCCTGTCTAGTGGACCCCCAGCCAGAGCTTTCCTGTGGGCTGAATTCATTTTCCATTACTCTCTGATGCCCTTCCATCCTCATGTCCTTCTTCCTTTTCTTCCTCTTTCTTCTCTATCTTCCTCATTTCTTCTGCTTCCTGTTTTTAAACTATTCATCTTATGCAACTTCTGTGTCTAAAACATATTGACTTAGATCATCTCAAGATGTTTACTCTAAACTGTGTGTGTTAGATTGTATTTTGAAGAACACAATTTTTGAAGAATAATTTTTTCATATATATCATATGTATTTCAAGTCTTTTTGTTCATTTAATACTGTCCAAATATACATAGAGAGCATCCATTAGAGCAGTGGTTCTCAACCTTCCTAATGCTACAACCCTTTAATACAATCCCTCATGTTGCAGTGACCCCCAGCCATAAAATTAGTTTTGTAGCTACTTCACAACTATAATGAACCTACTGTTATGAATTGTAATATAAATATCTGTGTTTTCCGATGGCCTTAGATGACCCCTGTGGAAAGATCTTTTGACCCCCACAGGGGTCATGACCCGCAGGCACTACTACATTGGAGTATGCACAACCTACCAAAGGGAACATTCTCAAAAAGAGTTCTCCCTCAGCTACCAACTGTCAATACTCCCATTAAGGGGTGGGGCTCAGAGGGCTTCTCCCCTTTCTATGCAAGGATTTTGGCTGCCTTGGTCTTGTGCGTTTCTTACTGTTTTTGTTACAGTCACGAAAATAAAGTCTCAGAACTCAGTAATGTAAGAGACATCGTAAGACTGATCTGAGCTGCCTTCCCTTTTCCTTGAGAGGCATAGGATGTTGGCTAAATCCTCTAGTTATATGTAGGCTTCAACTGTAGTTATTACATTTCAGTGAAGCTTAAACCAGTAAAGTGATTGGACAGGTTATGAGTTCGTGCCTCCTCAACCTTTGTTATATTAGTTGATTAGAAAGTGTGCAGCATGCATAGAATTTTACCTTTTAAGAGTTCCCAGAAGTCAGCTCTTGCCCAGGCTTCCCTGCAGGGGTTTTGAATGCTCAGTCAGGTTACTCACCACTGTCCATGACCAAAAAAAGAGTTTTCCAGCAGAAATGGCGTTCTTCCATAGCAGAGGAACACTACTGGTGCTTCTGACCACAAAGCTCTGCAGAGGGACTTCCTGCCAGTGTACAAGTCTGCACTCTCAGATGAATTATACTTTGGTACAAATAGATCTTAAAACAATGACTTCAAGCAGGCTTCTCACTGTGTGAAAAATGATGGAAATCCAAACTAAGAATTAACCAAAGGAAGTCAAGCATTCATTTTTAAAATAAGTGATTAATTACTGAAGATAATTTTCTTAAACTATGGGTCTGTGAAAGCTACAGATAGGGCTGGAGAGTTGGCTCAACTGTTAAGATCACTCGCCACTCTTGCAGGGGACCTGGGTTTGGTTCCCAGCACCCACATAGTGAATCAACATCTGTTTAACTCTAGACCCAGCGTATCTGACGCCCTTTTCTGGCCTCCAAGGGCACTGCATTTAAATGGTGCACAGATCCACATACAGGCAAAATACCTGTACACAGAATTTTTATTTTTTTTTAAGTTAAGAAACCTAAATGGAATTAAAGGTGTCCACAGGAATTGTGGTCTTCCATCTGTCCATTTATTCAGCATTAGTAACCTGACCTAGGGTATGCACGTACTGCACGGGCCCAACCACCTGAGCTGCATACATTCCTAAATGCACACCATTTTCTCCCACACATATCCTTATATCAAAATTCATTCACTGATTTTCTGTGTGGCAGAAATATCTGTCTCCCTTCAGGATTCTTTGCTCCATTGGAAGAATGGTTCTGTCAAAGCAGATGTGAGCATGGTTCCTTATGGAATTTTCAAACAAAGAATGTTCGAATGAATTCCCCTCCTCAGCCCATTACCCCTACATCCCTTGTCCCCCCAGCCAATCTCCTTTCAGATCTCTTTTTCAAAGATTTATTTTATTTTTAATTATATGTTGTGTCTGTGTGGCTTTGTGCACATGAGTGCAAGTATCTAATAATGCCAGAAGGCGGCATCAGATCTCCTGGAGCTGGAGTTACAGATGGTTGTGAGGCACCATATGGATGCTGGGAACTGAACCCAGATCCTCTCTAGAAGAGCAGACAATGCTCTTAACTATGGAGTCATCTCTTCAGCCCTGCCTTTCTGCTTTTATATCAGGGTCACATGTCTTTTTCCTCCACCACCTTCCTCAGCATCCATTAGTTTATTCTCTCTTGGTCTCTCTAGACTTTTGTCACATTTACAACCATGTATATACACATATGTGTGTGTATATATATATATACATGTATATACTATACATGTACATATATACATACATACATACACTAACACACATACATTGCAAGTTCAGTGCCACATAGAGAATACACAAGTTTTAGCTTTCTGAGTCTGAGTCTCCTCACTTAGTATACTTTCCAGATTTGTCTATTACCTACAAACTTCATGATTTCATTTCTCCTTATAGCTGAACATTGTGCATGTGTACCACACTGCCATTATCTACCCACCATGGACATCCAGGCTGGCCCCAGATCCTCTTGATTTTGAGTAGAGCTGTAATGAACATGGGTCACCCTTACCTCTTAAAGAGCGTTCATGAGTTATATATTGGCATGTAAACATACATATCATCTTGTTGAATGGATTTTGCTCAGTGGGTCATGCCCCATGAGTGCTGAACAGTGATGTCATCTTGAGGCCATGCATATACCACAGTGTGGGTGAGGAGGCCAGAGAACATTTTGCAGGAGTTATTTCTCTCCATCCATCAAGAAGATCTTGGGGATTGAACTCAGGTAGCCAGATTTGGCAGCAAGCACCTTATCCACTGAGTCATCTCATTAGCCCCCGTTCAATGTTTTTAGATCCCACAGATGAACAAGATTGCAAGGTATTTTGTCTCTGTTCTTGGTATACTCCGCTCACTATAATATTCTCTAGATTTGTGCATGTGGCAAATGGCAACAGTTCCCTGGTTCTTTAAGAGTCTCACTTGTAACTATTCTATGTGTGTATGTATGTCACATATTAAAAAAATTCACCAGTGGGGGCCACTTAGGGTAGTTATAAGGACTGGGTGATATGGTCAATTCTCTAAGAAATACCAGAGTATAGATATTTGGCATTCTGGCTTCATCTCCTTTGGTTTGCATTCAGAAAGGGCATTGCTGGCTTCTGTTTTAATACTGTGTCTTTTCCAAGATCTCTATTGGTGCTTTCTGAATGTCTGTAGTAATTTACAATGTCATGTTCAATTTTATTATTATAAAAGTTTATTACATTTTCTGCACTTAATACTTTAATTTTCCATAATGCTGGTGATAAAACACAGGTTTTGGATAAAGCCATGATTTTCCCTCTTTTCAGCTGTTTAAGGCAAATGTGACAGAAAGCTCAGCTCTTTAGGAATAGGCATTTTGGGTGATTTAGAGTAAAACAATCCAGTTATAGGATTTCATAAATTTTTATGGAAATGAATTGCAATTAAATGGCTGTCTAATTTGGGCAGAATTATCCCATAATATCTACACAATTCAGGAAGTTTTGAATGTTTATCAGAAATATGCTTTAAAAATGGCTTTTAAAATGAGAAAACAGTAAAAGTGTTCTTAACTTATATTAACAGGCCAATAAAAGTGTGTTTTATGTGTCCTTAAAAGTATATATCAATGTATATTTTTAATATGGCAAAAATACTTTAAGCTTGCAAAACCTTGTGGCTACAATTTATACACAAGGTTATGTTTTCTGCTGGCAGGCTCACACTGACCTGATTTCTATACTGTAATTTAATTCAGTGTTTCAAAACTCAGACCACACAGACCCAGCATGGCTACTGTTTTTCTTTAAATGTTGAACTTCTTATCCTCAGAAACTGACTCACTAGATCCATTGTTTTCTTCCTTACTTCTTTTCTCTATCTCTTTCTTTCCTTCCTTTCCCCCTCTCTCTTCCTTTTCTTCTTTCTTTTAAATCTGTTTGCTTCTATTTTGCGAGTATGGATGGTTTTTCCAAATGAGTGCCTGTGCATGCAGAACTTGTAGAGGCTAGAAGAAGGTGTTGAGAACCCTGAAACTGGAGTCACAGGCAGTTGTGAGCTGCCATGTAGTTACTTGGAACCAAACTCAGGTTGTCTGCAAGAGCTGAGCCATTGTTCCAGCCCCTTCATTGTTTTATTGTGGAGTCTGCAATGCAGAACGGGTTCTGACTCCTTGTACAGGAGAATCTGCACAATACGCTTTGACTATGGTGAAAATTCTTTACTGCAAAGCCAAATAGAAATCTGTACAGGCACAATTCCAAAGGTCTGTCATAAGGAAGTTAGGAGACAATGTCCAAATTCACTAGCATCGATTCCAGACACTTAGGATGGATGGGGAGCCCTGGGTAAGCCAAGACCAATCTGGCAAGCATGCTACCGCTGAACCATATGCTCATCTCCACAGCCGAACATGAGCGCCAAGCTGTCTGCACAGACCCATTCCATCACATGCTAAGCTCATGGTTCTGGCAGCACATGACTTCTGATCAAACTTCAACTCATTTTTGTTATAGTTCAAGAAACCACACCCCCTGCTGCCTGAGACTGTGACCTTTCCTTTTAAGACAGTTTCACCAGAACACAAGGTAAGTCCTATTGCTGGAGACACCACACACTGACTGGGAAGCTCCCTCCCTGCTGGCTTCCTATCATGCTACTAGGTGCTGTGCAGGCTCCTTGATTGGGAGTAGAAGGGAGTCATCAACAGTCAACTGTGAACCATGTGAGCTACAGTAACGTCCTGCATGACAAGATACTCCCATGAGTGCAATGGTGGCATAATTGTTATGAAAGTAACCACCACGTTCTGATTGGATTTAAGGCCTACTTGACAGGAGGAAGCATAAATATGACTTAAGAACCATTGGCTGAGGAGCTTAGAGACCTCAGGGGTAACTCTACCACTGTTATTTTGCTAAGTGGATCTAATATCAGACTGCCTTCTCTAAATTCACATCTTCTACCCATAGATTAACACAATTTTCAGATCTCATCAAAGAAGTTATTTTGCAGTGGTGGTCAATGCAAGATCATATAACAGGTTGAAGTGTAGAGAGTAAGTGTCAGTGGAGTGCTCAGCCACAACTGAGACATCTGTATCACACCTGGAATGTCAAAGACCATTGAGAAGCAGGAGTGGAAAGAGTGTAAGAGCTTGGGGAGGGCCAGAGGAGAACAGGGTCTTCTGGACATGGTAGCTGTACACATGAACTCACAACAGCTATGGTTGCCTGCACAAGACTAAGCCAGCCAACATTGTATAGAATGGGAAGAAGTTCCTGAGTCTCCACCCCTACCTGAGGAACTGTGGGCAGTGATGGCTTCTGGGAGTCATCTTCTTTTGTAAGTGAGCTTTCTCTAAGAATTTAGCCCTGGAAGGTTAGCCACATCTCATGGATGAATCTATACTCATGAGTGTATGGGCAGCACACACTGAACTTAGTGACTTAAAAGATGGGGATGGGGGAGCCAATGAAGCTGGGAGGCCTGGGGATGGATCTGGGAGGAGTTACAGGTAGTATTGGAAGGTGGTCAATATGACCGAAATACACTGCATGAATTTCTCAAGGAATTAAGGAAATAGCATATTAAAAAAGAGCTCATCCTTATAGCACTAGTCATAAATCTTGACCAGTCCAAGGTGGGGTGACAAGCAGAGCTAGCATCATTAACCATAAGCTGCAGAGCAGCCAGCATCTTATACAGCCTCGGAGGCTGTTGTTGAAGCTGTTCAGGTCTGGGGCACACTGGATTGAAATCTTAACAAACCCTCAGTAAATGCAATTTTTCTTACTATGTGACTAGGTTGATTGCATCTGGGCATTGGAAACAACGATGAAGATGTAATTAGCTCTCATCTATAATGAAGTGTTTCATCATGACTCATAACTCCAGCCCCTGTGTCAAAGAGCTCATTTATTTTTTCTGATAGAAGTCATTTTGTGTGTGTTTTAGAGATGGCCCATTTCCAGGAGCAGTGCCTGGGGTACTATGAAGGAAAAATGGTTATTTGTAGATCTAGTGATAGTAGGTATGATATAGTAACAGCCTTGGTATATGGCTACACTCCAGCCAAAGGACCAAGTATCATCCAGGGCTGGCAAAGCCATCTGCCTCACATGTAATGGCAACCAATCTGTTGTCCCAGGCGTCTCAACAGAAAGTGTTAAGAGACTGCCATGCATGGCCTTGATTATGTTAAGAAGTCCTTAGGCCCCAGAGTAGGTGAATTGGCTGTGTCTCCTGCTGTATGTGACAGAGTTATCCTCTGCTTCACCCCATGCAAAGTTTCAAATGAATGCATGTATCAGTTAAGAACACCCATGGCTGTGAGGATATACACAAGCAATGGCCTTGGGAAATGGCATCTCTCCAAGAATCTGCATGTACAGCATCATCTCCCCAGAGCTACACCCCTATCACACCCTTTCCAACTCCACAGAATATTTACTAGACTGAAGTTCACCATTAAACATTATAAGTATGGATTGGAGTAAAAATCCTCTCTGTTTATTAGTTATAACCCATGTTCTATGACTCTGGCTATTAACTACGGACTGGAGAGCAGGGTGGGATTCAACAGAGATAGGTGTATCCCAGGCACTGACAAGAGTGTCCTTGCCAACAAACAAAAAGTTCCAGAGTATATGTGGAGCCAGACAAAACTATATGCCAGCACTGGTTAATAACAGGATTAAAAATAAATGAAGTCCCAAAGGTTACTACAAGCGTCATTCAGATAGAAACCACATTTGTTGGCCAATGGGGGAAGTCTAAGCTGCCCAGGGTTTTCTAGACCATGCTACAGGGACTCATGATCAGTATTCTCAGTCCCATCTTGCTCACTGGTGGGAGCATTGTATAAGCTTGGAGATTTAGGGTTGCCCAATTCAAATTAATCTTCTTAGAACTCTCAACTAGTTAGCCCTTCATTGGTGTCCATGAAATCTAGAGAAAAAATCCTTCTTAATAAGGTAGAAACAAATTGTCTGACTAAGGAGTCATCTCAGCAGTACTGAGAACTACCAACAAATGGAGTTTTGTAAGATTAATGGTCTTATCTTCTGTCTGACTAATCTGTTCAGAGGAGATGCTGAGTATAACATAGAAAGAGACCCCAGATATCCATGTACCCTTCAGATGATGGGTCATGTTCTGAGCACTGTGCAGAAGCACCTTAAGGCCCAACCAGCATATCCTTTGTCTTTAATCCACAGGAGGACATTAAAGTCAGCAATGAGAGAAGGTCAGGGATTAGCAGAAATGGTTAATAGCTAAAATATCAGAATATATTGAAATTACGCATATTGTGATTTGACTTTCAAATATTCATTGATTGCATCCCCTATATTTGCATTTAGGTGATGCTGTACTAAATCACCAGGGTTTTAGTTATTTAAAACAAGAGAAATTGAAGGTTGGGGATGTAGTCAGTTGACAGAGTACTCACCTAAGGTGCATGAAGCACTGGGGTCAATCCCCAGCATCTCATAAACTGAGTGTGGTGGTCCTAGCCTATAATCCCAGCACTTGGGAGGTGGATGAGGGAAAAGTTGAAGGCCAATATCAGCTGCATAGTGAGTTCCAGACCAGCCTGGGATATATGCAACCCTGTCTCAAAAGGGGGTTGGGTGAATGAAGAGTGGTTGTTAATACTGCTCTTGCACAGGCCCTGGGTTCTATTCCTAGCACCAACATGTAGCTTATAATGGCCTGTAACTCCAGCTCCAGGAGTCAAGGAATCTGACATCTTCTTGTCTCTGTAGGTACTGCATTCATAGGCACATAAAATTCAAAATGAAATAAAAATCTTAAAACAAAAGGGCCCTTGGACACTCTGTTTATACTAAGTGTACCCTAATTACTCTAAAGAATCTCTCTCTGGTTTACATCAACTGATTATTACCCTTAGTTCCATGTGATAGCTCTGTTTCAGGAACTATGAAAAAAGACGGAATGTATAAGGCATATGTTCCCACATTATGCCCTGGTTCTCTTCACCCAGCTCCCTAGGGTCCTTACCATGCCAGCCCTATGCTTCAATACCCCCATGGCCTCTGTGGTGCACATCAGGCAAACCCACACTTTGCTGCTGTACCTTGTCTTGAACCCAGACAATCTGTCGCGTGAAGGAAAACAACAAAATTTAGTTCAGAAACAATGATAACTCAATCTCTGGGCACATCAACTGAAACCTAAACTTGTAAGCCTTATTTAAATATGATTCCTCTGGTGGCGAATCCTTGTGGATCCCCCATACCAGGAGACTCTGGTAGCTACATCTTACCTGTTACAAAAGGCTCTCTCTCCTTCTCTTCCTTCTCTCTTCTCTCCATCCCAGAAGTCTCCCTATGTGCCAGTGATTGGCTCTTTTATTCATTAGGGGATTAGTTCACAAGAAGTCACAGGTGTAACTCAGTCCTTGTCTGAAGCCCCTCACAGGAGGGCAAAATTAGCATCAAATTACAATCAGCCCCAGGGATATCCACAACATAACCCACGTAACATGTCACGTATTTATAAGTTCTAGATGTGTTTTGGGGATGAAGACATGGACACTAGTGGGCTTATTATCCTTCTAATCACATCTTTCACTCATTTCTGTTCATTTCTCCTATTCCTCAGCTATTGGGTGTTTGGTTGCAGCATAGACATAAGCTATTTATCCACATCTACACTAACACCATTTTTACTGGAATGAGAACTCTGTAAGCCAAAGGGAAGCTGACATTCACAGCCCAATCACCCTCTGACCTTCATGGCTAACTGTAGAATTGTCGCCATTGAAAATTAATGGTCTTGGGGTTTTTTCTTTTCAGTTTTAAAATAATTGCTTTAAAGTCGCTATAAGAAAATGCCTTTCTTTTCCGAATGCCCCATTAAGATTTTTATCAATTCTTTTTTTTTTCCTGTTTCCATTCAAATATTAGAATTCCTTAGGCATCTACAGTAAAGTTAATGAGTTAGAGGGAAGTTGATGGCACACTGAAACGCGTTGACTTGTTTTTAAAAAAAATTATTACATTTTTATTTATCTATTTGTGTATATCTGTGTGTGTGAGTGTGTGTGCGTGTGTGTGTGTGTGTGCATGTGGAGGACAATTTATAGGAGTCTCCTTCCCCCCTAGATCCCAGGATCTAGTCATCAAACTTGCCAGCAAACACATTTACCTACATTGCCTTGAATGCTGGCTTCTCACCAGAATGGTGTATGACAGGTGTCCTTGTAGACAGCAACCAGGGTGACTCTGAAATGCAGACAGGAGCAGCAATCATGCAAAAACCCAGCTCTCACCTCCAAGGGACTAAGAGAAGTTTCATTCTGGAGTCAAATATGAGTGACAATATCCTAGAAAACCAGATTCCGGGTACCCCGAGTTCCATGTTCCAGTGTGGTTACACTTTCATGAAGTTTTTATAGAAACAGAACAAAGAAAACACAGCTCAAGACACTCTTCAAATATGTGGATGGGAGCATCAGGGGGACGGTTGCATCAAAGCAGGGACATTTCAGCCATTGGCCCTGGATGTTATCTGATGACTCTTAGCCTTCTGGTTGTTGGAAAACAGGATCTGCTAAGGTGATACATTTCAAGGTTCTGCCTTCTAGTCACAGGATGTTAGGTCAGACACAGAAGTGGGAAAGGACGGCTATTTAGGAGGCTAATGATAGCCCAAGACAGCTATCCTGAAATGGTAGTAGAGAAGCACACTGGCTTCACATCAAAGAATTCTTTGAATGATCTCATCCAAATCTTGGCCACATGAATAACTTTCTGATACTTCCATTTTTTTTAATGTTCAGATATTTCTGCCCCCACCCTGTGGCAGATTTAGGTTTCTGCAAACAAACCCATCCTTTGAGAAACAATTGCCTCTCTTTTTCTTTTATTGAGTCTCTGGTTCATTTACTCTTTTATTTTTATCTATTACTCTGGTGGGTTTCTTTTTTAAAATGTTTCTCTGGCTTAGTTAAACCAATGAGCCTTTCCAAAATAAATTATTGGCAGAGATTCTCATTATCCATATTAGACACACACTAACAAAAGAAACGAGGATCTGAAGAGAGGGCTCATGCATTAAGGGCATTTGCTGTACTTGCGGAGTACCCAGCTTGGGTCCCCATCACCCACTTGGCATCTCACAATCATCTGCAAGTTCAGTCTCAGGGAATCTGTTACCATCTTCTGCACTTCATGGGCACATGCACACAGTTGGAAAAGTATGCTTACACATAAAACTAACTAAATATTTTTTTTAAAAAGAAATATGGCTTTTATACAAAGAAACTGGGTTCTCCATAGACCATGAGGAATGGCCATGACTTAGGTACGTGGTGATCCAGAAATAGATTCCTAGGAGGACAGAAGGCAATGACAAGCTTACTGCAGTTGCAGATGTTTAATGGCTGACTACTCTCCATCCAACACAACTCCACAGCTAACACAAGCCCTCTTTGGCATCACCCAGAGCCCTAGCTCTGTCACATAATTTTTTAGCATTAAACATTAAAAACTCCTGCAGAGAAACTAAATACACAGGCCCAAGGGGTAGGCTGTGGAGGTGGGGTGACAAGCATGGCAAAATCATGAATTATGGTGCTATTTTACTTTGAAGGACGGTTTTAGGGACTGTGGTTAATATATTTAACCATGAAATTTCATAAAAGTGAAATTTAAAGTGTAGCATAGTATTCTAGGCACAGAATTCCCTCAGTTTTCTAGCTATTTTTCATATTGATCTACATATTTACAGAGAATTACAGATAGCTAAGATGAGCAAAGCAGGATGCCTATAAGAACACACAGACCAAAGTCTGTCCATCATTTATTCCCTGAGTCTCAGAAACGGATTTCAGTTGAGGTCAAGGGTTATCTGGAAATGGCTGATCTTCTTCAAAGCTTCTTACTGGTTGAAAACCAATCTGCTAATTCACAGGCACGTAGATAGCTCTGCCCTGCTTTGCTGGAATCAGCAACATGGATGTGAGAGCTATGCACGCATGAGCTTGGAAATGGTGCTTAGCAACACCCAACCTTGGGGTGATTGGCATCCCAGAGGGTCAGAAAGGAAGTCACCACAAAGGTCTGTGTGCTTGAACATGGACTTCCTAGGTCAATCTCACAAACAGCAAACAAGGAAATGGACTGGCCCTAAAGTCTTCCCACAAGCAAAACATGCTTTGGGGCTTATTTACCCCAGATCTACTAGGTACAAAAGTCACTAGCTAGGTTTTAATTTTGCTGAAATCAATTTGGTTCCTGTCCTGGTTAGCTTTGACTGTCAAATTGATACAATCTAGAATCATCTAGGAAGCAAATTTGAGTTGAGGGATTGCCTAGAACAGAATGACCCGTGGGCATGCTCTTAGGGGGTTGTTTTGAGTTTTAATTGATGTAGTGAGGCACAGCCCACTGTGGGCAGCACTATCCCTAGGCAGGCGGGCCTGAATTTTATAAAATATCTGAATACTAGTCTGCCTGTGTGCCAGCAAACAGCAGCTTACATGGCTTCTGTTGTGCTTCTTTGGATACGAAGTGAGTTCTTTAGTCAGAGGCAATACTGTGTGGAATAGCAAGAAGGACTGTGGTCTGATCCCTGCATTCAGTTTCCTACCCTGACTTCTTTCAATAGTGACCTATAACCTATAGGATGAAATAAATCCTTTCTTCCCCTAATTTTCTTTTTTGTCAGAGTGTTTGCCATGGTAACAGAATGAGACTAGGGCAGTCTCTTCACTTGTAAGACCATGAAATATAGAGCTTTTTAATAGTTTTTATTACATGTATTTACTGCTGTGTGTTCATATGTGTGTGGGAACAGGCATGCAGAGGTCAGAGAACAACTTGTGAGGGAGGTCATGAAGGTGGGTTTTCTTCTTCCACCACATATTCCCCAGGATCTGACTCAGGCTTGGACAGCAAGAGCTTAATCTGATGAGCCATCTTGCCAGCACAAGTCAGCGCTTCTAAGCATCTGTGAACATGACGATTTGCTGCAGTCAGTCATGCTAAGAAATTAAATCAAGTGTCATCTATCTCATAGGACTGTCATGGAAATTAAATAAATTACTCATGCATGCTTCATGGGGCTGAGTCACATGGTACATCCTACAGTGACTTAGCCACAATAGCTGGTTATCGAGGACTGACGTGGCATTCTTACAGCCATGGAACAATGCCTAGCACATCGGAGGCACCAGGTGAAGTATATTACTAAGAAAAGAGACACTGTATGAATGGTAAGATATACACAACCTTGTTAATATTGGTAATTTCCACCTTTATTTTTAAGTTTTCATAGACATTATCAGGACCCTCAGGGTCAGGAGAGATGGCTCTATGGGTAACAGTGTGCACTGCTCTCGCAGAGGCACTGGGTTTAGTTCCCAGCCCCCACACTAGGCAACAGAAGGATCATCGTCTGTAATTCCATCTGCAGGGCACTCAGTGTATTCATGTGCCTATACCTGCTCTTGCACATACATATAAAATAAAATAGAATTTTACAAGAGAGAGAGAGTGTTTCTGGGAACAATTATAAGCTTAAAGAGGCTTCTGCAAATGGAGTGAATTTTAGAAGGCTAAAGAAATGTCAGATTGTTCTCTCTGTGTGCGTCCTCTCCCCACACTAAGACTCTTCTGAATAGATTCAGGAACTTTCTCCTCTGTAACCATTTAAAGATATCCCCTGTACATGGGTAAAAGAACATTAGTTGAGGTTGGAGCAGCTGGGGCAAGCTCAGTGACCTGTGCTCTGCCCTTCACAAATGGTGTCACCCATAAACACACACGGTAACATTTTTGAATGTCAAGCCAAGCAACATGTCTGACCTGAGAACATTTGCTTTCCTGCATCTAAATAATTACTTCTTTCAGTGCCCAGCACACAGCATGATTGCCTTCCTCATCTACCTGTGCATAATTTAAAAACCTTCGAAACAGCTATGATGTCCTGCCTAGCCCCTGCGCACACAAGTTTTGATTCTTATTAGTTGCTTGAGCTCATGGATTTAGTCAGAAAAATATGAACACTGCCAAGCAAGGATGAATCAGTATTTAATGGAGCCTAAAATTACTTTGTCTGTAAA
The DNA here is from genome assembly GCA_028551405.1 of Uromys caudimaculatus. Lineage (NCBI taxonomy): Eukaryota > Metazoa > Chordata > Mammalia > Rodentia > Muridae > Uromys > Uromys caudimaculatus. The sequence continues at coordinate 26,759,880 of CM052721.1, forward strand.
GCTCCACATGGAGACACATTTATCCTGGTCTCACTACCTGTGTGCCCCAAACTGATTTTCAACACGGACCCGTGGCCTAAAGGTGGAGACTGGAGATGCTTGCTTGTTATCCGTGCACTACCCCCCACCCCTTCCTTTTACTCACAGATTCAATTAAGTGATTACTTGATGGTGCTGGGAAAGTCAGTGTCTGGGTGGTAAAGTATTTGCTGCACCCAGGCTGTTTCCTCCTCTCCCAGGCACTCTTATCTCTGGTCATTTAGTTTAATAATGTTGTAAGTATTTTGGGGGTGGCTTGAAATGGAAAGTCTTATTTTTTAAATTCTGAGTCTCTTGCCAGCTCTGAGAAGTCATCCTTTGGAGTGGAACTCTCCAGGACAACAAGGCTCCCTTTTCTCCAGTTCTGGTGGGAGAACAGAAGGCAAATGCTGCACCGAGGAAAGAGACAGCTCTCACCACGACAGGAGAAAAGACACAGCCTGTTCTGGAGCACAAGATAAACTGTAGTCAGCCTCTGGACTGGCAACATTCCAACCTTTCCATGTCACTGAGGTTCTGATCTGTCAATCAGCCTTTGCACATACGGCTTCATAGGAATGCTCATTTACAGCTCCCCTGGGGCCCTGCATCACATTTGGTGGGCTCTTGGGTCACGGTTACTCATGTTTGGTTCCAGAATAAACCCTGTCTTTAATACACTGAGGCGAAGCTGGTTTGTTTTGCTTTGTTTGTTTTTATTGACAGTTCACACCCCATTCCGATTTGCAAATGTACCTTCTGTAGTAAAAGGAACGGTG
>CM052721.1:26765676-26776538 GCA_028551405.1 Uromys caudimaculatus
AAGAACTTTCACTGTGGCCACATTGGGGTCACCCACACTTCTGCCAGAAACACCTCACCTATGCTCTGTAGGTACAATAAACTCATTAGTTTTCCAGGTTAAACTTTGGTAGAATGGTATTTCGGTTTGTTGTTGAGACCTAAGGAGGGTCAGACATTGTTTCTGTGTTCTCAAGGAGACTGTGTTCACAAGGGCATTTGAGTATATTTTTAGAGACATTTGGGAAGGGTATATTACACAGGAAGGCACACTGGGATGTGTTGACACAGAGGGTGGGTTGAGTTTACCATGAGCTGATCAGAGGGTGGATACAGGCCTTGCAGAAGGCCAGGAGGATGCTGGATAAGAAGCTGATGTGAAGAGTTGTGTATGGAAGGAAGCCACATTATCTAAATTAAGTTCCTTATTATCACTTATAAGGAAGTTATACATCAACCTATACTCAATAGTCTTGATTCATAATATGAGGCTAGCAGTGCTTAAGTAATTCTGGAGGACATAGAAGCTGGACCCTTCTTTGGTAATAACAGATAGGAGGTGCAACTGCAAGATGCTAATTTCAGGCAGGAGAACTGGTTTGTATGTACAAGATAGCAATGCTGGAGAAACAGCAGCTGTCCTGTGACCCAGAATTATCAATTATATCATCGATATAGTGTTCAACTGATTCCATGAAAGCTGACCATGTTCAGTATAGATCCATAATAACTCAAGTACCTAGAACACTAAAAATTTGTAATGCACTTCTAGTCTTCAGACCTAGAAAAGAACCTTTACTTTGTGTTGCAGCTCAGATGTGAGCTTGGAGGGAGGCAAAGGAAGTCCCCAGGAGGTCAGAAGTTCAGCAGTGCTCTGTACCTTGCCCATGGAGGCAATACAACACTCAGCTAGGATCTTTATGAGTGTCTTTGAGTATTTTGTCAACAATGTTAAATGCACACATGTGGGAGAGAAATATAGTTAGGATTGGGATAAAAATGAATGGTACAGTTACAAGGTGATAAGGTAGAAATTTTTTTGTGGGAACAGAAACCAAGTGGATTAGGTTATGTTTTGTTCTAGGACCAATTGAGTGAACTCAATATAATATTTGGATGTATTAACACTAAAATAATAAAAATTGTTTTGTTACAGTCCTAGAAAGTGTAACAAGGAAAAAAAAAAACCCTAGTTGCAAAGAAATCACAACAATCAAGTTACAAAGTCTTAACCAAAGAGTCTAGCCTAGCACTTTCAAAGTTCTAGGTTCCATGTCATTTATTTCTGGGAATTGAATGTTTTCACAGAAAAGTATTGTACTTATTTACCCTCATCTTGCACCTGCAGATAATTCTCAGGCCTCCCATTCTGCAGCTTCCCCTCTTAGGGAGGACATGATGCTTTGCTGCCTTCAGCAGCCCGTGGTAACCCCTTCTTCCAGGGAGGAGAACTGGTCATCAAGTCATTCATGGGACCGAGTTACCTTCCTTGTGCTTTAAGGACCATTTTGATTTGATGCTGGGAAAGACAGGGAAGCAGGATCTGCATCTGCTGATCTTGGTAGGTCTTCTGGCAGTTGGTCCTCTTCCACAGGGAAGCCCCATCATGAACACTTTACGTGCAGGCAATCTTTGCTTTGTACTTGGTGCCAGGAGAAATTGGTGCTATACTGATGTGTACAATCATGGAAAGACTCTTCTAAAGTGACTGGAATGGGCTTTATCATTGATTAGCTATGACTGCATAGAGAACTGGGTTCACAGTTGAAAGCCAGTGGGAAAGCAGGCTAGATTGATTAATAATATCTGTCATGGTCATGGAAAGGGGAAAGAGATGCTGTCCTTAGAAATGATTTTTCTTTGTGGCTGCAAGGCAGGGTAGCTTTTCATAAAATATATTTTTAATTATGCATGCGTGTGTGTGTGTGTGTGTGTGTGTGTGTGTACACCAAGGGAGGCCAGATACATTGAATATCCTGGAGCTGGAGTAACTGACGGGTGGCTGTGAACTGTCTCATATATGTACTGAGAACCAAACTACTTGGAATGAGTCTCAAGTACTCTTAATCATTTCTCTGGACTTGACCAGGGCCACCTATGTGGCTTTAGACCTAAGGAAGCTTTTTCATAAATAAATTTTATATTTTAGTATTATTTACTGATTCATTCTATTTAATCCTATATATTATATATATTCATGTTGCATTACTGTGGCTATTTTATATATATAATTAGTTAATCTTACATATGGTCCTCTATGGTAAGCTTTGTTTATATGTATAATGGTTATATATATAAACAGCATCAGCTATCTGTCAGAATGATGTCCCCTTTCATTCTGTACACAAGGAAATGGAGGCTGAGACATAGGTCATACAAGATTCTTTGACTCTTGGATAGATAAGGGTTTGCCTCTGTATGAAGGTCAAGACCCTGGATTTCTTGTGTTCAGTGGCTTTGTTGCTGGGGAGCAGTGTGGTGGGTATCTGCTGTAAGTGTCACCTTGTGCCCGGTTTGGCTATTACCATGTAACAGAAGTTATATTACTGGGAATGTTTTCTTAGTTTCCCCATTAAATTTCCTTATGACCTTGAGTTTATGACCACAAGAAATCAGTTTCTGTCACTGAAGCACATTGCACAGTAATATATTGGGACACATATGGATTTATTGTTGTTGTTAGATCCTGAGTTTTATCGTGTCTCATCCAGAACTTTTACACAAAATTAAAACATCTGACATAGCATTAGCCATTTATTTATGTGAAAGTGCACACCAGTTTACGTTAAGTATCTATTTCAGGATAGAATTCCATTTACTGCAGATCACACTTCCAGCTCATGCTTGCACCTGTATTATTATGAGAGGTTACACAGGTCTGGGAACCAGCTGAGTATTTTTATCTAAGACATCACCCATCACTCTCACTGTTAAACATACTCACTCTACACACAACAGTAGATCCTTGGGTACTTTCAAGGTCTTAGAGTTTTCTGACTAGTTTAGAAAGTTGCTTTTAAACATTTAGATATATTGAAATGTCCCTGTACCAAAGGAATGAAAAGAGAATCCACAAAGGGTAAGACTGGTGTTGGTGATTTAAATGACCCCCATAGGCTCATAGATTTGAATACTTGGTCACAAGGGAGTGGCACTATTTGAAAGGATTAAGAGTTGTGGCATTGTTGAAGGAGGTGTGATGCTGGGGTTTTGGGGCTTCAGCTCAGAGTCTTTCTCTTCCTACTGCCTGCAGGACTCTCAGCTCCTGCATCACCATGTCTACCTGCATTCCACTGTGCTCCCTGCGTTGATGACAATGGACTAAGTGTCTGAAACCACAAGCAAGCCCCAGTTACAGGTTTTCCTTTATAAGAGTGGCTGTGGCCATGGTGTCTCTTCACAGCAATAGAACAGAATCAAGACACCTGGCTTATCTCTTATCCCAAATGATCTAACCCCTATAGTGAGGGAATAATGGCACCCACATCTCAGGAAAGTTGGGAAGAATCAAAGAGTGAAAGTCTCAGAATGTCATTCAGATGTAGATTAGTATGGTAGTTCAAATATGCTTGGCCGAGGGAGTGGCACTATTAGGAGATGTGACCTTGTTGGAGTAGGTGTGGCCTTGTTGAAGTAGGTATGTCACTGTGGGGTTGGGCATTTAGCGTCTTGTCCTAGCTGCCTGGAAGCCAGTCTTCTATCAGTCTTCATATGAAGACATAGAACTCTCAGCTCCTCCTGCACCATGTCTGCATGAATGCTGCCATGTTCCCATCTTGACGATAATGGATGGAAACTTCATAAAGTTGTAAGTAAATGTCTTTATAAGCATTGCCTTGGTCATGGGGTCTGTTCACAGCAGTAAAACCCTAACCAAGACAGATCATTGTGCCTATTTACAGACATTTCAGGAGGACTACAGTAGAAAAATACACAGTGATGTGTTTATGAAAAGATAAAGGGGGAAAAAAAAGATAAAGGGGGTATGTTCTATGGACGTGTGGTGAGGTATGGTGGAAGGGGGTGCCTCACCAGGCCCAAGCCAAGGCATTCCTTCCCCTGAGGGACCAGTCACACGACAGTATAGTATAGATTAGAATTTATTCAGGACATGGGGAGGGGAGTTAAGAGGGTAGTAGAGTCAGAGTAAGATAGATAGATAGATAGATAGATAGATAGATAGATAGATAGATAGATAGATAGATAGACAGAGTAGAGAAGTAGAGGAGTAGAGGCCAGCCATGAGCACGTGGAGAGAGAGTGTGAAGCGAATGGGGAGAGAAAGAGGAAGGGAACCAGGGAATGAGCAAGGGAGGAGCAAGAGACCAAGAAAGTGAGGTGGCAAGCAGCCCCTTTTATAATGGGTTGACCTACCTGACTGTTGCCAGGTAACTGTGGGGCGGAGCTTAGATAGAATGCTAACACACAGAGTAAAGTCAGCCAATGAGTAGTCTCCCTTCTCACCAATGAAATCAACAAAGTTGGGATGATCCGGAGTCTGTAAGCAGGGCAGTGAAATGGACTCTCTGATCCTGCCTCAATTACTTCCCAGTACAGGTACTTTCTCAATTCCCAGTACAGGTACTTTCAGAAGAGATCAAGCATTCCTTAGGCAGACCCCTGGATGAAGAAATAAATAAATAAAAGTACTTTCCCAGTAGAAACAGTTCAGGCAGGCAGTGGTTCCTCTGCAGGTCAAAGGAAATGGTGTCTCCCAGCTCAGCGTTCTCATTGTTCCATCAAGACAGCATCAATGTAGTCACTACTTTCTGCCTCAAGAATTGCTTTCTGGGAGTTTTCAGAAATCTCTATTAAAAGGCTTAAAGATTAGCAAGGGATGGAGCAAGCTGCCCCGGATCTGGGTCAGAACCCAAGGAGGAGATCAATGTTTCCTTAATGTTATTATCCAAGCCCACACTGAACACAGTCTCACATGGTTTTCTGAGAGCCACATAGGATGAATTTTAGCTCCCCGATGTCGAACAGATTATACCAACTATTTAGGGACATTCTGGAGAGTGTTTCAGGTGATCATTTAGTTAAACACTCTTAAATTACAGAGAGCATGATCCCCAAGTCAGTCATTTGCAGATACCACCTTATTAATTTGGAACACAGTGCTTCTGGGCCAGCAGAGGAATCAGTGATCAACAAAACCTCCACCCAGAGGCAGAGGAAAAAGGGTTCAAAAGAGGTTTTGGTAACACAATAGCTAAGTAGGCTCTCCTGAAACAATGATTTAGTTCACACAAGGTTATGTCTTTCCAGTTAAGATCCTGATATGTCTCCTTTTTTGCTAATAAAACGGCTAATATGAATTGATGCCTAAACATGTAACATGGAGGGTGCCAATCTTTGCATTTCACATATCATCCCAGAACCCGGAGACACAACAAGGTGTAAATTCAGATGGAGACATCCTTCTCAATGGTCTAGCCTGGTGAGTTCAGTCTTCACACATCAACAGAGACCACTACAGAAAACCAGAGCCAATCAAAATGCAACATTGTGGATTGGAGTTCCAGTAGATACAAAACAGTCCTGCATCTAAGGCTTAGAAAACATTGTAGAGGATGTGGATGGGAAGATGGGAAGAGTCAGAGGACCAGGGGCTTTGCTGTGAGATTGTCTCCTAGGAATGTCAGAAGCCTTACCCATAAAGTCTTACCAATATAGCTGCCGAAACATGACCTGACCAAGGATAGCTCCAATGGACTCACTAAAGTGGATAGGGGAGAGATCACAAGGCCTTGGCCTGACATAAAGTGTCAGTCCTAAAAACATACATACGAGTAACATACAGACTGGACAGGTCATCCTTAGGAATATATATGTATACACATATACATCGCATACATATACATCGCATACATATACATCATATGCATGCAATAAGAACTAATTAAAAAAGAGGCTACGAATTTGAAAGAAAGCAAGGAAAGGTATAAAGGAGAGTGGGGGGAGGGGGGAGGAAATGATGTAATCCTATTATAATCTTAAAAAATAGAAGAAATATATTTTTTAAGTCCAGCTGGAGACAGGCATGCACAGACAAGCCCACAGACTGTCCCATAGTAACACTCCAAAGTGGTTACAGACTGGAGTGAAGTGAATTTAATCCTAGATCCCAGGTCCTTTTTTTGGTGGTGGTGGATTTTTTTTCATTTATTTGTTTTTTTATTTATTTGTGTGTGTGCACACATGTGCCATAGCATGTCTGTTCTCATACCTTGTGTGTCCTGAGGATCCAACTTAAGTCATTATGCTGTGTATTTTTTTTCCTCATATTGGGGCAGACAGACCCAGAGGGGTCATAGATGACTAAAGTGAAGCAATGTCCTCTGGACATGACAGAAAGTTGTGCCCATGAATTCACAGCAGCCGTGGTTGCCTACAGATTAGACACACCTAATCAAGCCAGTCAACATTCCTTAATGGATGAGGAGGGGCTCACAAGGCCCCACCCCTAACTGAGGAGGTCTGGGTCTTTGATTGACTTCTAGGGAGGGAGAGTCAGTTTTCCTTAATTGTGTGGCTTCTGGTAGTTCGACCACACTGCAGGGGATGGTCCAGCACCTATGATTTTATGGGCAACACAAGCCATTCTGTTGGTTATTAAGTGGAAAAATCAAAGGAGACATGAAGTTAGGAGGGAGGGAGTAGATGGGGGAGAGGGTGGGTAGGTGAGAGTGGATCTGGGACGAGTTAGGGGGATATGCTGAATATGTTCAAAATACATGGCACGCATGTATTAAATCCTCACCCAGAGAGACAACTAGAGATTGAAAAAAAGTTGTCCGTTTTCCTTCACTGAGTCCAAAGCCTCTAATGAGCACTGAATTGGTTCTCCTTGCCCTATCTAGGACCCATGCATGAGGTCCTTAAGGGCTCTTGTGCCTTGCCCCAACTTCATCTCAGGGGTTATTTTCTATGACTCCATTATGCATGCCTCACCGTAGGCTGCTTCTGAAAGCCACCTCAGACATCCTCATCCAAACATAGTTAGCTCGTCCTAGTCCAGCCTGGTCCTGGACCCAGTGAACTTGAATCCTGTCTTCCTCCTGAGGATGCAGGATAACCTACAGTAACCAATGCCCACTACCCCAGGAAGAAACATGTCCACACTGTTAGGAACAAGGAGGGACTTCCTGAAGGGTTATGGAGAGGGTTAGAAGCTATAGTCTTGGAACTGTAGAGTAATTGAATGTGGCTACAATGGGTGATGCTATTGCCCTAAGAGTGTCTAATTTCATCTTTATGTCTTGATTCTGGGGACTGAACCCATGGCATTGCACACTTTAAAAGACATGTTCAGCCACCACCCTACATGCAAGGTCCCATTATCACATTTTTAAATTATGATGTATCTTAAGCAAAAGCACCTTTCATCTGTGTGCTCTCTTGAAAGCCAAATTTTCTTCTGTTCCCATTTAATTCTACCTGAACAGGTACACACTGCAATTCCTTAATTCAGGACAGTGTGTCATACAATCTCAGTCACATAGTCACCACCCCACCCCCATCTCCCAATCCCCTCTTTGTCTCTCTGCTTTTATCTTTTTGTTGCCAATATTTCTCGTTTTGGTCTCTGGAAGGTTTCTTTGGTCCAATCACATTTGTAACATCTATCTTCAGTCTCTATGGTTGTCTCTGCCATATTCAAGACGTGTGCTGTCCTTGCTTCTTCTAATGTCTGCATGGCCCCTGTCTTTTTGCTGATTCCAAAGATACAAAACTAAAATCTTTCTTATTGGCCCACAGATCCATGACACTTAATTCTTTCTTTCTTTCTTTTTTTTCCAATATATTTTCTGCCATTTTGGCAGAGTAATTTGATTTTTTGTCTTCACTTTCATGTGTATTTTTCCTTTCATCTTGACTTGTGTGTCTTGCTCTTTCCTTTCTTTCTTTTTTAGTTTATTGTACTCCTTTATTTCTAAAATTCCCTGCTGTCTGTTTTCTCCAGTTTCCATGCTTCTATGGCTTTTACTTTCCATTTTTTCTTAGGAGAATTTGTTTCTTGTTGAAATCTTTTAATGATCTGTCCAAAAATAATTGCAGCATGATACTAACGTCCGATTCACCTCTACGTTTGTATTTGTTAATGCTTTATTGTTGTTTTCTCCTCAAATTGATATTTTCCTGGTTCTCAGTAATAGGCTGCCTTTTCCATGAACAGTAGAAATGGTGGTGATTTCACAGTCATCCTAGCTGAATGTTTTCTCCTGACAGACAGTTCTTTTGTTTAGGTCAGCATTTAGGTTTAGAACACATTTTAAGAAAACACACACACACACACACACACACACACACACACACACACACTCATGCACACATGCACACACAGGTATGTACACACACATGCACATCAATTAACAGATTAATCAATAATTATTTATTAAAATTACTGATTATAATTGGTTAATATTAATATCAATATCACATATTAAACATAATTTAATATAATAAAAACATAATTTAAATATGTATATTATCAGATTAAAATTATTTATGTGTGTACATGAGTGTGTGTGAATGTGTATTGAATGTGTGTGCGCTCACGTGTGTGTGTGTGTGTGTGTGTGTGTGTGTGTGTGTGTGTGTGTGTGTGTGTCTATATGTGTGAGCACATAGCAGCCAGCTGAGTGCAGTACCCATAGAAGCCAGAAGAGAGCATTAGATCCCTTAGACCTAGAGTTACATGTGGTCTTGAGCCTCCAGGTGGATGTTCAGGGTTGAATGCAGGTCCTCTGCAAGAGCACCAAATGTTCTTAACCTCCAAGCCATCTTTCCAGCACCTTAATATATAGTTTTAATAACTAGTTAATTCTCAGAGCTCCTGCAGTGTTCTTGTTTCTGCTCTCTTCTGTTGCTGTCTTTCGTGCTGGTGATACTTGCAGGTTATAAGAACGCATTAATAGGCTGTTCATCCTTACTGGAAGCCTTGAGAAATGGGGGTTGTGGCAGTACATGCTGCTGTTGCCCCCCAGTTCTGTGATGACCCTGAACATGCACCCAAGGTAGATGAGCCAAGGGGTTTTCACTTTAACCTCTACGAGTGTGGCAGCCATCAGGGACTTTGTGCTCACAGTGATGGCTGAGTTCGTTCTCTAGTGCTCTGAGATGCCACAAGCTGGAACACCCAGCAAATGCCGAGATGTGAAGTGTCAGTCTGGACTCCCATTGGGTGTGATACCTAAAGAATATAAAAAAGAGCTAGTCTTTCTTCTTTGTTTTACCTAGACTCCTCATCTTAATGTCTACACATTGTGCCTTAACAAGCAAGAAATAATCTTCAAACTGAGCCTCCTGACCATGCCATTCACCATAACTCATTACCCTGGAACCATGGAATGGCCTTCAAATCTGCAGCAAGCAAAACCAAAGAATAGTTTACTCCTCACAGGAAAAAGGAAAAAAATATTTATACACAGAAGCCCTAGAATCGTTAGAATAAAATATCTACAAGGCAAGAGAGTTTTACCTACCAGATTATCTTTGAAGAATTCACACCCTGCTGTCAAAATTAGTGTCAGTTAAAGAGGAAAAGAATAGGGGTTAGGGAACAAGATATAAATAAGTAATTTGCATTATAAATACACATCACTTTCATTTTCTGTAAACTATAGTGATCAAAATAATAATAAAGGAGAAGTGGCAGCTGGGGAGGCAAAGGAAGTGTGCATTTCTGGCCTCACTAAATTGCATACCTCTTACAATGAGCTAAGCCCCCACAGTAGTCGTTTCATTGACCGCGTGGCTGTATTGTACCTATGCAAGGACGAGAGCATTCTAAGTAGAAATAAATGGAAGTGTTTGTAAGTAATGATGCATCTCTCTTCCATGCACTCTCAAGGGATTCAGAAGGAAAAAAGTCAACGTTCGGAAAATGTGTGTTGCAGAGAAGGAAAACAACACAGCAATTGGTGAATTTCTACAAAATGTAGATGAACACTATTCTTGTGTGTGTTCTACAGCTATGACTTTACCTTAACCTTGAAACTATTTCAAAGTATTATTTTAAGATGAAAACAAAAATAGCTTGAACACAGTTGCTCAGAGGAGCCCTGGGATTTCAGGTAATGCCTGTCCCTTGCAGAACCACACTATAATCAGTTCAGCTTAGTAACTGGGAGTGACAATGTTGGCTGTGAACTTGACATGCCATCACCATATTTCCTCAGACTATATTTATTTTCTTTTTAGTTTTAATTGTGTGCATGTGTGTGTCTTGATGTGGATGCATGTGAGTGCAGTGCCCATGGAAGCCAGAGGTAGGCAGCAGATACCCTGGACCTGGAGTTATGGGTCTTGTGAGCTGTCAGCCATGCAAGCTGAGAAACAAACTTAGGTTCTCTGCAAGAGCAGCAAACATTCTTTATAAGACAACATGGGACAGCAACACTAAGCAACAGGGAGATTATATGCCCCTTCTCATAAGTCATATGCCCTTTCTAGAAGTAGCAGCAGATAAAATGTCAGATAAGAAATAAATATGGAATGGAGAGGTGGCTCAGTGGTTAGAAATGCTTGATGCTCTTGCAGACGACTTAGGTTTGGGTCTCAGCGCCTATTGTGGCTCAAACCCATGTATGTATAACTCCATTTCCAGGGAATAGATGCTCTCTTCTGGCCTCCAGGGGACTCCTACATGTACATGGTGCATGTAAATGCTTGCAGGGCATAAATACACACACACACACACACACACACACACACACACAGAGAGAGAGAGAGAGAGAGAGAGAGAGAGAGAGAGAGAGAGAGAGAGAATTTTAAAAATAAATAAACATGGTGAGATGATTAGGGTTTTATAAAAGCTGTTGAGTTAGCAATGAGTTCAGAGAAATGTCCCATAATTAGTGATGCTCCAATAAAATACCA
>CM052721.1:26777038-26795383 GCA_028551405.1 Uromys caudimaculatus
TAGTTATTTTTTCTATCAGTGCGGTAAGACATCAGGACAAAGGCAATTTGTAGAGCTTATTGAGGGCTACAGTTTCATAGAGTGAGTCCATGACCACAGCGGGGAGCAGAGCAGGAGGGAGGCATGCATGGTGCTAGGGCAGTGGTTGAGAGCTCACAACTGATCCACAAGCATGAAGCAGAGAGAGGGGCTGGAGAAGGGAGGGAGTGTGAGTTAACTAGTAATGCCATGGGCTTCTGAAACCTCAAAGCCACACCTTATTCAACAAGGCTATGTCTCCTAGCACTTCCAAAAAGTTCCACCAAATGGGGAACCCGTTATCTAAATATATGAGCCCAAGGGGGCCATTCTCATCCAATCCACCACAAATGTAATGGAGGACCTGAATCATGATCTCCATGATGCCAGTGATGGCAGAGAATACTCTGGTGACCTCATGTCTGAGGGCTCCGTGGTGCCTCAATGAGTTCTCTGATGTGTATATAATTGTGCATAGGGAGAACCCCAATCCCCCAATGCACCCCTTTCTAATTCCACTGATAAAGAGATGCAGGGTGAGGTGAGGGCTACTCATGACTGGTGTCTGGGATAAAGAGAGGTGTTATTGCATGCGATGAAAGCAGGACTGCTTTCCTGATCCGTTTTCTGCCATGTGCTCAGGCAGCCTGGAGCAGGGCCCCTTGAGCATTCGCTGCAAGTTTAATTGGGAAGTGCTTTGTAATTGATGCCATAAAAAGTAATGTCATGGTAATGCTGGTCAATTATAGAAGATGAACAATTAGTCAAACCCCTTGGTCCCAATACAACCTGATGCACCATCCAAAGGAAGACAGGAGGTCTTATGTTTCTTGTGGGGAGAATATCAAATGTCGATGGGAAGAGAAGAAATTCCCCCAACCAGTTATCGCCAAGTCCAGCTTAGTAAGCTACTTGGTATTTTTAGAACCCCTCAAAGAGAGGTGCTGCCATGCTACAATGACACCACTAAGTGATTTTATGTCCCCCAAATACAGCTGTGTGTTTATCCCCAGGGCCAGCACATTCTCCAGATGGCTAAGAAATATTTGTAAATATACTCAAATGAATAAAATATATCTGGAAACATTCACATCTGAACAGATGGGATAGACATACTTTATGGCTCATTGTAAGTGTAGAGGCTAGACATTAAATCTTAAGCAAAAAGCTAGCTCTGACAGATAGAAAGTACAGAAGTTGGGGTCCCAGAGATTCAGGAAAAAGAATAACAGGTTTGATCCATGAGTACATTCAGAATTTGGAGTAGAAGAAGCTGGCCAGTGTGGTTTGAATGAGAGTGTCCTTCACAGACTCATTTTCTGAACACTTGGTTCCCAGTAGGTGGCGCTGTTTGAGGAACCATATTAGGTGGAACCTCCTGAAGAAAGTACATCATTGGAGATGGGCTTTGTGGATTAATAGCACCACCCTATTTTCTATTCACTCTGCTTTGTTTCTACAGTTAAAAGTGTAATGTTAGCTTCCTATTCCTGGTCACCTGCTGCCATTTCTACTTACTATCATGGACTCTCCCTCTGGAGCCACAATGAAAAGTAAACTCTTCTATAAGTTGATTTTGGTCATATTTTAAATTTTATCAAATAAACAAAAAGTAACTAATATCGCAAGTGAGGAGGAACTCCAGTGAAGAAGGATATCACCACCACTGCCACCACCACCATCATCATCCTCACCATCATTATAATAATAAAACAGTAGAAGGCAATCTCTTATAGCCAGGACAGGGCCAGCCTGGAAGGTAGACATTTAGACATCAAGCACGTGTTCCATTCAAGCAACAGAAAATACAACTGTTCATACCTGAGTCACAGTGGCAATATAGAAAGCTCAGAGTTCTACTCTTCCTGAGCCCCAGTGAGGCATGTGGACACCCAAGCACGCTGGTGTCAGAAGAGGTCAAGTGTGTTGCTGAAACTGTCATTGCTGCTGGCTGGTGTGAGCTGCCTTGCCTCTTTCTATCCATTCCTCCAGCCTCAGTGGATGCCATGTGGCAAGACGTGACTTCTGCTTCCATCAGCAGTGACATGATGTCTCCCTCCCCTCTTCTGCTGGCTGGTGTCAGTGGCCATCTAATGCAAAAGGAAGTGATGATGAGGTCACCTTATCAATGTGTTCGAAAAGGACAGGTGGGGAGTCAGAATTCTGACACTCCCAAATGGCTGAAATGAACCCTCTTTGACATCAGTGGAGGCCTATCGGTGACCCTCTTAGGGTCTACCTATCTCTTTCCTTGCAGAGTGTAGGGAAAGATAGTTACATAAAACAGAACACAGCAACTATAGCACCAAAAATAGACTTTAAAGATACATTATTTGCTATGCAAATAACCAGAAGACTTCACCCCAAGTAGAAAAAGGAAATCAATCATTTCCAAAGCCCAGAGGGAGCAGACATTGGCATCAGAAGGCAGATTTTAAAGCTGCCATTATCAAAATGTACAGTAATCACCATTCTTACAATTATGTATAGGGCTGGGGAGATGGATCATTGGGTCAGAGTGCTTGCTGCAAAAGAATGAAGACATGAATTCAAACCTCTAGCACTCCCACACATGCTTGTGACTCCAGTGTTAGCAGGGTGGAGACAGGAGAATTTTTGAGGCTTGTTGGCTGCCACCCTAACTCCAGTTTCAGTGGGAGAATTTGTCTCAAGGAAACAAGGCAGAAAGTAACAGACCAGTACCTTGGGCCTCTGTGTGTATACATACACCATACACTTCATATACATACACATACACAAAAATTATAACTACACATACATGCTCACCACATAATCACCCATAGCTAGTTATAGCTGTATTGATGTTATACTTCAAGAGAGTAGTAATATAAACTCTCAGAAAAAAGGGGAAATATAAAGAAGAGACAAGTAGATGTTAAAAAGATTTTTGTTTTGTGTGTGTGTGTGTGTGTGTGTGTGTGTGTGTGTAGGAGTATATATACACCAAAAACCTGCAGTTCCTCAAAGATACTGATAGAGGGCATCTGATTCCCTGAAACTGGAATTACAGACAGCTGTAAACTGCCATGTGGGTGCTGGGAATCAAACTTAGGTTCTCTGGAAGAGCAGCCAGTGCTCTTTACCACTGAACAATATCTCCTGCTCTTCTTTAAATAGTTTTTTAAATTTTTATAATAGATTATGGGGTTTCTCTTTTAACTAAGTGCAACCTATGACAGACTTGAACAAAGTTTAGGTATTCAGTGAATATTTTTGAACTAATAATACAGTTGCTAGTTCTTTGGATTATGCTTTATCATAGTTTTAAAATTTTTCCTTTGAGCCCCCATATACAATGAACTATGATCATAATCACCCCCATTTCACCCCCGACTGTACCCTGGATCTCTTCCTAGCCCCACCAGTTCCCAACTTCATATTTTTTGCTTCTTTCTCAAAAATAACCCACTAAGTGTGCACCCTATGTGCATGGGTATGGGACCATCCACTACAGCATGGGAAATCTACCAGTGGCCATCCCTCCAAGGAAGAACAATTCTCCTTTTCCAGCCCTTCAACTGCTAAAAGTTCCCTGGGGGTGAGGCCTTTTGAGTTCCTCCCCATCCATTTTGATGTTTTGATAAGTTTGATCCTGTCCAGATAACTACACCTGCTGTTGAGGTGGAAGTTTCTGGATATGTCAGCTGATACAGACTCACCTGGTACTTTGATAAGACAGACTTATGTGGCATTTTGCTAAGAAAGACTCACAGAGTGTTTTGTTGAGGCAAGACCATGGGAAGGTACATGTTTGGAGGAGTATAAATAGGGCTCAACAGACAGTGATGGCAAGCTTGCATAGTTAGCTTTGCAGTGCTTCTTGGTCTTGCATCCTTGTCATTGCTGATATTTGCTTCATTGAGAGAGGCAGGGCAGAGAACTTCTGGTGTCTTGGCTGGTCCTGGTCACTCCCACTGACTAGTGCTGATTTGGTGGAAGCCTGGCTGTTTCTGCTGGATGGTGCCACTGCTGCTGATTCATGTTTGATTTCCTGATACCACTGAACTGGACTGCTAGTATCCTGACAAACAGGGATTAGAATCACCCCCAAGTAACTACTTCTAAACAGGTCCACATCCCCTTGTCCTATCTTTTCTCACCTACCTTTGGACGGTGGGCTAGAAGTGAGGTCAAAGCATTTGAGGACTCTTATTAAAAGTAGGTTTAAAAAAATCTAAACATACATGCTGTACGTTCATGAGTGCAACAGTAGTATCCAGAAAACATCTCCCAACATACTTCTCTATCCTCTGGCTCCTCTTTTGTGACATTCTTCGAGTCATGGTGGACAGGAAGGAGTTGGTGCAGATGCCTTTTATAGCTGAGCACCCAGGAGTCACTTATTCTCAGCACAGTGACCAGCAGTGAGTCTGTAGTGACTGTTATCCTTTCTTAGTTTTAGTTGAATGGGTGATTCTCAAGTGATAGATGTTGAATCCCTAGTTCGCCATAACTGCCCTGGGTAGTGAGCCATAGTATCACCATGTTCATCTTGAAGATGAGGAAATGGAGACTTATACTTGGGAAGAGTAGGAAGCATGGCCAGGCTCACAGCACCAAATGGTGAAGTATGTCTGAGTCCTGAGTGGCACCCTCACCACTGGTGAGCCCCTTTCCATGCTTTTCTGCTTTGCCTCCTAAAGCTGTTCATGGGACAGGAGTGGTATCAACATTGACTTGTGAAAATGCTGCTAAGTTCCAATGCTTTAATTAGGCTGACATTTTTAATAGTCCTTTACCTAGTCAGCAATTTAGTCCATAGAGACTCTTGGCGCCTCACTGATGTTATGTCTGCTGTTATTACATGCAAGCCTTCCAATTAAATCTGCCAAGTTTTAAAGGGCAAAGTTGTTCTGATGATTAGAATAATAGAAATGATATTTCAGAATCGATAAGTGGGAGAGTTTAGAATGCAGTTTTATGTGCCACAATTCTGTTTCCATCAACAGTAAACCACACTAGGGTGGTTCCCTGAGATCATATTGCGTACCAATACCATAGCCCTCTTAGTGCAAGCATCTAGATGCTATTTTCCCAAAGACAGGACTTTCAGAATATGTCTATTCTTATACTGAGGCAGAATTTCATACATGGACAAGAAGTGAGAAAAAGCATTTCTCTCATTTTTGTTTTAAAGTCTTTATCCAGCTGATATCCTTTATCATCGCCAAGCACCCTCCTTCTAAGCTCAGCTGGAAACTCTGAGTCCTGAAGCCCTAGACAATTACTGTCTCCTAAGTTCTTGCAGTCTGGGTCACTTCAGCCTTCTTTCCCCAGCACAGTGGCTTGGACTCACCCTGGCAGAAAACCATAGTAACTTTGGCCCCAGGCCCTTGGTGAACTGACCCATAGGATCTGCACAATGAGAACTCTATCTGGAAATTTAGGGAAGCTGGAAAGATGTGTGTCACAGACAAGCACTTGCCCTGTGTTCCCCAAGACCATCTGGAATACAGTAGTTCTACTGGGTGTCTCAGTATGCCACCAGGTCAACTGACTGTTAATGGACAGCTAGCACTTGTATTTGTCTCTCAAATTACATTTATTTGTTTATAGTGTATATACAATCTCTAGCCATCAAATATACAAGTGTATGCATGCACTCATGTATGTGTGCCTACATGTGTTGCAGATATATGTGCTCACAGAACAGCAAAAGGGAACTAACTCTTCAAGAACTGTAAGATAAATGAGCCCAGTAATAGAGGCAGGTCCACTACCCAACCATCACCATCCTCTGAGTACCTAGTAACTCATGTGTAAAGTGCTATGGATCATTTAGTCACATCCCAGAAGCAAGCAAACTCCCGAGTCAGCACTCGTTAACTGGACTTCAGTGTGTGATTTCCAGAGAGCAGAGGTGTTGTGGAGCTTTTCTCATCTATCTGCAATTCCTAAAGGCAATGCCGTAAGTATTACTTTTATTACCTGTTCATTTTGCCTGTCTTCTCACTCTTCTCAAAAGCCTTAGCAATCCTTTCTGGGTTAAGGTACACTGAGAGTCAAATCTTCAGGGAAATGATGTAAGCTAAGTACTCAATGTTTTTATAAGGTAGTGGGACAATCTGCATCCAGGAAAATCAATCCTTGGCTGGTCTGACACCTAGAATCTCACATCAACTGGCATTGTATTTCAGGAGACAGTGCCTCTGCCTGATCCACTTACTTTAGGGTGTGTCCAGGATGTTCTTTCTTATCAAGGATTATAAACTATACATTATAAACACCATTACAATGCAATGGTGTTTCCATGTACCCATAAAAACACTCCAGATTGGGACTTGTAACTCCAGCTCCAGGGAACCCAACTTCTGGTGTTTGTGGGCACTGAACACAGATACAAACACAGACAGACACAGACACAGACACAGACAGTCTCTCTCTCTCTCTCTCTCTCTCTCTCTCTCTCTCTCTCTCTCTCTCCCCCCCTCTCTTTCTCTGCAGATTTGCTTCTTGCTAGTTCATGAGGGGTAGAGAGGAAGAACATGTCGAGTTCCAAAATGGTCAACAATGAAGACTGAGCTGTCAGTCTCAAGGTTCCAGTCTGTTTATGGTTTCAGGATACTGTGTGGCTGCACTTGTGACACCCAGGCTAGATGGCAATGCTATTGTTATGTCCTACACAAGCAAGTCTACAGAGACCACCTGAAAACAGCAGGTGTGTCAAGCAGAGGTGAAATATTTAACCTGCGGTATGGAGGGAGCCTTGAGAGAATCTTAGTATTATTTCAAAGAGGAAGAGAGTCAATAGAAGGTATTGTATACTTTGGGTGTATACTTGAATCCATTTGGTAAATGCAGAGCTGTTAAGGTGAGAATTGGTTAAATCTGAAATAATTTCTAGCTTAATAGCTCAACACAAAGCCAGACATGTTGGTAAATGCCTGCAACACCAGAGCCAGGGAGGTAGAGGCAGAAGACCAGGAGTTCAAGGCTATGACCTACTTTGGGAGCCCAAGGTCAGCCTGGCCACAGGAGCACTTGTTTTCAAATAATTCAAAAGAGGTAGATACAAGTAGGTCAGTGACTTATTTAGTAAACCATTGACTAATAAATGACTGTTAACTCAGGTGAGCAAATTAATTGCCTGGATAAAAGAATTTATGCAATGTTTTGACATAATCAGTGGCTAATTATTGACCACACACTCTTGCATTTCAGAGTGAGAAATTCCTAGAAAAATACTTACATCATTGATAATGAGGCTTTTGTTATCACCTGGAATAAATTCTCATTCTAAGATCGACTAGCTAAAAGGTCCTAGGCAAGCCATAGAATCTTTCTTCAGAAATAAAATGGGGTTATAGAATGTTTAGCCTATAATGCAATTCTGAGGATTAAATGATATTATCCATATAAAACACTCAGAGGAGTTTCTGACAAAATAGAATCCAATAAATGATAGTGGTGCTGATTGTGCTCCAGTATCATGGAGGGACCTGAGAATATTCCAAATGCAGCAGCCTATTGATTCCTGCAGGTTGATTTTGTGTCTTGCTACTGTGCTAAAAGTATCTGTCAATTCTCTTGGCAAAAGCAAGAGTCAGCAGTCAAACTCACACTCTTGTTAAGGCATAAGCCCCTAGTCTAAAAGAAAAAAAATACACAGAACCTATGTAGAATCAATAGAAAAAATTATTTTGAATACTTTAAATAAAATAAACACTTTCCCCTCATCACACTGCCACAGAAAAATGGATCACAGACACTTGAGAAGCGGAACGCCAAATTTGATCTTGAAATTTATGCTAGGGTTTATCTTTTAGCGGATGGTAAGAATTGCAAAGCATAGGGCCAAATTGAAGTGCCATCTACAAGGCAGACAAGCTCAGCTAACTGCTGCTCTGCTCTAATGCAACACTAATACCATGGAGTCAGAATTCTAATTTTGGCAACAATAAACAGAATCCATATCATATTATTAAATCTTCTGATGGGAGTTTACTATCATGCAGGGCAAACACAATATGGCCACAGTCTGATAGAGTGTGACCTTCTAAGTCACATTAGGTGCTCTAGTTTGCCTTTCTGTTGCCATGATAAACACTAAGACCAAAGTGACCTGGGGAGGAAAAGGTGCATACTAGCTTATGCTTCCATCACTGAGGAAAAGCAGAGCAGGAACCTGAAGCAGAAACCATAGAGGAAGGCTGCTTACTGCTGTACTCTCGGCTTGCACTCAGCTTCTTGCTTTCTTGTTCTACTCAAAAATTTATTTCATATTTTAAGACACACACAAGACCAGAAGAGGATGTCATATCCTCTGGAACAGCAGTTATAGATGGTTGTAAGCTACCATGTGGGTACTGGGAATTGAACTTGGGACCTCTGTAAGAGCAGCCAGTGCTCCTAGCCACTGACTCAGCTCTCCAACCTCAGTTTGCTTCCTTATGCTTATGGGTGGTACCACCCACAATGGGCTGTGCCCTCCCACATCAACTACTAATCAAGAAAATGCCCACAGATATGTCCAGTTTGTAATTTCATTTGAAAATCAATTTTAAGTGCATATCCTTCTGTAAATTTAAGAATGTACAGAATGTCCCAAGAGCTCATTTGGATCAATTATATTAAAAAAAAAATAACAGCTTAAGATATTTGTCAGACTTGGTGGTGCACACATTTAATCTCAGCACTTAGGAGGCAGTAGCAGGTGGATGTCTATGAGTTCAAGGCCAGCTTAATCTACACATTGAGTTCCTGGCCCACTAGGGCTGTCTAGTGAGACCTTGTCTCAAAACAAAAACTCCCCCAAACCAAGAAATCTTAAGAGTTTCAAGAAACCCTGTCCCCATAGCACTAGAAAACTGAACCTTTAATATTTTTCTTAGGCTACCTTTTTTCAATCTTTATTTTGAGAGGTTCTCCCACTGAACCAGCAGGTCACCTCCATTCTTTCTCCTTGGATTCACAAAGCTGGAGACCAATTCTCTCCACTAACTATAATACTTCCTTCATTTCTTCTCTGTTTCTGGGGTGGAGCAAGATCTCACCCTTCCAGGTTGATCTTGTGTGCCTGTGTACCTGAGAATGATCTTGAACTCCAGGTCCTCCTGCCCCTACTTCCCAAGTGTTGGGATCATAAGCACGTACCAAACACATCCATGTTAAAATAATGCTTTGAAAACAAAAGGAGAGAAAAGTCAAATATACATCAAACAGAAACAATAAAAATTTCCCCATCACCCTTCCAAGAAGCATGGTGCCTTTGTTTAGAATCTATCAGCTCTGGTAAGTAATTGGTACCAGGTCTTTCATTTGCAAGTTAGTTGTTAACAATTTAAATTAAAGTCTTAATTGCCCATATTATGAAGGCTTCAGGAAACGGTGAGGATATTAATGACACAAGATTTATTTTTTAAGAGTAATTTCATATTAATCACATAATAACTTGTATGTGTTTTTTTTTAATAACACTCAACTGATAATAAATTACAATGCCCGTCTCTTTAATTGCAAATTAAGTACATGCATATGTTGGAGAATTCCTCATTAAAGTATTCACAGAAAGTGATTCGCTGTGGCAGGGCACTTTCTACTCATCCCCTTCTGATGGATGGTGTGTTGATCAGAACAGCTGCTCAACGCATGAACCTTTGCAGGGGGAAAGAGAATCTGGAAAAGAAGGCAGCAGCATCCAGTGTCCATAAAGCTTGGCAAGGTGGACTTAGCACTTCTGGGTTAATGTTGCATTTATTCTTAGGTATCACAGTCAGTTGACTTGTCTTTCCAAGTTGGGAGAGGAGAGAGAGAGAGAGAAGAGAGGAGAGAGAGAGAGAGAGAGAGAGAGAGAGAGAGAGAGAGAGAGAGAGGAGAAACAGACAGACAGAGAGACAGAGAGTCACACAGAAACAGAGACAGACAGACAGACACACACACACACACACAGAGAGAGAGAGAGAGAGAGAGAGAGAGAGAGAGAGAATGCATTATTGTCTCCATATGAACCTGTGTCCATCTGAGGCTGCTATATAACGAAGTTCATCTGTGATATTCCATTGCTCTCAGCCCTTCAGAGCCAGCCCAGCAGAAAGCAACTCTCTGTAGTGACAATTCTGATGCCTAATGATACATGCATTTATTTATCTTAGGACGCTTCTGGACCTTTGAGATGGCTCAGCAAATAAGGTGATTGCTGCTAAGCATGACTACTTCAGTTCGATCCCCCTGTCCCATAAAGTGGGAAGAGAGAAGTGGTTCTTTGAGGTTGCCCTCTGACCACCACACTCCCACTGTGGGACAAATGTGTGGCCACACATACATTCACACAAGTAAGTATGTATAATAAAAATGTTAAAAAGAAATGACACGTGTTCTCAATGAATGTCAATTACACTAACTGAAAAGCATCCTGCTGTTAGTTTTCTGTACAGTTATGACCACAGTACTTCTGTGCTCCCAGTAACTGGTGCGATTTCTTCAACTTGATATCCAATTCCAGAGGATACGATACCCTCTTCTGGTCTTGTGGGCAGCAGGCATGTAAGTAATACACGGATGGACATGTGAGCAAATACTCAAGAATACACACACACACACACACACACACACACACACACACACACACTATATCCAGGATCTACTTGGTTCATATCTTCCATAAGGAAAAAAAGTATTTAAACATCCCACTGAAATATAATAGAGACTTTGTATCTATTTGTGGAGGAAAATAACAGTTATATGAGCCAGTATTAGTGTCCTTCTCCTTCTCCAGCATATTCTGATGGCAGCTCTCACAGGTGTACAGTGGGTCTCCAGGCTGGCAGGAAACATGTGAGGGCTGACCTACCTGTTAGCCAGTAACTTTCACCTCCCAGAAGGTGACCCGAATTCAGAGCTGTTTGAGATGCAAAATATGTCAAGAATTCGAACTGTGCTTAACTATGTCACCATATTGCCTTTCTCTTCCATGGTGTACATTTGTACCTTTGATAAACGAAGCATCTTTATCCATGAAATCAGGCAACCCGATCCTGTTTCCATCTGGATTTTCAAGCTGCTGAGCACAGCCCGGTGCTTCTCAGCATAGAATCCCACGCGAATACTTGAAGGTCTTGTTAAAAACACGAGTGCTGATCAAGCAGGTCTGTGGTGGAACTGAAATTGGCACTTTTAGGAAGCGCCCAGCTGCGGATACTTCTGGGTCAGTGGAGCGCCCAGCTATGGATACTTCCGGGTCACTGGACAGGTTTGTCTCCTTTATCAAGACACAGTGGTCATTAAAAACCTGTCAGGTTCGCAGATTCAAGAAAGAATTCAAAGAAAATGCAAATGCTTCTCTCTGTGTCCTTGTGTGAGTCTGAAGACAAAACATGGATAAGCATGTCCTCCAGGAGCTCGGCCAGTGTCTTTTGGGCAGGGAGATGTGTAAATTATGTATGGATCTTAGGTGAAAGGCTGATTGAAAGAGATGTGTATAGGGTGTGTGTGTGTGTGTGTGTGTGTGTGTGTGTGTGTGTGAGCAAGTTGCAAAAGGAGTAAAATAAATGGAATTTGAATGAGTTGGAGAAAACTAGAGAGTTTGCCAAAAGGTTTAAAAATAGTGATTGCTGCTATAAAATTTGAATGAGGTGGAGAAAACTAGAGAGTTAACCAGAAGTTTTCAAAAGTGTTTGCTGACATACAAGCCAGCAAACTGTGGCCTTGGCATTTGTCAGGAAAATGTGTTCCAGGTTTAGGACAGAAGGTAGACAGTACTGGGACTGGAGGGAACCCAGTGCAGCTGTGGGAACTGCCAGACCAGCCTCTCTCTCCTGTCAGTGGTGACCAGAGTCTAGGGGACCCAACAATTCAGCTGAGCAGAGTAAATAGAGTAAGGAAGCAACCAGATGGGTTAACATGACATCAGTGACTCTTGCTGCCTTTGGGGTATGCAAGCTTGCTGCTCACTATCAGTTCAGACTCCACTGACCTGTCTGGCTCCAGTCTCTTGTTTTCATCTAAGATTGCTCTCTGCTTATGGAGGGAAGTTCTCAGTTTATGCAAGAACTTTTAAAAAAAGATTTATTTATTTTTATTATATGTGGGTGGGCGTTTTGCCTTCATGTATATCTGTACATCATGTATATGAAGTATCCATGGAGGAGAGAAGAAGCTGTCACATGCCCTGGAGCTGGAGTGACAGACAGATGGTTTGGGCTGCCATAAGGTACTGGGAGTTGAACCCAGGTCCTCTACAAGAGCAGCGCTCTTAAGCACTGAACCATCTCTCCATCTCCATGTTCAAAGATATTTTTTACAGCAGCATTTTGCACATATTGTCATATGTCCTCTAGTGCAACCTCACAGTCAAGTACTAACTTTATACCCATTTATCAGATGGTAGGCTTAAGAGTCAAAGAAGTAACTTATCAATGGACACTCAAGTAACGTGATGCACCATAGACAGAAATGAACGCTGTGTGCTCCAGGGCTACTGGGAGTGTAGCACAAAGGTCAGTGCATGTGATGGGGGTGTCTGGGAGCCTCCGTAGTTCCGGGAGGTGAAGCTCAGGTGGGGCAGACTCCACATAGAGAAGAGAGACTAGAGGTAGATAGGGCAGCTAGAGATTGAATCAAACAAGAATTCTTTTCACACTGTCTTATGGTAATTTAATCTGAGCAATGAAGCTTTGTGTGACTTTGTCACTCACCAACACTCTTTAAGTCGGCGATCCCGCTTGCTAAGAGACCATCTGCTTTAAAATGATCCACACAGGAAAAGTATAATTCTGCTTGTGGAATACTAAAGTCACAGAAACTCCAGGTCCAACGGTTTTCTTTGTGCTAATCTGCCCATGGATTAAGACTCCCAAATGTCCAAGTTGCTGAGCTCATGCTATGTTTCATGTGAACTCCGATATGCTTATTTAGCTCATCTCACTTATCCTCATTTCCACTGTCTTCTGCTTATGGCCTGGGAAGATCTGAGAAGAGTCTCTAGGTATTAAATTAAAAAGGAGGATGTGCAGTTTGTCTTAGGAAAGCAGTGCATTCTAAAGCACATTTGATGGAGTTGGAGGTTTTGATGGATGTTTCTGATGGTCCTTCTAGACACATCCTACATCTGGTCCTGTGCCTGTGAGACAAATGTATTCAGCTAGAACCATCTTGTTCATCATGTGTAGCACACAGGCTATCTCTCAGGGGATCTGAGAGTGGGACTACAGGGAGTTGTAGGTTTCTAGTCTCCTGCTTCTCTCCCCATGGCGTACCCTGAGGTCACTGTCCATGTCTCTCGAGAGCAGTGTTTAACCTTCCTAATGCTGCAACCCTTTAATACAGTTTCTCATGTTGTGGTGATGCCCAACTATAACGTTGTTTTTGTCACTATTTCATAAGTGTGATTTTGCTACTGTTATGAATCGTAATGCAAATATCTGTGTTCTCCAATGGTCTTAGAGACCCCTGGGAAAGAGTCCTTTGATCTCCAAGGGATCATGACCCACAGGTTAAGAATGGGTAGTCTAGTATAAGATAGCTATTTTATTCAGTCTCTCCATCTTCTAGAAGAATTCCATTTCCCATTCCCCTCCACGACGAGAAAGAATAAGGGCTTCTAGTTCTTGCTGTACCTTGGTACCTCATAGCCTTTTCTTTGTGTGTACATATGAGCATGTGTGCACACACAAACATGTGTGGGATGTGGGATGAGAAGAGGTGTGTGTGTGTGTGTGTGTGTGTGTGTGTGTGTGTGTGTGTGTGTGTGTGTGTGTGTGTAGACCACAGGGAAATCTCAGATGTTATTCTCAGGACTTCCACCTTTTTATTTTTTTAGACAGTGTCTCTCAATGGTCAGATTCTCATTGAGTAGCATTGAGTAGGCTAGACTGGCCAGCTAGAAAGCCTCAGAGTTTCTCTGGTTCTGGCTCCCAGGGCTGGAATTATAAGCACACTCACTGTGCTTGACTTTTTCACATGAATTCTAAGGATTGGACTCAGTTTGATCATGCCCATGTGGCAGGCACTTTACTGACTGAGATATCTGCCCCAATCCTCACCCCAGCCTTCCTCCTGATTCCTGTTACCCTGGCAACACCTTGCTGTTAACATTTCTGCATTCACCCCTTTGAACAGGCTATTTCCTGTAGTTACCCTGACTGACACAAGTTCTGTTTATGTTTTTTAAAACATCAAAGTCTTTCAATTAAAAAATATGTTTTACTTTAACATGAACTGGGTGGGCATGTGTACAGGACCTCTCACATGCTCCTGATGCATAGCAGAAAGTAGCTATACAGTGCATGCTCACCGCAGTCACGAGCCAGCATCAGTCCAGCCTTGTCATCTATGCTACAGAGTGGGAAAACATGGAAGTTGTGTCTAGATACAGTAATTAAAACAGAGGGATAAGCCTCCTTCAATCCAGCATGGTAGTGGTACACACTTGTAATCACAGCACGAATCCAAATTCAAGGGCAGCCTAGATGCACTGGCTAGTTTTTATTTGCCAATTTGACATATAAACCGTGGTCATCTGGGAAGTGGAATCTCAACGGTAAAATAATCTCCAACAGATTGGCCCATGGACAAATCTGTAGGGCATTTTCTTGATGTGTGATTGATGTGCTATGGCCCCGCCTACTGTGGGTGGTGCCATCCCTGGGCAGGTGGTCCTGGACTCTATTAGAAAAAGCATGTTGAGCAAGCCATAAGGAGCAAGCCAGTAAGCAGCATTCCTTCATGGCCTTCAGCTCCTGCCTCCAGAAGCCTGCCCTGACTTTCTTCAATGGTGGACTGTGAGCAGTAAGCTGAAATCAACACTTTCCTTCCCACATTGATTTTGGTTGGGCTGTTTAGTTACAGCGACAAACTCAGGACTGGAAAGCATCAGGCAATCCCAGCTACCTGGTGAGATCTGGTCAAAAGTCCTCCTACGGGTACTCTTCTCACCCAAAACCCTCTCCCACTTTTAGAAGTTTCCCAGTTTTCCTTAATTCCTCACTTTTCTGTAACTTGTCTTATTAAAGCCTGCTTCCACTTTGCATAAAAATGCTCTTTTCTCCCATCATAGAGACTAACTCATCTTTGGGAATAGATCTTGTGTCTACGCAGCAGGAAGACACTAAATGCATCATTAGGAGGTGATAATTAGAGCAGACATGTTGAATGTGTGCTGCCTTGAGGCCCATGGAGGAATGCATTCTGGGAAATATGCTGTGTGTGATCTTGTCTCTGCTGACATCAGCAACATTTGCAAACTGCCAAGGCCTCTACAGATAACTTCTGGGTCTATGGGTCACAAAGCAGCTGCAAAATTACCATTCCTGTCTGTGGCACATGTTCTACACGAATAGTTAAAAAGGCATGGATCTGTTTTTTAAATTAGAGCCAGACATTTCCAAAAAACCGTGTAGAGTCAATGAACACTGCACTGGTCCCCTGCCCTAAGTGCTGAGGATGGTTGGCTACTTTGCCAATTTACCCACTGACACTTTGCCTAGAGTGTGCACCTGTGCCAGTAATCAGCTGTTTGGTGAGTCGGGGTGGGTGTAGGTAGACTGGGAACTACTCTATGCATGATCTCCTGATCTGTGCTTCTTTCTTTCTACTGTAAAGAACAGAAGTTCATAAAGATAGGGATAGGGGAAGGGGTAGGCCTTTGGGTAAGGGTAGGGGACGTTTAAGGATAGAGATGATGGGATGCTCAGACTCTCTTCGTTCCTTGGATATAAAATTTGCAAATTCTCTTTTTGCTCCAACTCACAGGGAGTTAATGCACATGACCATATACTGCTCATAAATATTTGCATGAAATGGACTAAAATACCCAATTGTTCAATTATTTTTTTAATTATTTATTTATTTTCTGATACTTCATTTGCATTTCCAATGTTTTCCCCTTTCCAGGTCTCCTCTATGGAAACCCCCTATTGCCTCCCCCCCCCCCGCCTCTATGCCGGTATTCCACCTCCCACCCACATGCCCACCCACTCTGATATTCCCACCTTGACATTCCCCTTTACTGGGGCCTCTAACATCCTCAGTTCCAAGGGACTCTCCTCCCTCTGATAGCCAACAAGGCCCTCCTCTGCCACATATGTGATCTGAGCCATGGGTACCTCAATGTGTATTCTTTGGTTGGTGGTCCAGCCTCCAGGAGGATGGGGGGGGTCAGGCCAGTTGACACTGTTGCTCCCTCCATGGGGCTGCAAATTCCCTCAGCTCCTTCAGTCCCTTCTCCAACTCCTCCATCTGGGACCTCACTCTCAGTCCAGCGGTTACTGTAAAGTGAAACTTGGGCATTCCGAACATTTGGGCTAATATCCACTTATCAGTGAGTACATACCATGTTCGTTCTTTTGTGACTGAGTTACCTCACTCAGGATGATATTTTCAAGTTCCATCCATTTGCCTGCAAATTTCATTAAATCATTGTTTTTAATAGCTGAGTAGTACTCCATAGTGTAAATGTACCACATTTTCTGTATCCATTCCTCCGCTGAGGGACATCTGAGTTGTTTCCAGCTTCTGGCTATTATATATGGCTGCTATGAACATAGTGGAGCATGTGTCTTTATTACATGTTGGAGCATCTTTTGGGTATATGCCAAGGACTGGTATAACTGGGTCCTCAGGTAGTATTATATCCATTTTTCTGAGGGTCCACCAAACTGATTTCCAGAGTGGTTGTATCAGCTTGCAATCTCACCAACAAGGGAGAAGTGTTCCTCTTTCTCCACATCCTCGCCAGCATCTGCTGTCACCTGAGTTTTTGATCTTAGCCATTCTGACTGGTGTGAGGTGGAATCTCATACTTGTTTTGATTTTCATTTTCCTGATGACTTAAAGATGTTGAACATTTCTTTAGGTGCTTCTCAGCCCTGCGAATTTCCTCAGTTGAGAATTCTCTGTTTAGCTCTGTTCTCCATTTTTTGATAGGGTTATTTGGTTTTCTGGAATCTAAGTTCTTGAGTTCTTTGTATATATCGGATATTAGCCCTCTATCTGACGTAGGATTGGTTAAGATCTTTTCCAAATCTGTTGGTTGCTGTTTTGTCCTATTGACAGTGTCCTTTGCCTTACAGGAGCTTTGTAATTTCATGAGGTCCCATTTGTCTATTCTTGATCTTAGAGCATAAGCCATTGGTGTTCTGTTCAGGAACTTTTCCCCTGTACCCATGTGTTCGAGACTTTCCCCACTTTCTCTTCTATTAGATTCAGTGTATTTGGTTTTATATGGAGGTGCTTGATCCACTTGGACTTGAGCTTTGTACAGGGAGATAGGAATGGATCAACTCTCATTCTTCTACCTGTTGACCACCAGTTGAACCAGCACCATTTGTTGAAAATGCTGTCTTTTTTACACTAGGTGGTTTTAGATCCTTTGTCGAAAATCAAGTGACCATAAGTGTGTGGGTTCATTTCTGGGTCTTCAATTCTATTCCATTGATCTACCTGCCTGTCACTGTTCTAATTCCATGCAGTTTTTATCACTACTGCTCTGTAGTACAGCTTGAGATCAGGGATGCTGATTCCCCCAGAAGTTCTTTTGTTGTTGAGAATAGCTTTTGCTATCCTGGGTTTTTTGTTGTTCCAAATGATTTGAGAATTGCTCTTTCCTAAGTCTATGAAGAATTGAGTTGGAATTTTGATGGGGATTGCATTGAATCTGTAGATTGCTTTTGGCAGGATGGCCATTTTTACTATATTAATCCTCCCAATCCATGAGTATGGGAGATCTTTCCACCTTCTGAGGTCTTCTTCGATTTCTTTCTACAGAGACTTGAAGTTCTTGTCATACAGATCTTTCACTTGTTTGGTTAGAGTCACACCAAGATACTTTATACTGTTTGTGACTATTGTGAAGGATGTCATTTCCCTAATTTCTTTCTCAGCCTGTTTATCCTTCGAGTATAGGAAGGCTACTGATTTGTTTGAGTTAATTTTATATCCAACCACTTTGCTGAAGTTGTTTATCAGCTGCAGCAGTACTCTGGTGGAGTTGTTTGGGTCACTTAAGTGTATGATCATATCATCTATAAATAGTGGTATGATTATTTCCTTTCCAATTTGTATCCCTTTGACCTCCTTTTTTTTTGTCTAATTCTTTAGCTAGAACTTCAATTACTATATTGAATAGATAGGGAGAGAGAGAGCAGCCTTATCTAGTCCCTGTTTTTAGTGGGATTGCTTTGAGTTTCTCTCCATTTAGTTTGATGTTGGCTACTGGTTTGCTGTATATTGCTTTTACTATGTTTAGGTATGGGCCTTGAATTCCTTGAACTTTCCAATACTTTTATCATGAAGGGATGCTGAATTTTGTCAAATGATTTTTCAGCATCTAATGAAATGACCATGTGGTTTTTTTTTTTTTTTTTTTTTTTT
>CM052721.1:26795483-26819526 GCA_028551405.1 Uromys caudimaculatus
AGTGTAACTGTGGCTTCATAGAAGGAATTGGGTAGTGTTCCTTCTGTTTCTATTTTGTGGAATAGATTGAAGAGTATTGGTATTAGTTCTTCTTTGAAGGTCTGATAGAATTCTGCAGTGAACCCATCTGGTCCTGGACTTTTTTTGGTTGGGAGACTTTTAATGACTGCTTAGATTTCTTTAGGCGTTATGGGACTGTTTAGATGGTTTATCTGATCCTGACTTAACTCTGGTATTTGATATCTGTATAGAAAATTGTCCATTTCATCCAGATTTTGCAGTTTTGTTGAGTATAGGCTTTTGTAGTAGGATCTGATGATTTTTTTGAATTTCCTCAGAATCAGTTGCTATGTCTCCCTTTTCATTTCTCATTTTGTTAATTTAGATACTGTCTCTGTACCCTCTGGTTAGTCTGGCTAGGGTTTTATCTATCTTGTTGATTTTCTCAAAGAACGAACTCCTGGTTTTGTTGATTTTTTTGTATAGTTCTTTTTGTTTCTATTTGGTTGATTTCAGCCCTGAGTTTGATTATTTCCTGCCTTCTACTCCTCTTTGGTGTATTAGCTTCTTTTTGTTCTAGAGCTTTCAGGTATGCTGTTAAGCTGCTAGTGTATGCTCTTGCCAGTTTCCTTTTGGAGGCACTCAAAGCTTTGAGTTTTCCTCTTAACACTGATTTCATTGTGTCCCATAAGTTTGGGTATGTTGTACTTTCATTTTCATTAAATTCTAGGAAGTCTTTAATTTCTTTCTTTATTTCTTCCTTGACCAAGTTATCATTGAGTAGAGCATTGTTCAGCTTCCATGTGTATGTGGGCATTCTGTTGTTATTGTTGCCATTGAAGACCAGCCTTAATTCATAGTGATCTGATAGGAGGCATGGGATTATTTCAATCTTCTTGTGTCTGTTGAGGTTTGTTTTGTGAATGCTTATATGGTCAATTTTGGAGAAGGTACCATGAGGTGCTGAGAAGGTTTATCCTTTTGTTTTAGGATGAAATGTTCTATAGATATCTGTTAAATCCATTTGGTTCATAACATCTGTTAGTTTCACTGTGTCTCTGCTTAGTTTGTGATTCCAAGATCTGTCCATTGATGATAATGGGGTGTTGAAGTCTTCTACTATTATTGTGTGAGGTGCAATGTGTGCTTTGGGCTTTAGTAAAGTTTCTTTTATGAATGTGGGTGCCCTGGCATTTGGAGCATAGATGTTCAGAACTGAGAGTTCTCCTCGGTAAATTTTTCCTTTGATGAGTATGAAGTGTCCTTATTTATCTTTTTTGATGACTTTTAGGTGAAAGTCGATTTTATCAGATATTAGAATGGCTACTCCATCCTGTTTCTTGGAACCATTTGCCTGGAAAATTGTTTTCCAGCCCTTTACTCTGAGGTAGTGTTTGTCTTTATAATGGAGGTGTGTTTCCTGAATGCAGCAAAATGCTGAGTCCTCTTTATGGATCCAGTCTGTCAGTCTATGTCTTTTTATTGGGGAATTGAGTCCATTGATGTTAAGAAATATTAAGGAATAGTGATTGTTGGTTCCTGTTATTTTTGATGTTACTTTTAGGTTTGTGTGGCTATCTTCTTTTCAGTTTGTTGAAAGATTACTTTCTTGCTTTTTCTAGGGTGTAGTTTCCCTCTTTTGTTGATGTTCACCATCTATTATCCTTTGTAGGGCTCAGTTGTGGAAACATATTGTGTAAATTTGGTTTTGTCATAGAATATTCCGGTTTCACCTTCATGTTAATTGAGAGTTTTGCTGGGTATAGCAGCCTGGTTTGGCATTTGTGTTCTCTTAGGGTCTGTATGAGTTCTGCCCAGGATCTTCTAGCTTTCATAGTCCCTGGTAAAAAGTCGGGTGTAATTCTGATAGGTTTGCCTTTATATGTTACTTGACCTTTTTCCTTTACTGCTTTTAATTTTCTTTCCTTGTTTTCTGTATTTGGTGTTTTCACTATAATGTGGCAGGACGAATTTCTTTTCTGGTCCAATCTATTTGGAGTTCTATAAGCTTCTTATATATTTATGTTCATCTCTTTCCTTAAGTTAGGGACGTTTTCTTCTATAATTTTGTTGAAGATATTTACTGGTCCTTTAAGTTGGGAATCTTCACTCTCTTCTATACCTATTATCCTTAGGTTCTGTCTTCTCATTGTGTCTTGGATTTCATGGATGTTTTGGGTTAGGAGCTTTTTGCATTTTGTATGTTCTTTTACTGTTATGTCAATGTTGTCTATGGTATCTTCTTCTCCTGAGATTCTCTCTTCTATCTCTTGTATTCTGTTCATTATGCTTACATCAATGACTCCTGATCTCTTTCCTAGGTTTTCTAACTCCAGGGTTGTCTCCCTTTGTGATTTCTTTATTGTTTCTATTTCTATTTTTAGCTCCTGGATGGTTTTGTTCATTTCCTTCATCTGTTTGATTGTGTTTTCCTGTAATTCTTTAATGGATTTTTGTGTTTCCTCTTTGAGGGCTTCTAGTTGTTTACCTCTGTTCTCCTGTATTTTTAAAAGGAGTTATTTATTTCCTTCTCAAAGTCTTCCATCATCATCATGAGAAATGATTTTAAATCTGTGTCTGGCTTTTCTGGTGTGTTGGGGTATCCAGTGCTTGCTGTGGTGGGAGAGATTGGTTCTGATGCTTCCAAGTAGCCTTGGTTTCTGTTCCTTATGTTATTGCCCTTGCCTTTTGCCTTCTTGTTAACTCTGATGTTAGCTGATCTTACTCTGTCTGGCTGCGTCTTGTCCCTCCTGCAGGCCTCTGTATCAATACTCCTTGAAGACCAGCTCTCTCTGAGAGGTGTTTGGGTTTGGAGAGCTGTGACACAGGGTCAGCTCTGGGGTGCAGACAGAAACCAGAAGCTGTCCCTTGGTTCCTGTGTCCTGATGGCTCTACAAGGGTCCCTCTTGATCCAGTGAGTTTGAACAGAAGTGGTGGTTTTGCCTCTGCTCGAAGGTGTGTCAGTACTCCTGGGATACCAGCTCTCTCCTGTAGCCCTGTGGCCCAGGCTGAGGTCCCCCGGTCCTGGTGAGCATTGGTGCTTGTCTTATCCCCACTCACAGCTTTTCCATTCTCCTGGGAGTGTACCTTTCTCCTGGCGCTGCTTGGCTATGGAACCCTGGTGGCCCAGGCAGAGGTCTCCTGCCATAGATGGAAACTTGAAGATTCCTAATCCCAACTCTACCTCAGTCCCTGTGTCCCACGGGTTCTGTGTGGGTCCTGGTGAGCAGTGGTGCTTGTCTGATCCCCACTCACAGCTTTTCCATGCTCCTGGGAGGGTAGCTTTCTCCTGGCACTACTTGGCTATGGAACCCTGGTAGCCCAGGCACAGCCAATTATTTTGAAATTCTGGGTTTACAGGTCAACCTCAGTAGCTATCAACAGCCATCTGAAGTGTGGGTCCCTTGTCCAGGGGCAGGGGTGAGACTTGCATGCTAGCATAATTAAGGACTAAGCATCTTCTATAAAGTTATTTTTAATTTGTGTGACTATATGAGGTCAAACATACAGGGGGTTGCCTCTAGAAACCATAAAAGGGTGCCCAATCCCCTGGACCTGGTTTTTACAGAGACTTATGAGCCACCATTTAGGTACTGAGAATTAAACGGAGGTCACCTATTAGGACATCTGGTGTTATAAATCATTGGGCCATCTTTTCAGCCTGTTAATCATTTTGATCCAATTAATTTTACAATGATGTTTTTCATTTTTGTGTGTGTGCATATATGCCTATGTGCATGTGGAGGTCAGAGGTCAAACTCAGATGTCCTTCCTCAGGTGCTGTTCACTTTGCTTTTTGAGACAGGGTTTCTCACTAGCCTGGAACTGACCGAGGAAGTAGTTTAGGTTGGCTTGGCCAGCGAGCTCCCAACTGTCCCCCTGTCACTATCTGTTAAAGCTGGGATTACAAGAATGTGCTAAGGTGTCTGACTTTCTTTATGTGGCTTCTAGAGACTAAATTCAGGTCTCTGTGCAAAACAAAAATCTTTCCAACCAAGCTAGTTCCCAGCCTGTGTTACTCAGTTTCAAACATAGATTTCATGCCACCAGGGGTAAACCTCTTGTTTTGAGAAGTTGCCTTCTCTGTATGCTCTAATGTGGACATTTCTCATCCACTTAACTAAAAGCAGTGCCTCTTTCAGAAGTCACTTACAGTTGGTTAGCCTGCTGAGACTGCAGCCCCTCCTGCAGAGTGAGACACTGAGAGTCAAGGGACAGAACTTTCCATGTTCCCTGAGTTTCACAGTGGTTCCCTGTGCCACACTTTGTAGCCCTCTGGGTTTCAGATGGCAAAATCCAGCCTAGTCTTGCTGTCTCATGATTTGGGATAGGAAATCAGGATATGCATCTTCAGAGGCTGATGGTTTTAAAACACTTTCAAGTTGTATCCCCTCAACTGTATTGTGAATTATTTTCTGTACCCTGAACAAAGACAACCTCTGCCCCTCACTTATTACCTTCTGGAAGGGAGATGAGTCTTCTCTTTTTCACACTCAATTAATTTAGCTTGGAACATTTATATTTTAATTCAAGTGGCAGTTTTCATAAATATTCATCAATCGCAAATAAGTCTATAGAGTCAGGAGGCCATGGGCCAGAAAGGAAGAAGATGGGCATTTTCTCTTCCTTGAGGCGAGTTCATACCCATGAATACATATACAGTTCTCCTACTTTGAATTCAAAGGGCATTTTCTGAAGGCTAGTGGGTGTGAGGCTTCTACATGGCTTCAGAGGTTGTAGGAGTGATGAGATCCTGTCTCTGGGAGCATATATTTGTATATGTCTGCTTGTCTTTATGATGGGCATCTCTACTCATATCCATAGTGGTATCTTTATGGCAATAAATGCTTATATTCAAAGAGCTATAGATATCCTGGGAAGACAGGTCAATTGGTATAGTGCTTGCCACATGCACAAGCACAAGGATCTGAATTCACTGTCACAAGAGTGTGGGGGAGCTGGTAGCTAAGCTGATCTTGCTCGAGCCTTTGCTTTCTTTCTTTCTTTCCTTTTTTTTTTTTTTTTAATTTTCTAGTTTAAGTTATGTAAGACAAAAGAATGAAGACAAACTCAGAAATACCACCTTAATATGCCAACTTCATTGCCAGGGACTTCCTCACATGACCTCTCCAGCTGGGAGAGCCATATGAGGTATAGGTACTGGGGACGCTGCTATTCTCTGCCTCATAAGCCGAGCCAAGAATCTTCATCATGCTAGACTCAGAACCTGAAGAAAGAAAATGGGATCATGGACGATCTTCAGAAGTGAGATTCAGAAATGCAAGCTTAGAGTTCACTGAGGAGGAAGAAATTCTGTCTTGAATGGTTGCTTCATATTTTTCCATCGTCTGTCCCCACAAGCATATATGTGTGTGTGTGTTTGTGTGTGTGTGTATGTGTGTACATGTGTATGTATGTATATGTGTATATGTATGTTTATGGGTATAAATGTATGTATATATGTATAGATACACACATCTACATATATGCCTACACACATACACACATATTTATAGACAGACATATATTATATGTATATACACATATATAAGTACATATATACATATAGATAAACATATGCATACACACACATTGCTGTAGGAATGGTCCTCATGTTCACAGAGAACCAGGAATGTTAAACACACAGGGTTGTCTCTTCAAGGGACAGAAGGCTCAGCATGGGTGTGCTCAATAACCTGGTGACCTATGTGTTAGCTGTGTGTCTAGGTCACACAAGACCCTCCCTCAGACTTTTATCCTGAGCTTGTTTGTCTTAGTCAATCTATAGTACTATCTTTCCACAAACAATTATCATGAGCTTGTTTATCTTGGGCCCATTTTACCAGTTAATCTAGTTTTATCAGTTAATCTATAGAACTTACCTTTATGGAAGATGACACTTATACTTTACAAAGAGTCTGATGTCATCATGTCTTAAGCTTTGTTTTATGCATGGGACTGAGTTTATTATCACCAGGGATTTTTCTCCCAAATTTTATTGTGCTTAAATGTGCCTAAAATAAACTACTGGAAGTCAGACTCTCCAGCACCAGCTACTGAGTCCTGTTGAAATAAAACTGCCTTTTTATCTCCTGTGGATCATTACTCTGCTGGCCTTGGTGGTCTGGTTGCTGAGACCTCCACATGTTACAAGTCTATGTATCTACCTCTCAATGGATCTATCAATTATTTATTATGCTGGCCAGCTTTAACTGTGCAGAGGTCAAGTCACTGCCTCACTGAGCAGTGTAGCATGCCATGACATCAACTGTGGTCCAAGTGACAAGAGGATGAGAATTATCCTTGGACATACTACTGGTGGGAAGGATGTTACACAAGAGACATCTTCAAGGTTGTGGCTGCAAGACTGCAAAGGGGCTGTTTGCCAGGGCAGTTAAAGGTATTTGGTTGTGGCACTCACCACACCAGTTGCATCTACTGTTCTGTCTGAAGACCTTTCTGTTCACTCTGCTTCACCCAGTTGATACCATCATGTCCCATGGTATGTTTCAGCCTTACAGGAACTTTCTAGTGCAATCTACCCTAATGGAACCTGCTTTCCTTGATGACTTGTCTGCTCTTTGGCTGTGTTTCCCACTGGGGCAGAAACTGAGTGAAGGCTGGGTTCTCACCTGGGCTTACACTGCCATGTCCTACAGTGCCTGTCATAAAGCATATTTTCAGTAAAATGTTGATGTGTTCTAAACAGAAGTTAACCATATCTTCAAAATAAACGTAAGCCAAATTTGATGTCAAGACTTGGTTAAATCTTTCACCGGAGCTTAAGCCAATTACCCACATTTCCTCAGAATGACATTTTTAACAAATGTGAATTTTTAAGAAAAGCATTCGCTCCCTGTCTGATACAAAAATTGCCTTTGGGGACTCACAAATGCAAAGCACATAGTCAAGGAGAAAATGAAGTCATGATAAGTTAGAGTTTTCATCTGAATAATTGGATTTCTAAACACATGCATATTTTAAATGTCTCCTTGCATTAAATCATTCGTGAAAATGGGTTGCTGTTAAATAAAACAGTATCTGACAACAATCAGGAGACATCATAAGGATTCTCTCTTTCACACTTGGTTAGGTAGAGAGCTTGAGCTATTAACAATGAAGATACATGATGCCAGCTGTTAAGAAGAAGGGTGTGTGAGCTCTGGCACAGCCGCTCCTTTGAGTAACTGTGGTACTGACTCCCAGGGTAGAGCAAAGTGCAAAGATCAATCGCAGGCAGACCTAGACCAACTGTTTGCAGAGACCATCACCTGCCTCCTAATTTAAGAGTGCTAAGGAGGTGCTAGAGAGAAGGCTCAGCAGGTAAAGGCATTTGCCACTGAGCCCAATGGTCTGAGTTTAATCCTCAGGTTCCATGTAGTGGAAGGACAGATCTGACTTCCCCAAGTCCTGAGTTGTCCTCTGACAATTCTCTCTCTCTCTCTCTCTCTCTCTCTCTCTCTCTCTCTCTCTCACACACACACACACACACACACACACACACACATTAAATAAATGAAAATATAAAAAAGAGGCCTACTAAGGAGTTCATAAAGCTTTTGAGCAGGCACATTCTATCAACAGGTTTCCCCCCCGATTTATTTTCTGCCTGCCTGTCTGTCTGTCTGTCTGTCTGTCTGTCTATCATCTATCACCTACGTATGCATCTGTGCATCTATGTATGTATGTATGTATGTATGTATGTATGTATGTATGTATGTCTATCTATCTATCTATCTATCTATCTATGTGTGTGTGTGTGTATTGGCTGGTTTTGTGTGTCAACTTGACACAAGCTGGAGTTATCACAGAGAAAAGAGCTTCATGAGGAAATGCCTCCATGAGATCCAGGTGTAAGGCATTTTCTCAATTAGTGATCAAGGGGGGAGGGCCCCTTGTGGGTGGTACCATCCCTGGGCTGGCAGTCTTGGGTTCTATAAGAAAGCAAGTTGAACAAGCCAGGGGAAGTAAGCCAGTAAGAAACATCCCTCGATGGCCTCTGCAACAGTTCCTGCTTCCTGATCTGCTTGAGTTCCAGTCCTGACTTCCTTTAGTGATGAGCGGTAACGTGGAAGTGTAAGCTGAATAAACCCTTTCCTCCCCAACTTGCTTCTTGGTCATTATATTTGTGCAAGAATAGAAACCCTGACTACGACACTATGAATCTGTTTATCCATGTATCTATCTATGTATATATCTACCTATCTATCTATCTACCTATCATCTATCTATCTCCACCCTCCCGCCCTCCCTCCCATGTGCTAGAGTATCATCCATAGTTAAGTATGGTCCTGTCAAGCTGTGAACTTCCATGGATGCTTGATAAGCCTGATTAATAGTCACATTCACGGAGGAATGTGGAGTAAACATAAACAGATGTTCTCAGCTGAGATTCCAGAAAACCAGATGTGATACCATAGTAGTTACTTTTCTCATTGACTTCACCGAATACTTGTCCATAACAAACTTTAGGGAAGAGAGGTTTATGTTGGCTCAAAATTTGGCAAGAGATGGTCCATCAGGGCAAAAAAAATCATCATGGCTGAGAGCTCCCTAGCATTATGTGTGCAGAAGCCGCTCACATCTCGGCTGGCCAGGAAGCAGGGAGAAGACAGATTCCTCAAGCTCTGCCCCCAAGCTCTGACCAACCTTCTCCATCTGGGCTTCACCTCCTGAAGGTTCCACAACTTCCCAAGAAGTACTGCCATCTGGGGACAAAGTACTCAAACACGTTAGTCTGCAGGGGACATTCCACATCAGAATGTTAATAGACATGTGTCAGCTGTGAAATTCTGTTGACAACTCTTGATGCATTCCTGTGTCCAGTGTTCTTCATACCCATCTGCCATTCAGGTGACTAATTTATTCTGTGTTGGCTTGTTAGACTATTGTCTGAAATAGCTTAGGCAGTTATTTAAGAAAAAACACAGAAATTTCAGAAGCTTATTTTGTGTAGATCTGGGGGTTAGATGTCTAAGATAGAGATGCCAGGGTGGTGGAGTTGTGGTAAGGAGCATTCCCTAGGCCCAAAGCTGCTCACTCCTTAATCCTATGCTCCTACCCTTGGTGGGAATGTAAATTGCTGTGGTTAATTTGGAAATAAGTTTGGAGATTTCTTTACATTTTCATAACATTTAATTAAATTTATTTCAGTTGGGTAAGACACATGTTGTACATATGTGAAGGTCAGAGGATGACAGCAGGGGTTGGTTCTCTCATGCCACCATGTGGAAGGAGCTTCGCTCAAGTTCTCTCCTGATTAGTGTAAAACTGTGGCTACTTAGCCCAAAGCTAAATTATTGAGCCTCTGGCTCGACTGAATTGATACCCAGAGCCCCACACTGTTTCTGTCCTATGTTTCAGATGGTTAAACACTCAAGCAACTTATATCTTATTGTTTAACTCTCTGGTGTGTTAAACATTACCCCAAAGGAAATGCAAACATCAGTTTAAGAGGGTTGGAAGTGAGACGAAGTGAACTATAACTGAAGACTCTGAGTCACTTCAGTTCTGAGACCATTTCTCACTAACAATCACAGGCTATCATTCCTGTGTGACGTTGAAGTCATCTTTAAACTAGTGTTTTATTGTTCAACAATAACTGTCTGGTGCTAGCCAATGTCTAGGGTTTCTGGTGGATTCCTTAAACAATATGCATGTTACATGTGTGACAAATTTCGCTGATGAAAGCCATATCGGGAAAATGGCATGCTCTCTGATTGTGTGTGGCAGTGAAGTTCAATTATACTGATTTAATATTAATGAAACATTTGGTGGGCTCCTGGTGGATGCTAGATGCTGACCTTATTCAGATCTTTTCAGGTAACACAGGGTTTGTTCATGAAGACCTGACTCAATCCAAACTGAGATAACACAAAGTTCTTATCAATAACTCATTTGGTTGATGGTTAGTTGTAAATGAAATCTTTTTGCCAGAGTAAAAGATGATGAATTGTAGAAAAGTCTCCCTCCATCCTGTAGACAGGAAGGGAGACTCATAAGCTTCCCAAGCAGAAATTAAATTAAATTTGAGTTATATCCCTACAGAAATATAATAGATGTGACTAATTTAATTTTATCATTAAGAACATTCAGCATACTGCATTTAAATATCAAATGATGAATAGTTTAACGTTTTATTTTCACTCTCTATTATGATAAATTATGGAAGAAGAGAATAGCAGTTAAAAACTGATAAAAAAATAAGAGGCTGAAAGTCTTTTTAATGGACATTTCTAGGGTCAGAGAGTCTGAAATGCGGTTTGGCTTTTCCTTGAGAACTAGGGGGTTATTTTTCATTGCAAATTGATAAACAAGAGCTGGCAGAACAAGAGTTCTTGGTTGATTTTTTGTTGTTGTTGTTGTTTCTGTTGTTATTTAATTCCATGTGTCAAATAGAACCAGAAAGGAGGACTGAAGAATCAGGAAGGTGAACCCAGAGACACTACACAGCTTTACAAGGTGAGAGGAAGTCAAGGTGCACGGGAAACTAGACCTTAGCTAGTTTTTAGCTGTCCTGATGTTTAACATGGGGACTTGTGAACAAAAACGTTCCCACTCTCCTGCTTGAGGTTAACTACCTACTCACTCTTAGGCTGGAAAAGAAAACAGACACAACTGTGTCAGGTAACACTCAAGGTGGAATGAAGAAAAGATGTAATGTCCCAATTCTGTGCAGCTGTCGGGGGTTGGGGGATGATGAAGGGGGACAGGGGACAGGGACAGGGATGGGGTTGGGGACAGGGGTGAGGACAGGGGACTGGAGGAGGTAGGAGGAGGCACGGTAAGAAAGACAAGGAACAAATGAGGTCACTGAAAACTGCCTGACTGAGGAAAGCCTGTTCACCAGAGACACTGCTGAGACTGATGGTCAATTGCTGCATTTTCAAGTTGCACTTGCTGGCTGATTGATTCTGCACTGAGTTTTCTCTTCTTGACTCTTTAAATTCTTGTTTTCCACTTTGTTCCTGAATCTGCCCAATAAATATGATTGTTAAGCAACTGAGGAAGAGGAGGAGGAGGAGGAAGAGGAGGAGGAAGAGGAGGGGGAGGAGGGGGAGGAGGGGGAGGAGGGGGAGGAGGAGGAGGAGGAGGGAGAGGAGGGAGAGGAGGAGGAGGAGGAAGAGGAAGAGGAAGAGGAAGAAGGAGAAGGAGAAAAGGAGAAGGAGAAGGAGAAGGAGAAGGAGAAGGAGAAGGAGAAAGAGAAGAAGAAGAAGAAGAAGAAGAAGAAGAAGAAGAAGAAGAAGAAGAAGAAGAAGAAGAAGAAGAAGAAGAAGAAGAAGAAGAAGAAGAAGAAGAAGAAGAAGAAGAAGAAGAAGAAAAGCAGTCATGAGACTGGATACAAGCAGACCTTTTCTCTTGGGCATGACCACAGGGGGAGATGGGTCACTCTAGTGAGAAACTGAACTGAGTCTGGGTTGTGCTGTTGCCATGGTTACCTTCTATAAGTCACAGCATCATCCCTCAGAGGTGTCTAATGCTTATGGCATCCCAAGGACGTCGTCAACCTTTGTGACCAGCTCCAGCTTTGCTGGTGGTTTGATGAGCTGTGAGAGGCGGTAGCACATGTGTGTGCTTGGGCAGAACACACTCGGCACTCTTTATTGTTCTGGTTCAGTCTTTATGTTCATGGCTCTAGGGAGCCAGATCACGTATTTTCTGCATCTAGAATCCATGTCTGGGTTTGATCTGTGAGCTTAGAGGAGAGATTTGTCATCCCTCCTTCGTAGGTATAACTTTTGCAGCAGGACTACAGTTGGATGTAGGCACCAACTATGAGCAGCCTGACTCCATTAAAATTGTCTTAATTTTTGGGGGGCCAAAAGGAGGTATTTTCCGTGGAGTAACAGAATTCTCTGCCTTTCTTTCCTAGGTTGGATGGTGTCTCTGAAATACAAAAACAACTTTCCCTGACTAGGAGCTAGATGACACCAAGACCTCAAGCCTTTCCTATAGCATTGGCAGCAGGTCCTCCCACATGCCCCAAAGAGGTTTTGTCCATTTTTCATTCCATCTTCTTCACGGCTATGACATAGCAGGTCCATAGGAAAACCTTTATTGATGCACGCCTATTGTCCTTATTCAGAGTTAGGTAGAGGTTCTGTGACCTCCTTCCAACCCTTAGCAATTGGTTCATTTAAAAAAAATGTGTATAGGTGTTTTCTCTACATGGATGTCTGTATACCATATGTAGAGGCTAGAAAAGGATGTTGGATCCCCTGGAACTGGAGTTACAGATGGTTGTGAGCTAAAATCAGGTTCTGTGGAAAAGCAGCCAATGTTCTTAACTGCTCAGCCATCTATCTCTCCAGCCCCATTTTTAAAAAGTACTTAAATACAATTTTTAAAAATGTGTTTGGAGTGGGAAGCTTGTCCCACAGCACACATGTGGAGGTCAGGTGACAACTTACAGAGGTTGTTTCTCTCCTTCCATCATGCAGATTCTAGGCTTCAAACTTAGGTTTTCAGGCTTGTGTGTCAAGCACCTTTATCTGCCAGGTAATTACACAGCTTTTCACAGTCACTCTAAGACCTTCAGATGAACCTGTCTTTACCAAAGCTATAATCAGTCAATCGCATGGATTTTTAGACCCTCCAAAGCTCAGAAATGTGAAGTCATTTAAAATGAACTTTCTGTATTCTGTTGACTCTCAAGTCAGGCACAGATGTCTGCTGGATGGGTGGACTGTGCATTGCAGACTTGAATCAAAGCTTAAGCAATGGGTTTGGATTGTAACATTTTTTTTTTCTAAAACAAATTACTGTATTGCACCCGTAAAATTCTTTCTCCTGGAGACAGGGTAAGCAGGTGGCTGCAATTTGTATCAATTAAATGGTGACCTCATTTCTGTAATTTACATTTTTTCCTTAATGGTAGCTTTTTAACAAAACTGCTGATAGATATGATTTTTATGGCTTTTTGTTTCTGTTTCTATCATCTTTTCTGTACTAATTTGGAAAGTTTTAGTAAGAAATGCAAGCATCGTCTGCTG
The DNA here is from genome assembly GCA_028551405.1 of Uromys caudimaculatus. Taxonomy (NCBI): domain Eukaryota; kingdom Metazoa; phylum Chordata; class Mammalia; order Rodentia; family Muridae; genus Uromys; species Uromys caudimaculatus. The sequence continues at coordinate 26,808,476 of CM052721.1, forward strand.
GACTTTGAAGAACAAAGAACATCTCATTTTACTTGAAGAAGTGGCGTCCTGTGGAGCTTATGAAGATGGACGTTCTGAGTCTGTAATTCGATCTCGTACAATTTCTGTCTGTCAGGTCCTGAGTTATCTTTACAGCTAAAGTCTTTCCTGAAGTAAATGAAATTTGGAAATTTTCAGCTGAGGAAAGAGCAGTCAGGTGGGAGCTGCAGCAAGACGCCGATGCAAAATCGAGACATTTATTCACAAATAATGGTGAGAATGAGTGTACATGTGTGTACCTGCGTGTATGTACATGTGAGTGTGCACATATGTTTATGTGTGTGCCTGTGTATTTGTGTGCAGATGGGAGTGTGCACATATGTTCATGTATGTACCTGTGCATGTATGTGTACGTGTGAGTGTGTGCATATGTTCATGTGTGTGTATCTGTGTATGTATGTGTACATGTGAGTGTGTGCATATGTTCATGTGTGTGTACCTGTGTGTTCATGTGCATACACATGTATGTGTGTGGCCATGGGTGTGCACATATGTTCATCTGTGTGTCTTTGTACATGTGTACACGTGAGCGTGCACATATGTTCATGTGTGTGTACCTCTGTGTGCATGTGTATGTCTATACATGTCGAAGTCAGAAAACAACCTGGGTATTATTTCTCATGTGCTACCACCTGCATGACACCATGACTGGGTTGTTTGTTTTAGCACCGGCTCTGGAGATTAAACTAAATTCCTCTTCCTTGCAAGGCAAGCTATCTCTGAATCCTAAAAAATTATTTTAAAAATATTTCATCTATTCATTTTATTTTATGTGTATGAGTATTTTGCCTTCATGCATGTCTGACTGCTGCATGTATGCACAGTGCCCACAGAGACCAGAAGAAAGCGTTGGCTGCCCTGGAATTGGAATTATGCATGGCTGTGAGCCACCATGTGGGTTCTGGGGATCAAACTCAGGTCCTCTGGAAGAGAAACTAGTGTGCTTAGCCAGTAATTCATCTCTTTTGCCCCTCCCCACCAATAATTTATTTTTAAGAGACTAATTTCATAAGAACTTGAAGTTCACAGAAAAACTGCGAAGGTCCAGATATTCCCCATAAAAGTTAGTAACTCGCAGATATCAGAGGTGTCAAAAAGAGAAAAGATATAGCAAGCCTTCCACCTTATTGATACATCACACCAGAGGATGCTTCCTTAGAATCAATGAGCACCGTGCCCACGACCCAACCTGTAGAGTGGAGTTTATCCCTGGAGTCCCACGCTTCATAAGTGTCTGCAGATTTATAATGGCATATGTCCACCTACATTGTGTCAAGCAGAGGAGATTTAGTGTTCAGAACATCTCTGGCTGTACTTGCTCATTCTCCACTCCACTAAGTTCCAGACTCCTAACAACCAGCTGCCTTCTTATGTCTTTTCTCATTTTCATTCTGTGGAATATCATTCGTAAAAATCACACACTAAGTAACCTTTTCAGGTGGTTTCTTTACCATAATAGTTAAGCATCTAAGGTTCTTCCAAATGCCATGTAGGGCTGATAGCTCATTTCTTTGCAGCATTAATATTCAGGCATAGGGATATAGCACTATTCATTTATGCTGTCATTCCCTGGAGATCTTCTGGTTTCTACTAATTATGGTCAACTTTAAATGAAATTAACCAAAGTGTTCAGATGAAGGGTTTTTTTTTTTGGTTGGTTTTTTTTGTTTGTTTTTTATTTTTTTGGTACATGTAAGATTATCATCTCCTTTGAGAAAATACCAGATGGCAAGGCTGCTTGATCATATAGCAAGACCATATTTATGATCAAGCTATTCTTTTAATTGGTTGTATCACTCAACAGCCCAAGAGCAACAAAAATAGGAGCCCTGGTGCTACAGCTTCTTGCTCGTGTTTGATATTGCAGTGTCCTGGATTTGGGCCATTCTAAGGGATTCATTGTTTTAATCTGCATTTCCATTTTGGTTTAGGTTGTGGAAGGTTACCCTTCTGTTTATTTTATCTGCTGTAGTCTTCAGTCAGATTTCAAATTTGGGATATATATATATATATATCACATATCATGCAGCATATAGCATAAGCATGCAGCATGTAACACAATATAGTACACACACATATATATAATCTCAGATGTGTAGCACTTCATTTCATACTGAGAGTTTTTATGTGGATTTTAAAGTAGTTATTTTTGTTGATTAACTTTGCCATTTGGCAGTTTTATAGATGCATACAACCTATTCTGATTACTTCCCGTTCCTTACTCTTTATCTCCCTCCCATCCCTATCAACTCCTTAACCAGTTTGGCTTTTAATTATACATATGCACACAAATATGTAAATATATACATATATTCACACTACAAATATATAACATTATGCACTTGTTTACTTATAATAATGAGTATATATGTGGAATACATACACACACACTTAGTAAATACGCATAAGTGGATTTTGTATTTTCTTTGCAAACCCTGAGACACAGCCTTACCCAGAACACAATTATTTCCCAGGGTCTACATGTAAGCTGTCAACATTGCTGCCTGGCAGCATATATTAGACAAAAGCCTCAGTTTTCTGTCCCTGGCCATCACTAATGACATGGTGAAGTCGTTTGGGGATGAGAGGACTGGGAAGGAGGCAGACAAGGAAGGAATTTCATATGGAGGGAAATCCTTACTAGAGGTGGCATTAGATCACAGTAACAGTGTCCATGTGCAGTGACTCGGCCTCAGCAGGAGGGGCTCTCGGATGTCTGGCACCATCTGTGCTACAGCAGAAACCTGGGATTTGGCTGCGATGGGCATCTCATTACTCACATCACTAAGCCCATGTGAGTGGCTCAGGATTCGTCATGTGTATGTAGGCAGAAGGCAACAGTGCAGATTTCTCAGGAGCTGCTTTTATCTCAATCTGTTCTTGTCTGTCCATGCAGGGAGTGCAGCCTAGAATCTGCACAAACCTTTCTTCTAGCATCTCAGCGAGTTTTATTAATGATACAGCATTTCTCGCATGGTGGTGGGAATCTAATGTTTTAGAGATTATTAACCAGGAAGGCAGGTTAATCAATCCCAAACATTTGCTTTTCACAGGCTGCTCCACATGTAAAAGATTTGGCAGTGAAGAAGCAAAAGGAAATCTTGTCTCCATGTCCCTTTAAATCTGGAGGCAGGCCAGATCTAAACTGTTGCTCTGAGCATGACTTCAACCCTGTGCTTAAAACCATGCCAATAGCAGTAAAGCTTCCATGACAATGCTGGGCTTTGTTTTACTTTGTTTGGTTTTTGGTACCGAGAATCAAACACAAGGCCTTGTATACCTTAGTCAATCTACTACTGAGCTACAATCAGAACCCAGTCCTTAAAAATTTACTGTGAGAAAAATTGCTTACTTAAAGTACACTGGGAACACACTGGCTATGAACAACAATAATTGCATCAACCCTGTGTGTGTTTTAAAGGGCACATATTCAGGACTGTTGATCTATATATTGATTCCATGTTTTCAAAATATGATCATTTCATAAAATTGAAATTTATGGAGTTTGTTACTGAGTGATGAGTGAGGTTAGTCCACGTTAAGAGATACACCTGCTCAGGAGGTTCCTATTGCTATGACGAAACACCATGTCCAAAAGCAAACTGGGGGGGAAAGAATTTATTTGGGTTACACGTCCACATCACAATTCATCACTGAGGGAAGTCAGGGTAGGAACCAAGAGGCAGGAACTGAAGCAAAGGCCATAGAACATTACTTCCTAGCTTGCCCCTCGTGACTTGCTCAGCCTGCCTTCTTATACCATTCAGGATCACCAGCCCAGGGATGGCACAGCCCACACCAGTTTGTGTCTTCTTACATGCACCAGTAATCAAGGATATGCCCCCACAGACTTGCACAGGTCAGTCTGATGGAGGCATTTCTCAATTGAAGTTCCTTCTTCCTAGATGAGCCTAGCCCATGTCAAATCAGCAACAACAAAAATAACCAGCACACTATGTATCTATGCATGTATGTATCTATTGCCTATCTAACATCTCTTTGTCAATCTACCTACCTACTTACCTATCTATCCATCTATCTACTGTCTGTCTATCAGTCTTCCACCCACATCTCATGTTCTCCAATCACTTCTATGATGGCAGCCACCTAAATTGCTCCCAAATCTTGATGGTTGTGAATGATGAACCTGGGCAGGCAGAAGACTCCTCAAGACCCTCATTGAGTAATATTTTGGGGGGGGATAAACACCCCAAAAGTATGGATGCCAGATCATGAAGAAGTCTTTACAGTAGATGTCACCAGCTACTAGAGTTGAAATGTTTAATGGCATTTGTTTTTAAGAAGTGAACCAGCACACTCCTACTTTATATCAGTTGGTCATTTTGAGGCAATATTAGCTGCACGGCACATCATTTATTCATATTTGTGAATTGTGTTTCAGGGGTAACAAACTGGGATATTATACTTTCCAATATGGCTTTAATCTAAATATCTCACACACACACACACACACACACACACATCACTTCTTATATTGTATTTCTGTGGAGCAACATATAGCCTCACACTTATCTAAAAGCTAGCATGTGGCCTCGGGCAAAAACAATAGCTACTTCTGTTCTTCTTCTTTACAAAGGTGGTCCTATATGAAGCCTGAAAATGCAGTTTCCTGTTTATCACTGCCTGAACCATTTCCCTTTTAAAAGATGCTTTATTTCCATCCACATTGATGTGTTTATAATATATATATATATGTTATATGGGTGTAGGGGAGGAAAATGTGGGGGAAGGGTGTGCAGGCACAAGCCCAGGCATCCTTTCCCCAAGAGGGACCAGACACATGTGAAGGTATAGTATAGAAATAGAGTTTATTTAGGGCATGAGGAGGGGAGTTAAGAGGGTAGTAGAGGCAGAAAAAGGCAGACAGAGGAAGAGAGTAGAAAAGTAGAGAGGAGGAGGCCGGCCATGACCACGTGGAGAGAGGGGGGAAGGGAATGGGGAGAGGTAAAAGAAGTAAAAGAGAGGCAAGAGAAAGAGATAAGAGAGAAAGAGAGGTGGTGCAAGAAGCCCCTTTTATAGTGGGCCAGGCCCACCTGGCTGTTGCCAGGCAACTGTGAGGAAGAGCATACCTCCTGGCTGTTGCCAGGTAATTGTGGGGTGGAGTTTAGACAGAATGCTAACATTCCCCCATTTTGGTTTAATTAAAAAGAAAAATTAGAAAGAAGCAATGGTAAATCATGAATAGGGGCATCGTAATATCTGACTGCTTCATGCTGGCATTGGGGGTGATGTGTCTCTGGAGAACCTGGAAGAATGAAGGTGGGGGATGTTTGTCCAGTCGTAGGAGAGTTGGCTGTTTCCTTGCTGTCCAGGGTCTGTGGAGCAATCTGAGAGTATGTCAGAAGGAACAGGTCCAGTAGAAGCATCTGTGTCTGAGAGGAGATTGGAGCATCTGAAGGTTGCTTCTCTGGAGCTGTCCTGGGTGTAGTAAATGCACGGACTTGATAAGATATTACATTAACACACATTATATAACACATTATTACAGGTAAAAAAATAAGGTTAAGTACACTTGGGAGAAAGAAAATTTTTTTAAGATGTACATTTTAAACCCAGAGAAATCCCACTCTTTGGAATAGGTAGTAAGTGGAAACTTTGAGCAGATGTACTTATCTGGATGGGTCTATGAGAGGCAGATCTGAGTGGATTTTCTGTAGCTTATAAGTTTGTAAAAGAAATAATAACATGAGTTAACAACATGAACAGTCTATAAGATGAGCCTTTTGTGGAGCAGAAGGGACAAGATTAAAAAGTTGAAAAAGTTGGATCATATAGTGAAATGTTTTATTAGAGTTAGGCAAATTATAGGAACTTAGATAACATTAGGGCAGTGGTATAGCAAGAAGGGGAAATATGAAGCATTTAATTAATGGAAACCGAGTTTAGCTAAGGAGATAACAGATTACATCTGTGAAAGCTTAGCTGTCACTCTTGTCAGAAGTCTGAGAAATAAACAATAATCTAGCAATTATATCATTTAAAAAATGACAGAGTCCACTAGTCAACAGTTCCCTGGTCTCTATGGCAATTCGGGCAGAGTCAGTCTGACTTTCAAGTGCAGAAGATGCAGGGCTTTTTCTCTGTGGAATGGACACATGTGACATGGGAAGTAAGCTTACCTTGGTTTAGTAGCCAAGCCCCTTGACCTAAAGTATCCGGTTTTGTCCACTGCATTTTCAGTGATTGTCATATCACAATCTAGGCAGAATCCTGTAGCTGTGTCCACATCTTCTGAGACCACTGACCATCTTGAGCCAACTGTTAAGACTTTGGGAATTCTGTCTGCTATAAATTTAATAATTAACAAACTTCTGACAGGATTGAGAACTGTATATATTGGTTATAACTGAAGAGAATTTGATAGCAGTAGCAAAGAGACATATGGCTAGGACCAGAATAAGGAAGCAGGCAGCAGTGGCATGGAAAGAGAGGGAGAGAGGGAGAAAGTCCCTTGTGTGTGCTGGAAGGTGGAAACATGATCAGGGGTCAGGGGCTGGCTGAGCAGGAGCCAGCTGAGGGAGCTGGGCAAGACAGACACAGAGCAGAGAGTGAGGGTGGGGGAGGCAACAGAGTCCCTGGCAGGGGGTGGAGACAGAACCAGCTTGAGGCAAGGCCAAAGCCGCATTTCCCGAAGTTGTGAGCTTTGGTGGGGTGGCAGGTAGTCAAAAGTTCATGGGAAAGCAAGTCTAAGTAAGGAGACCTGTGGCAGGACGCAAAGGGCAGAGGCAGACCCAACTTTCCAGCTGAGAACCAAGTATAGCCAAGTAGTAGAGGGGGGAAGGGCAGCAAGTGGGGTGTCCCAGCAGGGAGCACTAATTAGACTTGCTTCTCTGGCTAACTATCTGAACCAGTGGTTTCAGCAAGCCTCAAATGAGACGGGAGAGGGAATTCTGTACTACGGGCCCTCAGTGAGAAAGTGCCAGTTTAACAAGATGGAGAGAGATTGCTTTAGACCAAGACATCCCATTAAATAGGGACAAAGACAGTGAAGACTGACCCCTGGGCGAGACACGTGGGGGGGTGGGAGCTAATGCTCAGAGGTTATGCTCCTGAGAGAGCAGTTGTCCAGGCTCAGCCTGGAATTAGCAGCTGTGTCCAGAAAGCGAAAGGAAAGAGGCATGTCCCACCCAAGGGAGTAAGTCCTAAAAATGAGGGTCAGTGAAAGACTCTTTCCAATCTTCAAGGACAAAACAGGGTAGCTCTGAACTTAAGAACTCTCCCCAGGGACCATTTGGATGGTCATTTACTCAGTGCGGCAAAGAAGTAGCTCTGAGCTCAAGAACTCTTCCCCGAGTCCATGTAGACGGTTAGTCTGACCAGTGAAGGATGGGCGCTTACCAGTTCTTTTGAGCTAGTGAGCATGGATCTCTCATGGTGGCTGAGGTGGGATGCAAACCTGAAGAGTTTCTAATCCGAGTCACATGGCACCAATAATGTGTTATAAAAATATATAGAGATATATACGTTATATGGGTGTAGGGGAGGAAAATGTGGGGGAAGGGTGTGCAGGCCCAAGCCCAGGCATCCCTTCCCCAAGAGGGACCAGACACACATGAAGGTATAGTATAGAAATAGAGTTTATTTAGGGCATGGGGAGGGGAGTTAAGAGGGTAGTAGAGGCAGAAAAAGGCAGACAGAGGAAGAGAGTAGAAAAGTAGAGAGGTGGAGGCCGGCCATGGCCACGTGGAAAGAGGGGGAAGGGAATGGGGAGAGATAAGAGAAGTAAAAGAGAGGCAAGAGAAAGAGATAAAAGAGAGAGAGAGGAGGGGCAAGAAGCCCCTTTTATAGTGGGCCAGGCCCACCTGGCTGTTGCCAGGCAACTGTGAGGAAGAGCATATCTGGCTGTTGCCAGGTAATCGTGGGGTAGAGTTTAGACAGAATGCTAACACCCATTGTCTTCAAAATTGTCACTAAACCCCCATGAAGCCTCCCACAATTTAAAGAAATAGCCAATGCTAACTTAGAGAACAGATTAGATTTACATTAGCAATCAACATTTCCAAAGGTATATGCATCTTAGAAGAGGACAATTGCAGTCACAGAGCACAGCGGCAGCTAACCTCTGACACCTTTGCTTCTCTCACTATGTAACATTTCCTGTGGGCCTTGGACTCCCACAGAAGATGGGAGAGGGGATTGTGAGAGCCATATGGGTTGAAGATACTGGGAGAGCAAAACCCGAGGAATATATGAAGCAGGGTTCTTGGAGGCTCACGGAGACTGGAGTGGAAATCATGGAACCTGCATGGGTCTGTACTAGGTTCTCTGCATATGTTATGGTTGTGGGCTTGGTGTTTTGGGGGGGAACTTCTAGTGGGAGAAGGGGTGTCTCTGACTCTTCTTACCTGCTCTTAGGATCCCCTTTTCCTCCTACTGGGTTGCTTCACTCAGCCTTGATGTAAGAGTTGGGCCTGGTCTCAATTATATCTGTTTATGCTGTGTTCAGTTGGTTCCTGTGGGAGGCCTGCTCTTTTATGCAGGGAGACAATGGGAGAGTGGAGTGAATCTGAGGAAGGTGGGGAAGAACTGGAAGGAGTGGAGGGAGGGGAAGCTGAGATTGGGATGAATTATATGAGAGAAGAATAAGTAAAAGTTTTTTAAAAGAACTAACCAACAGGGCAGATGCTTAGTGTGTTCCTGAATTTAATGTGTAAATTACAGAGGCATCTCTCACTGTTGGCTGAGCTGTTTTCAGCTGTTTACTTAATAACTAGGCTCTCTAATTTAATTTTTAAGAGATTGTTTATTTTTATTTATGTTTATGTGTATATGTCTGCTTGTCTGTATATGTACTACATGTAGACAGTGCCTGAGAAAGCCAGAAGAAGGCACTGGATCCACATAAGCTGGAATTGCAATTGGTCATGAGCTGCCATGTAGGACCTGGGAATTGAACCCAGGTCTTCTGCTAGAGCAGTGCTCTTAACCACTAAGCTATCTCTCCAGCCTCTAATTTGTTAAATAACAAAATAAAGTATGGAAGTGCCCATATTATAGCATAAGGAAGTGGTAAATGGTAAAAATAATTCTTGAATGATTTTAATAGGCTAACTAGTTCCTGGATATTTTGAGGACTTTTGAAAAATGGTTTGGGGACATGCATCTTAGCATGATTCCTCCATAAACTCTACCAGGACTGAACTTTCCAGTTTCCATCTGTGGGTGGAGACTTCTGCCTGGGCCACCAGGAGTCCATAGCCAATGAGTGCCAGGATAGAGCTACCCTCCCAGGACCATGGAAAAGCCATGAGTGGGGTTAAGGGGAGCAACACAGTTCACCGAGACCCGCCTGGAACATGCAGGATACAGGGCCTGAGGAGAACACCAGGACAGGAAACCTCTGAACCTTCCAGTTTCCATCTGTAGGTGGAGACCTGTGCCTGGGTCACCAGGGGTCTGTGCCTGGGGACCTCAGCCTGGCCACAGGGCTCCAGGAGAGAGCTGGTATACCAGGAGTACTGACACACCTTTGAGCACAAGCAAAACCACAACTTCTGTTCAAACTCACTTGATCAAGAGGGACCCTTGCAGAGCCATCAGGACATAGGAACCAAGGGACAGCTGGGGACAAGATCCTTCTGATTTCTGTCTGTACCCCAGAGCTGACCATGTGCCACAGCTCTTCAAGCCTAAATACCTCTCAGAGAGAGCTGGTCTTCAAGTATTGATACAGATGCCTGCAGGAGGGGCAAGCCACAACCAGACAGAGTAACACCAGCTAACACCAGAGATAACCAGATGGCAAAAGGGAAGGGCAAGAACTTAAGGAAAAGAAACTAAGGTTACTTGACATCATCAGAAGCCAGCTCTCCCACCACAGCAAGCCCTGGATACCCCAACATACCAGAAAAGCAAGAATCAGACTTAAAATCACTTCTCATGTTGATGATAGAAGACTTTAAGAAAGAAATGAATAACACCCTTAAAGAATACAAGAGAAGAGAGATAAACAACTAGAAACCTTTAAAGAGGAAACACAAAAATCCATTAAAGAATTACAGGAAAACACAGTCAAACAGGCAGAATTACAAGAAAACACAATCAAGCAGATGAAGGAAATGCACAAAACTATTCCAGGAGCTAAATATAGAAATAGAAACAATAAAGAAATCACAAAGGGAGACAACCCTAGAGTTAGAAAACCTAGGAAAGAGATCAGAGTCATTGATGTAAGCATCACCAAGAGAATGCAAGAGATAGAAGAGAGAATCTCAAGAGAAGAAGATACCATAGATAACATTAACACAACAGTAAAAGAAAATGCAAAATGCAAAAAGCTTCTAAACCAAAACATCCATGAAATCCAGGACACAATGAGAAGACAGAACCTAAGGAAATAGGTATAGAAGAGAGTGAAGATTCCCAACTTATAGGACCAGTAAATATCTTCAACAAAATTATAGAAGAAAACTTCCCTAACCTAAAGAAAGAAATGAACATAAATATACAAGAAGCTTACAGAACTCCAAAAATATTGGACCAGAAAAGAAATTTGTCATGTCACATTATAGTGAAAACACCAAATACACAAAACAAGGAAAGAATATTAAAAGCAGTAAGGGAAAAAGGTCAAGTAACATATAAAAGAAGACCTATCAGAATTACACCTGACTTTTCACCAGAGACTATGAAAGCTAGAAGACCCTGGGCAGAACTCATACAGACCCTAAGAGAACACAATGCCAACCCAGGCTGCTATATCCAGCAAAACTCTCAATTAACATAGATGGTGAAACCAAAATATTCCATGACAAAACCAAATTTACACAATATGTTTCCACAAACCCAGCCCTACAAAGGATAGTGGATGGTAAATGTCAACTCAAAGAGGGAAACTACACCCTAGAAAAAGCAAGAAAGTAATCTTTCAACAAACTCAAAAGAAGATAGCCACATAAAAGTAAAAATAACATCAAAAATAACAGGAACCAACCATCACTATTCCTTAATATCTCTTAATATCAATGGACTCAATTCCCCAATAAAAAGAC
>CM052721.1:26820026-26842552 GCA_028551405.1 Uromys caudimaculatus
GGCAGGTGGAATTCCCTCATAGAGGTGGGGAAGGGGGAGGGTATAGGTGGTTTCTAAAGAGGAGATCTAGAAAGGGGGAAACATTGGAAATGTAAATAAAGTATCAAAAAATGAAAAGAAACAAAACTTATATTTAAATATATATTAAAAGCATGTATTTTTGCTATTTTAACTTATTGTATTATACTTTAGGAAAAATATAAAAATTAAGTTCAGCATTCCTGATGAAATTACTCTAGCAACAATTTGTGTACACACACAAAAGCACAGAGAATAAAAACAGTCTAAGAAAAAGAGCACAATACCTTAAAAAAAAAAAAAACTCTACCAGGGATCAGACATTAGAACAATGCTGATGAGGTCCTAGATTAGAGCAGTGCTGATGAGGTCCTAGATTAGAGCAGTGCTGATGACGTCATATATCATAATAGCAGTGATTAGGTCATAGATTGCAGTAATGCCGATGAGTCTCATAGAGTAAAGCACTGTTGATGAGCTCATAGATTAAAGCAGTGATGACGAAGACATAGATTAGAACAGTGCCTATGAGATCATAGATTCCCCATAACTGCAAAGCAAATCCTATGTTGTATGATTCGTTTTAGTAAAAATAAATCCATCCTGAGAAACCATTGATAGATGATACTATAATGTGTTTAAGCTATAAACTACTACCTGGTAGCCTTGAAAATAAACCATTGAAATAGTGACCATAGAGACAGTATAGTTTATTATATGTTTTAACCCAACCTTCATGTATCAAGGGGTAAACGATCCCCAAGTCTCATTCTTTCTCACCCTGTGAGTACCTAATTTTTATCAGGCTTCCTTTACAAGATGATAGTTTGTAAACTCCATCAGAGTGAGACGTGAATATGGGACTCAGTGGTGGATAATGAGGTGGGAAAATATAATTCGTGTTTCTTGTAAGACCTGGATTTAATTGGAAGGAAAAAGTCCTCCCTCCACCATTCCACTTACTGTCTGTATCTTCCCGAGTGATTCGCCATTTTGAACCATGTGGCAATGCCTAATGGGTATGTGGATAACAAATCACAAATAGCCTATAACTCTGGGAACTGGGCAAAGGACAATTCCCACATTAGACTGGATGGATACTCTGTGAGGAAATAAATTCTGTCTTATAAATAAATAATGCATTGAGTATCTTGTTTTACAGTGGGGAGATGAAGGGCAAGTTGTGAGACACAACCTCTCTGCTCTGGTGGACTTTAGTGTACAGCAGTACCTAGGTTAGGAGTCTGTTGCTGTGGTAAGTCACTAACCAAAAGTTAGTTGGGAAAAGCCTTGATTTGGCTTACATGTGTGTCACAATTCATTATCAAAGGAACTGAGAGCAAGAACTCAAATCAGGAACTTGTAGGAGGGAATTGAAGCAGAGGCCATGGAGGAGCAATGCTTTATTGGCTTGCTCCCCATAGTTTCCTTAGCTTGCTTTCTTACACCACTCAGGACCACCTACCTAGGAATAACACTGCCCCAGGTGACACTGCTGGGCCCTCCCACACCAACCATCAATCAACAAAATGCCCCACAGGCCAATCTGATGGGAGCAATTCATCAGTTGAAGTTCCCTCTTCCTCGGCGACTCTCATTAGTGTCAAGTTGGCAAAAAACTAACCAGACATCTGCCACTCTGACTAGCAGATTCATTTAACCCTCCAAAGTGGCCTTTGGGGATAGTTACTGTAATTCTTCATTTATAGTTATTAGGACACCACTGACAGCAGAACGTGGTATCAAACTCAGGACCATTCTCCTGCTTAGCTTCCCACTCTACAAAAATGTTTGATATTATAATCCATTCTAATGGACTAATCAATTCTAATAGAAGCTTTCCTGAGCCCTGTGTTGAGAATGTTTTCTAAGCCATATATGTTTCCAGACTGGTAGCAAAGAAAGGATGCTGGGATTGATTGGTTATGGGTGTTATTTATGGCTGTGTGTCTCTGCTGCAAAGTCACCTCTCCTTAGACATGGAAATCAGGAAATGCTTTCCAGTGTGAAACCTGAAAGACTCATGGAGTAATTTTCATTTTCTTAAGTTCCCTCTAATCCTCTTGGTTTCCTTAATGCTTAATGCTTCTGGACTCTCAACTCAGTAAGGCCTTATTATCAATAGATATAGCAGGCAGTAGTCATAAATGTCTGTAATTTAAACCTAGAAAATTGAAATTATAATGGCAGAATTCTTAGGTAGCTGGTGGTCAAACCTGAAATTTCAGTTTCCCATAAGGATTCTAGACACGATACCTTTGAGAATTTTCTATGTGGGAGTGGTTGGCTCAAGTCTCTACAATGCATAGATACAAAATAACATGTGTATGCACATCCATGCATGAGAGGAGAAAGAGAGAAAGAGATAGAGATAGGTAGATAGATAGAGGGAGGGAGGGAGGGAGAGAGAGAGAGAGAGAGAGAGAGAGAGAGAGAGAGAGAGAGAGAGAGAGAGAGAGAGAGAGAATATATTAATATCCAGGAGCCAATGTCTACTGATCTAAACAATCCAACATAGAAAGCTAACTTTTACAAACTGTTGATGCTAGAACTCTAGAAAATATTTTTCAAACATTCCATCCTGCTAACTCATGTTTGTTTATGGTAGTACAAGCACACATGATCTGTTAAAGCACCATCATTTAACAGAGAGAATCAATATCATTACCAAACTATGAGGATCATGGGTTGCCAGATATCTGTGTCAACTCTGGCTGCGGTACAATATGTCTTAAGATGTGACAGGCTCCTTATGCAAGACCCATTTCTACACAACCTACACATTTCAATCACATTCATGTCTAAGTTAACTTGTCTCAGAATAAATGTTAAAATCATTAGTATTAGATTTTAATTCCATTAAACAATTATATGTGAGGTTCAGCATTTCTTTCCATGGCATTAGGTAAATATATAATATTCAGGTCCATACAAGGACGCATGGTCAGTTTCCACTCTGTTTCTTGTTCTCACAAAACAAACTAAGCAGATTGTTACAGCAGATTTGATCCCCCCTTATCAGTTGTGGTTAATGAACTACCAAGCACTAAAATATGATGAATGATTGACAGACTGATTTTCCTTAAGTTTTAGGATTTTTATTTCATAAATTTAAGCTTATTCCTTATTTGTCCATCAGAAACAGATGCTAGATGATGATACTTTGAAAAGTATTTTTAGAAAATTTGTTAGACTTTAGGGCCAGAAAAGAAATGCCATTGGTGGAGAACGAGATTTCCATATTAAACAAAATAAAGGACTCTCTCTCTCTCTCTCTCTGTGTGTGTGTGTGTGTGTGTGTATGTATGTATGTATGTATGTATGTATGTATGTATGTATGTATGTATGTATGTATCTGCAGATGATCTCTGGACCTGAAATTGTAGGTGTTGTGAGTCACCTGATAGGAACCAAACTTGGATCCTCTGAGCCATCTCTCCAGCCCCCTCCCCTCAGATAAAAGTTTATTTATATTGATGTTTTGCTATGAAGCAGAATATTGCTGTGATTCAGGGCATGGTACTTTATTTGCAACTGTTTCCCCAGCAACAGACTTGAGTGATGCCTTGGAAGGTTCTCCACTACCCCAAATTCTTTCTCTGACTTCCTCCAAGGGACAGATATTAATCCTGATCTCCTCTCATTCCATCTGTCACAAAACCAGGAATGAAGTCTAGGAAATGAGTCTTTGAGTCTATGTGTGATTCGAGGTGGGAGAAAAATGAGTAAGCTGAGAGAACCTGCATTTGGGAGGATCGTTTGTGAAAACAGAAAGTCCCAGGAAGAGCTGGGAACAGATAGTCCAGCCAAGAGTTCCAACTTATAGGAAATGAGAGGAAATGACATGGGGTGGTACCAATGACCACCGTGGAGGGAATTAGCAGTGGTTGAATGCTAGATAAAAAACATGATAACTAATAATGATGTGCTAGGAACAGCGGTAAGGGATAAGCAAGTCACTTATCTTAGGAAGGATGTGAGTCACCGACAGTGGCCACCCATTGGCAGCCAGATTTAAGAGATATGATTAATATATTACATGTTTCCTCCTTCCTAACCATCTTCTCCAGCCCTCAGACAGTATTTTCTTTCTTCAAACTTTAAACAAAGATTATTTTTATTTTATGTGCATGGGTGTTTTGCCTGTGTGTACGTCTATGCTCCATATACATGTAGTACCCACATCGGCCAGAAGAGAGTTGTATATGCTCTGGAACTCAGAACTTAGAGCTAGTTGTGTGCCACCATGTAGGTGCTGGAACTTGAATCCCAGTCCTCTTCAAGAGCAGCCAGTGCCATCTGAGCCATCTCTCTAGGTATCTGTCCAAAGAATCTAATTGCAGGTGAGTCCTCTCCTGTGTCTGCCTCTAGTGGCTGGTGACTGGAGAAACCCTGGATCCTCTGCTTGATGAGTAATGAGAAAGGGGCACCCATATAATCCCTCCTAGCATGGCTGAACTGCACAAGTCCATGTCCAAAGAAATCCTCACTCAATGTCTAAGCTTGAACTCATCCTCCCTTTCCGTGTGATGTGCTCGTAGTTTCCTTTAGTGGTCTTTATTTTCAACTCGCATTGGAAGATGAACTTGATTCTCATCCTAGTCTCTCTCACAGCCTCATCTGGGAATAAGCAGAAAGCAGAAACATCCTGACACTCAACATCACCTTCAGGAGTGTGTGCATCAAACACACATAAATTATAAGTAGAGTTTAAGCTTATGCAGCCTTCAATCCCAACAGTATTTCTCACAGGGGAGCTGCTACCCTGAATTTGATATCTGTCATTTTCCAAAGCTCTTTTCCTTTTGCACTTTGGATTTTCCTGGTCATGAGAGCTTAAACCTCCACCTGCAGTTTTCATTAGAAACACCCACAGATGAAAAACTGCAATTATAGACTTACAATGACCAGATTTAAGGGATATTAATATTTCATAAGGAGACTTAATCTTTTTCATTACATTTTACATTAGTTATTCTAATAAATCTATTCCTACCAGTAGTACTGTTGGATTTAATAGACTTTATAAATAATTGGTCAACATCAAACATGCCATAAATTGACTCCAACTTTGGAAACAGGCCTGAGAGCTACTTCTTGTGTTGCAGTATTGTAAACGGCCCATAATTCACAATTAATGCTGGCAGAAATTGTGACAGGCGGTTGGTTTGTTAAATGGCAAATTCTTCATGGTTACAAAACACATTTAATTCCATGTAATTGTAGAAACTGAGATTGCTAACTTGACTCAGTTTTACCCTAACACCAGGACCAGTGCTGATCCAGCAGATGGGACAAAGCCAAGGACAGAACAGAAGAATGTGCACTAAAGCTGCAGAAACATGTGTGTGAAAACTTACTTTCTTGTCTTTCATTTTTTTTTTTTTGAAACTTTATTTACATTTCAAATGTTTTCCCCTTTCCAGGTCTCCCCTTTGGAAACCCCCTATCCCATCACCCCTCACCCTGCCTCTATGAGGGCATTCCCCCACCCACTCACTTCTGTCTTCCCTCCCTGGCATTCCCCTATACTGGGGCATCTAACACTCTCAGACCCAAGGACCTCTCCTCCCCTGATGGGGAACAAGGCCCTCTTTTGCTACATATGTGACCAGTATGGGTCCCTCCATATGCATTCTTTGGTTGGTGGTTCAGTCTCTGGGAGCACTGGGAGGTCTGACCAGTTAACACTGTTGCTCCCTCCATGGGGCTGCCAACTCCCTCAGCTCCTTCTGTCCCTTCTCCAACTCCTCCACCTGGGACCCCACACTCAGTCTAACAGTTGCTGTGAATTGAATCATGGGTGTTCCGAACTTCTGGGCTAATATCCACTTATCAGTGAGTACATACCATGTTCGTTCTTTTCTGACTGAGTTACCTCGCTCAGGATGACATTTTCAAGTTCTATCCATTTGCCTGCAAATTTCATTAAATCATTGTTTTTAATAGCTGAGTAGTACTGCATTGTGTAAATGTACCACATTTTCTGTATCCATTCCTCTGTTGAGGGACATCTGAGTTGTTTCCAGCTTCTGACTTCTATATGGCTTCTATGAACATAGTGGAGCATGTGTCCTTATTACATGTTGGAGCATCTTCTGGGTATATGCCCAGGAGTGGTATAGCTGGGTCCTCAGGTAGTATTAAGTCACGTTTTCTGAAGGTCCACCAAACTGATTTCCAGAGTGGTTGTACCAGCTTGCAATCTCACCAGCAATGGAGGAGTGTTCCTCTTTCTCCACATCCTCTCCAGCATCTGCTTCCACCTGAGTTTTTGATCTTAGCTATTCTGACTGATGTGATGTAGAATCTCAGGGTTACTTTGATTTGCATTTCCCTAATGACTAAGGATGTTGAACATTACTTTAGGTGCTTCTCAGCCCCTTGAGTTTCCTCAGTTGAGAATTCTCTGTTTAGCTCTTTTCCTCAATTTTTGATAGGGTTATTTGGTTCTGTGGAGTCTAACTTCTTGAGTTCTTTGTATATATTGGATATTAGCCCTCTATCAGATGTAGAATTGGTAAAGATCTTTTTGCAATCAGTTGGTTGCCGTTTTGTCCTATTGTCAGTTTCCTTTGCCTTACAGAAGCTTTGTAATTTTTTGAGGTCCCATTTGTTGATTCTTGATCTTAGAGCATAAGCCATTGGTGTTCTGTTCAGGAACTTTCCCCCTGTACCCATGTGTTTGAGACTTTTCCCCACTTTCTCTTCTATTAGATTCAGAGTATCTGGTTTTATGTGGAGGTCCTTGATCCACCTGGACCTAAACTTTGTACAGGGAAATAGGAATGGATCAATTTGCATTCTTCTACATGCTGACCACCAGTTGAGCCAGCACCATTTGTTAAAAATGCTGTCTTTTTTCCACTGGATGGTTTTAGCTCCTTTGTTGAAAATCAAGTGACCATAGGTGTGTGGGTTCGTTTTTGTGTCTTCAATTCTATTCCACTGATCTACCTGCCTGTCACTGTACCAATACCATGCAGTTTTTTATCACTGCTGCTCTGTAGTACAGCTTGAGGTCAGGGATGTTGATTCCCCCAGAAGTTCTTTTGTTGTTGAGAATAACTTTTGCTATCCTGGGTTTTTTGTTATTCCAAATGAATTTGAGAATTGCTGTTTCTAAATCTATGAAGAATTGAGTTGGAATTTTGATGGGATTTCATTGAATCTGTAAATTGCTTTTGGCAGGATGGCCATTTTTACTATGTTAATCCTGCCAATCCATGATCATGGGAGATTTTCCATCTTCTGAGGTCTTCTTCCATTTCTTTCTTCAGAGACTTGAAGTTCTTGTCATACAGATCTTTCACTTGTTTGGTTAGAGTCACACCAAGATACTTTATATTGTTTGTGACTATTGTGACAGGGGTCATTTCCCTAATTTCTTTCTCAGTCTGTTTATCCTTCGAGTATAGGAAGGCTACTGATTTGTTTGAGTTAATTTTATATCTGACCACTTTGCTGAAGTTGTTTATCAGCTGCAGCAGTTCTCTGGTGGAGGTTTTTGGGTCACTTAAGTATACGATCATATCATCTGCAAAGAGTGATTTTTTGATTTCTTCCTTACCAATTTGTATCCCTTTGACCTCCTTTTGTTGTCTAATTGCTCTAGCTAGAACCTCAATTACTATATTGAATAGATAGGGAGAGAGATGGCAGCCTTGTCTAATCACTGATATTAGTGGGATTGTTCGAGTTTCTCTCCATTTAGTTTGATGTTGGCTACTGGTTTGCTGTACATTGCTTTTACTATGTTTAGGTATGGGCCTTGAATTCCTGATCTTTCCAGGACTTTTATCATGAAGGGATGTTGCATTTTGTCAAATACTTTTTCAGCATCTAATGAAATGACCATGTGGTTTTTTTTCTTTGAGTTTGTTTATGTAGTGGATTACCTTGATGGATTTCCGGGTATTGAACCATCCCTGCACTCCTGGAATGAAGCCTACTTGATCATGATCAGTGATCACTTTGATGTGTTCTTGGATTCGGTCTGCGAGAATTTTATTGAGTATTTTTGCATCGATATTCATAAGGGAAATTGGTCTGAAGTTTTCTTTCTTTGTTGGGTCTTTGTGAGGTTTTGATATCAGTGTAACTGTGGCTTCATAGAAGGAATTGGGCAGTGTTCCGTCTGTTTCTATTTTGTTGAATAGATTGAAGAGTATTGGTATTAGTTCTTCTTTGAAGGTCTGATAGAATTCTGCAGTGAACCCATCTGGTCCTGGGCTTTTTTTGGTTGGGAGACTTTTAATGACTGCTTAGATTTCTTTAGGCATTACAGGACTGTTAAATGGTTTACCTGATACTGACTTAACTTTGGTATTTGATACCTGTCTAGAAAATTGTCCATTTCATCCAGATTTTGCAGTTTTGTTGAGTATAGGCTTTTGTCGTAGGATCTAATGATTTTTTTAATTTCCTCAGAATCTGTTGTTATGTCTCCCTTTTTATTTCTCATTTTGTTAATTTGGATTCTTTCTCTGTGCCCTCTGGTTAGTCTGGCTAAGGGTTTATCTATCTTGTTGATTTTCGCAAAGAACCAACTCCTGGTTTTGTTGATTCTTTGTATAGTTCTTTTTGTTTCTACTTGGTTGATTTCAGCCCTGAGGTTGATTATTTCCTGCCTTCTACTCCTCTTGGGTGCATTAACTTCTTTTTTGTTCTAGAGCTTTCAGGTGTGCTGTTAAGCTGCTAGTGTATGCTCTCGCCAGTTTCTTTCTGGAGGCCCTCAAAGCTATGAGTTTTCCTCTTAACACTGATTTCATTGTGTCCCATAAGTTTGGGTATGTTGTGCTTTCATTTTCACTAAATTCTAGGAAGTCTTTAATTTCTTTCTTTATTTCTTCCTTGGCCAAGTTATCATTGAGTAGAGCATTGTTCAGCTTCCATGTGTATGTGGGCTTTCTGTTGTTATTGTTGCCATTGAAAACCAGCCTTAATCTATAGTTATCTGATAGGAGGCATGGGATTATTTCAATCTTCTTGTCTCTGTTGAGGTTTTGTGACTGATTATATGTTCAATTTTGGAGAAGGTACCATGAGGTGCTGAGAAGAAGGTATATTCTTTTGATTTAGGATGATATGTTCTATAGATATCTGTTAAATCAATTTGGTTCATAACATCTGTTAGTTTCACTGTGTCTCTGTTTAGTTTGTGATTCCAAGTTCTGTCCATTGATGATAATGGGGTGTTGAATTCTCCTGCTATTATTGTGTGAGGTGCAATGTGTGCTTTGAGCTTTAGTAAGGTTTCTTATCTGAATGTGGGTGCCCTTGCATTTGGAGCATAGATGTTTAGAATTGAGAGTTCTTCTTGGTAGATTTTTCCTTTGATGAGATTAAGTGTCCTTATCTTTTTTGATGACTTTTGGGTGAAAGTCAATTTTATCGGATATTAGAATGGCTACTCCAGCCTGTTTCTTGGGACCATTTGACTGGAAAATTGTTTTCCAGCCCTGTACTCTGAGGTAGTGTTTGTCTTTATAATGGAGGTGTGTTTCCTGAATACAACAAAATGCTGGGTCCTGTTTATGGATCCAGTCTGTCAGTCTATGTCTTTTTATTGGGGAATTGAGTCCATTGATGTTAAGAGATTTTAAGGAATGGTGATTGTTGGTTCCTGTTATTTTTGATGTGACTTTTAGGTTTGTGTGGCTATCTTCTTTCAGTTTCTTGAAAGATTACTTACTTGCATTTCCTAGGGTGTGGTCTCCCTCTTTGAGTTGAGGTTTACCATCCAGTATTCTTTGTAGGGTTGGATTTGTGGTAACATATTGTGTAAATTTGGTTTTGTCATAGAATATTTTGGTTTCACCATCTGTGTTAATTGAGAGTTTTGCTGGGTATAGCAGCCTGGGCTGGCAGTTGTGTTCTCTTAGAGTCTGTATGAGTTCTGCTCAGGATCTTCTAGCTTTCATAGTCTCTGGTGAGAAGTCAGGTGTAATTCTGATAGGTCTGCCTTTATATGTTACTTGACTTTTTTCCCTTACTACTTTTAATTTTCTTTGCTTGTTTTCTGTATTTGGTGTTTTCACTATAATGTGACGGGACAAATTTCTTTTCTGCTCCAATCTATTTGGAGTTCTGTAAGTTTCTTATATATTTATGTTCATCTCTTTCTTTAAGTTAGGGACGTTTTCTTCTATGATTTTGTTGAAGATATTTACTGGTCCTTTAAGTTGGGAATCTTCACTCTCTTTGATACCTATTATCCTTAGGTTCTGTCTTCTCATTGTGTCCTGGATTTCATGGATGTTTTGGGTTAGGAGCTTTTTGCATTTTGTATGTTCTTTTTTTTTTTTTTGGTTTTTCGAGACAGGGTTTCTCTCTGTAGCCCTGGCTGTCCTGGAACTCACTCTGTAGACCAGGCTGGTCTCGAACTCAGAAATCTGCCTGCCTCTGCCTCCCAAGTGCTGGGATTAAAATCGTCTGCCACTACTGCCCGGCTTGAATGTTTTTTTACTGTTGTGTCAATGTTTTCTATGGTATCTTCTGCTCCTGATATTGTCTCTTCTATCTCTTGTATTCTGTTGGTTATGCTTGCATCTATGACTCCTGATCTCTTTCCTAGGTTTTCTAAGTCCAGGGTTGTCACTTTTTGTGATTTCTTTATTGTTTCTATTTCTATTTTTAGCTCCTGGATAGTTTTGTTCATTTCCTTTGTCTGTTTGATTGTGTTTTCCTGTAATCTTTAATGGATTTTTGTGCTTCCTCTTTAAGGGCTTCCAGTTCTTTACCTCTGTTCTCTTGTGTTTCTTTAAGGGTGTTAATTTCTTTCTTAAAGTCTTCTATCATCATCATGAGAACTGACTTTAAATCTGAGTCTTGCTTTTCTGGTGTGTTGGGGTATCCAGTGCTTGCTGTGGTGGAAGAGATTGGTTCTGATGTTTCCAAGTAGCCTTGGTTTCTGTTCCTTATGTTATTGCCCTTGCCTTTTGCCATCTTGTTAACTCTGATGTTAGCTGATCTTACTCTGTCTGGCTGTGGCTTGTCCCTCCTGCAGGCCTCTGTATCAATACTCCTTGAAGACCAGCTCTCTCTGAGAGGTGTTTGGGTTTGGAGAGCTGTGGCACAGAGTCAGCTCTGGGGTGCAGACAGAAATCAGAATGCTCTTGTCCCCAGCTCTCCCTTGATTCCTGTGTCCTGATGACTACAAGGGTCCCTCTTGATCCAGTAGTTTGAACAGAAGTGGTGGTTTTGCCTCTGCTCGAAGGTGTGTCAGCACTCCTGGGATACCAGCTCTCTCCTGGAGCCCTGTGGCCCAGGGTGAGGTCCCCAGGTCTGGTGAGCAGTGGTGCTCATCTTAACCCCACTCACTGCTTTTCCATGCTCCTGGGAGGGTAGCTTTCTCCCAGCGCTAATTGGCTATGGAGCCCTGTGGCCAAGCTGAGGTCCCCAGCCACATATGGAAACCGGAAGTTTCCTGTCCCTCAGTCTCTGTAGCCTGGGGGTTCTGGTCAGGTCCTGGTGAGCAGTGGTGCTTGTCTTGTCCCCACTCATGGCTTTTCCACACTCCTGGGAGAATAACTTTCTCCCAGTGCTACTTGGCTATGGAACCCTGGTGGCCCGGGCAGAGGTCTCCTGCCACAGATGGGAACTGAAAGGTTCCTATGCCCGACTACCTCAGTTCCTGTGTCCCTATTAGTCTTTCTTATTGACTGGAAGGAACATATTTATTTAAGCCTCAGCAAATGCTACACTGATTTCTTTGAGAAAAATTGTCATTAAAATCAATATTCCTCTTTACAACCCAGAATGCTGATGGCTGTAGTATTATGTTTTAAGGAATGCTGCTATTTAGTCATTGAGACTGCAAGGAAAATCAAAAACCAATTCACATGCAAAGGAATCAAACAATAACCATCTTTTATAATACTTTTTGTGACCAGAAACAATTGACTATTCTGCTCAATTAATTCTTTAGACTCCAGGAATCATCTCATCTCTACAAACATAAAAGCCATCCCACAACTCAATAGTCAATGTTTAAAATCATTTGTTTTAAACAGAGCTAAATGCTTACCAATGAAAACTGCACTGTCAATATTTTATATATTTATTTGGAAAAGGCAGATCTTACCTCAGGAGGGAGCAATCTTTCTTTAGTCAACGGGGAACTAACTCATGAGATTATCGATATATTTGTAATGTATCCTAAATATTTCAGAGGAGCTGGTATAGCACAGATCTGACATGGTTTGAGACCCTAAACCGTGCTCATGGGCTTATGGTTTACAGGTGATTTTGGATTTGGTAGCCATGAGAGCATTGTAGACAAGGGTTCATCTGCCCCATAGTATGTGACATGCATTGGAAGCATCCTCAGTGCTGGCTCACAGCTTTGGGCAGTGTGACTATTTAGTCTTTGGGAGTGATAGCTCCTGACACCAGGGTAAACAGAGAGGCTTCTTCCTTCATTCAACACAACCCACAATGGAACTTGACCTTTTCTCACCTAGAGACGTACATGCTTCACGCTACTCCTTGAGTTCCTACCTTGATCTCCTTCAATGTGCTGTGAGTTGAAATATAACCCAAATAAATTCTCTCATTGGTCAGTGTTTTATCACAGCAGTGGAAAGCAAGCTAGGATACCACTGTTCCTTTTATTACAGGATCAAACTGATGGAATCAAATCATTCATTCTTTTAGGATAGCCTTTCAATGCAGATGGAGGAGAAAAGAAAACTCACCTGGCTGATTTACTGGCAATGTTTATTCTCTCTCTCTCTCTCTCTCTCTCTCTCTCTCTCTCTCTGTCCCTGAATCTCTGTCCTCTCTCTCCACTTTCTAGTGTCTGATTTGTAACAAATAATATTAATATTGGAAATGAGAATACTGATAAATATAATGTGTTTAACTCAGATTCTTAGGCATCGCATAAGTTCAGATATATAGCTAAGGAAAATGGCAGCCGAGGCTTCAGCTCCTTCTAACAGTTGACTCTTTGGCTTCATTTAGTCCTTGATGAAAAAAAAAAAAAAAAGCCAGAACAAATGTTTGTAAGTCAATAGTACTGATAAAGTAATCACTGCTGCACTTAAGTATCATCGAAATGTATAAATATGTTTAATGATGAACATTGACTATCAGTGATTTCGCAGAGAAACAAAAATAAATTAGGTTGTGCTGCATTGATGGGTAAATGGAACCAGAGTGGAAATTTGGTACAGTACCTACTTGCCAATGTTTGAAAAGTGTTCAAAACTCTTTGTTATTCTAGCAGTGTTTTTGAGTACACAGACAAACACAGTAAAAGTGCACTTTTTCACTCTATCCAAAAAGTTAACAAACAAAGCAACACACACACACACACACACACACACACACACACACACACACACCATTTTTTTCTCCCGATTGCTCTTGGTGGGAAAGTATAGTTGTGGCTCCTGCTTACTGCGTTCCTGCTCACTTCTGGATTACTATCTTCAAATTCTTGTTGATTCCAGGAGCTCCTAATATCTGCATGATATGTTACTTGTTTAAATTAGAAAGTGCTGTTTTATTTCTCAGTCAATTAAGAACTGAGTTTAATGAAATTCACATATGAATGGTTAAAACTTTAGGCAAAATGTGATGGTGGGAACCTGTAATTCCAGCACTAAGGAGGTGAAGTTAGAGAATCATGAGTTCAAGGCCATCCTCAGCTATATACCAAGTTTGAGAGCCTGTCTCATAAAACATTTTAAAATATATGTATCTGTCACACACTACAGTTCACCTGGGTGTTTTGAAAGTGTAGAAAACATGGTATTAAAATGTTCTAATAAGCATTCTCCCTGATTGTCCCATGTGTAAATCATTTACCTGAAAGTTAGCTAACCTAAGTGATTAGTCATGTTGACAATGGTTCTATAGATCCAAGAATGTATGCATCTTTCAAATAAAAAAAAGACTCTTAACTGCAGTCCATTACACAAACCATCAAACAGAGAAGTCTTCTAAATCTGAGTCCAAATTTCTGGATTTATTTAAACACCATGGTAGAAAAACTGAACTATCCACTAAGGGATTCCATTTTCCTAGATGCTGAGCCTTCTGTGAATATGGCCTCCTGAGTCTGGTTATGATTTGATGAGACTGTGGCATTGGATCATTCCAGCCTGGGGTGAGCAGGAGTGACATAGATTATACTGAGACAGAAAGTGCACAAAGATTTATCTTTGGTTTCTGCCCATCCCCTTCTGGTTTTGACTCAGGCAAGCATAGCCATGGGGAAGGTAGAAGCTCAAGATGGCAGAGCTGAAGTGTGGGAAGATGGAGCTCCTGAAGGCCACATGCAGGGGTTATGTGCAATCAGGATCGATCACACATGGTACTAGGAAATATGGAAGTGAACTTTGATTAAGTTTGGGGTCTTACATACTTAGAGGTGTGTTTGTTACAGTGATCAGCACTTGAATAATATGCACTGAGAGGGATGAGGGAAGGAGGGAGAAGAGAGATGTAGGTATTTCTATGTTTGTATGACTTCTTATTATGAAAGACATGTTTACTTCATTCATTCAGCAATTGGTTATTGAAATAATCCTATGTGCTTGGTGCACTACCAAAAACCCCGAATAAAACTTGGTCTTTGACATTTTGATGTACTGTTTCCAAGTCCCTCTTTGTAGTAGATCACTTCACAAATTTAAAAATGATTGATGCCTCTAAAGAAGTGGGTTTTATTTCAGTCTTACACTTAGACTTTTCATATCAGATATTAAAATCATTTAAAATAGCTATTTAAATTCATTACAGGTGACCATATACATTTTATGAAAATCACTGTATTTTCCAAACCAGACTATTACAAGAGATGAGGGTATTTATTTATTTTCTGGCAACTAATATCAGTGTCAGGCTTTATAGAAAACAGCTGGGACCTCAGATATGCTTCTGCATGCATTTCGTGATAACGTGATGCTCTCATTGAAATGTATGAAAAACATCCAACCTGATTCAAATGCACCATAGTTGAAAAAGTGCTAAAAACATCATAGTTGAAAAAGTGCTAAAAACATCTTTTTAGGTAAGTGTCAAAATTTGAGATTACTGACACAGCCAGGATACCACTTTCTCTTTTTAAGACTTTACTAGATCTGTTTGTTTGTTTGTTTATTGTGTGTATGTGTCTGTGTGTGTTCACATATATGTCATCACATATATATGGAGGTCATAATACAGCTTGTGGGAGTCAATTCTCTTCTCCCACACTGTGGGCTCTGGGTTTCAAAATTGGGGTTTTAGTAGTGAAACGTTTATCCTATGAATATTGAATATTGGGTGCTGTGCTTGCTAGTTGCTTGTTTTTGGTTGTTTTATCAGCTTGGGAAGAGGAATCTCAGTTGAGAAAATGTCTCCTTCAGCTCGTCCTGTGGGACTGTGTATGATGCATCTCCTTGGTTGATTATTGGCATGAGAGGGCCTAGCCCATGTGGGTGGTGCCACCACTGGGCAAGTGGTCGTGGGCTATATAAGGAAGCAGTTGAGCAAGTCATAAGAAACAAGCCAGTAAGCAGCACTCCTCCGCGGCTCTGCTTCAGTTCCTGCCTTGACTTCCCCCAGTGGTGGACTACAAACTATAAGCTCAAAACAAAAACAACAAAAACCAACCAAACAAAAGCAAACAAAAAAAGAAACCAACCAATCAGAAAAACATAAACCCCATGCATTTTGTTGTTGTTCAGTGTTTTATCACCGCAACAGAAGTTAAAGTAGCTCAGGTGTGCTTTGGCATGTGAAGCCTTTCCCACCCATCTTCAATGCTGTTGGTCTCTTCAGCTCTTTGTCATTTTGTGACACTATGACAGTTTCTCCCTACTCCAGGAGGTGACATGGGTGTCCCACTTAGAGCTGAGCACTCCATTGTGTGTCAGGACTATCCGTGCTTTCTGCCAAACAGTCGTATACAATGAGAACTTTGGGCTTTCTTCTGCAACCATGTAACTCACTGCCTCCCATTGGTCCTCACTTTTGTTTCCTTGATGTTTTTGATTCCAGATAAAATCCAGCAAAGCAACAACCCCAGCCAAGTGTGCAGATTCATCATTCATTTTTAATATGGATATATGATTCTGCATATGATATGGTAACTCAGTTCCATGTTGGCAGCTACACCTTTAAAGACAGATTGCATTGTGGGAAATTGGAAATTCTGTAATTTCTTTTACTGCTTTTTTTCCTTCTAACAGAAATCCAGTGACACCAACTCTGCAAAGCTCCAAGCATTGTGTCACCTGTTTTCCATGTCCCTAATATAAACACAAAATGATAATTTATTTAGAATAAGCACAAATGCCATTTCCCCTCTAACTTGTAAAAACACAAGCCAAAAAGCATTTAATTTTATTTTGCATGAGATATCTGCATTAGAACACTGAATGGCTTCTTGCAATTCTCAAAGGGATAAGATGATACCAAAATCTAATTGAGAACATGTTAGACAATTGTCTATAAAGACGATATAAGAATTTAACATTTACTAAACTAAGACAAAATTCTATTTTGTTCTATTTTGGGCCAGAGAAATCTCTCTCTCTCTCTCTCTCTCTCTCTCTCTCTCTCTCTCTCTCTCGCTCTCTCTCTCTCTCTCTCTCTCTCTCTCTCTCACACACACACACACACACACACACACACACACACACACACACACGGTTAACAGATGTGTATCAACACTTATATGCAAATAGGATAGCTTCCAGGAGAGAACACACCTTTGGAAATAGCGCTAAACATTATGATGTAGGGAAAGATTTAAAAACCAAAACTATTTGAAGAAAGAATGAAAATATTTCAAAGTAAGACAACACTGTGGTATGTGCTTGTTTGTTTCCGTGAGTTCAAATAAACTTTTGTATTTAAAAAAGAGTGACCTTTCATTGAATGGGTACAGAGACTTTCTGGGCAGAGCTGCTTCTAGGTAGCACAGATTGATAGAAATACAGAAAATAAGCTAAATTAGCCCCAGACAATGTGTGCAATTGCTCTACATTGTCTGCCTCAGGTGGAAGAGCACGTACTGGACACACACACACACACACACACACAAACACACACACACACACACCCCAAGTGAAATTCAAACCATCTCCAGGCCCCCTACCCAATTACATCCTGATTGTAGCTTCCCCTCAGTCTTCTCCTCCAAGTTCTTCTCCCATCCCCCTCCCTTTCTCCTCAGTGAAGGGGAGAGCCATCCCATGAGAGAGAGCCCACCCCTGACACTATTAGTGATATTCTCCTACACTTGCAGACATGCTCCTAGCATACCTGTCCTCTGAAAGGCTTCAGGCGGAAGCTGATGGAAACAGAGAGAGAGACCCACAGTCAAACATTATACAGAGCTTGGGGCATATTGTCGAAGATGGGGAGGAAGGATTGAAGGAGTCAGCGAGGTCAAGAATTCTACAAGGAAATCTATCAACTAATTTGGGCCCATAGGGTCTCACAGAGACTGAAACAACCAAAGAGCAAGCATGGGACAGAACTAAGTCCCCTACACATATGTAGCTGATGTGTAGCTTGATCATCATTAGTGTCTCCTAACAACTGGAGCAGGGGCTGTCTCTGTTTCTGCTGCCTGCAAGCCTGCCTGACTTTTGAGCCTTTTCTCCTAACTGGGCTGCCTTGTCTACCCTTAATAGAAGATACATCTAGTCTACTACAACTTGATATGTCAAGGCGGATTGATATTCATGGACAATGGAATTTGATATGAATGAGCATGCATATCCATTTATTTTCAACACTCTGAGTCTGTACATGAACTATTATCCACTGCATTAAGAGCTTCTCTGACCAGGGTCGGGAACAACACAAATCTATAGCTATAAGCATAAGCATTTAGAAAGCAATTTGGCATGCCCATTTAGTAAATCACTTGTTATAGGTCCTCCCATCGAGCCTATGATCTCCCTAGCTGTGGGTTTTAAACACATTTGCAGCAATAGGCATGAATTCCTTCCCATGCATTAGGCCTCAAACCTAGTCAAGAGAATGGTTGGCTACTCCATAAATATTTACGTTCTAATGCAACATCTTTGTTGGTAATGTAATGTACTGAATCTGAGTCCTGCTTTGGGTAAGCTGATGGATATCTTTTAATGATGAGGATTTCTATCATGGGACATCATTGTAGTTGCATCTAAATTTCTGTTCATTCTCTGTAGTGGCCTCAGTAACATGAAATATAATTGCTCTAATAACATAGACAGGGTCGATACATAACAACCTTTTAACTTTCATCCAATAATGTGAGGCCATTGCTTTGTGCCTTTGAAGAAAAGATGCATTTGACATGCACACCAGACCCTGAATTAACTAGCAAGAACTTTGGATCAGGAAGTAACATCTGGAACAGTAAATTACCAGAAGATAACAAGTGACTTTGCTGATGTGAAGGGACTGGAGTGGGTGCGAACAGCTGTGCATAAGTCAGTCGACTCTCAGGGGATTTGAAGAAGGGTAAGGTAATTAAAGTCAAGGGTAACAGAAAAATATACAAAGGTAGTGAATGACCATGAGGCTTGAAGGTATTCTCCTCAAAACTGGTTACACAGCAGAGTTCACATGAATCCCTGAATAAGGAGTTGGAAGAGATTATCCTAAGGATAGCTCCAGGCAGAGAAGGAAAACAATTCCCCAGAGGTAGGCAAAGAGATCAGGATGGTGGCGGTAGAGTAACTAGAAATGGTGGCAAGAAAATCAACCTGCCAACACATAGCAGCTGCAAGAAGAGTTTCCAAAAAGACCCTGAGATCTCTGCACTGAAGCCAGAGACAGTAGGTATATGTCAGCCTTTTGGATTCCCAGAGCCATCTATTCTTACAAAATTCAAAACTGAGTGGAATTGGTTAATCCCTCAACGGGGATTGGGTGAGATGGCGGTGTGGCTAAGCTAGGTTGGGGCATGAATATGTCAAATAAGATCAACAAGGTCCTTCTGTTGTGTAATTTATAGTGCAGAAAATATCGTTTTTGTAGGCAAAGGCTGTTAAGAAAATTCCAATTTGCATGCATGCAGCTTGTTAGGAGAAAACACGGTGACAAAAATGAAAAGTGACAGATTGTGAAGGAAAGATATATAAATTCAGGCGAAAGACCTGGAAAGCTTGCTGTCTGAGGCTATTTAATGAGGGAACATGGGATATGACAGATAGTGCTAGAAAACATCATCTGAAAGTGGTACCCACAGGACAGCCAGAGCTTATGGTCACGATTCACACAGATACATTCTCTACCACATAAGCCTGTAAATACTGTGTTGAGGCTCTGGCACTTCAAGGGACGCATTTCAAAGTGACCCTCAAAACAGCTTAAGTCAACTTTTATTACTGAGAGTGATGAATTTACATAAATATACACGTATATTTCATATATTTTATATAATTTTATATAAATTATGTAACTATATATACATATATTTTTATTTAGTCTTTAAATTTTTTTTCATATATTTAATATATGCTTCAGCAATCTCATGTCCAAAAGAAATTTCACAGCCCCTTCCCCATCCGAGGGCTCTTACATTCTTTCTGCCCACTCTTGGGTAATAGTCCATGAGCCTTCGATAGGGAAAAGTCAATATACAGGCTTCATCCACAGCTGACCACTCACAGGTACTTACAACTAACACTGCAGTCAGCTATGAGCATCTGCATTAACCACTACCTACTGTAAGAAGAATGCTTCTCAGACCAAGCTTGAAAGCAACACAAATCTACGGGTATAAATGTAAATATTTAGAAGGCAGGGTGACAGTGTGACAATTTAATTATATGTTCATATTTTAATAAATTAATTTGAATTCTAAATAAGCTTAGAGAGTATATGAATCAAGCATTGCTGATAAAATAGACAAATGAATTTTCTTGGCTTTAATCTGACAACTGCTTTGTGAATTTTTCTGTAAATACATTTATATAACTATATATATTTATTTATTCTTTAATTTTTCATATTTTTGATGTATGCATCAGCCATGTCATGTCTAAAAGACAGGATTTCACAGCTGCATTTGTAGCTACAGTTAGACACATGTCAGAGACAACTTCCTTGGAGACATTCATTGTCTAAACTGTGGTCACTCACTCAGGACCCAAAGGTACCCTGCAATACTCACTCATGTAATGGAATCTGGACAGCCAATCAAGAGTTTAGACATAGAGCTAAAGAGAAGGCTCAGTGGTTAAGAGCACTGGCTGCTTTTCCAGAGAACCCAGTTTTGGTTCCCAGCACCAACATGGCAGCTCACAACCATCTGTAACTCCAGTTCCACGATGTCGCTAGCTTCCAGAATCACCAGGCATGCCTAAAGTGCACAGACACACAAGTAGGCAACATACCTATAAACACAAAACTAAGTAAATAAAAAATTAAAAAGAGTTTAGGTCCAGAGTTATTGTAAACAGATAAGGTAATTCACAAACTCAGCTTCACTTTAAGGCAGGTTGTTGGAGAAACAAGTTCAAAGATGAAACCACAGATTGATAAGAAATAGCCCAGTTAGTAGTCTCTGCCTCTATATTCCAAGATCTTCCTCAATGTCCCCCACAGTCTCCTGGGACCAGAGCAAATGCATTGAGAAGGGAAGTGTTCACAGTTGGTGTCTCTTGGAGTATATTTTTGAAGGGGAGATCAATCTGGTCCGTTTGCAGAAATGAATTCTCAAGAGTAGAGACATTAGAGGCGTAGAGTTTGTGGCAGATGGAAACTATCTCAAATCGTACCTTGCGGGGCAGTTATACATCCAGAACTGTTATTTTTACTAAGTGAGTGGTTTAGAGCAAGCTCTTATGCTTGGTTGAGTAAAATATCAAAGTTGACATTCAGAAAGATACCGTGGAATTGCATGCATAGAGTAGCTAATGAGCAGAAAAGAGAACCATTTGCCTCGGTGGAAATTATAAAATGTCTTCAATGTTCTGTGTCATTTCTTGCTTCAAAAATGTGCAGAAGTGAGCAGAGATAGCCATTGTTTTTTTCCTGAGACTTTAAGAATCACATGAGGCACAAACTTACCCCATGTCAGGCATGCAAACAGATGTCAAAATGCTTACATCTGTCTCTGTCTTCTGCAGGGGATTGCTCTCTGATCTCAACCCCAGACAGATGGCATCTGTCTCCTGTGGATTTTGCCAGCCTTATCCACTCCTCAGGGAGTAGGACAACAGTCGTGTTTGTGATAGTTGATCTCAAACTTCAACTTGACTGAATCTGAAATCAACTAAAGGATAAGTCAGTAAGCATCTTGAGAGATATTTTCTTCATCAGGGTGGGTAAGGTGGAGTGAGAAGAGTCACTGTGAATGTGGGTGGCGCCTCCGGGGGCAGCTGGATTAAGAGAGTTCTGAAGGGAGCTAGAGAGATAGCTCAGGAGTTAAGATGACTTGTTGCTCTTGCAGAGGACAGGAGTGCAAGCCCCAGCACTGACACAGTGACTCACAACCATTTATATCTCCAGTTTGAGGGGAATCTAATGCCCTCTGCTGGCCTCCATTGGCACTGCATGCACATGGTGCATGTACATACACCCAGGAAAACACACACACACACACACACACACACACACACACACACACACTAAATAATAGTTATATTTTTGAAGAGGTCTGAAGGCAAAAGCTTTGCTTTTATGTCTTGTTGGTGAATTTACCTCCCATGTTTCTAAACTCATCAACTCTGTTGCGATTGCGACCACCATTGTGTTTGCTGACACTGGGGCCCAGGTGTTTTAGCCTTCCAATGGAGCTGAAGACCAATGGCTCTCCAAAAATTCTACAGGTTGCCAGAGCCAAACTGGGACTCCCAAACCAACCAGCCTCCTAGACTGACCACTGAATTCTTAGTACCTCTAGGGTCAAAAGCCAGTGTTAGGCTATTCACTTCTTTTTTTTTTTTTTTTTTTTTTTTTTGATACTTTATTTACTGTAACAATTACTAGTTTCGAAGTTCCCTCCAGCGGGTACTCCGTGCTGTGGAAGTACTGTGGAAGGAAGCCATTGATAATGGAAAGAAGCAGGAAACAAAGGAATGCGTTGGAGCAAGACGGATTCCGATCAAGCTCAAAAGAAATCTTTATTGTTACAATCATTTAAGCACATTAGAGCGGGAAATGGCAGGGGCGGGGAGAATCCATAATGCGACCAGACATCAATTATGCCATAGTTGTACCTGAGCTAAAGGCCAGATGTTTAATCCCTACCTGGGGGCAGTAACAATGGGGAGGAAACAAGGAGAAGCCTGCTGGAGCGAACACCTTGAAATGCTTATCAAGCTGAGCCTAAGAGTCAGGGCCTAAAGGAGACACCTGCTGAGCGATCCGAGACACTGTGGCTAGCAGACTTAGACAAACCTGGGATCTTTCGTTCAGCAGATATGCAAAAGGCCAAGGCCAAGGCCTTTTTCTCCGACAATTTACATTTCCGATGTTTCCCCTTTTCTGGGTCTCCTCTTTGGAAATCCCGTATCCCCTCCCCCTCCCCGCCTCTGTGAGGGAATTCCTCCTCCCACCTACCC